>BROE01000014.1:6557540-6790238 GCA_036571765.1 Plecoglossus altivelis | reverse complement strand
TGGTTTGATACATAACTTTCTTCATTTTATACCAGTAAGTGTCATGACAGAATCTCAGGAAGCAGATGCAGGTACTCCAAACTTTATTTTAGGCGTGACAAACTGCTAACACAGGTCGCCAGGATGCACAAGACGTAGAAGGCGGCCGATGCGCAGAACGCCTCGGGTGAGAACCGTGAGCAACTCAACAAGAAAGAACGGGAGCAACGCACACGAAGCTCACAGGACATGACGAAAGAAACTCCGATCTGCGTCAGAAAACAATACTACGGACACCTGGAACAGTAGAGCAAATACAGACCAGGAGGCGATGTGAACATGGTGATCAAGAATGAAAAGACCTCCTTCTGAAAAAAATCTTCAAAAAATGTGCCTTAATTTCTCTCTCACTAGCAGAATCAGCCTCAAATATTTCTCGTTTATTTGTCCTTTATTTAACGTCGCCAAACAAGTTGAGAATCCATCTATCCAAAATATGTGAACTGCTGTGTGTTTGAACATGAAGCAGGGACAGCTGGTAACAGTTAACCACAGTGACCTGTGTTTGCTTTGTGCCATTAAAGCTAATTTCCTTCAGACGGGAAAGATCTTGCTCCCGGAGCAGTTCAGTGATTACGAGAGGTTGAACACAGAGAGACGAGCGGATATCTATGTGTCTGGCCATGGTGTCCAACATTCATGAAAGCACTGACACGGACATCAGCATGGTCAAGTCGATCAAATTGATTACAAACGACCATAAATCGACAAAGCACTAATTCGGCCAACATTGTATTTAACCAAGCAGACGCGTTGTAGGGACACATAAGCATGAACTCGACACGCTCGCACACACAGCTGATCTCACAGATAGCCAACGTACATCACGGCGTGTCACCGCAGGAACTCTTCACACGTAAGTCCGTCGTATGTGAAGATGAGTCTACATCGGATTAACGCAACACTTTGACCTGCACGTAAGGGTTATGAAATGGTCGACGAGTAGCGGTGACCTGCTCCGTGCACGCTCAGGAGCACAGTGAAGTCCTCTCCAGCGTTCGAGACAGAAGAGAGATGATTTAGACTGCTAGACATCTAGGCCTCTCATCCGCCTAGAGTCCAGAATCCGACGAACCGAATAGGCAGGTCCCCCATCTACGAGCCGCGGCGGTGGGGGAACCGGGGCAGGCGGATTAATACGGAAAAAAACGGGCTTAATTCTGGACACGTGGAACACCTGATTAATCCTCTTGTACGCTAGGGGAAGGACTCTTCTCCGGTAGAGAGATGCAACGCCGGCGATGCGTCACGAGCCCCTCAGCCACCCAACCCCTGGTACGAGATGAGCCTTTGACCTTTAGTGAGCTAAGATACCTTGGCGACAGAAAACGGCATAAGAGAACTTCTCGAGTCTGGGTCAGCTCGAGTAGCAAGCGTGTTTATTGGACACGGAGTGGAGCGGAATGTTCTTGGTAGAAAGCCACACTCTAGAACCGACGACATATACGGGAGGCCTAGACCAGCGGCGATCGGCTTTGGCCTTGGTGCCCGCCTGCACTCGGAGGAGAGTCTCCCGGGCTCTTGACCACGTGCGGCGACACCTCTGGATGAAGGCGTGAGCGGAGGGGACCGCGACTTCGGATTCCAGGTCAGGAAAAACCGGTGGCTGGTATCCTATACTACACTCAAAGGGGGACAAGCCCGTGGAAGACACCGGCAACGAGTTGTGGGCGTATTCCACCATAGACAGTTGCAGACTCCAGGAGGAAGGATTCTTGGCAACCGTACAACGCAATGTCCTTTCCAGATCCTGGTTGGCCCTCTCAGACTGACCGTTACTCTGGGGATGAAACCCAGAAGACAAGCTGACCGTCGCCCCCAATAATTTACAAAATTCTCTCCCAACTTTGGACACAAATTGGGGACCCGTGTCGGAAACCACGTCCGTCGGGAGGCCATGTAATCGGAAGACGTGGTCCACGACCACAACCGCCGTCTCCTTGGCCGAGGGCAATTTGGGCAAGGGAATAAAGTGGGCCGCCTTCGAGAACCGGTCCACCACGGTCAAAACTACCGTATGACCCTGGGAGGGTGGAAGGGCGGTAACAAAATCTAGTGCGATATGGGACCAGGGTCTCAAAGGCACCGACAGCGGTTGGAGTAACCCATCTGGGGAACGATTGGACGACTTGCCAATGGCACAGATTGAGCAAGCCAAAACAAAATTGTGAACATCGCGAGCCATAAGCGGCCACCAGAATCGTTGTTTGACCAGGAATAGGGTACGACTAACTCCTGGATGACAAGCGAGACTAGAACAATGACCCCACCGAATAACGTCTGAACGGAGTTCCTCCGGCACAAACAAGCGGTTAGGCGGGCACCGAGTCGAAGGTGGTACCCCTTCCAGAGCCCTCTTGACCCTCGATTCGACCTCCCAAGTGAGCGTAGAGACAATTAAGGATTCAGGAAGAATGCGCTCGGGAGCGGGTGCGTGTTCGGGCTGATCAAAAACACGCGACAAAGAATCGGGTTTGATGTTTTTGGAACCCGGGCGATACGAGAGCGTAAAATCAAAACGGCCGAAAAAAAGTGCCCACCGAGCCTGCCTGGAGTTCAACCTTTTGGCCGTCCTAATATATTCCAAATTCTTATGATCAGTCCAGACGAGAAAGGGTACCCCTGATCCCTCTAACCAGTGACGCCACTCCTCCAAGGCTAACTTGACTGCCAACAACTCTCTGTTACCAATGTCATAATTACATTCGGCGGGTGATAACCGATGGGACAAGAACGCGCAAGGATGCATCTTGCTGTCCGAAGGGGAACGTTGGGAGAGAACTGCGCCTACCCCCACCTCTGACGCGTCTACCTCCACCACGAACTGACGGGAAGGATCAGGGGCGATTAAGATGGGAGCCGAGACAAAGCGGCTTTTGAGGATGGAAAAAGCAGTCTCGGCTACCTCCGACCATCTGAACGTAGTTCTGGGGGAGGTCAAGGCGGTCAGAGGCGCGGCCAGTTGGCCAAAATTGCAAATAAAACACCGGTAGAAGTTGGCGAACCCCAGAAACCTCTGCAGGGCCTTACGGGAATCAGGGTTTGGCCACTCTACCACAGCCTTAACCTTGTCAGGGTCCATACGCACCCCCTCAGCCGACACGATGTGACCCAGAAAAGGGACTGACTGAGCGTCCTCCCTGTCGAAGTTCGGATAGCACCCTGGCGGCTTCTCTCCCTGCGATGGCGCGGTCAAAAACTCTCCTCATCTCCGCCGAGAGAGCCTGGAACGAGGAACAGCAGGTGCCCTGATTCTCCCACACCGCCGTTCCCCATAGTGCCGCTCGTCCAGTCAACAGAGTGAGCACGAACGCCACTTTTGTCTCCTCCCTCTCAAAAGTCTTAGGTTGAAGGGCGAAGTGCATCCCACAACGCGTCAGGAACGGACGACAAAAGTTCGGCTCACCCGAGTACGGCTCTTGGGTTGGTAGACGGGGTTCAGACTGGGAGGCGGGTACGGGTGGTGTAGGCGGGGCCGGCGGTGCGGCTGGCGCAGCGAGAGGTTGCAGCATCTGAAATTGCTGGGTCAGCTCGGACACCTGTGTGGCGAGAGCCTGTATGGCTCGCGCTGCCACTTCTCGGTGACGATCCTGAGTATCCATTCTCTGAATGCTTGCACGAACGAAGTCCTCCATCGTCGCCGCGGTGCCACCTGCTGCTTCCATCAGAAGGTCGGATTGTTCTGTCATGACAGAATCTCAGGAAGCAGATGCAGGTACTCCAAACTTTATTTTAGGTGTGACAAACTCAAACAGTCCCGAGCACAACCAGAGGCGGCGATCCAGAACCCGGGTGATGAACACTGGAAAACTAACAAGAAAGAACGGAACAGGAACACCACGAAGCTCACGGGACAGGACCAAACTCCATCCTGCGTCAACAAACAATCCGACACTGGAACAGAGAACGAGGTGAGTATATATGCATGTGGGAATGAGTCGCAGCTGTGAGTGATGATGATCGCTATCAGCTGGAGTGCTGAAGACACGTGAGCGGGACAACGACCCCTCACACATAAACAAACAAAGACACGTGACACAAGGGAGACAATGCATCTGACAACCGTGACAGTAAGGATATAGAATAAGGAAAAGTAGATTGGACATGTGCAATCTTAAACCTTTGATTGCTGTCATTGGACTTTATACAGGGTAGAGAGTCTATACTGATAAGTGCCAACAGTTTGACACGTTTTACTAATAAACAAGCACTATCAAAAAAGACACTTGGTCCCCGTGTACTATATAAATACTTCAGCGTGATCATGGTTCTCTGTCACTTGCCTAAAAGACATTTTACTTCAAAGTCTTGTAGTCACTGTTGTGAGTCAAGGTAGGTAAAGCTGTTTTGTTTTGGACATGATTTGCTTAGTTTAAAACAAGATGGTCATGTGAAGCAATTGTTTAGTGACTGGCAAAATACAAACAGTTCCTTAAGTCTAACTCCCAAAATACAACGAACTTCAGATTTTATTTTATGTTATACAAACTATATGTGTGATATGTACGTTTTTGTGGACGAGCGCATCTGATAAATGACTAAAAATGTAGAAAATTCTAACGGCCACATACATTTTGATGACCTTGCATTATAGGGAATCTTTTAACAGTGTTACCGTAAATAACTGTAATCAATATCGACCCAATCAACATCAATATACCTGATGTAATATAAAGGCTTTATCTTGTAGCAATTACAAGCCATGTTTTTATGATCATGTACAACAAATACAAACACCAACAGGGAACTTTTATAACTCCAGTTTCTCTTTGTTGCTTCTCTACTAGTATGTTGAAACAGGTGATTTTCTTCCTCTGGTTGGACCTCCTTGGCCTGTCCATTGGGGCCGCTGCCCAAAGTAAACAAACTCTTGAATGTGAAATGCAGTTACTCTCGATTAATTACTCTAATTAGAAAGTCTCCTTGAATGTTACTTGATACAATAAGTCATTCTTAAAATGTTATTTCTTAAAAAGTTTATTTATATTACACTTTCTTTGTATGTTATCCCCAATATGAAACCAATAATAAATCTGTACTGATTGCAAAATCAAATAATGATGGTTAGCACAGTGTAGTTGAACAAAATGAAATGTGTAGGAATTGCAAATTGTTTGTTCACTTCACTTCTGTGTCTCCCAATCACTCAGCTGTTATCTATTGTGATGTCCTTGTCCTCTACGTATATGTCCATTCCTTTTGTCGCTATGCCGTCATGTTATAGTTATCCCATATGTTTTAGCATTCGATTGTTCTGCTCAGTTTTCCCTTTGATGTTGCCTGCTTCGCTTACATGTAGATCCCCCTCCACAACTCCAACCTGACAGTAAATGTGTTTAAATATTTGTTATCTTACTACTTTAGGAGATAATTTGGCTTTACAAGGAAAAGCCTCGCAGTCGTCACTCCATTCACCAGGATATGCGTATAATGCTATAGATGGGAACCGTGCCACTAAGTGGGCAGAGGCTTCCTGCATGCACACAGAATCACAGTTTAACCCCTGGTGGAGGCTGGACCTGCGCAGGACCTACAAAGTTTTTTCTGTCTCAATAACAAATTATGTTGGGTCACCCACCCGAATTAACGGGGCTGAAATTCGCATAGGAGACTCCCTCAACAACAACGGCAACGACAATCAAAGGTAAATTATGAGAGTTGTAGTCATCCAGTTGTTGTCCATAGAATTAAGATGAGATAAGATAAGATAAGAGATCCTTTATTTGTCCCACAATGGGGAAATTCAACTGTTGCAACACACATTTTAGGACAGGAATTAAAGAAATAGGCGCATGCAATAACAAAAGGATCAATAAACATGGTGGTAAAAAATACAATATAAAGTATAAGGTGTAAAGTGCACACTCTTATTTACATTGAAAATGGTATCTAAAGTGGCTAAAGTGTATTGTTATATTATATACATTATTATATACATTATATATTATATAATTCCATTACTGTATGGCATTACATTACTGTGTTACAACTTAGCGTGCTTATACAAGACATTCATGCAACTTTTCAGGTGTGCAGTGATATCTTCAATTCCTGGTGGCTTTACCAAGACATTCCATTGTAACGGTATGGAAGGTCGCTATGTCAACATTGTCATTCCGGGAAGGACTGAATATCTAATCTTATGTGAGGTGGAGGTGTATGGGTCACCCCTCAACTAAAATGTTGATAGTTCTTACTCAGCTTTTCAGCCTTTTATCGCATTACTCCCTACTTGGTCAAAAAACTAATGGGTTAAAATAATTGATGTGAATTCTGATGTTCTGATGAACACATTCTTTGACTTGAATTCATTTTCACTTGTTTTTTATATCATCAAGTTTAAACTAGTATATAGATGAGTCATAACACCAATCAAGAGTGGTAAACAAAAAAATGACTACGAACGATGTCTTCAATTAATATTTTACCACACATGGTTACATTAACAATGTTTTACTTGAAATTGAAATGGTTATCATGGGTCAAAAATATTGATGAAGAATATGGATTTCTTTTCTTGTCTTTTTGTATACGTAGCATTCTTTTCTGAAACAACCTTGGTACTATATTATCATGTTGATACGATACAGATTTATGTCACTGAATTTCTATTGCTTACCATTTAAAATGTATATCATTGTCCAGAATGATCTTGTGTTATACCATGCAAAAGTTTTTAAAAAATGACGCAAGACGGTCAATTTCAGAAATGAATTCAATTGTCATTTGAAACATCTGTAGATTAAGTGTTATTTGAAACAAAGTTCAGATTAACATGGAGTAATCCACATTGCAGTTGCATTGTCACACATGTGTTCTGACAATACTGAAATAAAAATGGAATAACGGTTTGACATAACATTTTCAAAGACGTACTCCTCTTCTTTGCAAATGTTTAAATGAAAATGCAGTATAAACAATGTAACTTCATTTGTGCAAGCACTATGTTATGTCTCAATTATGATTAAAAGAAACTTTCTAATGATCTGAAAATGGAAATTAAAAAGGTATGTAACGTCTCTAGTTCTTACTGGGCATTACATTTCTATATCTGATGCCTTTATGCACAACTCAGTCAAATAAAAGTAAAAATATTTCGCTAGGGTTCAAAAATATTTACACTAATATAGCTTTTTACTGCCATAACTTTTTAACAATGTAGTATTTTTATGTATGTCCATTATACATCTAATACTTCTGTATCATTGTTTCAATGAAAGGCTGTTTAATGGAAACTTGATTCAGCCATCTTAAATACTATTAAATGATTTGTGCTCACTCCTTGCATATTAGCAATGTTTTGCTTTATCTTGTTATAGTCTTCCACTTTTCTGCTTCTGACTTTTGCTGGGTTAAGAATCATGTGACCCATTTAGAAGTAGCACATAAACATGTACTGTATACCAAACAAAAACAGTTTATGTTGAGTTTACTCTACTCTACATAATTAAAATTGTGTTTTGAAGAAACAAACGTATACTTAGATAATTTCCCTAGTCTCATTTATGACTATCCACAGAAACAACTGAATCCATTGTGATTGGCAGTGACATCAACAGATTTAAATAGTGAAACATTTAAAAGATATAATTTTCATATAAAACGAAACAAAATATGTTGATGTACCCCACAACAAAATGTTATAGCATAACCGTTTTGCCATAAAGGTCTGCAGTAACACACAGCGCTGTCTACGATAACACCATGGTTTATAGCCAATTGACAGCTAGCCCCCATCAACGGTATCTCAACCAAGCCAACAGAATGAGATCCACACAACATCCCTCACATCAATCCCTTAAAAACCAACATTCATAACTGACCTACTTGACCATTCCATAGATTATTTTGTCTTGCATTTCAGATCACCTTTCTACTCCACCTAAAATTTCTCAGTCTCTTTAGTGATCTCTTTAGCCTTTAGTGGGCTCTGTTAAGATTAGAGATATACACTATGTCTTATCTATGTCTACTAATCATTCTGTCTAATCGCTATGACTTAATTACTGAACTACAACTCAAACTAGCGCACAACCTCAATGTCATCGGTCTCAGCCAATCCCTCTGTTTGCTAATTGGACAGTGGAAGTGTCCTAAGAAAAACAGAATATATCCCACAAAGCCAGGCTAGGGCAAGTGGCCTCACATGGCTGAAAAGAATGCAATGTAGACGAGCATTACCCACAGTGTAATCTCTTTGTTGGTTCCAAAAGTCATGGCTCTATAGTCAGCCTACGTGTCGGGACTTTGGTAGCTGCAATTTAGTGCATCTTTTTTATTATTCACAGTAGAGCTTGCATGAACCAGTGACTCTTTCCTCAATCTGCAGATTTATAATACAACCAGAACTCAACTTATCTTGCAAATTTGTGACTAAGTTGGTCTTGACGAAATGTGGTTAGCTCAAACGCCTACCCTCACTCCATGGTTTTAGATATACACAGACCATCCTCTCTGGCGTTTTTTTCATCAGGTGGGATGTTAACGCCACCAGTCTGAAGCTGTGGAAGTCCTTTGGTCATGAGGTCTTTGGGACTGGTACCACACAAGATTTTCCACAACTGTGGTACTCTCCCCAGTTTCAAGCTCAACTTGAAGACATGCTCCACTGTCCCACACATCCGGTGTCGGAGTTGGGCCTGAGGAGCCTTGAGCCGATGTGGTCCATACCCATTGTACTAAATTTGGTTACAATTGCACCAGTTCCACTGGGTGAGATTGTGGGTGAGTGTAAAATGAATGGAAATCGATGGAGCTAGAGGGCTAAATGTATCTTTTTTGTTCAATTGTCGTTAGGAAACCTCTGATTTGATTGTAGTTTTCGCAAGTTAAACATCAATAATAGGTCGAAAGTTGACTTAAGGAGTACTCAAGTCCTTTACAAGGAGAGTCGGTGCCCTTATTATGCTAGCATTCTGCTATGTGTAGGATGTCATTGTCATTTCCAAAGGCTGTTTAGAATTATTCTTTTATACCCCAACAACCAGCAGAGTGTATTTTGTTTGCCTCTCCTTTTGAACGCAACTTTCAAATGACTAAACAAAAGTTAAATCCTGAGAAAAGTTGATTTGAGTTCCTCAGACCTCCATTCGTTCTGCACTTGCCCATGAGCGCCCTAATATGGAACCTTCTTTGAAACTGCAACCAGTTCAAAAGCAGCAAGTCTTCCAAGTGTCATTTCTCCCCTTATTAGACATTCTCTAAGGTAGGAAATAATACAACACAGAAATAAATGCGGAGTATGGAAATATATGTGGCATTAGAAAATGGGAAAAGTCCCAAGAAATAAATACGTCTTTACAAAAACGCCATTCTTAAATGAGAAAATGTATTCATGTAGGCAAATGGATTCAGCTGTATATTTATATGATGCTATATGTGTTGCTATTATTTTATTTCGGGGTTTATTTCCAAGCTTGATTTATCAAAGTATTTAGCTATTTAATCACTTACTGAAAACCAAAACTGTACTCCATACTTATTTTTAACCATATTGTAAATAAATACTGTTAACTATTAATCATGATATAGTAAATGCCAAATTAAAATTAAAATTAAAATTAAATTGAAATACACCAACATGATCTGTATTTAGTCTTTGGGGTTCACAAAAGCCATATAGTTTGCGCACAAAAAGTTTGAAGGAATATTAACCTCCATTTACAGAAGTAATTAACCTGATTCATGAATGACATAATTGCTGCAGTAGTTCCATGACATGGTCTTCTCTGTTATTTTTGAAGAGCAAACAGGCAAGACACACACACAGACTAAATGGTCAATAAATGCCTTGGTTTAACCTTTGACCTTGTAATTTCTAGGGGTTGTTGAACATGCACAGATTCCACTGAGGCAAATCGTTCTAGTGCAGAGACAGTAAGTTCCTGCATTTCTTTACTAATTCAGATAATTTACAGTTCAATTGTATGCATATTAATTCCAAAATAAGGTTCAATATATACAAATGTATGACATTAGATACAAATTTACAGTGCATATAGTATAGAAATATATAGGGATGACTAGAAACCATATCTAAGAATGTGTTTAATTGAATCCTCTTCGTCATTATAGTATTTAAACCATAACTATCGTACAGTAATTTCCAGACATTGATCTAATGTTGTTGCTGATGTCTGATTAAACAGACATATTGTATTTATCTAAAATATCCCATTAGATCATTGAAATATACAATGGGCACACAAGAATCAATGATCATTTTTAAGTGATAAAATCTGAAATAAGTATAAGTTATTTGTACATTTAAAATAAGTTAGTATAAATGATTTGTAGGTCATATGTACTGTTCTGTCTCTGTAGTTGTTCTGTACTTGTAGCCCACAAGTAAAGCCACTATTACTTTGAGTTCAGTGACATGTCATATTTTACCAAGAATATTATAAAAACTACTGAAGTGTGGTCATGGTAGAGAAAGTAGTTTTCAGGTCCTGTAACCATGTTTCTCATTGAACATAACATTTTTCAGGAACATGGGGGAAGTTATTCTGTTTTTCCTACTTGCAAGTGTAGGGCTGGGTCATTGCTCTGAAGATAATACCCCAGGTAAACAATTCTTCATGGTTTCATCAGGACTCCCTAAACATCTGATGGATTTTAAAAGTTTTTCCTCCATAATGTATCTGTCCCTTTTGTCATATTTGACAAGAAAGTCTCCGCACAATTTTATAAGATCATCTGTTTAACGGAAACATGTTTGTCTTACGAAGGCGGTGAAATGTTTCAGAAGACAGGAAAATGAATGAAATGGACACCTCAATCCTTATTGTGGTTGTTAATGGTCCTAACAGCATGCCTTGCACATAACTTGCGTGCATCATTTAAAACCATCTAAATTATAACTATTTGTCCACACAGTGAACATTGCTACTCGGGGAAGAGCGACTCAGTCCTCCACTTTTGAAGTGAAGGGATGTGCAAAACACGCCATTGACGGAAGTAGGAATCCAGACTATAATAAGAATTCCTGCACAAAAACAGATGGGGGGACCAACTCCTGGTGGAGGGTGGACCTGTTGGACACCTATGAAGTTTCCTCAGTCACCATCACTAACAGAGATCAGTTTCCTGAGAGGATTAACAGGGCTGAGATCCGTATAGGGAATTCCTTAGAGAACGATGGAAACAGTAACCCCAGGTATGCATCCTTAAATTAAGCACAATGTTAAATATTGTATGCTGAAAGTTATTGCTCTAAAGAGCTTGGATGCTGATCTAACCATTCTAAGTACTTTCTTGCAATTATACTGTAAATTCAAAAGTAGCCAGAAAACTCCTTACAGTGAAATATTTTTTAAATGTTACGCAGGTGTGCTGTGATCTCTTCCATACCAGCAGGGGGCTCTACCACATTCCAATGCTTGAGAATGCAGGGGCGCTATGTCAATGTTTTTCTCCCAGGATACAAACAGTACCTGACTCTGTGTGAGGTGGAGGTGTATGCTATTCCATTACATTCAGTTGGTATGAACCGAGTGTGAACCTCACATAACCGTTCTGTTTTACAGTGTCATATTTTGTACTTGTCTGGTAGTTTGCAGGAAAGAACCATTCTGATTGCATATGTATGTTTTATTAAGGACTATCTCAAACTCCTGAATTGGAGCTTGTTGTTCCAGTAACAGGTAACAGAAAATCTGAGACTGAAGAGTATATATTTTGGTGTATTTTAATAGTGGTACTATAGTTTAGCAAGTAAAATTAAAACAAATCCTTTTGAAGAAAACGTGGCCCTGGGAAAGCCAGCTGTCCTGTCCTCTGAGTACAACTCCAATAGGAGACCCAGTAAGGCTGTCGATGGTGAACACAACTATAAAAATGGATACAGTCGAACCAAGACCCAGACGAACCCATGGTGGAGGGTGGACTTGCTCCAGGCTTACAACATCACCTCCATAACCATTGGTAACATTGAAGATGATAATCCAGAGATGATTGACGGAGCTGAGATCCGGATCGGAAACTCCCTGGAGAACAACGGCAACAGCAATCCATTGTATGGGAAGACATTATTATTGATTATTTTATACACCGAAAATGTATAAAAATGAGCTCCCTACTTATGTTCTAATAAACAACTATACAGAATGGTATTTTAACTATCAATAGTGTTGATTAGTTGAATTTTCTTAGAATTGTTTCTGTGTTATTCATGATGATCACACACTTTGTTGGATTTCCCTTTAGATGTGCTGTGATATCTTCATATCCGGCTTGGAGAGTCAGAATCTTCCAGTGCAGAAGGATGGAGGGACGCTACGTGAATATTTTCTTGCCAGGCTGTGACAAGCACTTGGCGTTGTGTGAGGTGGAGGTAAATGTGGGCGTGGATAAAGGTGAGACATGAGGTTCATTCAGTCTTTAAAAAAAAACACACCAAACTATTGTTGCTATCAGTTGCACTGACTATTGTGAGAGATTCATGGCATTTAATACATAAAGTATTAGACATTATGGACATTAAAGTACTTGTTTTACAGAAAATGATATGGGTGTATTAACTTCATCCAGGGCCGATTCTGGTTTGTGCATTTACTATGTTTATTTGACATTGCATAAATACTTTGATTGGAAAGAACAATATCTGTTTGAGGAGGATTCATGCTCTTCTTTGTTATAAATTGTCTCTTTCAGAAACAAGGGCACAGGTTCTTCTGAGACAACAAGATGACATTGTCTGTCCTAACCACGAGAGCAAAGATAAGACTATACAGGGTACACATTAAGCAGTATCATTTATATGCAGATTTGCATTTTGTGTGTTACAGTCTAACTAGTGAATGGTGTACAATAATAAATTAAATGAATTATACTGTACTGTATATCATTCATGTATCTCTCCTTGGCAAAAGTGTTCAAAGGGAATATATGAACAACACAAGAAAACTCACACTTCCTCAAAAAAGACCAGACCTTTCTCATATCATAATTTTGTAATTAATGTTGCATATTTTGTACTGAATTTCCATACTATTAAGAAAATACATCCACTGGGGGAGATGCAACTCAATCATCACAATGGGATAAAGATGGATCTGCAAGAAATGCCATTGACCAAGATCGGACTAACATGTATACAAGTGGATCCTGCAGCCACACTAAAGCAGAGATCGACCCCTGGTGGCAAGTTGACTTAAAGAAAACCTACAATGTCACCTTTGTCACCGTCACCAACAGAGGGGACTGCTGTTCAGAGAGGATCAGCGGTGCAGAGATCCATGTTGGACACTCCCTAATTAACAATGGTAACAGCAACCCAATGTGAGTCGTCATACCTTTGTAAAGTTGCATGCGTATCCTTCTTTCCCGTCTCTCTCGCTTAAGCTTTGACACTTCCCTGTAACTTTGTAAAATATCCCACAGATGTGCTGTGATCCCCTACATCCCTCTTGGCCAAACCAGAACATTTCCATGTGGAGGAATGGAAGGGCAATATGTCAATATTCTCCTTCCAGGACGTGAGAAGTATCTGACTTTGTGTGAGGTGGAGGTTCATGCTAGCAACTTTAAAAGAGGTACCATATCCATCCTACTGCAATTCATTTTTGCAAAGTTATTCTTATTGAGCTTGCCTTCATCTTTGAACAGGAATCAACAACAGCAACAATATGCAAAATGTCAGTACTCTAGTTTACTAGCTTATTGGTTGCTAAACTACCTTTACTAATGTAGCTACATTTTACTGCATGATTGAACAGAGATACATTTTCTATTCTTAATTGGAGTAAGGTAACTAGTTCTTGCACAAATAAAGCACAAAACATGATGCGAATGTAATTGATGGTAGATAGATCAAATTTCACTCACTACTTCCTTTTTAAAATTGAACTCTTACCATGTCTCTTATTGGACTCCAGAGTATGCCCCTCCCACGCAAACACCACCTACCAACCCATACCTGGCCTGGCTGTGGGAACCGTTACGCCAGTGGAGCCACCCTTTAATTCTGAAAGGTAAGACATTTGACCCTCTATAAATACTGAAATGCATCATACACATATTACTCACACTCCTACCATTTTTGGATGCAACTGTATTGTTGATGCCAGTGTTTATTTTAGTGTTTTAACCAATGTTTTAAATGAAGATCTCCTTTACTTTTCCTTTTATGCCTCTGCTAGTTATTTGCTTACCTTGTCATCAGAGATTCATTTCCCAGAGTAACACAATATAATTTGTTATAGTCCTTAACTACTTTATTCAATATTTAATACATGATTATCTCAAATGATGTTCCTCTTGTGGATGAAGGAAATGTGGCATTGATGGGAAGGGCAGTCCAGTCCTCTCAATTTACCCAGTTGACAAGCGCAGAAAATGCTATCGATGGGCGCCTGGATACCGATTACCTCTCTGGCTCCTGCACTCAAACTCGCCTCCAGAGTGACCCTTGGTGGAGGGTGGATCTCATGTCCATTCATAAAGTCAGTTACATTACCATCACCAATAGGGAGGATTGCTGCGTTTGGAGGCTAGATGGTGCTCAAATCCTTGTTGGAAATTCTTTGCAGAACAATGGCAACAACAATCCTGTGTGAGTGTCCTAAGAAATTAAATTGATCAGATATTTCTACGGACACATCTTACGAAATCTATAGGGTCTGTTTATGTATCAAACAATTAAGTCCAAAACACAGTTGCAATACTACTTTAAAACAGATGAATAATCACTGTCCTCAGGTAGCCACACGTGTCAAAAAGACCCCTTAGAATTAGTACTACTACACAAGTACATGTACAGTTAGAGGCCCCTTGTACCACAACTCCACAAGGGTACTGTGGTTGCTGGTATGACAGATCCAGCAATGTCAACCAGTTCTGTAATGTATGTCCTTACCCTCTGACCACTACCAGGTGTGTGGAAATCACCTCCATACCAGCTGGGGAATCTGTCACCTTCCAATGTAATGGGATGGAGGGGCGCTATGTCAACATTATCCGTCCAGGGTGCTTTAAGATATTGACTGTGTGTGAGGTGGAGGTGTATGGTGAATCTTTAGAAGGTGCGTGTACTATATACTATGTAGTAAAAATCCATCATATCAAAGTTTGTTAAAAATGTTCATGTTTGATTGAAACTGAAGGAAGCCTTCTAGTCAAGGCATTTCTCAAATAGAATGCTTTTTCCACAGAGGCATTGACAGACACTCAGCAAGAGAGTAATGCGAGTGAGGTGATAAATCACGGGTGCATGCAGGCATGCGAAACACAATGTCCTGTTGAAAACATTCCTCGTAAGGAACTACAATGTGGTCTATGCAACCTAATTACTTAGCTCAACTTCATGTGTTAACATTTTTCTGCATTCACATATTAGCGCCTAAAGACTGCTACAATGACAAACCAATTTACTACTACTGTAAATATTTTTCTTCGTGTGTTTCTGTCAGAGAATCTGGCTTCAGCTGGATCAGCCACTCAATCATCCGAGTATGACTACCTAGGAAGTGCCAGCAACGCCATAGACAGGAAACGTGATCCGCGGTACCACTCTGGCTCCTGTACCCACACAAAGGCAGAGACCAACCCCTGGTGGAGATTGGATTTAATGGGTATTTACAATGTCAGCTCTATTAGCATTACCAACAGAGGGGACTGCTGTCACACAAGGATCACTGGAGCCAAGATCCTCATAGGAAATCACTTGGATGGAGTGAAGAACCTGCTGTGAGAAGTTATTACATTGTTAATCATAACAAAAGGGTCTATAGTTTTACACGTTGAATATTGATGTCCTCAAAAAGACAATTTAACATTGTGTGTGTTTACCAGGTGCGCTGTGATTCCTGAGATGAAAGAGGGAGAAGTGAAGGAGTTTGCATGTGGGGAGATGGAAGGGCGCTACGTCACTGTTGTCCTCCCAGGGAAGGAGAAGTATCTCAGCCTGTGTGAGGTGGAGGTCCACGGTGGCACAACAAGGAAGACGACATTCCCCAAAGATGCCAGACATCACTAATCTTGTTACATTAAATGACAGATATTACTTCCAAGAACAGTCTGTATCAGTGTTCAGGGAAAACGGACATTGAATTGAATGTCGTGAATTAAAACATTTCAAAACTGACACCTGAATCTGAATCGTTTCGCAGCTTTTATTCAAAAAACATTGTACTAAACGTTTGAGATAATAATTCTTTCAAAAGATCAAATTAACAATTATTATCAAATACATTGGAAACCAAACTAGTCCTAACACACAAAACATCAAAAAACTTAACGAAAAAAAGAATTTGCTACATCAAACCACATTCAAATGCAAATTCTCAACTGTTTTAATTATATCCCCCAAAAAGTAAGTAATACTAAATCCGAAAGTAGATGTCATATATTTTTACCGTATGAACTTCCGCATAACAAAAACTGGAATTTCAGACAACAATAACCATTTTTGACCAGCTGTAGCCTACTATGCAACTGTAAAGCTAATATTTTAAGAGTTTCTCTGCACATAGATTTCTTAACAATTTGTAGTCTCTTACTTGGAGCTTTTATCTTGGGTTACAGCTACAGGATTGACTGATTACATCTCCATTACAGGTGAGCACCAAAATGTCCAGGTTTACAGTGTTGAAAAACTACACTGTTACACTCAGTTCAATACATAATACCACACCTTTTAAAGGCAGAGTGAGTCATGGGATAGATGAGATTGATACAGAAATCTGGAAACATTGTGCCAGTAAATTATTGGTTTCCAGCAGATTAACAGGGTATTTTCGTCAATTTTACAACAATACTGTATGGACAGTACCACATGAATAGGTTATTTAATGTTAATGTCAACAGCACACTAATGCTGTTAAATGGATTCATGATACTACAATGGCATTAGAATGGCAGCCCTTAATGTTGAAAGTTCAAGAAAGAGAGAGTGGAAGCAAGAGCAGTACAAGAGTGCAATGCATTCATTTTTTTCAAACATGGATGTCCTCGCCACGTTTTACTGTGTCCAATTACTTTATTTAGGCTCAAATGCCACTTCTGAAAACAGGTGCTACAAATGTGCAGTAACTCTTCTTGTGCTGCAGAGTATGAGGCTTTTTAAATTAAAAATGCATTTTCATGAGTTTTAAAAGAATGGCAAGGAGAGTATAAATGCAGCATCTTATGATTTAGGGCAAAATGTACTGCTGCTAGTTGTAATGTGTTACCTCGTAGACATTTCAGATATGCTTAACAGTATATGAACCAGAAATGTTTTTCTGTAATAACAGGAATTAAACTAATGACAACATAACACTACTGTAAATACAAAGAAATTAAAATCAGTAGGCCATTGAACAATATTGGTACACACTGAACAGGCCCTAAAACACAAAATAAAAATGAAATATACCATAAGTTCAATTTGCGATACAAAAAACAATTAGCACAGGTTTGCATAAAGCTATCAAATAAATTGCTACGATCAATAAATTATCATAAATGTATACTACATAATGACATGGGAAATCTTATAATTATTGTAAAGAATGAATAAAGCCTTTGTCAAGTTTGAAAAGATATTGCTTCACATTACAACGTATCTCTAAGATGCTATGCTGATAGCAAGGAACTAGATATTCTATCATGAAAAATAGGCCAATGTAGGGGTGTTTTTAAACTTCTCAATAATACTGACTGAATACTGAATAGTATGACCTAGCTTCAATAGCTTGTTCAATTCATTGAACAATTACGTACAATTATCATCTCAGGTAACAGTGAGTACCAGGGAAAACTCAACACCACAGGATCAGTACTCGAGAGCATAAAATACATTTAAGAAATTCAACAATAACAGACCTTTAAAAATGCAGCATTATTGATGGCAGATTTGTCGGAACACGAATGCTCTCAAAAGTAGCAACACAAGGAAGAACCGGTAGGATCATCCTAAGCCTCGCGACACAAAGAGGGACATTGATTCATCACCACCTTCCCTATCAGAACCAGTGCTTCACTAAATAGGAAGCAGACACAGCACAGGTCAGTGGCTTCTTTAACAGACAAACTGATCAACCAAAATAGAGGATTAATCCCTTATTTAAAAATGCACCAGACCAGAGCCATTGAAAAAAACTAGAAGGCGTGGCTAAAAACAGGACTGCCCCTGCCGTTATCTGAAGTCTGTAGCTGCTTTGGGAACTTCCAAGACTTTGTAAACATTGTTTTGAAAAACTGTGGTGAAGTGAGGTCTGGAGTCCCTGGAGATGAATGTGCACAGGGGAACTTTACCCATGTTTTGGGGATCCTCCACATCCCAGATCTCTGGCATGCTGCAGCCAGGCCTGCATTGGACAAACAGAAACAGGTTCATGTTTAACCGCTCTGCAAATTCATTCCCCCAGTTCATATTAGGAAATTCTGGGATCACCAATTATTTGAGACCATGTCAGTAAATATTAGAACTATGACTCGCTGAGTCACCTGGTGCGACGTGTACACCACGAGTCCTCCAGGACAAAGTAGTCCACCTCCAGCTGCAACAGATTACTCTTGACTGCCTCAGCTGACTTGCGGCTATACATGGAGTATACCAGCTTTGTTCTCTCCCTAGAAGTACAGTATGGATGGATTACACTTGTGTGTGTGTGTGCAGGGGCTACGGTTGTCACATCGGAAATCATGCACTGATCTTGACACGTTTTGGATTCTCCATTAGTTGCACCCCCCCCCCTCCCCCCCTGCCCTGCTCCATCCCAGAAGGATTATTTCCATACCCTTAATAGTAAAGTCCTTAGTAAGGGTATGGATTTCAGGAAACACATTGCCCACCTCAGTCCTGCATCTTCATAGTGGGGATGATTGACGATGGGCCGTCCGGTGGAAAGCTTCACACTGGCCATGGTGGGCATGGCTCCAGCAAACACAGCATCTGTTACACACAAATAGTAATCTCCCCTTATAAGAGCGGAGTATTGTAAAAAAAAACCTGGATATGATATCCATTCAGACCTATGTCCCAAATGGAACGTCACCACTATACGTCAGGATCATTCAGATTTACGCATGCTATGTATTGAGCCAGTGTCAAATCTACACAAGTAGAAGTTCTGAGTCTATACACGCTGTGAGGAACAGCACTTGTGACTCACTGGGCTGGGTGTTGTCACGGATCCAGTCCAGCATCTGCTCCTGGGGGAGGTTGCTGAATTCTCCCATGATGCCCCACTGAGCCTGTAGGTTGGCCGCCCCCTGCATGGCCATGATGGAAAGAACGGCGAAGACCATCATCTGGAGCTTGAACTTCTCCCCAATCCAGCCGAACAACTGGCAACACAAACACAACCGACAGACAGCTCAACATAAGCCCTGTGAGGAGGAACGTGAGGATGGCTACGATCTAATATCCTAACGTGCTCGCTGACGAGTTGTATGGCCTGAGTTGGACTGACCTGTCTGGAGCAGATGAGGGAGGCCATGATGCACATGTGGGGCGTGAGAAAGAGCTTGAGTCTCATGATGAGAACCGCCAGGACTGTGAACGCAACCAGCTGCAGGCTGTGGTAGACCAGCTGAGACGGAGGGAAGAAGGGCCGCATCAAAAGGACGACAAGGTGGAGGGAGAAAGCAGAGCCCAGAGGTGTAGGGGGTGTGAAGGAGGGGAGGAAGAAAGGGCGAAAGAGGAGCAGCGGATGACGAGGGGGGAAGAGATGGGATGACAGTTGAGAAAGCAGGAGCATGTGATCAGAAGTTCACTTCAAATCAAAATCAAATGACCTGATTTTTTTATGGGTAGATGAAAATAGCTCAGGGAAACTAACAGTGGATGATAAAAAAGGTGACAAACATTAACAGGAAGAGAAGGACATACAATGTAATGTGTAATGCTTAGAAGTTGCACAATACTACGATGCGAGAGACGCTTACCTCTCCTTTTGCTAACATTGAAGGAGCTCTGTAACAACAGAAAATAATGTTTTTCCCTATTCATTTAACGACATACATTTAATGTGCATTCATCGTGGAGAAGTTTGAATAAGTACCAGAGGAAAAGTACACTACTAAATGCAAGACCAGTTGCCAAAGAGTTAAACTCATAATTGTGGTGTGTCTGTTGACACCAGGTCAGCAACACCAGGTCATTGGCCTGTGCTTACTCTTCAGAGTCACTGCCTTCAGGTTTCACAGACTCTCTCTCTCCTCTCAGAAAGCTCACGACATCCTGGATAGTCTGAGTAGGGACACAAGGATGAAAGAATTAACAGATGATGAATGAACTGGGCATGCATATCATCTTTACAATATGTGCCCTGTATCTTATCTGTTAACCTCTTTGCTGTGCACTGGAAAATAGAATCTCACTGTCACGGTCTATATTTGCTTAATCAAAAGGTATCTTTATTGTTGCTTAAAGCAGGTCTCTCATGGAAAGAAAACTTGTTGAATTACTAGCTGAGTCTTTTTACACTTGTATTAACCTGTCAAATTTAGAAATGGTTGACAGAGGTTTACATCTTATATTTTAATACTTCAGCTCTTGGGCAGTCCACCGAACAACCTCAAACATGACAATTTGATATTGATGTTTGTGGCCAATGTGGAACACTTAAAGGCTGCCTGACTTCTACCAGGGTGACAGCTTGCAATGAGGACTGGTGTGTGTGTCTCCATACCCTTCCAGCAATGACTGCAACCACAAGCATGTTGATAGGGAATAGCAAGGTCTTGATGTAGCGCAGGGGGGTCTGCCGAAAAGAAATCTCATAATATCAATACTCCTTTCAACACATTCTCACATTCATCACTTGCCAAATCCTGTAGACAGGATTTGTTAAATGGTTACTGACAAACAATTAGCCTTTTTCTGGCCTTTGGGAAACAAGTGCTCATCAAGCGTCAATTTGACTTCTATGAAAGCCAAAGGGAGTCAAATGACTCCAGGCAGTTCAATTTAAACCAGGTGTCTCACCTCAATCTCCATGAAGTCAAATTCAGCAGCACAGGTGTACATCAGTGTGTGGAAGTCCTTGTAGCTGGTGAACTTGGACTTGATCAAACCACTGATGTGAGCCTTCACAGGACACAAAGACAGCAGGCAGGATTCATTGTTCACACTTCTAGATTGTTTCTTTTTTTATTTCTTCACTGCATGACGTTAATGAGGTAAAATTGTATGCTGTTGTGCAAATCTACAAAATAACAAAGGTCAATAATGTAGGAATATTCTTTATATTGCAATATATTGTGTTACACAGTGCTCATGGACACCTTATTTTCGTAGGCACACCTTGCTAGTGCTGGGTTGGACACGCTTTAGCCGTCAGAATTGTTCAGCTCATAGTGGCACAGATTCAACAAGGTACTGTAAACATTCCTCAGAGATTTAGGTACATATTGACATGACAGAATCACGCAATAACTATGTCCAATTCCCATCCACTATCTCCCCTCGACCCCGTTCCAAAGGTGCTCTGTTCCATTGATTTGGTGACCATTTGAGTACAGTAAACTCCTTGTCATGGCCACGACCAATTTGAGATCATTTGTGTCATGTCATGTTTTCCTGCTGGAAACAGGCAGAAAAAGATGGGTACGGTCGTCTCACAAGAAGAACGTTCTAGATCTGATTTCCATGATTCCACAAGTCCGGTGATACTGAAGTACAATCCAGAGTAATAACTCCACTACAACACATGCAGAAAAGATCGTTCTATTGATCATGTACATGACCAGGACATGGGTGAATCTTTGGGATGGGAGAAAACAAAAAATGGTGGACACAATGCATGCATTGGTGTTGTAGCTCCCTACATGCGTGTCACATTCGTGCAACACTCTGGTAGGCTGTGGCATTCGGTACTCAGCTGGTGATAAGATTCCCAAAATGTGCCAAACAAATATTCCCTTGAACCATTATACCACCAGAAGCAGCCTGAACCCTTGATAGATGGCAGAGACATCCATGCTCTCATGTTGTTTAGGCCAAATTCTGACCCTCCCATCTGAATGTCACAGCTGAAAACAAGACTCAGACCAGGCAAAGTTTTTTCTAATCTTCTATCGTCAAGATTAGTTGAGCCTGTGCGAATTGTAGCCAACTGACAGGATTGGCACCACCCACTGTGCTCTTCTGTTGCTGTAGCCAGTTTGCTTTAAGGATCAATATGCTGTTGCATCTAGAGATGCTTATCTGCGCACCTCGATTACAACCAGTGGTCGCTTTTGCCTTTCAATCAGCTCAAACCCATCTGGCCATTGTGATCTGACATCAACAAAACATTTCCATCCAGTGAACGGTGTATATTTTCAGATCATTAGTATATTTCAGACCTTTTTCAGACCATTCTCTGAAACCCCTAAAGATGGTTGTGCGTGAAAATTCCAGCAGATGAGCAGTTTTATAAATACTTAAGCCAGCCCCTCTGGCACCAACAGCAATACCATGTTCGCTTAAATAACCTTTCTATGTTGATTTGATGTTTGGTCGAGCTCTGACTTATCAATGCCGAAATGGCATAAAAACACTACGTTGATGCCACATGATTGGCTGATAAGATATTTGGTAAGCAAGCAGTTGGATAAATGCATCTAATGAAGAGGCAGGTGAGTGTATTTGATTCATTTACTTACGTCATCTGAGGCTCCGAAAATGGCTGACATCATGAACTTGAGGATCACCGTGGAGATGAGCCACGTTAGGCCCTGCATGATCTTAGAGAGCAGATGGACAAGTAGACCAGTTAAAACGCGCGCGCGCACACACCCCCATTCACGCACACACCCCCATACACACACACACCCACCCTCCCACCCACAGATGGACATTTCAGGCTGACGGACATTCCAGAGTACCTTACCCATGTGATGAGGCCTGGTTTGAAGGCTTCAGCAAATCGGTGCCTCAACGCAACTATTGCCTTTAAACAGGGGAGAAACGTTGTTACCTTTGAACATCTCTCGATCGAACTTCCCAGACATTTAACACCCTTCTAAAACACGGATGGCTCAACACACTAGAAAACACATGAAACATGAATGTAATCTGTGTACCGCCATGAATCCTCCCGACCAAAAAATTCTGAAATCCAACAAAGGAAATCAGTTGTTCTTTCAGGGTTCACTCTGGTACAACACAAAGTGGATCAGTAGAGCATTACAAAAACCAACTGCACAATGCGTCCAGGCCCCAGACCCATCCCACTCACCCAGATGGATACCAGCGAGGAGGCATAGAAGGAGGTCAGTAGCATGCTGTTGCCAAACATCAAAATGAAGCAAACGCCTAGGGTGATCTAGACAAGAGTGAGGAGGAGACTTGTGATTTATACCAAGGTTTAGCATTCTGTCACCTGCAATTGGAATCTATAGCAAGACAATTCACTGTATCTGATGTGGTTCTGCATAAAGTGTGTGCCTGAAATCTAACAGCTACAGCGGATGGCCACAGGATGTGCTTTATAAAATGGACTTCATAAAATGGACTTTATAAAATGGACTTTATAAAATTGACGCTAAAGATGTTGGTAGTACACAGCAATGGTATGCCTAGTATCACATAAATAGAAGTTTTAACCAGAGTGAAAATAACAGCTGAAAGCGGACATCACTGCATACCTATGACTTTGTTGGTTACATGGAGCAGAAAAACAAGTGGAATTTAGAAGCACATCACTAAGGCATAGCCACAAGTACGCTCATGTATTATAAATGTGAACCACAGCACAATCCTGAAGCTTGTTGAGATGGCAGCGAGAGCTAGCATGTTAGCATGTCTCTTCACACTTGCCACTTTCTTGACAGTATGGTGTATGAATAATGCACAGCCATATGTCCCCCCGCTGACACAAATCTAGACCATCTCCCCATACAAAAGCCTCTCTTCTCCTTATCTCTGGAGCACACAGGCCCTGGCTCTGCAGTGCCTCGCAGCCCAACAAACTGGACCGCTGAGAGGATTAGGGAGAGTGTGGAGAGGCATGCAGAGGGCCAGAATTACACGCACACTTTTTGCGTGGAAGGGTGCAATGCCTGGATTTCTTCTGCACACCCACACACACACACGCTCCTCAATCCTGCCCTCCCTGTTTCCAAGCCTTTCCGGTTTGTTGAATTCGAGGAAAAAAGACAAAATCCCCCACTGTGTTATAGTCAACGTTGATACATAAGAACAAAGGACATGGTCCATACGTGAAAATGTCTTTGGCAGACACATCCGTATGTTTCCTGGCGTTGCTCCCCAAATGCATGTACAGTGTTTATCATTGCGGTTAAACTACCTTTCTTCTTGTGCAGGACACAGTATTTACCATATGAGTGACCAGCAGTGACTGCATCTTAGTGGGACTCAGATAGCCCAGGATGTACGACGCAAACAGAGATGCAACCTAAAACACAGAGATACAGAATCAGCACACAATATTCTTTGTTGGTTGAGACATTTGTAATGAAGGGTGGATATATGACACAAATTGGCATAGTAAGCAAAACTGTGAAAACACAACAGTAGATATTGGAAGTGTCTTCAAAATGGCATCTCCTCCCATGAATTATAGCAAAGTATCCACACTATTTGCTACTTCAATTTCCAGCTTCTTTTGCCTTCTAGTTTTGATGTGACCTAACAAAAGTATAAAGCTTAATTAAACTACTGTAATACCTTGAACAATCCTAGCTGTGGGATAATTGATAACCTAAAACGTCCTTTTATTAGCTGATGTATGAGTACAACAACATATTTTTGTTTTCTCTTTCCCTCTCCCTCTCGCCCCTTCTCTCTCTGTCCCTTGCTCTCCCTCTCTCCATCCATCCCTCCCTCCATATACTTCTCATTCTCTTAGAATTACACTGTCTGTTTCACAGTTTCCCTTTTTTGAAAGAATCCTCTTTTCATTCTGTTTCTCAGTCTGTCTCTCACCTGGGTGAGAAGCACAAACTGGGCAAACTGCCAGGGCAGCATGAAGAACAAACTCGAGACCCCCAGAGCCACCATGGCCTTACGGCTCGGGTTCCGGGTCCTGGAGAGAGAGAATAGACAAGAGAGGGAAATAGAGAGACAAATGCAGGAAAGAATGAAAGGTAGATGTAGATATGAGGGCAAGCATTCAAGACAAAGTTCAAATGTTTTCCTGTGTTCATTCAGATACCTATTTTTACCATAAAGACAGACTAAGAATAGTAGGCTCATTTAATGCAGATATTCACAGCAGCCCAGGTGGGAATGGAGCGTGTCAGATAATTTAGTCACACAGTGAAATCTATATGACAAACAGGGAATGTGACTGCATCCAGTACAGCAAATCTGGAGGCTGCTACAATGGGAATTCAGCAGAGATTAAGGGAGTGATGGAGAAAGGATGGGGGGAAGGAGGGATGACTGTGTTACCGGAGGATGTAAGTGAGCAGCAACATCTGCAGGACCAGGAAGGGGTAGGCGAAGCTCTCTCTCAGGGGCGGAGTCCACATCACACGGGTGCTCTGTGATACGGGGTTCGGGGGGATGGGGGGGGGAGAACACACACACACACTCCCCATTTGCATCAACACATTCCCTGCCACAGCGTGGAAAGGGATTTTGAGAACGCGCTATCGATGAGAACTGGCAAGCTATTTGTAAATGCTTACAGATTCATACTCATATTGGCACACTTTTACTCATCAACAGCCCATATTGCCATGAGGCTGCTGTGACACCTTAAAAAGCCAAATGCTAAATGCCAGACACTTCCAAAAGGTCAAAAATCCACTGAGGAAGCAGGAGATGATGGACACGAGTGGGCAAGTATCTGGGAGCAGAGTTGAGGGTGTGATAGAAATGTCAGCCTATTGATCTGGATATGGAATAGAGTAAGATGCTGACTGTATTGAAGGCAGTGGGGAAGCACTCAGCTTGCCAAACACTGACTGCGAGTCTCTATGATGGCTGGTAGTGTTGCCGGCCTGATTCTCTACTAGTCTACTTCCACAGGGCAGTGGCGGTGAGGAAGTGTGTGTGTGTGTGTTGCGCTCACCTCTCCATGGTTGAAAAAGAAACACGAGACCGTCACTGTGCCACCCAGCCGACTCCCACTGCAGTGAGCAAGAAGAAGGAAAACAAGAAAATGAGATCAGAGATCAGAAGCAGAAAAACAACATCAGAGTTGAGCTGAAGGGAGCTGTTTTTCTTCTAAATGCCTCAACATTTTACAATAATTGTGTTTAATCAAAAACGATTAAAAAAAATTGTGACAGTCAGTACAGTATTGAATCCAGGTCCAACATAAGTGCACTGTTCTAACAGTATTTCAGTGCATTTGATTTGCAATAGAAACTAGACTAGCAAAAGTGAAGGGTTACCTAAGGTAGGTTCCATAAAGGAAGAACAAGCACATCATCAGGCCATTAAGAATAAACACAAAAGTGACATAGAAGTAGGCTGGATCACCCAGACCTGCGAGAGAGACAGGGAGAGAGAGAGAGATAGAGAGATAGAGAGAGAGAGAATGAATGACACTGTATGATATCAGCCTACATTCCTACATGCAAACACACAGTGGAAAACTTTGGCTGGAAGACAAGCTATTTTCATTTCCAGACGAAGAGGGCTGTTCCCCTTACCAAAAGCTAGAAGATTAGAACAGAAAAACGGTTCACTGGACAAAAAACAACAAAAAAAATTGATGCTGTAGGAACCTTTGACCCTAGCCCATAGGACTATAGCCCATATGACCTTCAACACAAGTAAACATTGAGCCCGAGAACTCAATGAAGACATTGAGAAATCATGAGAGAGTATAGCTGTACTAATATATGAACACATTTCAACAAAAAACGTTGCAAAATACCTTCACAGCTGTCGACAGGGGCCAACCCATCCCCTCTGTTGATAGACCAACACATCTTAGTAGGGAGTCCAAAGAAGTCCATTGTGCCTGAGTAGATTCTGTACCAGCTGGCCAGAACCACCTAGGGAACAGGGGACGGGTGATTGTGAAATAGAGATGAAAACCCACTAAAAAGACTGTTAAAAGTCCTGATTTTAGTCAAGTCCTTTTCGCTTTTAAGATTTACGGAGCAGGTGCAATACCGTTCATCAAGTAAGAAAAACATAGGCTTAAGAAATAACAGCTAGTTTTAGCAAGGTGCAACTACATTAGTTTACCTCTGGATAGAGATTGAACCTCTTTAGTGTGTTTATAACCAGGGGATACTCTGTTAGACGATCATTCATGACCAGATACAGGCCACTGAGAAAGGATGGGGCTTCAATGATGGTCTTGAAGTAGGAGTAGTATAGGCCCTGTAATAGGAGTGTAACTATCAGACATGAAAACTAGGCAAGAAAAGAGAATCTTAAGAGTTTAGATACCATGGTTCTGTCAGATCTACCATTTCTGTACGAAAGGCCATTTCCTTCTCCAAGGCTGACAGATGTGAAAAATGTCTGTCATTCTCAAAAAGGTGAGTGAGATGGTACCTATAAAATGTTACAACTTTCAGCTTATCTTCATAAAAATGATATTGACATTATAATTAAATGCTTTAAGGGACAATGGCGAAAATTCCCAGACAGGTTGCAGACTCCTTACCAATGGAGGTATCCAGCCAGAGCAGCTGTGAATAAACAAACAAAACTTTAATCTTTGAACCCAATTTAAACTGCCAAACTGCCGTGTTTCTCGCTAACAAGCTAGCTGAGGGGAGAGTCTTGCATCAAGCTAATGCAAATGACTTACTGCTAACTGAGTGCAGTCAGCACTAGAAAGTACAGTCGCAAGATATCAAGTGTGGTTAGCTAGCTTGTTGCAGTAGTCCAATACTGTAACTCGCGTTTGTACTTAGCTAGCCAGCTAACGTCGTTGCGTTAGCTAGCTTGCTAACGTAAGCTATCTAGCTATGGTAGCTGGTGGTGGTGGTGACACGTACCCAGTGCCAGCGTGAATCCAAGCTTGTTTCTGATTAATGAATGCCCAGGGAACAATCCATTCTTATTCTGCAGCAAGCTGTTGAAAGAGGTCCCTTTGCCATCTTTTCCTGTTCGCCTACTTTTGCCAGTGCCTGTCGACATAAGCGGACTCCTGTCTTTGTCGCTTGCCTGGGGCGCTTGATCCTTTACGTTCTGTTTTCTTGTTCTTACCACCATGTTATCATGGATGAAAATAATGATTCTGAGCCTCAGAGGTCAGATGAAAGGCTATTTCCTAGGTTGGTGCACAGTTGTCCTTAGTAGCGACAGCTCAGGCTTTTGCAGCTCTTTCTTTACCTGGGGAATGATGCTTTGAGTTCACTCTTTCAGTGTCTCACAAATCTTGTAAAAACTCGCCCCCAACTGGAATTAGCGAGATACTACAAACTTCACGCTTTCGTAGTAACTATGGTAACGAAGACATCAGTTGGTAGAATTCAGTCTAACCACTTCACTGCCGCTTACAATACTTGCAATTGTCAATTTGTCTCACAATAGAAATATATAAATTGCACACTCAACTTCCATATACACACCTCAGGCCTGTCACATCCTCATGTCTATTAGGTCTACTGTTACCGTGGCTTTGAAAAAAAAATTAATTCATGCATTAATCTTAGCTACAGTTAGTGAAACATACACGTGTTTATCCCTTCTTTGTCATGAGACATGGGAAGAAGAGGAGAGTGATCTGTTTTTATAACCTATAGATTTTTTTAACACTATATTTGGGGTTATTTGCGTGTGAAACCACAAGCCTATCATGTTTATAAACCGAACTGAAACTAGTCGTATCGTGTCTTTATATTGTAGGGCTGGTTTATTAACTGAACAATATAAGGATACAAAGCCAGTGAAATCTGAATTTACATATACCTGCAACACCAAAACCACAAGGTGTCACTACAGAGCTACGAATTTAAAATATTGAGTCTCAGTTTTGCTTTGCTTGCACGTAGTAATGTGCCATATTTCAATGTTGAAACAGCAGACCATATAAAAATATGTTCATTTGATATTGTTTCTGCTGTTAAATGAACATTTCCTGTGATATTGGAAAGAGTGCTTAATGTTATCCCACAATTCACATCAACATCTTTATCTCCCTTTGTCATGTTGTTTCACCATTAAAGTCTCTGCATGAGTCATGACTTTTTCTCTTGGTCAAGTAGTATTGAGCCCCCAAGGTGAACTGCGACACATGAGTGTGAATTCAAGCTACCTGGCTCAGTAGAACACTCAAGTTAGTGCGTAATGTTTAAAGGGTGGTTCGACTGTCCAAAGGAGTGGGAAGATTTGGAAATATTAACTAATTCATCACATGTTTTGCTTGGATAGGGACATGCTGAACTGGAGTTGCCTTGTGGTGGTGACATCATGACAGCTTCTCACCATCTCCACAAACAAACATGTGAGTCGCTTGATTGGTGTAACTGTTTCCCTGTCGGGAAATGGGTGGTGGGAAGCAGGACAGATGTAGCGCAATGAGGAGATTCAGGGAACTGTGTGTTGTTTCTCCGTTGTCTGGATGTCGCCCAAGCACTGCCCGCTTTTTCTGGGAAGCTCAGCTGACAAGAAGGAAGGACCCCTAGGCTGCCCACATGAATGCCTGGCAGGACAGACGCCTGTGAACGTACACGCATGACAAACCTCAGAGCTTGTTCGGCTTGTGAGAAGTAGAACATTGGCAGATCATTCTACATGACTATATGCCATGAAATACGTACCTGCTATGATACTGTCTCAGTGCTATGGCTGTTATCTTGGTTCTGTGAAAAGTGTGCTTTCAGGAGAAAATGGTCAAAGGCTCTAATATTGTTTTACTGTATTGGCGTGTAGTTCAGTCTTAACCACCCATGTCATTGTTTCAGAATATAGTACAGGGCTTTTATGGCTTAAAATGTCTTCTCCTTTGAGATAAATGTAGCAGAAACAGGGCAACTGCTCGCTCCCAATTCCACCAGCCTCTTACTGACCTTAACATACACATATGTGACAGGATGCTTATTGTTGCACTACCCTGGAGCAGTTGTGGTTGGAACGGTCTGGCTACGTGCATCATCACCCTCCTACTCCTCATCCTACCTTTGTCTCCTGTCCCAGCCCCAGCCATCCGGACACTCCTGCGCCAGCACATGTGCACGTCAAGTGGAATTTAATAATTTTTCTCTGCTGCCCCAAAATTCCAAGCTTTCAACATCACTGCCCCACCCAACACCAGTTTCTCAATACCCCTTCCACTCCCACCCCCTGACCCCACCCCCCTGCCAATGCCAAGCTCGGTGTGGCATTTTCTCAACCTCCTGACTGATTCAGAAGTGCTAGACTGATCTTAAAGACAGTAACTAGGGGCAGAGTCTCTATCCATCCTGACAGGATCAGAGGTGGTGGGCCTGTGGATGGTAACAGGGGGCCGGTCAAGGGCAAGGGATGAACCATTGAAAACCGCTGTGCTGTTAGCTCAGCTTGCAGCCACACTGAGGGCATTTGTTTTTTCACCAAACAGAGCGCAGCAGAGCCGCTGGCTTGGCTTGCCCCCAAGCCCAGCGGACAAGGGGGAGTAGAGCAGAGCGAGGGTTGAGATGTGTGGCGCTTCTGGCGTAGTGAACCGATGACGGCCCAGGGGCTGATGACACCTTCTGTCCAGGAGGCCCTGGGGCTGCTGACTGTATCCTGGTAACTGAAGCCAGCCAGTCCACACAACCCATGCTGAGAGAGAATAACATTCTGGGAAGAAGAGGCTAAAATGCCAAAATTGTAGAGTAGATTACCCTGGCTTGTTAATATTTTGTGTTTACCTCTCATCTGAACAGGTTTTTATCATTGACAAGTCAAAATTGTTCCTTTCGTATGCCCATTTGTGGATTGCTATATCCATGCTTCAAATGAACAACCATGGAAGCTAAAGTGGTAGGAAGGTGCCCATGTCATTCATTCTGATAGTGTTATAATGTTGTTGCACATTTGCAATGTGCAGGCTGTTTTGGACATCGATAAAAACATTACAATGATGTAACAAAATTCACTGATCTATACTCACACTTTATATTGTCCCTCTGTTAGCTAGCCAGCATATCATCCATAAAGAAAACGCTTTAAAAGCATCTGATTTATATGACAGCAGTCAGCACTGCTAACCCAGCATATAGTCTCATTCATTCATTAATTTTCACTGCTTATTCCTGTTTGGGATTACAGAGCCACTTGTTCCTGTTAAGGCTCATGGGTGACTGGAGCCTATCCCAGTGACCTTGGGCCTTAGGCGAGATACGCCCTGGCTTGTAGCCAGCGAGTTGGAGGGTTAACATAGAGACAAAGACAACCAGTCACTCTCACCTTCATTCATTCATTAGGGGCAATTCAGAGTTTCTAATTAACCTATCACATGCATGTTTTTGGATGGTGGGAGGAGGCTGGAGTGCCTGTAGAGAATCCACAGTAACACGGAAGAGACATTCAGACTCCACCCAGAGAGATCATGTGATGTTGATTTTGTCCCAAGAATCGAACCAACTATCTTCTTATTGGCGTTGCTAACATGCACCCCGCCATATAGGTTATATAAGATAATTTGGTTCTTAATAACAGTAGGCTACAGGTTACTTAAAAATGTATTTGTGAATTGTCAATTGAAAGGTTGTCCAGCAAGTGATGATGTCTAAAGCAATGGAAATCAAATCTGTGTTGTCTGTCCAGCCTAATTGTTCTTACAACCTTTCTTCTTAGTCCAGAGCCTTTAGCCAACATAGCAACAAACGTAGATAGGCTGATTAGCCTAATACTTTACTGAAATATACCATCCCATTTAAATAATGTATTTTTCGAAGTTAGCTTGCCATTATTTGATCATTATTTTGTCTTTGACTTTTTTGTATCGCGCTAACATTAATAATACTGCTTAGGTCTTATGCCATAAAGCTTCGGTTTGTGAGAAGTATCTTTGTGCAGCTCAGTCAACTTAAGATAGCTGAGTCTGGAGTGAAGAAGCAAGCAAGCCAAACTGGCATCTAATACACATTTAATAATTTCATTATTTTATGTCGAAATGCTCATCCAAACATCATCAATCGCGGAACTGCTGTCTGTTGGATTATAAAAAGGACTCATACGAAATAAGAACTTTGCAGAAAACCCGGTTCTTGAGTTGATTGTGAGAAACTAAACCCATTCTAATTTGTACACAGATACATACACACAGACACATTCCTGGCATTATAGGGGAGATATAATAGTCCTGTCAGGATCACTTCGATCAGTTCTCTGAAGGAGCACTTTCAGCATTGTTTGGTAATGTGTCAATTTTTAAGAATGAATTACATAGTCAGCCACATGTTGACATAAAACATGTTTTGTTCTATATCCCATTATTAGAGCAGTGCAAGAGTGGGTTTTTGGCAGTTTAGGTACAAAATGACACGATGGGCAGGCTATAGTGTGAATCGCAGACTTGTGTGTATGTACTAAGCTTTCAGAGCACTGAAGCTTTCCCAAGTCTGCACTGGACAAACATCTTCCAGATGGGCCCAAAAGCTGAAGGGGCTGGGGCTGGCGATGGGTGCCAAAATAACCACAGGACAGTGGGAGAAGGTCTGCGATCACTGACAGCGTGTGGATGCTACGGTTTGTGTGTGTGTGCAAGAGTCTTGTGCACATTTAAAACCTTGTAAAGTTTTTGAGCTAACATTTGGATCTATTTTAGCCATTCACCGAGTAATTGTAGAAAAGTTGTATTTCAACATGAAGCAGAAAATACTGTACGTCTGCTGTCATAGACATAATGGTGGCATGTGTTTCCATGTTTGTGTGTGTGCCAATAGGTGTGTGGTGGTAGGGTGTCAGAAGTGAAATTAATTATGCACCAACCGGCTCGTCGTTTTCTGTGACATGTTTATTACTGGCAAGAAACGCATGCTGTCAATGATCACTTATTCTTTGGGTATCAGTTATCTCAACATTACGCCCCATTAGTATTCTCTGGAAACCAATTCAATTAGGGGTCTCCCGGGGCACGGGGCCGCAACACTGCATCAATCAGGGAGAGAGGGAGAGCGCCTGTCAAATCAGTGTTTGTGTGTGGAGGGGGGATGCGTCACTCACTGTGAGGGGGAACTGGGGGGGGGGCAGACAGGGCAGGGACAGGGAAGGAAAGGGAAGACAGGGAAGTTTTGTAAATTGGGTCTTTGTTTGCAGTTGTCTTGTAGGGTTCCGCTGTTGCTTGGTTTTTCTATTACTTATGTTCTACGCTACTTATGAAGCAATGTAGCTACTACATACACACTTACCACACAGTGCTTCCAACATCATTGTCTTTCACAAATGGGTACACAGAGCTAGGTATCGTTGTCTTGAGATAGTGAACAGATGCACAGTCTTGCAATGGCAATTGTAATTTGTTTCTTGGGGTCAGTTTAATGATGTTGTGGTGTCTGGGATGAGACAATTAGTTGCATGTGACTATGGTTACTGTAGTGAGGGGAATATGTAAGACTCACTGACAGAGCATTTAAAAGCAAATCAAAAATTTGCATGTTCGAATCCTCCCAGCAGGTCGCTTGTGGTAAATGCTTCTGCTAAATAATCATACAATTATCAAATAATTTAAAGTGATATGAAATAAAACTTTGCTTTGATTGACCCCCACAACAATGCTCCAGGGTCAATACATTGCGACATTACCTTGCTTTGTCAGTTTGTGCTCCATCTTGGGCGAGTTCAAGCAGGTGTTCCAGTGGTTGTCAAGGATGCCAAGGTAATCTGAACACCTGTTGTGGCGTTGTAGTGGAGAACGGGGCAGTCTGCCTCATCCTAATCCTACAAACGCCGGTTGGATTACCCACACACCTTGACCTCAGATATCTGGCTTCCACAGATAAAAGCACTGGCGAGGCTCACCTGCAGGACAACTGATGTGTTGAGATAAGCGAGAGAGCTCTGTGTGTAGCCCAGATAAGCATGACTCGCGGTGCTCTCTTGAATCTCCTTGTCCTTCTATCATCTTGCTATTTGTTTAATGAGACCAGAGTGAAGGTTGATGTGTCAAATCTTCCTTCTTGATGTTTGTCAAATGGAATTGTATGATATTCTATTTACTCAGCAGAGCTATCAGGATTAGATGCACGATTGTTATCATTGACATTAAATTGCTTTGCTTAAGTTAGATTTTTAAAAACCCTCTCCTTGATATTTTTCCTACTAAATAAAGATTCACATCCAAACAAGGACCTTACACAACCAAATACCAGAATGAGAGAAAAAAATAAGAGGGCAGGCTAGAGGTCCAGCCACGAGAGAGAGAGAGAGAGAGAGAGAGAGAGAGAGAGAGAGAGAGAGAGTGAGAGTAAGAAAGGACATGATTGGCTTAAGCCAGTGCAGAAAGATTGTTTCCTTTGGCCCTGTGCTACGATTTCCTGCCCTGTGATCATCTCTTCCATATGATTAGACCGATGTGCAGAGCATGCAGTCATATGATGGGCTTCACGCCACTGGGTCCGTACTGAGCGTGGAAACCAACCAAGCGCAGCGGCAACAGTGCAGGGCCGGGCTAACTGAGGGATTAGTTCGCTTTGGAAAGCTGTAGAGAAAGAAAAAAAAGCAAAGAAGTTATGTGGCTGCATATTAGCACTGGCACTTAGCCTCCAGCGCTAACGTTTAGCTCTGTCAACAAGAGATGAAGACATTCTCGGTTTGATGAAACAGGGTAAGACTCGGACAGCCTTGCTGTTGAACTTACATGTGAACTTACACATTTGCACAGACGTGCTTACTACAGACATTAAATGTTTTGATAGTAAAACACACACAATCGATCACACTCTCACACACACACACCTTTACACACTCGCTCATACACACACTCACTTTTACAGAAACACATGCAGACTTTCACAGATGCAGACACACACACGTTTATCCACACATGCAGACCTAACTATCACTGAAGAGCTGTGTAATTAAATTAGCCTAACATGCTAACCTCTCTTTCAGACCCTACACAATACCGAGGGGCCCCAGCCTTCCCTCACTCCCCCATCTTCAGGGTGACCCAGCTGGACCTTGCCAGCTAATGGAGACCATCACAGACAGAATTCTTGCATTGTCAATCAAATTAGCAATTCTTGACTGGTAAGGGGTTTTACCGAGGTGATATCGAGGACATGCAGTGGTAAAAACTACATTAGTCTTAGTCCATGCATTTTTCTCTACCTTGTCAGTGTTTAATATAGGAAATTAAAATGTTTTGTTAACCGAGAATGTGCAAGAAGTTAAGTAGGTCTAGCTTCTGTCACTCTATATTTGCACTTACACCATACGTACACATAGTGTACACTCAACCCTATTTCCCCCCTAGACTGTGGCCTCATTCTCTCATTAAGCGAAATAATTCTACTAAGCTTCTTACTCTACAGATGTACCTGATCAACTATTGGGAAAGCAATCTGGAAAGCCAATTACTTTAATTAAGGTGAAGAGCCCCTGACTGTTTGGTAGGGAGACCCTGCGCTCTGTGACTTCTTTAGAGCAGCTTACACACTTGAGAAGGTTCACTGTCACTTGTCAACACCCCAACGTTTTAATCTTTGCTGCCTGTGTGCGTATTAAAAGATTATGAGCTTTCTGCATGGCTTCATGCACGCCGCATAAGGGCCTGTTTTCCAGGGGCCCCTACTTGTCCTGTAAGGGGTGAGACTAAGGGTGAGCGGAAACAAGATTTCTTTTCTCCGTTTCTTCCTAAGGAGATGCATAGTTGATGGCTTGAACCGAACACAGTGCTGTAAGAATATTACTAAATATTTATTTACTAATATTTAATTTAACAGTACCTCTATTACAATTGAAACATGTTTTTTACATGGCTTACTGGTGCCAAAGAGTTCCAAAAGCAGTAAGCTAGTTTAGCACTGAACTACTGCAGAGAAACTAATATGTGTGTGTTAGCATGTCTGTACTGTAAATGACTGTAGGTGCATTTGCAAGTGTGGATGTGTGTGCTTGTTGACGTGCAAGTCTGTGTTTATTTACCTGTGTCTGTGTGGGTGCTTGTGTGTCTGCATTTGGATGACCAAGAGTTTACATTAACACTCCTCCCAGGTACAGAGGCGAGGTGTAATAGCCTCTTTCAGCACTTTGGTGGCCAGGCTCGCCGCAGTAATCTTTCAGCGGCAGGGCGGCCCGCTAACAGGCCTCTCACAGCGCCGCTCAATTAGCCGTTTATTATTACTGAGGCCCCCTGCCACTGAGCGCTGATAGCCACATGCCAATACTGCTACTGACACTTTGGGGGAGTGTGCATGTGTGTGTGTGTGTGTGTGTGTGTGTGTGTGTGTGTGTGTGTGAGAGAGAGAGAGAGAGAGAGAGAGAGAGAGAGAGAGAGAGAGAGAGAGAGAGATAGATAGAAAGAGAGAGAGAGCTCTAGGGGTGTTTGTATTTGGAGGGATGTTCCTGTGGAAGGGGGAAAGTGAAGAGTGCCACCTTTCACTCACCTCAGTCAACAAAGGACACAATTTAGAAAATATGTAAATGTGTTGCTGACATATTTAGAAAGTGTCTATGAAGAGGTAATGCAGAGGAAACTTCTCCTAATGAATGAACTGCCCTGACTGTACAGTGCACTTGATAAATTAGTGTCATCCTCCACCTTAGTATTTACTGTATGATGTTGAAAATGCCATAACCCTAACTGTGTGTGAGGCTATTGCTGGTGTTTTGGACATATCAGAGGGATGCATACAGACCAAAAATAACCAGATATATCTTTGTGGTAACACCAGACATCAACTGGACTCCTCCTGCCCTCCCCCAAATAGACTGTGACCCCCCCCCCTCTCTCTCTACCCCCACACCCTCACACACACTGTCTTTGTGTGTTTGAAAGAGTTGAGGGTTCAACAGGTTAGTTTTGAAGACAAGAGTGGAGTCTGAAAAGCAACAGTATGGAAAAATGTTGAACTGGCACATTCTCCCTGTCTCTATTTTTCGAAACACCTAATTGCATGAGACTGCACAGACACACAGACATACACATACAAAAATATATACATACATAAGAATGCTTGTTTACGCACAAGTGTAACACACATACACAGACACTCCCCTCTCAGCTCCTTACCGAACCCTTGCTCTTCTATCTGCCAATGCACTGCTATAGATATTGTTAGCATTCCATTTGCCATTTACATTTTCTCTGCTTGACATAATTGAGGAATGGGTGCTCTTATGAAAATTAAACTTGTGGTCCTCCAGGGTTACTGTAACCCTGTTAAAATGTAATGAGATTCTTTATGCGTCTTCTTGTGATTTTTTATTAAATAGAATATCAGTATGACTAATTCCCTGGCCGTAAATGCAGACTGGGACACGGCATTATTGATAGGCTAGTGCATAAGTGGTCTCCCTTCTCCTGCCTCTAATGGTCTAATAATGCATTATACTAGTATCTGTGGGCCTGTGGCTTACAGTGCTTATTGTCGTTATTGAAAACACCTGGGCAAACCATTCATCAAGGTTAAATCAAGAAGGCTCATCCGTTCATTAGGCTGTCAGTAAACATCTTTATTTAGTTTCGCCAGGCAAGGCCAACCGGAGGCTTCCATGGCAAAAGGCCCAATCGTAAGGTAGCACGAGCCTGAGCCTTGCCCGCGAATTGAAACTTGTACCTCGGTCCGACCGCGCGCAAGACGCACTACGTTGTCATTGAGGACGGATGATGAAGCGGAACGGATTATGTTTGGACGTTCCCGGAACAGAGAGGCAATTTTACGAAAGCTATTCACCGCGCATATTTATCTTTCTGACGATTGTTTTAAATATTAGCAGAGGCACTAAGCTCATAGGCATATATATACATTTTATTATTACTTTTTTCTACTTCTTCATGATGACCGATCTCAGGCATGTTCTTCTGACACTTTCGGGATAAACTGTAAAGCCATACATGAAAACGTCATAAGCAATAAGGCTACATCGTCAATATAGCTACTATAGTTGTGCCAATGCGTTCCGAATTTGCATTTACTGCATTTACATAGCAAGTTTAGCGTAAGATTATTTTAATGTTTTGACAATGAACGCTACCATTAGATTGCCAGAATTTTGTACAATACATTTACAGATAATTGGTGCACATCAGAAGGAATTAAACTATGTATACAAGCCAACATTTGCAAAAGTAAATATTTCTCTGTTTACCAACAAACAACAATCATTGTAGACTATTTAAATATAATAGGGAGGGTGATGTTCAAATCGAAAAGTCATTATAGTATTTGTTTACAACAAAAATGTGAATGTAGTTTCGCATTTTTGTCATTTATGCTACAGCCTATCTGGAGAATGCACAACAATTCTATTATTTTACTAATTCCTTTAAAAACATTCTACCTTTGTGTTCATACTCTACTCTATACAACCCATTTCCATATGTTTTCTCTATCATTTTGCATATTTTTCTTTAGGCACTGTGTGCAGTTTGTGAAGTGAAAGGCAGAAAAAACTGATTTACTTAAAACCTTCTCACATATTCTTTTAAATGCCTGATTAAAATTGTAGCCTGTCAAACTCAATAACAAACATTTGAAATTCTCAATAAGATTTACGGGGTTAAAGCGGGCTTTTCTGCTAATTAAATATTTAGTTAATTTATTCAAACATAGGATAATTGATCATATGAAATATGTATGCTACATACCCCATGTATATGTTATGTGGGACATTTACAGTTGGCACCTAGTGTTTAATGCTCCTAAATGTCACTATCTTTTAGGCAATTCACAAAGCACTGAACACCCACAGTAAACAAGATTCCATCACCTTCAGCCCTGCATTAACAATGACATTGAGACTCCGAGTCAGGATATATGCAGGCGGGTCAGAGACAAAGAAACTGTGTGTTCAGGACTAATGTGTATAAAACACACACACTTGCACACACACACCCTGGCACACTGTGAGGAGATGGCCACATGTGAGATTGGGCGGCGGCGTTGATGAATTGATGTGTTGGGGTGTGCTCCCCTTGCCAGCCTGGGACACACAGCATGGATTCATGGGAACCAAGAGTTCCAGGGAACTATATTTCTCTCAAAGGCCGGAGGCGGGAGGGCGTTATAGGACTGTGCACGTCTGTCACTGGGTTGGGCCAGTCCCTGGGCCGTCAGACCAAAGACAAACAAATACTAGCAGCTGGACCAGAGACTTAATATACTCACACTTTCTCATACACACAGAGAAACCAACACACACATACACACATATAAATAAACATAAAGACATATACTAGCTGTCCCAATTATATCACAGTCAGACACCCAAACATCATCAATCTCAGCATCTCAAACAAACCTGTAACTTACTTGTCATTTTGCCACCTTTACCTCACCTTGCTTGATGTGAATTTAAATACTTTCCACAAAAGTCCACAAAGTAACAATCAAGTTAATACAGTGTAGCTTGGACTGACTTTTCTTTTATCGTGTACAGGAAGTAAAGCTGCCTTGATCTCATGGTCTACATAGTCATTGTAGTGATAGGCCTGAATCTCTAGGGGGCGATACTGGGATATAGAGCACAGACAGATTTAGAATACTTAGCATTCCATAAAATGTATCGTCTGAAATTTCAGGCAAGATGTTGAATGAGAAATGCTTCGAAATTGAAAAAAAAAGAGTTAAATTAAAGTTTTTATACTTCAATAACAGATATCCAATCAAGACACAGTACCTATATGTTTACTATTTTTTTCTATTGGTCAAATGAAAAACACATTTACACATGAGTGTGTGCATATTGTACCAATGAGTGTTCAAGTGAAAGCTGTTAACAGCTGTTCTGGCAACAATATTACTCTTACACCGGCCAGCTCTCCTGGCAGGAGACAGGCCAAGAAGAGTTAAAGAGTGAACCGTTCTCGGTGGCGTTTGTCATCCGTGCAGCCTTCCCGAGAACTTCTGAATGAGTAAAATGATTTGATTATGTTGAGGCTAATGACGAGAGGCATACTTAAATCCATCTCCACGTTTTTCTTTGCTTCTGCCTCTGATTCAGCGCCCTGTCAGCAGCTTGTTACAGGGGTTTTACTGCGGTATTTCAGAGCAAGAAAGAGAGAGAGACAGAGGGAGAGAGACAGAGAGAAAGAGAATGAGAGAGAAAATTGGACCAAACTCAACCCGTTGAAAAACAACTGGTAATACTTCATTTGAGACCATCGCCATGTGGCCTCTATTAGGTGTCATAATCTGTCATGACAGCTGGCGATATCACTGGTGACTGAAGAAGCCGTTGTGTCAAACAGATATTTAGGAGAGCGCAATGTGTGTATCCATATGTGTGTTTGTTAGTCTTGGGGAAAAAGTGATGGGTCACAACATTTTGACTATAAAAATATCTAGCACAAACATGAGTGTCCTTTCCAAGAAATCAATGACAGTCCATACAGATTCATAGTTCTAAGGTGCCTTTAATGATACGTTGTTTGTAACTGACCAAAGTAATAGAACAGACTGTCCCTAATGCTTAGGACACCAATTATTTAATTTATATACTAAAAGGGTTGAGCATAAAGGAGTCTACTGACAAAACAGACTGCTTTATTCAATACAACAAAGAGTCTTGCATTGAGCATGGGTCTAGTTAGCCAGCTGGTGCCTAGCTGAGACGAGCAAAACCGTCAGGTGACCTGGTACATGACAATAACACACAAAGTCTGTCAGGCAAATTACTGTAAAGCTGTGCACAAAGGAAATTACATTACCTATGGGACCCACTAGCACACAAAGCAAGATGGAACGATAAATGGATATCAGAATGTTATAACAAAGGAAAATTGAATAGAGCAAACCTTGGCCTGATTAGACAACATTAGATGACCTTATGTCTTTGGAAGGGCAGATTGTTATGGACAATGCTGTCACATTCAATGGTTGAATAAGTATAATTACACATAAAACATATCACACACAAATACACAAATACAACTGTACAAGTACATAGTAAACACAGTTGGAAGTAAACAGAACATAATGAAATTCAACTGTGTATTTTCTCAGTGTAATGTTGTACATCACATTGTCTTTGACCAAAGAAAACATGGGGCATGATTGTTTTTAGGTGTCTGTCTCTGATTCATGAGTTGGTATCTACAAATTTGAGTTTATAGTCATTCGTATTTCCTACCACTCCCATGCATTGTGAACAGTCTGTTTGTGCATGCATGTGTGTGTCTCACTGTTATCGTCACATCCCTCTCCATCGCAGGCCACATTGGTAAAGAGGAGATGGCAAATGGCGTAAAAGAGAAAGTGAGTGGGGGACGGAAGGAGATAGAGAAAAAAAACATTTCACCGCTTGCAAAGAAACTTCATTGGTGAGGAGCCCTGTAATCACATTACAGAAGAAAACTTTTACTTATGGCTAATGGAATTCATTTAAAATTGAACCGCTCTGGAATAAGTAGATTTGCATTGATCCAGATATGTATAGAGCCAAAGTCAGTCTATCTATTCTGTGAGGGAATTAAAGGCGGGTAAGCCTATAGAGCCAGACTGTATAATCCTATGTTAAAAGATCAATACTGGCTGGACCACTCATGAGCTTTTCCACTTGTGTGTGTGTGTGTGTGTGTTTGTGTGTGTGTGTGTGTGTGTGTGTGTGTGTGTGTGTGTGTGTGTGTGTGTGTGTGTGTGTGTGTGTGTGTGTGTGTGTGAATGTGCACATGTGTCCATGCGTGGGGAGGGTGCACATGCATTTGTAAAGCTATCTATGTTCAGTCTGAGTCTGTGTTTGCATTTGTGTGTGCCAATGTGTGGGTTTGTGTGTGTGTTTGTGAGTTGGTCTGTGTATGTATATTTTACCAGCAAATTCTTCAGTGTGTGGGAATTGCATTATTCTATTAGTTCTTACCTGTCGTGTTGGGTGGCAGTTCCAGACCCATGTTGTGACTCTTTGGGTTTTTTCGCTGGGCTGTTAACACCATACAAATAAGCCTGGCTGTCCGGAGTTTATTTAGTCTGACACTCACAACATCCATCGTCTGAAAAGTGCTCTGACAGCTCTGCCTTTGGGAAGATGAGATGGTCTGGGACACCTCCACCAAAACAGAACTGATGTGACCACAACGGAAATACAGTAGACAGTGGCATAAAGGCCTGCACAAAGCATGTATGACACGCTAACTTGCTAAATAATTGACAAAACAAGTATTCATACAATTTTGCATGTGAAACTGTGGCATGCTGTTTCTCAACTATCTGCCCACATCGTTCTTTAAGGATTTAATGGCTAAGATGAAAGACTAGACAAAAGGGCGATGAGTCAACTGGTTTCACCAACCATTTAGGTGGCCGGGTCTTTATTGATTGTACCTTGCTGTAGTATTTGAGACTACAGTTGATAATTTGTACTTTACATCTTTACGGCATTGTCATATCACTCCACAAACCCTGAGAATGTGCTAATTGACCTCCCATACACACACAGCATCACCATACACTTGATAGTGACCTCATTGGGGAGCTAAACTCCACCCTCTTCTCTTCCAACTCAAATTCTCCCACACACACTCACACACACACACACACACTCATCAGTCAGAGAGTTCACGGTGACCCCCATCATCATCACGATACACAAGCTGGTAGCAGGACTAGCAAGTGCAGAAGAACCACAATGCGAATGTGGGGGCACGGTAGGCGGGCACGGGTGCAAATTCTAGATGACTAGGAGGGAACCTCAACTAGTAAGGATAGTCGACATCGCCAGGCCCGCCCCGCCCCCCCTTCACTACCACCCCCTCCCACATCTCCCCTAGTCCTCTCCTAAGTGCAACTCGGCACAAATGGGGCCCTAAAAAGATAATAACCTTACAATTGCTTTTATAGGGATTGAGTCATTCAATTACGAGCCCCATGAGCGAAATGTAGCTCTACCTTTACGGCTGCTGGACATGGGGAGCGAAGCCATTTTCGCAACCTTTAGGAATTGAATGGGTACGCCTGGAATGCGTAGGGAGGGGGTGAGTGAGAAGAGGTGGCAACTAGGGCTGACTGGAAACACAGGAGATAAAGACTTGGAATGGAGATGATCTGTGAATAGTGACCTATGACACCTTAGCATCTTGATATTCTATCTTGTTCTGTGTTTCAGCAGAATGTGAAGAGATTAGTTCAATTCTACATTTCACCAAACAGACAACCATGACTGCTCAGAGTCACTGACTGATGAACAATACTTTGGCATTTTAAAGGTGAGATACTCTACCAAACAGGTAAACTCCAAAAAGGAATATTTTAAAACTGGCATGTCTATTTAATTTGCCCTGCCCTGCCTTCTTCTCTTTGTGTCCATACACAATACACATACATCGTGCAAGACAGGCATTTTAATGATGTTGCTGTGGTGAATAAGGACTGTTATTGCTTACGTATGGCAATGACCAGGCTTGAGACTAAGAGGTCTTTTCTGCGTCTTTCATCCAGAACTTCCTAGAACTTCCTGACTCTCCTCCTCTTCACAGGAGATGTTAGGTGCCCAAATGCAGAGCTGTTGAAAGTTCAGAGGTAAACTCTCACCCCTCATCCCCTCCTCCCTGAACCCACAAGCTTCGAGATAATCTTGTTTGTCTCCCTTTACCAGAATTGAAGTAGAGAGGTTTTTCCAAGTTCCTCTTCACTCACTGTCTTCCTTGTTTAAAAAACAATAGTGGACAATATCTATGTTCCCTTACTCAGGACAACATGTGCTACTTATGGATTGCAGGCACTGTTGCCCACTTCAGAAACACATTCAGAGTAATCTTCTCGAACTCTGGAGCAGAGCAGTTTCCAGGAGCAGAGCTTCATCTAAGAGCAAGTTGCAGTGCACTAAGGTACATTTAATTGTAGTTATCATAGACCTGCAAATAGATTTTTAAAAATCATGGTGCATTTGTTATTGTCGACAGCAAGGGCTGAAAGTCTATCAGATATTTTCAGGATCAACCTATTTAGAATTGTTTTTCAGCATAAGATGAGATTTTATTATGCATAGGTGGACCTTTAACACATAAAAATTACTTTGACGGCGCAGGCAGACAAAATGATCACTTTCAGGTTAATAGCTGGAACTTGCTCTTGTGTCAGTGTTGTACTATGATCAATACTCATGTCAACCCTGAGACAAAATGCAAACACAGTCCCTATGAAAATTATTGATCAATCAGACACAAGGCACTGATGTTGCCCTGCTGCCGCTGGATGAGTGACCTATGGAGGCGTGCCTGAAAATAATGTCCCATCATGCCCCTGGGTAGAATGTTGATGTATGGTGGTAGTGTAAGGGCATGTGCGACTGCTCCATCTAATAGAGGTCCTATTGAACCACGTTGGGAGTCAACACCTTGCTGTACTGCTTGGCAGCAGTGTGTGGTGTTCCAGTCTGACTACAATGAACTCCCTGCTCCTTTAATCCCCTCAGCAGCTCATCAATGTTTGGAAATGTGAAATGTTTAAAAAAAAAGGATAAAGTGCTAGTAACGTGTGGAATTTTTCCACATTGCCAAGCAGATACACTGTTTGTGTATTTTACACATGGTGACTACATCGGTAATCACTATAGACAGAGTTGACTCTGTCTATAATGAAAAGTGAGATAAACTTTTATGTCAGGACATAAGGAGTACCCAAACGATCTGTTATTGACATGCTAGATTAACGCTCAGTCTTAAACACTGACAGACTGATTCACTATTTAACTATAAAACAAGCGGTCAAACATGCCACTCTGGAAAAGTAGTCCTCTGTCCCTTTAAACAAATAAACAGCTGACTTTAGCTGTCCTATCATGGCCAGACAGCATGACCACACACCAAGATGGGACGTTGGACTCAACTCGTTGTCTTGGAGAAGCAGAACTCCTGGCTGCCAGTCTTCCCTCCCTCATTGCCAGGTCACCCCCATCCCTGTTCCACAGCACAATACCTGGATGCTCTTCTGTTTACACAGAAAACAGTGCATGAATCAGCAGCAGGCTAAGACAAAGCAGGCCTTAGTCATGGACAAGTGGGCTGAAGCCTCAAAAGTGGCTATTTTTAGCTCCGCTCAGTTCCTGTCTAGAGTTGGATCTAGGAATGTGCTCCACATGCTATTTACATGAATATATAAATGGTCATCACAGAGTTTGTTGGTATTTTAAATAACCACCACAAAGACCATAATATGCTGTATCGCCAAGGTTGATATGTTGTCTGAAGCTCAATCCTTAAGTACTATCTGTAGAATTGGAAATGATAATGTAGACACTCACTCATACTTTTAATACAGATCAATCCCTCTCATCGAAAATGTTAACCATTGATCTCCCCCTGAATCACCAAAACCTGGTAGATGGATGGCTGTTTGTAAATCAAGAAGTTGAAACTCATGGGAAGATGTTGGCTACAGCTGCCATTGGACTTCCACACTATGAAGGAGAGTATTTGGACTGGACACCTCCTTATAATACCTTATAACGCTGCATTCAGTGACGTGCAGAAATCTCAGGACAGGAGTCTATCAGGTTGCTGGAGCAACGATCAGAGGCCCCTAAATGGGGATTAGTCTAAGCTAGCTTTCAGTCATTTACAGCTTATCAAGGAGAGTCCATTTCTGCCAGCTACTTTAGAACACTTTCAACAACGAGGTCAGTCCTGGGGAATTTCCGACAGATTCACTCTTTCTTTACCTTTCTATCCCTCTCTACCGCTCTCTCTCAAACATTCACTTGTTCACTAACTCATTCACTCACTCACTCAGTCAGTCAGTCTCTCTCTCTCTCTCTCTTCCTCGTCAAGGTTTCAAGGTTTTCTCTTCAGTTACCTACAGAAGGCAACACCAGTGAGCTAATTAGCTAATAACCAGCTAATGAAATTGACTGTGACCATCTCTTTGACAAACGAGCGCATCCATTATTATTAAGTTTGTCATGGAAGTTGTCTCACAAAAGGTAGTTTCAGACCAGATAACTCCCATTAAAAGAGTGTTCCCTCATAAGGCTACCATTCCACTGATACAGCTCACCACCCCCCCACATACACACACATACACACACACATTTGTGATACACACATAGAACTGATCTCCCCTTTTCATAGGCCTCAGCTTCCAGTGGCCCATCCCTTTAAGAATGGCGAGCTCTCCTCGCCTCCCCAATTAAGGCTCTAATTTGGCTAATGGAGCATTAATGGAGAAAGAGACTGCTGAAACCCCAAGCTCAGCACAATGTGCCCCTCCACACACACGCTCATACAGAAGCATACACACACTGTACGACTCACACAGATCAGATTAGATTTCACTAACAATGGCTTCACAATGTCCTTCTCCAGGGACCAACATCTTACCTTAAATACACACACAGACACAATACACATACACACTCACTTTAGTGTCTTCACTCCATTCTACACAGGGCAAAATGTGTAAATGGCCCAATTCCTGCTGAAATAAATATATCTGTGGTGCCATCAAGCTTTTCCTCACACATACATAATCAAATCCACAAACAGTGCACTTTGACGTCCTGATAGTACTTCATGTGTTTGTTACCCAGTGGACATGTCAACAGACATGAGCCATCTTGAGTAACCTCATGCTCAGTTTGTAGATCATTAGCGTATGTGATGGAACTGTTATGATAAGGTTAACATTCCCTCCCACAATGCTGCAAGCACTGGAGTTTCCAAAGCATGACAACACTGGCGACAGCCATATCTATGGTTGTGAACCCTTTCAAGTCAATCGCTACAACTTCACTCCCCCACTACACACATGCACACACACACACACGCCCGGCTCCCCAGCTGTAGATAATGACATTACTCTCGTCTCCAGCTCTTTGATAAGGGACCCCTAAAAAAGGAGGAGGGGTTGTTGGGCTGACTTGCCTGTAAAACACTGATGGAGGAAGACGGTTAGAGTGGAGGGAAGGAGGAAAAGGGGGACGGAGCTAAAAGAAGAAAAAACAAGCGGAAACCCAGAGAGAGAGGGCAGCAGTCAGCCTAATCTCCAGTCTGGCTCCATAAACAGTTTGTGGCCTAGCAGAGCCAGGGACAGAACCAGAGCCAGAGAAGCCTTGCTACTCCCAGCCCCTGCTCTCATCAGCCAGGCAGGCAGCCTCTGGTCTGACGCACTGGTCACAGACAACAAACCAAGATTACAGCTGGCCTCGGCTGATGATGTCATCAGCAGCAGCTTTTTCCAGTGGCTGGAGAGGGAAACAGGGGGCAATTTATCTATGTAATTATCATGACTAGCTCTATCTGTTGTCATCTATTCATTAACGAATGTGAAATGTAATGCGATACGTTATATTTTACGTGATTGTTAAAACTGGGTGGTTCTTCAGTTCCTCATTTTTGGAGATTTGGAAACAGCAGGTCATTCACACCACTGCCCAGTCAGAAGCATATCCTACTGTCAACCCCAACATCACATTGCTAGTTCACAGGGGAACCATAAGTTGCTGGATGGCTGTGGTACCCAATCTGAAAGGGACATTAGCTGCCGTTACTTGGAGAAGCTTGATACCACATTATGATTGGCTTTTGCGTTTCGTTTTACATTAGGTTATACCTCCTAATATGCTGTGAAGTTGAGCAGAGGCAGATAAACCCTGGTGCCAGAGACTAATAAAGACAAGCAGAATGTTAGCATTCCTTGCATCGCTTGATACCAGCTACCGCATACAAAGACATTTGACAGCACACACACATGCACGCACACACTTACATACAGTACGTACACATAAACCCCCTCTCTACAATCACAAACATAGACATCTGTGAAGACTTGCTCAGATGATAAAAGAGAGACAAATGTGCTCTCAGGCATGTACACCACACAGACGTGTTTGCAGACGATGATGGCTAACCCTTAACATGAACGGAGAAAAACACGAACAGAGAAACTCATTGGTGGCACTCTTCAATCTTCTCTCGTTTAACCCTTGGTGGTAAGCGTGCCAAAGAAGCCAACAACTTTCCCTTTTACCATAGCTCTTATTTAAACTTTATAGTTACAGTCCGAGCCCAACAGGAAGTCACTTGATCACTTAGACTTCCTGTCTGGTGAAGGAAAATGGATAAATATCTCTTATGTCTTGTCCAGATCTAGATGGATGAGAAGCTTCCAGGACAAAAGCAACTGAGTAGGAAACTGCCAACAGCTCCCTACATGCTATTGACACAGAGCACTTTCCCTTCCCAAGGAAAACACAAAACAGCAAAGACAACAACAGGGGTAACAATTTACGGCTAAGAACAGCGCGAATGACTTCTCACACTTTCGTTCATTCATGCCACGGGAAGAAGGATGCTGTTCGTTGGGTTCCTCCTGTTTTGGTTGCGTTGGTGTTGGTGTAAACGAAGGAAAGGCCATTTCCTCATCCAGACCACTAGCTAACGTGTTGAGCACGCTCCAAATTGACCCAGCATTGCCAGATTACGACAAATTTTTGAGAACCGGTTGGTTGCAAATGTGCAAACATTTAAAAAAATACTCTTCAATCTAGCAATTTCTTCAATAAATAACAGCCACAACACTCCTCCATACTCACACATAGCTCAAATATCTTCGCCTTAAGAACAAACTTGAATTTACTGTTGTAATCAAATCCAACATCAAGTTACAAGTCCGTCCCACATGTCAAAACGCAAATCCCCAAAATGCCAATTTGCCTTTGATCCCCACAATACCTTAGTGCTCACGATTGGTAAATCACAGGTGTTAACAGATGAGCTAAACGTGAAGAGGAAAAAAGGAGATGTTGATGGTTTCCTTAGGCTTGTGGTGAGTTGAGTCAGTTCAAAGACTGAAAACATGGCCCGAACAGGGAGGTGCATCTCCCTACACACATCACATGTCAATGTGTCTTTTTGTCTCTGGGGATTGAAACGGTAAGGTCCAAACACAGAAGTCTACCTGTGTGAGGGGGTGTAGAAGCAGAACCTGCCCCAGGGGGAGACAGAGTGGATGATCTGCCTCCATCAATGCCACACATGAGCAGTTAAGCCCTAGTGAGGAGAGGCTGTCATCCTTTCCAGGCTGCACCTGTAGGGACTGGTCTAGAGCGCTATTGCTCTGGTGGGAAAAGAGGCACAGCTTTGGAGGGATTTGAGCAATAATGGCAACCCACTTTGCACCTTTTAGACAGTGGACGTCTGAATGGGGATTCAGGCATCAGTGGGCCCTGAGGGAATGGACAGAGGTTGACTTTGAAAGCCAAATGTACAAGTGTGCTGGCATAAGGCAGCTGTTTGTACTGAAGTTGACACACACACACACACATGCACCCATAGATCTATACACATGCTCGTGTACAGTACACATACATAACTGCATAAGTACAAAATTGGCACGGGCAAACACTTCCACTTTATTCAATCACATATAACAGAATACATTAAGCAGGTGTATGTGCGTGCGACTCTGCACGCACATGCGTACGTGTGTGTGTACTCTGGTTGAGTTAATCAAGTTTAGCCTCCGCTGAGATAGCTATCAGCTCATCAGAGAGAGAGAGGGAGGTGTGTAATGCGATCGGCGGGCTTTCTCTCTTCATTACTTATGTCTGGAGCTAATTAGCATTAGCGCAGAGGTTATCACCCCCTCCATCTGATTAAAGCACGCTGGGGGAGAAAACTGAAAGAGCAGGTGTGCACACAGCCACTCAGTAGAGTGGTGGGGCCTGTCAATTTGCTGTACTTTCACTGTCGGGATTGTAATTCATCTGTGATTTTAGGAATAGTTGGTGGTGTGGACGTAGATCTGAGGAGAGTGAAAGGGTTTCTCTCTCAGGAAAACTATCTTGTGCTTCTCTCTTACTGATTTTACTTTATGTAAATATGAAAAAATCTAAAGAGAGCCTGTGAGGGTACCACAGTGATAGTTCAACCAATCAGCTGAGCCTTGTGGAACAGCAGGGTGCTATGGGATGGGGTCATCTCTAGGGTCAGGGAACATTCCATAACCCATCAGCCATTGGTTCCCAGAAGCCTTGATCCACCCCAGCACACACACACATACACACACACTCACAATCAAACACACACAAAGCCCAACCAGCACACAGGGCAGCCACATGCAAACAGTTACTGCAACACACACAAGGCGGTACCTACTGTACACAGTAGGCTACAAGTATGTCATGGGTGCACGTAAACTTCAATGCCACGCATAGACATCACAGACCATCATGCTAACACAGGGGCCCAAATTTATGACCCCCTCCTAAGTGAACTGGGGCTTTGAACTGTCATCTCCTGAGTTTGTTTCTCTTCATTGTAAATGGCCTTGGGATTAGCGTCCAGGAAGCCACTGAAAATAATTGTTTACCTGCTCAGATTTTTCAAATTAGAGTGGAGGAATGTTTTAGAAGTTAAAAGAAATGGGCTATGTTGGAAATGTGAGGTGAACAAAACTAAAGGAAAATCTAAGGCAAAGTGGTTGCAGCTTTGTACAAACATGACACCATGCGTTTATATTTTTATGCAGGCATCTTATAATTTCATTTTAACAATTGCATGTCCTTGCCTAATCAATTAAATTAATTTTAATGGCCTTGGTTTTGGATATATTACCCTCATCTAAAGAAGCTTTCATCACTGAATGAAAACTCACTGATTCCATCTCTACTTGTGTGGAGTGGTTTAGCCAAAAGGAACCAAAGATGATTTGTGTAAACCCTTTTGTAAGCATTTAATTGGCCTCAGACGAATATACTTGAGCTAACATGTATAAACCTGCATTCATTCAAAACCTGCTCATCAAACAAATACCAGCAAGATTTAAAATAATCCATACCAGTTTGAATATCAACACATGCAATATTTTCATAACACTGAGATTAAAAAAGGCTCAGCTGGAAATGTACGGGATAAAGTATTACAAACAGAGAAGCAGGCTGGAATGGATGTCCATGAAGTTTAATATACACATCAATGCAATTTTGGAAACTTTGAGCCATCTATAAAATTTTAAAAAGTGATTTTTGGATACATGTGTACAAGGTATACATGGTATATTTTGATCTCGTTTTACACGATGAAATCACTGCATTACCTACTTTTTGGCTTTTGTTAGGTTTGGTCTGTAGGTTGGGTGTAAAGAAAGGTATGCAAAAAGAAAAATCTCTGTCATTTACTGGAAATGGTACTAGTTTTTGAGGCTGGTTGAGTGTGGATGGTGTTTTTCTAATTGAATGGCTGTATCGTCCAATCAGCCAACAATCTCTGCTTTCAGACAGTGCCCCCCCCCCCCAACCAAGTTCAATACATTGAACCTTGTGTGACACATCAGAAGATAATATCATGACACCATGGATCATCACTTTGCCTTCGTAACCAATCAAAGAAAAAGGGGTTGGCTCACTTGTCATCACGTTCTGGGGTCATAAAGTAATGTACAACAGCTGTCTATAATATCACAGTGCTCTATGATACATCACTCGACAATCACCAGACAATCTTTTCATTTCTTTACGATGGAAACAAATCAAAGAAGATAGAGAGATGATACGGCCTAATGGTTCTCATTCTTTTGAGACTCAAAGTAGTCAGTGATCACATCATGTTTAGTAAGACACAGGAAGATACACACATACACACCCCCCCCACCCCATGAGAAGTGTTCCGGTAAGCATCACAGGGCTCACAAACAGACCATAAAGAGGTGAGGTGGAGACACACTCTGAACACACTCAATCTTCCTTCCTCCCTCTAACCAGGAGGGTGTGTGTGTGTGCGTTCCACCCTCTGGTACAGCAGACGTGTTTACACACTCCTAAACCCCATCTGTATTTATGACCAAAGCAAGCATCCCTGTTACACACAAGCACACACACACACATACATAAGCAGACAAACTCGCACTCACAAATTAAGTGAATCTACACATAAACACTCTGTGGAAACAAATGTAGTAACATGGTAAAATATGCACTCACTGTCTTTCTTGTCCTTTCTCTCTCTCTCTCTCTCTCTCTCACACACACACACACACACACACACACACACACACAAGTATACACGCACCCTTCGTACAGGTACTTAACGCATTCGAGAAACAAAACAGATCTGCCACTCAGCGTGCCCTCTAATCCCTAGGCATCCAGCTCTGCGATCGTGTGAGAGGGTCTGGATCTGCTGGCTCCGTCCACAGTCCCAATGCGCTGACAGGCAGATCTCGGGTGAGGTCACTGGGCTTTGTGACCCCCCCCCCCACACACACACACACACACACACACACAGCAGAAACGTGGAGCCCCTCCAATAGCTTTGATTTCCTTCTCCTGTTCTTCAACCCACAGCAGGATTCTGCTCCAGCTCAGGTGTGTGATAGGTCCACCTGGGAGTCGACTGGCTGATCCTTTCTTAGAACCACAGAGTTTAGAGTTTGACCTGTAGGGGCCTGTGTGTATGAGGGAGAGAAAGAAACCGTGTATGACAGACAGACAGACAGACAGACACACACAGGCAGACAGACAGACAGGCAGACAGACAGGCAGACAAACTGACTGACAGACAAACTGACTGACTGAGTCAAATGGAGAGAGAAGGAGAGCCTGAGACAGGATAATTGTGTAATTGGTGAGTGATAGAGTGATAGAGGTAACAACAAAAAATAAAGAATAATGAAAAGAGGAGCAGGAGTGGCAGAGGGGGAGGGGGAGGGGAGGGATAACCAGGGCATAATGAGCATGTGGAGTCTGGAAAAGAGGGATGGAAGTGGATGAGGAAAAATAAGTGAGTGATGGATGAGAGAAGTACAGACAGAGATGGAGGGAAAGTGTGTGAGTGAAGGACAGTGATGGAGAGAAAGACCGAGGTGGGGAGGGAGAGAGGTAGAGTGAAGGAGTGGGGTGAATGTAGATAAGGAAGGTGGAGGATTAACGTGTCTTGGGTTTGTCTCAGGGGCTGCATGGCTGAGGGACAGGCTCTTTGCTCTCATGCTCTGCTAGATCTCACCACAGTCCAGACAGCCTGTCTACGGCCCTGTTCATTCACACGCACAAACACACTTTCTCACACATGCACTCTTACATACACATATACAGGCATGCACACACATTTGCTCGCAAACGTCCACATGCATGCTCATATATATGTATGCACACACATGGATAGAACAACTTCACATCCACTTCCAAGTTATTAAAAATACCTGGCAAAGAATGTGAGTTGCACAGACACAAACGTTGCAGTAAGCACATCTAAACACCTTCATTGCAATGGGAGTTTCTCAAACAGGGGGTTTTATCAGCTAAAATAAACTTGGATCACAGATCTCACCTTCATTATGGAGACGCAACCACACACAGCATGTGAGAGCCTGACTGACAGACCCTCCACTCGAGGTGACAGGAGAACAGGGCCCAGGGATTTTTCTCACCACGCCACACCAGACCCACCATCCCCTGCGCTGGTGTCATGGGGGGGGGGGTGTCGGCTGAGGAAGGTGACAGGGCCTTGTGTGATGGAGCCGATACAGGGCGCTATTCCTGACTGTTCCCACGGACCGCTGCAAAGTCAGGGACAACGCGCGTGTGTGGAAGGGAAGAGTGTGCAAGGAGGGGATGAGAGTGTGTTCCTGTGTGTGTATGGAAGGGAAGTGTTTGTGTGTCTGTGTGAAGGGGGAAGAGTGTGTGTGTGTGTGTGTGTGTGTGTGTTTGTGTGTGTGTGTATGTATGTGTGTGTGGAGGGGGGAGAGGAGAGGGGAGGGGAGTGTGTGTGGTTGTGGGTGTGGATGGGGAACTGTCGTTGTCCCTGACGCTGACAGCATGGCAGGTGACAAGTGTGCCTGTTGTCAGTCACCCTATCAAGACTGTGTGAGAATCTCTGAAACAAACCTGAACTCTCCATGTGGAATGTTGACATAGATACATGGAAATGTCAGTGATAAGAATCGCAGCGTATGCCAACATTGCAAATTTTAAATAACGTCTTCAACTATTGATCCCAACTATCTAACTTCAGATTTGATCAAAGGCTCATAGTCTGATGTCAGGTGACAAAAGTATATGCAAAACTGTCTACATGGAAAGCAGTCAGAAAGACCATCACACACTGTACACGCCCAAACACCCACGCTAACACATTGTATACCATATATACACACACCACATACTATACACACATACCACGAATACACACACCGTATACTGTATGTACACACATTACCTATTACACACACAAATCAGCACATGGACATCGCATACTGTACACACACTAACACACACATCACATACTGTGTACACACACATTAAGATACTACATACTATATGCACACACAACTTACTGTACAAGCAGCCACACATAACATGCTGTCCATATGCACACACCAACACACACACCACAGCCGATAGACATGCACTCTTACACACAACATACTGTACACGCACACACTAAAAGACACACAACATTTTGTAATAAAGCACACACACAAACTTGCAAACATACAGATCCTTAAACAGCGTGAAGAACCCTGACTGACAGGTGACAGCCGCATTGGACTAGGACTACAAAACAGGGAATTTGAAACACAGACCAGACCACGATAGGGTAGCATTATTATATAATTTTACATATGTTTATTTATATATATATATGTGATTTAATAATATATCATTATTGGAGTTTTTGTGTGTGATGCTGCGGCCATTACTTTGACAAGTCATTCAGGAAATCTCCCGCCGGCCAGTCTGACCCTGGGTGACAGAGAGTCTCCAGACACAAAGATGACATGGAGCACGTGCGCATGCATAAAGGTGTGTGTATATGTGCTCATTTGTGTTTGTTTAGACGTCATCTCCCAAGTACATCACAAGCAGTGACGAGAAGAGACAGAGTAAGTCCTTCACACTGGTGGTGATTCATTACAGGTGGGAGAGAATATGGAATATGTCTGCTCTTTGAGCTATAAGTTGCATACACTGTTGACACCTTCTGCTCGAGGGATTCCTAGAAACTGTTGACACCTTTAGGTGTTTCAGAAACCACCCGCAGATCTAACAAGGAGACATTCAGTTTTGCATTCTCACCATGAGTCTTTCCAAAGCAATTACATTTCATCTTCGAAATATTTGGTTGAGAGCTCTGGATGTTTAAAGTTACAATGTAATTCATTAAACTGTGCGCAAGTGTGTGTGTTCTCTGCCGCTCCCTCCGTTGTGTGGCTGTTGTGGCGTCTTCTGGTTCCCTCTAAGTAGCTTGGCTGGAGGACAAACAGAGAGATGCAGCCCTTTGTGTCTGGACGGGTGTTGAACTCCACTGAAAAGCAACAGAGATGAGGGAATGAGCTAAGTGATATTTCGCTCTTTGCCTTCCCCAACGCGCACTCGCACACACTCATAAACCCACACATAAACACGCTCAAACACACACTGTCACTGTCACCCATCTCAATACACTCAGCAGCCCTTTGAGATGGTTTCATCCCCCATTGCACACACAAACACACGTACACACACACTATAATACACATACACACACCCTCGGCCAGAAGCTGACGCTGACAGCTCTCTCTTTTGTCCATCACTCACCCGCAGACGAGAGCACAAACAGGAGGAGAGAAAGACAGAGGGAGAGGGAGAGAGAGAGGCAAAGGGAGAGATAAAAGCCCACCCCCCTGCCCGCTGTAATGCAATTATGGGCCAGCAAATTTGATTGGTGCCCCCAGGAGTGTGCCTTCAGCTGTCTGTCATTAGCAGCTGGAGAACAGGGGGGCTAGCTTAGGGTGCTGTTAGCAGTGAAGGGTGGGGTGGGGGAAGAGTGTGTGTGTTTGTGTGAGTGAAAGAGAGAGAGAGAGAAAGAAAGAGAGAGAGAGAGAGGGAGAGAGAGAGAGAGAGAGAGAGAGAGAAAGAGAAAATGAGAGGCAAGCGAGAGACAAACAGAGACAGAGACAGATGGATATCCAAAAGGCAAGATGGACAAAGAGTGACCAATGGATATCGATTGAGGAGGAGTGTGAGTAAGGAGAAATCTCTCCTTCAACCCAAATCAACTTAGTTTTGCATTTTTACAGACCAAGAACTAAGAAGTCTGATAAAAATGTAAAGAACAAGGAAAGTTATTTTGCATGCTTGTGTCTGCGACATGCATGTGTGTGTCTTTGACTGACCAGGACATGAGAGCTCTCTATGAATGCCAGAAAGACGCCAGGGATATCAGCACCGAGCCTCGTATCTGCAGAAGGAAGATCAGCGAGGAAGTCACAGACATGCCCGGAGTCTTATCTTTCATTGGCTGGCTCCTCGAAGGCTTATCTTTTATTGGCTGGCTCCTCCGTGGAGCTTATCTTTTATTGGCTGGCTCCTCCTGAGGAGAGCCCGTAAGCCCGTCCTCTGCCAGCATGACAGCTCCGTGGTAGATAACTCTATCACCAGTCTGGGAAATAGGACTGCCTGTTTCCACCTCTCTCGCTGTCGGTCCGTCCATCCATCACTCTCTCCTTGTCTCTCTCTTTCCATCTCTATTTGCTTAAGAGCTTCTTCCTCACATTTTCTCTTGCTCTGTCTCCTTTGTCCCCTCCCTCCCCAGGCTCTTTCATGCTTTCTTTCTCTCTCCTTCTCTTCTACACTTTTCTTTTTCTTTACATCTTCTGTTCCTACTTTTCCTCATCCTCGTTTTCTCTCATCCTCTTTATTGTTAACAGCCTGGCTCTTTTTCATATATCCTGTCATAGTAATTTACCCACAACTCTGTCCAGCCACAAGTAAACCCTCTTTTTATTCTAAGCAATTCTCAAAGACAAAGAACAGACAGTTCCTACTGACCTGAATGTATTTTGTTAGAAATGCAGAAACATAAACATTATTATGCTGTTATAGATGCAAAAAACACAACTTCAGATGTTGTAGACATTGTTAGTGCTCACGCAGGAGTCAGGCTCTGTTCTCCAGGGTGCAGGTGGGGATGGCAGTATCTCTGTTCTCCAGTGTGAGGGTGGGAATAGCAGCATCTCTGTTCTCCTGTGAGGGTGGCGATGGAGGTATCTCTGTTCTCAAAGGTGCAGGTGTGGATGGAGGTATCTCTGTTCTCCAGGGTGCAGGTGTGGATGGAGGTATCTCTGTTCTCCATGGTGCGGATGGGGATGGAGGTATCTCTGTTCTCCAGTGCGGGTGGGGATGGAGGTATCTCTGTTCTCCAGGGTGCAGGTGTGGATGGAGGTATCTCTGTTCTCCAGGGTGTGGGTGAGGATGGAGGTATCTCTGTTCTCTGGGAATTGGGTGGGATGGAGTTCTGTCTTAATATAAGAGTTGGGAAAGCACTGTGATTCCATCTTCATTTTTTAAACAGAGAAGGTGACAAGGGGTACAAGGTGTGTGTATATGAGGGAGGGGGCGACAGAGAGATAGTGACAGTGTGAGAAAGGAAGAGAGAAAGAACAAGTGAAAGCAAGAGATAGAGGTACATTGAGAGAGGGAGAGAGAAACAGTTTGATAGATGGAGATGATCAAGTCCACAGTTAAAGGGCCAGCCTTCCATTGGTTCCTCTCTATCATGCACAAACCATTAGTTATCTCCAAATAAAGACTGATTTGAAGAATAAGAGAGCACTTATGAGGCCTTTCCCACTGGAGGGAGGGGTCAGAGGGCGATAACAGGGCATCCTCTGTCAGGCATTTCTACTTACAGAGTTCACCCTCAAAATGTTGGTCATTAAAGTTATTGAAAGAGTTTTGCTTGATTCAATTTTCATATTTTATGTTGAATAATGTGTAACAATAAACTATGTTCTAATGAAAATAGATTATGTTGTACGTAATTGTAAACATTTAACCTATGGTGATATTAATGATCGCACAGTGGACAGTACTTTGAGACATATTCTAAACTTTCCTTTCATAGTTTCATAGTTGCTGTGGTCATAGTCAAAGGGAGGCTTCTTCCTGGTAGAGCCCAGCCATGAGTCTGGGAAACATCCCCATTAACGCCAATCCACCACAATCAGGAAATGTGGTGTATCAGTGTATCCTATCCCTTGTAGCCTGTCTGTCTCCTCCCCTTATCACAACCACCCCCCTGCCTTCCCACACTAAGTCCCCCCTCACACACACACACACGCACCCTTGCACACACACACAACGTTCTGACCCTTTTGTCCATTTGTTTGTTTCCTGTTCTCTCAATCCCTTCTCATCCTGGTGTCTCCATCCCTCGTCAGCTTTGATAGTTTTCTTCCAATCTTTGTCTCTCGTTTCATCTATTTCTCAATTCCTGGTCAGGAAACTGACCAGATTCGGTTTGGTCCACCGCTGGCTCTCTCACTGGCTTTCTTGCTGGGTCTCTTGCTCTATCAGTGCGTGATAGCAGCATTGCAGCTCTGGGTCTGACCCGTATCTCTGCTCTTCACCTATGGGCAAACACACAAGTATACACAGACAGACATGCACACAAACACAACAATGCCCTCCACCCCCTTCTACCCCATTGCCCCCCATCCCATTGCCCCCCGCCACACACACACACACACAGATACAATACAGACACACTTTGAGCAGTATAACCGGCTGTGTCCCCACTTGTCTCAAACACACATACACACACAAACACATACTAACATGATCAAGCCCCACACAGACCAACGCTGTCAGACACAAATCAGGCCACCACAAGTCTTCCTGTGATGCGTCACTGTGGTGAGAGAACCTGCCATCAACCTATCACCTCGCCCTGCTCACACAGGGTGTGTGGGAAAGAATGTATGTGTGTACGCTGTATGTGTGAGCTAACAGAATGAGGCGGCAGTACTCAATCCACACACACACACTAACATGGATGGGTATCAGCCTCAACCACTCTCACAAAGGATTCATCTTGTGCTGTAGTTGAGATAAACTGTATTCTCATCCCTAGGCAGCATTTGAAGACCATTTAACCTTCCCATTTTTTTTTCAAGTCAGGGAACTCGTCAGTGTACTCACACAGAGACACACACATTTACACACAGACACACATGGACAGGCATACAGCTATATCTGCCTCGTCTGAAGCCTGCTGCCCTAGTTGAACGTATCTCTTCGTCACCCTTAGGGGTCCTGATAGCCCCGGCTCCTCAACCCAGCATCCTCGGACCCCCTTATCAACCTCCATGGCTCCACCATTTCCCACTCAGCCCAGCCCTCCTCCCACTTTCCCCACACACGTCCATCCACTCTGAGAAGACCATGAGAAAGACAGAAAAGAGAGAGATACAGAGAGAAAGAGAGTGAGAAGGATAGAGAGATACAGAGAGAAAGAGAGGGAGAGAGAGAGAGAAAGAAAGAGGGAGGGAGAGCATGGGAGGAGAAAGAAAGATATTTTCTCCAGTTGCCCCAAGAACAGATTCTTGGTCCTGAATGACATCATCAAAACTGGGAATCTGTGGATTGCCATGACAACAGCATCTCCCCCCTCCCTATGGAACTAAGCTTGCAGCTTAAGAGCTTTTAAAACTGAAAAAACTTAAGACTTTAGGAAGCAGAGTTAGATGGTAAAATAAGGGTAAATAAGTTAACCAAGCCATCTCCTCCATTTAAGAGTGGTTCCCGTATTCCTGTGATATTAATAGTGTGTGCATGTGTGTATGTGTGTGTGTGTAAACATAAGCCTTTGTGTACGTGTACGTACTTGTGCATGTGTGCTCACACATGCATCTGCTGTGTGTGCGTGACACTGGCTGGCAACATCAGAGCTCTGACTTCGCGGCGTCCAGTTTCATAAAGGCCTATTGCGTAACGCACTTCCTGTCTGTCTCACAAGAGAGTTTATTAGCCAATAAGGCGACAGAACTGTAGAATGTCATGGCGCGCTGTCATGGCTGATTTCATTACCTGCATGGATAAGAGAGGCCGGGCGATAGGAAGTGTGGGGGTTCGTTCAGAATGGAGTATTGATAGGAGAAGGAGAGCAGAGGGGAGCCTTTCTCCAACAAAGCATTTCCTTCCCCTAATCAGCGAGGAGCAGACCATTACAGCATCCTTTGGATACAATCGCACACACACTTTCACGTCAAAACACACATTCAAGTTACCCATCAAACACATATAAACACGCTTCTCAGATTCAGACTCATATACAAACAAGCTCATTTTCCACGCATGATCCATATACACCACATACACTCAAACGCACACACTCACAGCCAGTTCATACAGAGCCCCCCGCCCACCCCACACCCACACACACACAACAGACCCGGCGCACCGATTGACCCGCCCCTGCTCCGACCACGCGCGAACCCTGGCAGTTCCTTTCTTATCTGCCAGGGCCGGCAGCATCTTGAGACTCTAACTGGCTACAAATATGGCAAGCCCAGGCATTGTCAAACACGCATACCCTGCGTACCTGATATGCGTGCGCCCCCCCTGACCCTCCCTTTGCTGTCTGCGTATCCCGCGCCGACCCACCTCACCCTCGCGTGGTAAGGGTGAGAAGCACATCGGCCCCATCTTGATATCTGTGTATCATGTACGTACTCAGAGTTACTGTATGTATGGAGTGGATAAGCGCTAGTGAGGCGAATACCGCACAATGTCATATATTTAATGCACTTGACACAAGACAATTTACAACTGGTTTTGGCCATGGTCATTCCATCTGCTGCTAGCCGAGATCAGAACATGTGCTACTTCTGAGGGCGCTCACTACACGTTTCTAGAGCAATAGGATGTGTGAGGTCTTCACATTCGTCGGGCCTGAGTATGAGCTTATCATACCAGAATTTTAGCTTGGTGTAGAAACTACGATTATCATGATATTTTTATTTTAAGATATTGATCCTATAATTAGCTGTACTGCAAATGCACATCTATTTCTGCACTACAAAATGACCATTGGCAAAACCATTTAAATTGTTTTCAAGAGTAAATATATGACATTTTTGGTGATGCACTGCATGCCAACACAGAACTCTGAGACAGGGTATGGTGGACCAGTCAGGCCAGCACTGCAGTTAGGCAAAACTTGTCCTGATGTTGTGGCAGGCAGATGGGGACTCTTCTGAAGGTTACAGAATGGGTGGTGTATCAGAGGTTTCTGGGATCATACTGTGAAGACTGGCAACCAGCCACGAGGCAAAACATCAACCCCATGCTTTGAACTTTAGGAAATGTGCACACACACACATACTTTCACACCAAACAACACTCGTACGTGAACAGAAAACAGCTTTAGATCAGTCAAAAGAGAATCTAAACTCCACACAGGTTAAACAAGTCTTACTACTATAAAACACATCCTAACCAAAACACGAGCCGCTGTTGAACTTCTACACCCACTTGGCAGCAACTCAATGTCTGGATCCCAAAGAGCGTTGACCCTTGTGCTTTCGCAGCTCTGGCTGGAGGTATGAGGCCCTTATCGGCCCTCTAAGCTCTTTTCTCTCTGGGCGCTGGGGCACTAGAGCTTTGGTCACAGGAGTGTGTCCCAGGGCCTGCCAGGGGGATGAGGGGGGGTCTTTAAAGACCAGACCTGGGGGTCAGCCTGTCTGTCTGAGGGCTAATCCTGCCCCCCTGCCCTGACCTCCTGAGGACCAGGGCACCCACAGGGAAGCATGGAGAAAGTGTGTGCGCATATCGCGATTGTGCAATGAAAGTGTATGTGCGAGAGTGTGTCTATGTCCGTTTCCATGTCTGTGTGTGTGTGTCTCTGTGCGTCTGTGTGTCTGTGGGTGCATCTGTATCTACGTAAACAAACGTGCCCATCCATCGTCATTACAGTCAAACAGACCGCAGTAACGCACATTCTGTAAAGAGTTAGAAAGGGATGGGGTCGAAGGTCAGGCAGACAGAAGGCTTTGGCCTCCTCTTTCTTTCAGCACTCCATCATTTTGCACCTCCCTGTTTCAGGGGATAGAAGTCAGAAGCATCTAGTCAGACATCCAGCAACAAGTCTGCAAAACTACCAATTTACATCTTATTCTTGTTAAAAATATACTTTGGATAATCTAATGTAGCAATACCTAGAAGTATCCATCTTAGATCAAGAAGAAAATTATTATTTTATTATTATCATTATTGTTGATTTTTTCCCACAAGGGTAACCAAACCTATCAAAAACAGACACACAAAAAAAGCTTTACAACAAATCCGTGACGAAACTATAGCTCATTGACTTTCAATGAAGTCAGATGGACATCTATCAGAATGTGAAAAATATGTTGGCTGACACGGACTCAACATGGATTTTATTTTGAGACTGTGTTTGACTGGTACTGGCAGTGTGATTGCGCAGATCTGACAAAGTGGCGTGTGTGTGTCCCCAGTGGTGTTGAATTACTTTTAGAGGTGTGATTTAGTATGTTGAGTGTTCTATATGTTTTAGTGTTGTGCATCCCCTGAGTGTTTGATCAACTCAGTATGTAGGTATGTCTGTGTGTGTCTGTGTGTAGATGTGTGCCTATGTGTGTGTCTATGTGTGTGTGCCCATGCATGAGTAAATGCATGCAAACCTGTGTGCCTGAACATTTTGTAAGTGTATATTCTGGCTTATTGGTGGGTAAATCTACTAGTGTTTGATAAAATCAGTGTGGGTGTGTGTGTAGATGTGTGCTTCCCCCCCCTTAGGACTCCAATGAATATCCACTGTGTGAGTGTTTATTTGGCGCCTCTGGCGGAGTGCTAATGCCGTATGAGCGTTTGACAGCTAAACGGCCAGCGCTGGGGTCGCTGGGGGAAACGCCTGCAACAAGCCCCATCCACCCCCCTCCCTCTTCCTTCGTCCTTCTGCTGCTGCCAAGAACCTGCTGTAATGGTAATGGATGAAGAGAGAGGGGAGGGGGGGAGATGGGTTGGAAGGGATGAAGTGAAAGGAAAAGAGGAGAAGGGGAGGTAGTGGTTGAAGGGGGGAATGAAAGTGTGTGTGTGTGTGTGTGTGTGTGTGTGCGTATGTGTGTGTGTGTGCAGGGGATAAGGGGGGTGTTGCGCCTGTGCCCATCCCATGCCGGCCCCCCGCCACGCTGGATGAAAGCTCCCCCGACTGCCGTCGTCGCAGTAACTAATTTGCAGAGATTTTCCGCTTGGCCAGAGGCACGAGGAAGCTCCCCCACCAGCAACCCACATCCCTTCTGTCTCTCTCTCTCTCTCTCTCTCTCTCTCTCTCTCTCTGTGGCCTCTGTCTATCCACTCCGAACAAACTCTTTTTCATAGCAAACGTTTTTCTTCACTGGAATATTCCTCGATTGTTGTGGCAGCGTTGGACATAGAAAATCAGTTGACCTTGTTTCCTAACAACTCTCATTTTGATCCTTTTGATCTGCAACCTATAAGACGCATGCTCTTTAGAATACGAACTTGAACTTCACCATAATTTACTCATCAGTGGAGTAGTTCTAGAAGACTGATGTTGAGTGTTCAAAAAATTTATGTAAATGAACATTTCAGAAACTTTTGTGTCTTTTCTCTTCCATTTAAATATTTAATAATCATCATTCTTGCGCCCTTAGGGGTTCAAATACAGACACAGCTGAGGCCCATAATCCTGTGCTTGAACTTTGACCTCTGGTAGCTCTGTAATGGGGGAAAATATGGAGAAGAGGGGGGTGAGGTCACATCCTGACCACACCACCTCTGCTGCCCTCGTGTTAACGGAACTAAGAGAACCAGGGCTTTTCAAGCATTTCACACCTTCTGCCTGCAGTCACACACACACACACACACTGGCTCACACACGCTCATGTTAATCTCACACTGGCAGGCAGGGACACTTGCAGGTACACCACTATGAAACACTGACACATATACACAGACACACACTCATGCAACACAGCCAGTTTTCAATGACACCTCTGCAATTATGTACCTGCAGTGGATAAACATGCGGATAAAACCCTAGGAATCAATATTATTGATGGGGAACGCAGCACAACAGGGTGTGTGATTACTCGGAGAGTCTGAGTGTGTGTCTTACTCAGTTTCCCAGGGGGCCACAGGGTTTATAAAGGGGAAGGCCAGTGGGTAGTATAGATTAGCGATGTAACAAGTGAATTAGAATTGCACAAAAATAGCAGTGTGGGGTTAAGACTTTTGTCCATGTGCGAGTGCGTGTCTGGAACATGTGCTTGTGTATGTGTGTGAGTGTGTGTGTCAATATGAGTGTGTGTGTATCAATGATGGTGTAACCTACAGCAGCTAATACCTGGCAATAACAACATGAGGGTAACAATGGTCCTTTTCTTTGAGCCGGTTGGCTCTTGTCCAGTTTCTTCACTGTTATTTTAGCAGTATCAGTAATCCTGATTCTGCCCCCTTTCAGCCAATCGATGGGTCAGAAGGGAACTAAGGCCATTAGACTAAGGCCAGGAAAGCTATTCTGGTTTACAAGTCTCTTTTCTTATCCACACAGTATGTTTGTGTGCCTATCTGAACGTGTATGCATGTGTATGCACACATGTGGGTGGGTGGGTGGGTGTGAGTTTGTGCATTGAAGTGTGTTAAGAATGCAGTTATCATAAGTGTAACCCCATCCTTTCAAATTCAGGTGAAACACTTCAATGATCCTTACTCGCGATTTACTTTTCACAGCTGTGATTTGAGGGTGTTGAAATATCTGTTTATGCTGAAGCCAGCCATTACACAAGAAAATACTTCTAAACACATGCACATGTACGCACACACACATACAGTACATGGTGCGTCCAGTGACTGCACATGTATCCAGCGCTTGCAGTAAGGACATGAGGATAAACAGGTTAGCAGGCAGTTCCAGGAAGGTACCGGCCCAAAGCACAGAACCAGGACTTGTTCCTGGAGAGCCTGGAGGTGAAAGGGGCCAGAGGGAGGGAGGCTCCGGGGAAGGTGTATGAGTGTGAGCGTGTGTGTCTATGTGTGTGTGTTTGGGGGGGGGGAGTGTTCTTTAAGTGAATAAAGGTTAAAGTCAGCACTCGTAACAGGAGCTCTTAGCACATGCGATCCCTCTGCCTCCTCTCACCAGGACAGCTGTTAGCACCCTGGCTCCCTGCGTGCTTGCATTTACACACACAAACACACACGCACATGTTCCTGGTATGCTTCCTTACCGCATATTCTACCTTTAACACACCAAAGCTGAACTAAAACATTACCATGTTTTTCTGGGCCTATGATGACAAACTATATGGAGGAAATCATTGATGTAATTTAATCTTAGCTTTTAAGAAGTTCATTTTAACTTCTTGTCAAAAAACTATGACGGATAGTCCTTCGAAATCTTTTTTGCAATTACAAATTGACATTTATTTCTTACCAAATATCAAGCCATGCTCTCTGTATTTATTTGCCAAGTATTATGAAGGAATCAATTTAAAAGAAGTAGAAAGTAAGAAAGTAAAAAAGAAGAAAGTAAAAATAAGAAGTATACAAAACAATCCGTTCACATATTGAAGATGCAGTTTGGGCATGTTCTTAGACTACTACCCTAGTATTGTGATTTTAAGTCAAATTATCTCCAAGAGGATGTCTCCTTGTCAAAGTGAAAATCTGTGGAAGTGAAGTGTGGAGTTCTGAAGCAGAGGTCAAATGAATGAAAGGATGCCGGGGCGAAGCCTACAGTCAGACAAGTGGAGCAGGAATCCCACCTCCGCCACGAAGGCGTGATTCGTCACGACCTGATGCTCCATAGGGACCCAAGATCCACCTCCAAGGACCACAACCACAATTACGGGGCTCCTTAAAGGGATGTCAACTGTGGTTGACCCCTCGGGGATCAGGCGTGTCTAAAATGTACATCTAACGGTTAGCTTTTAGCACCACACCCTTTACTGCTAAAACCTCAGGGATGGACAGTGAGACTGCGAAAAGGGTTGGGGTGTAGCTGTGATGTGACGTGTCCCACTTGGGCGTCTGTCGCACTACACACACTGACACACACACACTCAGTGCCTCTAAAACCACATGAATCAGCTTTAACCACCCAGCTTCTCTATTATTCATAAGGCTGTGGAGTCAAACATTCCCATTTAGAGATGTTACACTTGTTTGACCAGTAGAAGGTCGGATCGTTGTGTGAGGAGCAGAGGGAGAACTGGGTGAGGGGCGCGAGGATGTGCTGTCCCGTAAGTAACCTGCTTGATGAAAAGAAAGTCGGAAAGAGAGGGAGAGAGAGAGGGAATAAAGAGAGGGGGGCGAGAGAAAGTGGAGAAGCGGGAAAGAGAGAAGGACACGGAATGACAAAAAGAGGGAGATAAGAGAGGGAGATAAGAGAGCAAATCCAATGAAAGTGAGGGGCGTCTGAGAAGGACAGCTTTGAGGTTCACTACTCCGTTATTGATCCAGTTTGACCTGTTAGACCACAGATAGGTGCTGCTGCTTCACAGGGTCCCAACTCCAGGAGACGATAAAAGGGACTTCTCAATGTCATCATCGCTTTCACCATGTTCATGTGCAGCACAACCTTCTCACCATGGGCCCAGATGACAAAGCATCTGTCCTTTGGCTTCTGTCCCTTGATAGACACAGACACATGCAGTCACGCAAATAACTTTCTCTCCCAAGTTTGTCCTTGTCTCATCAAACTCTTGATCTGCCACATTCCTCCTCTGCATCACACCCCCCCCCCCTCCATCTGTGGCCCAGTGTAATCCTTATGACTCACAGGTTGGCAGGAGAGGAGAAGCAGGCGGGAGTGGTGAGCGAAGGCGAGCTTTAGAAAGTTGAGGCCAGCCAAGGTACTGGTTATAGGGTCTGGGGTATGAAGCGGATGGGTGGGGGTGGAGGGTACTTATAAAGGGGATGGGGTTGTGGGAGTTTGAGACAGGTTGACTTAGACAGTCCCGCATTTGAACTTAACCTGGCTGTGCCCCAGGACGGACGTAGCAATTAGCACCAAGGCCCTGCATCAAAAGACATGGCGCAGCGTGAAGCGCCTCTAATTAGTCATATGAACGGAGGCAACCGCCTAGCCACCACATGCCTTAGTCTTGGGGGGGGGGGGCAGAAATAGAGGTGGAGGGGGATATCTGCCTCAAACCAGAGCAGCGTATTGCAAATTTCAAATCCACTTGCGGCAGTTTAGGATATAAACCTTAGATGTGTTCTGAAGAAGAGGTGAACGATCATTGTTGAAAAGTATTATCTTAGCAATTGTGGACAATCTTTATTCTCAGTTTTGTAGAAGATGCACTTGATGGAATCAGAAAGATGGTCCAATCTGAAAGCCTGTCTGCTAGCATCAACCTTTTATCTGGAAACATAAGTGTTGCTTTCATTTCACATTTCCATTTATTCAATTCCTTGCATTCAATAATCCCAAATTACCAAAGTGAGTTATAATTCCTGGTATATTTATATATATATCTATGTATTTATTTATTTATTTATTCACTTATTTATGTATTAACAACCATTTTCAACTTTAAACTTGTTAGGTTACATTTATTCACAGAAATACGATATTGATTAAAATGCATCAGTGCAAGTAACAGATTGCTGCAAAATACACAATTTGACTAACATCCCCTTTGACTCAGAGAACTGAGGTGAACATCGAAATGTGATGTGTGTTATGGGTCTCATCGATAATGGGGATTTACATGGACATGTGTGTTGAACAGGGTGACAGTTGAAATGTATTTCATCTGCAAGCAAATATTCACCCTGGTCTCCACGTCTGCGTATAATCGGGTAACAATTCGTCAGGGCGGTGAACGGGTCGGGTCGGGTGTCGGTCACGACAGCCATTTCATTACAGTGTCTCTACGGTCGCAAGTTCCAATTCAATTACCTGGCGATTATTTTTCTCCAATTTCTCTCCGCCAGGGTTTGACGATCATGGGCCCTGACCTTCAGTGTGCCCTATCTTTCCAACCATAATAAAAGGTGGAAATCATTTAATCTTCATATCCTTAAGTGGCATATGCTGCATTGGCCTGTGTATCACATTATATCTTGTTAGCTGCAAAATCCAGTGAATGTGTACTGGTAGCCTTTGGAAGGAGACGCCAGTGAAAATGTAGCTTTTATTTATGAACGGCTGTCGCCAGAGGTTGCGGTGTTATAGTCCTAATTAAACGGTTTTGTGAAACAATCGAAGACGTAGCCACTACTGAAAATATTTGTAAAAATCTGAAAGTGCTCTCCAAATTCAAAATGTAGGATTATGTCGAAATTCGGTTTGCGAAATTTGCTAATTGGAAATGCATATGTATTGAATTAATCGTGTACAATATGCTACATATCTGCCTCTATAACGGATGGAATTAAAAACGTTTCTTCATCAATTATGAACTGGAGTGATCGGAGATTGGGGATAGCAGTCGATATAGAGAAAGCGCACCTTTGGACCCTCAAAGAGCATTTCACCATCATCTTAAAGGCCACAGTTCCAAGCGCACCTAATCTCAGTGAGAATTTTACACTTTAAATAGATTACTTATTTTTCTGTTTGTCATTTAAATATTCATACGGAAGATGGAAAAAAGAAAGCGTTGTCTGAAAATTTCAATAAAGTGGGAATAATCTTTACTATGGTCCCCCTTTCACTCTAAATCAGGTTTTTACAAGCCTTTGCCTTTATCTTTCTGGTTTGCTGTGTCTTTAAGGTATGCTTTTGGCCACCGCGATACCGGCCCCCAAAGTGTGAATAATATTCGGTAAGGAGTTACGCTAAGTGGCAAAGCTTTTAGCACATTATCCACTGGCAATTGCAAGGTAATCTAATTTGCCGGCACAGGTCCCTTATTAAATATCTTGCAGCGACGAATTTGCATTCTAGAGTCGCCTAATGGGTTTAGTGGCCCCGTGAATCTCCCCGCTCGTGTTTATGTAAGCACCCATATCTCTTGGAGTGAGTGACATTGAGGATGAGAGGTGATCCGCTGCACCCAGGAAAACACAGGAGTCAGCGCTTTTGAAATAAGCTATATTTATACATACGGGCGGCCGACATGCGTCAGTGGATGCGACAAGTGGGAGAAAGGATGTGCGAAAATAGGATTTCGCCAACGAGATAGGTGGAGGAAAAGACAGTACTACGCAAGACATGGAAGAGGCGTTCTGTTTTCCATCAATAGAATAAAGCCTGATGCTTTTGGAGTAAAAATCAAGAAAGGCGCTATGTATAATATTTAATTTATAGAGCTGTTCATCTAGCTGTTGTATAAACTGCATGTAGCATTACTTCATAATGGTTTTTGTTTGTTTGTTTGTTTTGTTTTTAGGTTTTCAATCCTGATCAGTTAATATAGTTACATAGGTCTTTATTATTTCGATATGTTTAAAGGTTTGTGTTTCTGGTTCCAATGCTGAAATCGTTTTCAACGGGAATTTAAACATTTTTATTAGGACACAACATTATGAATAGTAGCCTAATCGTTTAAGTTTAATATGAATAATAATGGCCTACTGAAAGGATTAGATTTAATGAGAATGTAAATAATAATAACATTCCAATACTGAAACAAATATGATACAAACATGTTTAGTGCTTAAAAATTGTACACCATTGTGTGATTGACATAGAGGCAATTGTACAGTGCACGTTGTAGGCCAATTATTATAATGAAATTATAATAGGGCTATATATCGATCATGCAATGGTTTAATATTTTATGGATCGAACGTATGACAAACATTTCATGCTCGGTCCTATGAACAATTGGTTAGATCTTGTGCAAACCTTTGCGCGAGCTGTTTTTTCAAATCAGTGAAAGTGAAACATGAACGGATAGGCACTGGTGTGTGTCACAGGGCGGATTAACCCTACAATGCCTTAAACTGCAATGCCCTGTTCGTTAGTCTACATATTTCTACAATCATTGTTAAAACATGAGATCGTATTATTAGTTGACTGGATCCTTCTACCTTTGGTATAAAATTGACATCGAGAATATTTACAAACATGCCACAGCACAGTAGTCAAAATGTAAATTTCGTTCACTCTTTTTTTGTTTATCTTCCCCTCTCCCAGTTTGTGGCCTACATAACACAGAAAGTGGCCCAAATATTGTGGAAAACAATGACAAATAAATTAGAGCAGCTAATTTGACCTTGATATAGGGCCTATGTTTGACAACGCATTCTTAAATCAACGACCCGTGGCCTATTAATCTCTTTCGGTGAATTCATCCATTCCAATATTAACGTTTCTGGTCTACCTCAATGAGTGAAGTGTCGGAAATTGGTTCCCACAAAATTGGGGTTAATGTCAGAAATCTGAAGTTGCTTTTAATAGGCCGATCAGATCGGGTTTGTGGGACAGTGGAAATGTGACGTCGAAACCGAAGCAGTGATTGGTTGCTCGAGATGGCGATGGAGGGGAGTCTAAAAGTAATAGGAGTGCGAGAATTCTGGAGTCCCAATGACTACTTGGCCGCAGGACTGAAACCACAGAACGATCTTGGTCTTTCAGCAATGTATCCAACAAGTCAAAGACTGCAAGTTCTGTAAGATTTTCCTTGAGCGTATACAATCTTCCTGTTAAAAACCCGATACAGAGCTTCCTTTGCGTTAGCCTACTCAGTATTGTGTGCAGTTTCAAGAGGACGTCAGTAGAGACAAACGGAACTTTGAAAGATTTCGTTGAAATATCCACAATATGGAGTACACCTCGTCTCCGAAACCGCAGCTCTCTTCTCGGGCAAATGCTTTCTCAATAGCCGCTCTGATGTCTAGCGGAAAAACGAAAGACAAGGAAACGGAGGAAAACACAATCAAACCCCTCGGTAAGTTAACGTTTGATTGACAACAAACGTCCGGATTCTGAGGCAGAGTTAGAATAATAATGACTTTGAATTTCAGAGACTCATGGTAGATTATTTGGTAGCGGTAGGCTAAACCTGCTTTTGCACCTTCTGGCTGCAATTCTAGACGACAGGTGTCATGACAGATAGATCTACTATTCAATCGGTAAGTATCTGGATGTAGGCTCGACATTTGATTACAGTTACAAATTATAATTTAACTTAAAAAAATGTGGGAAACTGCAGCATATAGGTAAAAGGACGGATAAACTATTTTATTAGTTGTATAGTTGGTATAGACTTCATCCCAAATGAAATGTAGCCTATCCATGTAAAACAATATTTCGCAGAAAACTGAAATGTGTCTTTTGGTTTATTATAAGATACTTTAAATGTGCCATAGAAAAAAGGATGTCTCAGAATTCATTCCCGACAATTATCGTTAAGTTAACGGACTCGTTTCTGTTGTGCAAAATTTAATTTGTTCGGTCATTTCACCTGCTGCCTCAAAACTTAAAATGACATTTAAGATTTGTTTTACGCTACAGACACTTTTGATTCAAACAATTCCACAGTAGTTTAGTCTAGGCCATTTAAATGTATAATTGCATCGTTAATAGCCTGCTTAATGGGATGATAATAACTTTTTAAAGATAAGATATTTTATATGCTATTTATCATTTGAATTCAGTAAGTGTGGTCCTTTTTTTATTTGATAATGATAATGCTGATTATTATTTTTATAATTAGCAGTAGTGATAGCAGGAGTAGCTAGTAGTAGTAGTACTAGTAGTAGTAGTACTAGTAGTAGTAGTAGTAGTAGTAGTAGTAGTAGTAGTAGTAGTAGTAGCAGTGGTAGCCAAATATTTTAATTACAAGGCTTAACACGAAGGCTATAGCCTAACCCAAATAAAATGTTGATAAATAAAAACAACACCTAACCACAAATGATAGATAGATTTAGTTTATATATATATATATATATATATATATATATATATTCTCCCATCATAGTTGCAACAATTATAGTCGCAATAGCTCAACAACTTCAATTGTAACAACAACAAAAAACGGCTTCCGCCAACTGCCTTGTATACTCATTGAGTTATTTCGTCAAATCTTAGCTTACACTTGTAAATAGGTTGGCGTGTAGGCCTACCTGCATAAACATATGCCACACAAATTGTGCAGTAATTATGATCATTTGTATTTTTCTGTTTTCAGAGCAATTTGTAGAAAAATCATCCTGTAACCAAGGCTTGGGAGAGCTGTCTTCCCTCGATGCGCATGGAGACTACGCAGGAAGCGCGCCTGCGGTGTGCACGGAGCCTCTCATCCCTACCACCCCTGGTGTACCCAGCGAGGAGATGGCCAAAATCTCCTGTAGTTTGGAGACCAAAGAACTATGGGACAAATTCCATGAACTCGGGACAGAGATGATCATTACAAAATCTGGAAGGTAATTTTCAGTTTCAGGCTGATACGTGTAGTGTAGTTGTTGGCCTGTTGCAATTACATCTTGATTAGACACAAACTGTTATTTGGCCAATATTATAATAAACTACACTGCTTATTACATTGGCAGAATATATAAGAAACTATTAAGGTATATAGGTTATTTGGATGTTCTGTCATGTTTAGAGCATAAAAATTAATATAGTCAAGAGATTTATGGAAGAGATATTTGCTAGAAAGGCCTATGACGCCAATTATCTCGTCTTTTACTAGTGGTGGGCTTTGAGTAAATATTTCTTGTTGAAGAAGAATGGTTGGCAACGTGCCGTATTCTTGTGGACTTCATGTTTACTGTCCACATTCCCCCAACAGAAGAATGTTCCCCACCATCCGTGTGTCCTTCTCTGGAGTAGACCCGGATGCCAAATATATTGTGCTGATGGATATTGTTCCAGTGGACAACAAACGTTACCGATATGCCTATCATAGGTCGTCGTGGCTCGTGGCGGGCAAGGCCGACCCTCCTCTGCCTGCACGGTATGCCGACCGTCCTCTGCCTGCCCAGCTAAAACCTGTGAAATATATATACCTTTTTATAATAGTGAACGTTTATACAAGAGAGCCAAGCAACGACTTGTCTGTGAATATTCTAATGAAATGCACGTATAAATGATCTTTAGTCGTCTTAGATTAGCCCACGTTTTAAAAATTACGTTGAAACTAACATTGCTGTAATTATTAAAGCAATTTCTTCCCCTTGTGTTTACAGGTTATATGTCCACCCTGACTCCCCGTTCACTGGGGAACAACTGCTAAAGCAAATGGTCTCTTTCGAGAAAGTCAAGCTAACCAACAACGAATTGGATCAACATGGACACGTAGGCTATGTTGTTTACGCATTTTTCACATTACCACAGGTGATGAATGCTGTTTAACAAGCAAAAATGGGACATGGGCTTATTTTGTTTGTCTAATTTCGATTTCTAACCGAGGAATGAATGTTCGTGTAGGATTTTACGAAATGAAAAGTTGATATTAACAGCGATGATTATTAAACTTTGGGTATCTCCTATGATACATTGAGGAACTGATGTTATTACAAACGAGTCCAGTGGAACATAGGAACAAATCAAAGTGTGAAATGTTGACATAGCCTACTTCCAGATGTGCACTTATTGTGAAAAAATAAAAAAGGAGAAAATTTGCTTACATAGAAAAAGAAATCTCCAATGTTAAAGGTTGAACTAAATAGGTGAACTACGAACATGAAATAATATATCTGAAAAAAATTGAAAAATGTATGAGGATCTAAGCGATAAATGATTAAAATGTCATTCTAGCTCTGTATAGTAATGAAAATACAATACATATTCCCATATTAAAAACAATGTTATAGACTGTCAAGGCTACTCAGAAAACAAAGAAGTTCATTACGATAAAGAAGTATTTCTCTCCAAAGTATTTTTATATTGCAAAGAAAGAAAATGAATGATGTATTCAATATAAGTGCATATTGTAGGCCTTTAAACTAGTTGACAAAAGTAGGTTTTGCAGGTCATGTGCCTATAAAAAAGAACCTCTATGCATCCAAGTTTGATTTGTTTTTGCATAGTTTGAATGGTGGATTGAAGACCTACCATAGTTAATTACAAAAAAGATTCGTTAGTTCGAAGTAACCTATTTACTATAGATTACGACACAAAACTATGTCTTAAAAAGAGTCTAATGGGGTTTGCCTTTTATAATGTAGACTAGTAATGAAGTCTGATAAAAGCCGCTTGGAGGATAAAATAATTTAACGTTTCAGTGGATAGTGTTTTTCTGTGTTCATGTAGCTCAATGTCCCCATTTCTCCGTGCACTAGCTCTTGAAAATGTTTGATCTAAAACGTTACGTGGGCATACATTTTCATCAGATTATTTCCCAAATAAGTTTTTAATTAAATTAAGTGATTGTTTAGAACATTTAGCATCGCATATATGCCTGTTATGTCAAAAATCTTTTTTGGGATCAGTGCTTCTTTGCCACCCTGCAACAACATTCATCTGCAGTCAAATGAACGAGAAAGGCTTTTGATTGAGCCAGAAACTGAGAACCAAGGGGAAATCTTGTCTCTGACCTTGTAGTGTTAACAAGTTTATCTTTTCACACTCTCCCCTCATGCCATCCTAGCCATCTTCTCTCACTCACTCTTCCAACAACCATCTTTCTCCGAGCACCTCATTATCATACGCTTTCTTTTTTCAGCACTTTTTTAGTTTTCCCTCCTATCAAGGTATTTTGTGTATCTTTCAATTGTCATCTCCCCTCTGCTTTCCACTCCTTAAATTCCTTGTTTGGCGTTTTGGTTTTTGTTAAGTTTTGTAATTTTATTTTTTCTCAACTTAGGAGAGGATGCTTTAGCTCTTCATCTATTTACTCTCTGCCTCACCCATCCCGCCTGCTCTCTATTTATGTGTCTGTTTCTCCCCATTCAGATTATCCTAAACTCCATGCACAAATACCAGCCCCGTGTTCACATCATCAAAAAGAAGGAGCACACCGCCTCGCTCCTCAACCTAAAGTCCGAGGAATTCCGCACCTTCGTCTTCACAGAGACTGTCTTCACTGCTGTCACCGCCTACCAGAACCAGCTGGTGAGAGTGACTGGCAGCTGACATCCAGACACATCATGCAAAATAATAATATGTCTTCTGAGGATTCTTTGTTTGTTTTGGGAGAGTTGGCCTAGTATGAGATTAACAAGCTTTGTAGTTCCATCTGGTGTATGCAGCTGGAAAACAATTAGCTCTCAATTTTAGCATCTAAAGCTAAACAGAATCATCACCCTGGAAGTAAAATATACTGTTTTAGCAGACTTAAAGCAGAGCCGGGATTGGAGTGTGAGACGAGTGTGTCGATCCCGCTCGGCTCATGCTGCTCTACTCCCCGTGTGTGTTTAGTCTGTGCAACATAGATAGAATGTGACAGATGGGCTGGGAGAGGGATTGAAGAGTCTGAGACAGGAGCAAGAAGAGAAAGAATGGAGAGTGGTGTCTGATGTGATTCTGACCCCCCCCCCAACCCCCCCCCCTCTCCGTTGTTTTCCAGATAACCAAGCTGAAGATCGACAGTAACCCGTTCGCCAAAGGCTTCCGTGACTCCTCACGGCTGACAGACATGGAGAGGTACAGGGAATTCTGTGTCCTCCACAGTTGGTTTATTTCTGTTCCTATGTTGATTAGATAAACACAGAGAATGGAACCAGAGAGAGTGTGTGTGTGAGTGGAGAGAGAAAGGCGGGGGGGGGGGGGGCAGAAAAGGATGTGGCACGTGTTAGCCTCTTATACAGGGTACTCATTAATAGGAATACAGGCTGTGATGTGTTTATTTTTCAGTGCCAGTTATCTGCCCATGTGTGCTGGTTTGTGTGTTTCTTTGCAACTACGGCATACTACTAACTCTGTAATTCAGGCCTAGATTTTTTTGAGGACAAGACGCACACTGTCTGGACTGTATGGATCTCTCTCACTCTCTCTCTCTCTCTCTCTCTGTGTCTCTCATACACACACACACAGACATAAGCACACAGTGCACAGACTCACTGTATTGACACAGAGCCACAAAAGGCAGGGCCTGCCTTTGTTGAGGATTTATATCCCCTAGCCAAATTCACCTTTTTATTTTACCTTTCAATTCCGACACTGGGGCTAAAATCAGCCGACAAAATCAAACCATCCAGACACATTTCCTCAAATCAACCAAACAGACAAAGTCACCTGCTGGAAAAAAGGGAAGCTGACAGCTCTCCCTCCCATCTTTCTGTCTTTTTCTTTTTGAGGGCTGTGAATTAGATCTGATCAATTGATCTTCAGGGAGCTACAGAAATTACATTAGTCTGGAGTCGGCCACTGCACTAAAACACGATGTAATTCGATTGGCTGTGGTGACTGATTGAAACCAGCCCCCCTTGTTGCTGTGTTGGGGGGTCGGGTTGGCCTCTGAGCTGGACAGGGGCAACACTGATAAAAACACACACATTTGTACTGCGTTGCTGACAGATATTGCACTTTACTAACCTAATTGGCTGGGGAGGGGGGGGTAATGTGTACGCATGGCTGTTGTGATGCAGACCACTCCTGCCTATCCTCCATTGCACACACACACACACGCGCGCGCATGCACACTCACACCACACACACACACTAATAGGAAATAACGCACTTAGTGTGCCAAACAGAAACACAAATCTGTGACAAACTAAAAAACAATGCTAAACACTAACAGCCACTGTGTCACATGCAAATAGGGAATTTCTGTGTGTATACCTTTCTACATGGGTGCAAGGACATGCATTTCTATGAATTTCTTAAGTTACTGTGTTATTTGTTTTATTTCTGTGCAAATAGTTGCATGAAATCAAACATTGAATGAACGTAGAGATATATTTTGGGCGTCTCTCTTTGGCTTTTGCTGCAGGGAAAGTGTTGAGAGTTTGATCCACAAGCACTCGTATGCCCGGTCTCCTATCCGCACCTACGCAGGTGAGGAGGAGACCCTGGGGGAGGACGGCCACTCCGCACACACTCGAGGTAAGAGACATGGCCCCCGATTCATGTTTTGTTTCAAGCAAACTCTTACAAATACTTTTGATAAACAAGTGTATGTAAACATTTGAACATAATGTAACATAATTTGAACAACACGGAAAAATTTCTCAAACTATTGGAGCATGGATTTTTTCCATCTTTGTAAACCAGTGAACGTCTACCAGGATATATGTGCAACATTTATTTTTCTTAAGAAGACCAAAGATTTTACTTACTCATTCTCGGCTCCCTCTCTCTCACCAGGTTCTGCATTCACAGCTTCAGACAATCTATCCCTCACCTCCTGGGTCACCACCACCTCCGGCTTCTCAGGCTTCCAACATCCCCAGTCCCTCTCCGCCATGGGCACCAGCAGTGCTTCACTGGCTGCTGGCTCCCTGCCCCACCCTATCCAGGGCTCCCTGCCTCCCTACAGCCGCCTGGGCATGCCCCTGACGCCCTCAGCCCTAGCGGGTACCATGCAGGGCAGCGGGCCCTCCTTCCCTTCCTTCCACATGCCACGTTACCACCACTATTTCCAGCAAGGCCCCTATGCTGCCATCCAAGGACTACGCCACTCCTCAACGGTCATGACTCCCTTCGTATGACTTAACCAATGGCACTAGGTCAGAACCAGACATCCATTTCTAAACCCCATGCCAGCTCATAGACATGTATGTAAACACACAAAATATATCCCACCTACCCCCATTCAGAATCTTGATCCCTCCCCTCTATGTTGTTTTTTGTATATAACCCACCTGGGGCGCTCCAGGTGCCTTTAACGACCTGGAGAGGCTGTCACCTGATGACTGCCGTACCGGAGAGAGAGAATACATTGGGACCCTCACAGGAATCCTCTGAGACATGATGAACACGTGAACATTGAAGACCCCCAGTTGGAAGATGAATGGCTGAGTAGAAACCATGGACTGAAGAACAGTGGACTACTGGACCCACCGGCGAAGGGATTCATACATTGGAAGTCATCATCTCAGTGGAGAGCACCTGTTGGGAGCCCATCACCTATGATATGAACACATGGCTTTCCTTCCTCGAAATGGAAACGTACTCAAAGACGGCTTGGACATTGTTTTTTTTGCCATCTCAACTTATTGGCAGCAAATGATCTCTGAGTTTATGTTGCCATAGCAATGATAGCCAAGTAAAGTATGATAGCCATAGAAATGTGTGCACGTCCTGTAGAAAGGAGGCAGACCAAGCAACTCTTTACCATAAAAAATGCCAGCCATTTGCACAGTGCAAACCAAATCACAATTATTTACTGAACATCATGACATCATGTATAATAGCAGTACATAAAAGATGCAAACACACTCTGCATACACATATGAACTCATAGGACGCATGCTGATTGCAACAGATAATGCATATGAATAACGTTATGTTGGATTAATAACCTCATGTTACCTAGCTTTTAGGATTTTTTCCTGTTTGCCATGACCAAGAGGAAAGTGTATACTATTTTATATTGACCTCACAGATATCCAAGTTGTGCAACTCTGGAAGGGAATGCCAAATGTCAAGTTGTCCTTGCCAATATTGTCACTTAGTTTTATCCATTCCAATAAGTGGTTTAACTAAGAAAAAATAATGACAGACTCTGAATACAGAAGATGGAGACATTTTATTCTTTTAATTATTTTAAAGGACACATAAAAACAAGGGTAAAATACAATTTGTACTGACCACTGAACAATCACCTAGTCAATTATGTCTCACAAAAAAAGTTATTTAAATAAGATACAAATTATCCTTTGCACCAGACAACTTAACACCTTATCCTGAGTAGCCTGTGCCCTCCATTGCTGCTTCTGCCGGTGTTGATAGTTCTCAGGGAGGAAGTCTACACCTGTAAATGATGATTCTGAAATTCCCCACTCTGCAACAGGCGAGGAAAACCATGGAAGTGAGTGATTCAGGAGTGCATCAGCTTCATTTGGGCTATCACACAGGGAGCAATTCATCTGGACACAATAACCAAATTACACTGTGGTTCTGATAGTGGTGCAGAGAAAGCTAAAGAGAGAGAGAGCGAAAGAGAGAAAAAATACATAGGTTACAATACAGGCTACGATCCCTTAGAGAGAGACAGATAGAGAGAGAGGTACTCCCTACTACTGTAGACATATTTGTGTATGTTTCTTGGCCTGAAATATATTTTGATCTAAAGTGCAGTATTTCATTTATCACTGTAGCCTTTTTGTCCTCTGACCTAAAACCTTCAATCCAATGACTTAACTTGGGGCAATTTATTTTCAGTATCAAAATGTGTATTTTGGGTCATAAAATGGGGACAAATTTGAATGAATATGGCTGACTGCAGTACAGTGTCTCTGTGTTTGTTTACAGTCTCTCTGATTTATGGTTCTCAATGTAGAAATCACAGAAAGCCAAGACACATATTTTACTGTATTATTTTGGGCACCAACTGTAGTCTATTTGATATGATTTATTATTGTCCTAAGTCTTTGTTCCAGTGTTAAGCCAACTTTGATGAAAGCCAACAATATAATTTTGGCAACTAGAAAATGTCAACAAGGCTTTAGTTATATTGAGGAATACTTATTTAATAGCGTTTCCAGTTATTTTGCTGTTGCCGGTTTCTTTTGACAGAGGGCTGAAAACTGATCGAAAGACATGGTGAACTGTTGCTACCACTTTTCTTTTTTAAAACAGTAAAACTGGCATGGCTGGCACGCAAATCCGTTGCTAAAGTCATGACATAGGAAAACTTCAAGGTGCTCTTAAGCCTCAAACTTAATGCTGAAAATTGCTTTTGACCGTGTAAGCAGTGGTCGAAGTTTTGTTATGATGTTGTAATATATATTTTTGGCCAATTGTTTTCCAACTGAACAATATGTACGCACATTCACAGTATACCATGAGGAAGAGAGAGGCGAGTAATTTTTTCTTTTCTTTTTTTTTGCTGTTCAAAGATTATGTCCTATGTAATCCCACAAAATGACATCTAACAAGATTATGTTTTGTTGATTTTTAAAGTGCAATATATTTATTTCTGTCCTGAAAATGATAATGTGTAATGTACTATCTGAAGCATCTAGATGTTATTTGTAAACCATGACAAATATATATATTCACCCCCCCAAAAAATCTCAAATATGTTTTCTTTTGGCTCACTTATCTACTACCGAAAGCAGGTATATAGTATCTGTGAGTGTGCGTGTGTGTGTATGTGTGTGCAGGTTTATTTATAGCAGTGATGATTTGTCTTATTAAATCATGACTCACTAAAGAATTTATATTTTACATTTTACTTTCTAGATAAGAGGCTTAAATCTGCTCTTTGGTAGTTGCCTGTTTCTTAACTTTTTTTCCTAGGCTGTTGGCTACATTAAAGTATGCATCATAGCCTGCTAAGACAAATTGTAAGCTCACCAACTTGTGTATGAAAAGTTGATGAAGTGTGTCCCTTTCTCTCAAATAAGGTTGTTTCCTATCAAGACCATTTGCTGCTAATTAAACAAAGGAGAACAATCCCCAACAAGCCTACAACAGCCTACAACTTATTTTACTTGACTGTGGAAAAGGGGATGCTGACCTTGAGCACCACCCAGTGGCCATATACAGAGATGTAGGTCACATCAGAAACCTCACAAGTTTCTTTTCCACAATATAGCCTATACCAGAATGTGCTTCTTCATGACCCAAACCTCAGTCGGGCTGACTGAAAGTCTCACTTTCACCCTACTTACACCCTACCCAGTCTGAACATCTCTGGTAACCAGTCATACAGTGTAAACCCACAAGACACACAAAAACACAACGCTTAAACACTTTAATACATGCCAGATGCATTGCCCTGGCCGCCACAAACAAACCGATGGGATCAATGTCGGGACGTTAGTCACCGTTTCACCAGGAAGAAAGGCCCACTTCTAGCCCTGATAAGAATCTGTTACATCCTTTGAAAATAAATAAATAAACAAATAAATAACATCTAGTGCTAGCCTTGATTCAATTAAAGGGATAGGGGAAGGGCAGACAAGCCACTGTGAGGTATGGGGAAACAAATTGGAAGAAGCAGTTGGGCCAGACAGTCCATTTTGGGGCATCGCGGGCATAATTTACACACTGAGGAGCGTGAGCCGTATCTAATGTCATTTCCATCAATATAGCATTTTAGCCTTTTTTCTCATTGCTTTTAGCGGTTGTTTAAATTGTCTAGGGGAAGAAGACCAGTGAGCATTAGGCTGCAATGTTGGAGACTACATTTAGCACTGAGAGGTTGTGCTTTATGTGTGTGTGGTCACAGGGTCGGATAAGGTCGTTTATCCTCCAACAAGAACGCCACATGACTAAAGTGGCAAAACATGAAGTGCACACAAGCTAAAACGGTAATTTTGTCTGTAGTTTTCTTCATTTTCCATACTAGAAATCAGCTAATCAGCTGCCTGATTGGTTATGCCTTCTCTACACTTAAGGCCTATTGTGCACACTAAATTCCAAAGCTATAGGCCTACAGGCCTAAGGATGTCGTTAATGCAATAGATACTGAAACACAGACGCTGACCGCTCCAGAGCTTCTCCTCAATTACCAGACAATACACATTAGCCTATTACATTTTGGATGTATGCAGTGGTACAAGACCTACAGCATCCATTCACCTCACCCTCTGCCGCCTTTTGTGTCACAACTCCTTTCATCTTTCCCCCAACACCATCCAGCTTACTGTCCCTTCCTACCTCCCAACAATGGCAGGTGTCCAGACTAACCACGGACTCCCCAAAGACAACCAGGTCTGATAGCAGAGAAGGACCACGCTGGTGCATAACAATGGCTTATTATGATGATGAAATGTCGTACAAGGCTCCAAACACCATCTTTACTAAATCTACTCCACTGATAAGGGGTGTCCAACCTTCGAGCTGGAGCCAGGGGATCGTAACCTGATTGGATCAGTACGCCTGGGAGGGCGGCGTAACGAAGTGAGAGGCCCGTCAAGCCTCTGTCATGCATAATTAATTGAGATTCTACGATGAACTACAAAAAATCCATAGTCATTCGATTAGAGGGTTTTTGGAGGACTCCGAAGTGCATCGCTGTCTGTGCAGTTTCCCCACTCTTCTCCCTATCTGTGCATGGAGGACGACATGGGAAGAACGATGTGCGCGCCTCTGTGCTTGCACGCACATTTATTGGCCCAATTGAATGGCAATGTTGGTACTAAGGTAATCTGCTAATTATAGTTTCGACAATATATTACAGGTACATACTCTTGTAGACTAATATATAGGCCTAGTTTGATCATTTCTACCCTAAAACATCTTGATACCTAGAAACCAGTAAGGGGCCAGCTCCGAGAAAGCAGCTGCACTCTCCCACCATCCTTTTTCATTTTGGTTGTCATACCTACAGCTTTCATTTAGTCACATTTTCAATTTGTTGAACTCATTGTTCCTGACTATACATTGCATTAGGTAGGCCTACATAAAACCAGTTTAACACCTGAGATTAAAAAGTTTTTACACTTTATTAGCATTGCAAGGACCAGCCTGTAATCCTAAATGATTTCAGATGTAAACATTTTTATCCTTAAGGTTATCTATAATACCTTGTTGAAATGCAATGTTTTAAATAACTGAACAGTTCCTTGAAAGGAATAATACTGATGTGAAGTAGCTGGACAGGTTGACGATAGTGCCATCTGTAGGACACAATAGCGACACTCACAAACATTCCTCACTAAATCTGACATAAGACCCTGTTTTGCACAGTGCCAATGATGTGGTTGCTGCTTAAGATATCAGTGAAAGACACCAACACATTACTTGAATTTTAAATAGCACACGTGATAAAAACTAGTGGCATGCACACAAACAGATTCCTGGAATTATAGATAGGCCACAGTGCCCATGATGATATCGGTGGCACAGATGTCTGGAATTATAGATCGATACTGCAGTGCCATAATGCAGCTGGTGATGAGTTCTCAGTGGCTTTAGTACCTTCATGTCTCATATCGCAATCAAATGCTCTGTCATCTCTGAGGTACTTGTTCAGCGTCATCTATTTTAGTCACATGCAGATCATAAATGAAATTTCTCTTTATTTTAAGCATTGCCAATGCTCGAGTTCATTTATGTAAAATATTACATAGCCTTCATTGGTCTGCTGTTTCCTACGTTATCAATTGCTCATGTTATGATGATCAAAATGTATTACAAACCAAATTCCTATAAGGTTGGGACGTTTTTGTTGTTGTTGAATAAAATAAAAAAAAGACTTTCAAATCACACAAGCCTTTATTTTATTCACAATAAAACATTGATAACATAACAAATGTAACATAACAAACTGAGAAATGTTGCACTTTTATCCACTAAATAAGCTCATTTCAAATTGTATGCCCGTTACAGGTCTCAAACAGATTCAAAAAGATTCAGCTGGAAGAACATCTAGTTAATATATATATAAGGTCTGTAACATGATTACCTATGAAAGGGATGTCTTGGAGTGCCAGACTCTCTCAAAAGTAAAGAAGGGCAGAGGCTGTGAAAGAGTACTTAAAAAGAGTACTTCAAAACCAATTGCGAAGTTGAAAAAATGTCCCAACTGGGAACTTAGGTTGTATATTGGTTCTGTTAAATTGTCTTACCACCAAAAACATCTACATATCTCCTTCAGAGCAGAAGTCATTACATTAGACAATGACTTAGCCAGTTGTCATGATTGTAGGCCATACGCACTCAGATGGAATGTTCTGCTAAAGAGGTATTGGCTATGTTTACATTTCTTCCTTTGTCCTAAGCAATGCTGTAAAATAGCTTTTTTTAGGAAACTGAATGTGTATGAACATTACTCATGTCTTCATGCTTGTTTGCCTCAAAATGATCAAGGAGGCTAAAGTGGTAGAAAGGTGTCAACATCCGTGATGCAGCTTGTGATTAAGTCGCAGCACATTTGCAAAGTGCAGGGTGTTTTGATGTCACGGAAAACATTAATTTACCATATGTAACACAATTCACTGATCTATACTGAAAGTATATCCGCTTTATATTGTCTTTCTGTTATCTAGCCAGCCCCTTTGAAAGCAGCTGAATATCATTTGTGAATGCAAATTATGAACTGAATTTCTGTTGGGTTATGAAGAGAACACCTGCACCCGTTTCTTTCTGACCGTGGGGAACTAAACCCATTCTTATTTGTCCACACACACACACACGCACACACGGATTTCTGTAATTAATAGTAGACACAGACACAATTTTATAAAACCACATCTAGGTTTTATTCAAAAACTGTTCAAAATTAGGATGCATATATTATTTGTATATATAAGTAAATTGCCTTTATAATGCTAATATATATACACAGAAATAAACTGCAAGAATCTTTGCAACAATACACATTCTGTGTATAGTATATTGTCCTGTCCTTGAACAAAATCTCTAAAAATCACCAGGTTATATGCCATGACTGCTTACAGTGGAAGAAAGGTCCCTGTATAGGACAATGGTCGGTAGGATCAAACACAAAAATAATCTATGCATGTTTAGGTGTCCTTGTATGCATGTTTGGTTAACAACTCAAATATATTGCCATCAGTGTGATAAACACAATCAACATGAGCATGACGCTTGAATGTTTCTTCATGTGTTTATTCATCATACCCTCCCTTTGCCCCGGCTGCTAACTGACCCTTTTTGTAGAGAGAGCAATAGTTAGTATTGGGTGCTAGCAGCAAGAGGTAGGCTGCAGTTGGAAGGATGGAGGAATGAGAGATAGTTGGAGCAAACTTTCATCGCATCTGAGCGGGTGGTTCAGTTGGCAGGGTGGGGTCGTACCTCTGGGATGAGTGAGGTGAAGAAAGTGCTGATGAAGGACCAGGCAGAGGATAGGAAGCCCGGCTGGCGAACAGCTGTCCCGTCTTCCTGACCGTCCTCTGCATCACTGTCGCCCTCCTCTTCCATCCCTTCATCCATGATCCGCTCCTGAAAAAGAGGAGGGGAGGAGGAGAAATTGGATAGAGAGGATTATTACGAATAAAATCCAGATTCCAAGGCAGTTTCGGTAGTTCAAGAACAGGCAAAAAACAGGGAAGATAGTATATTGGGAGGGGATCTATACTGATAGAAAGCTACTAACCTACAGTACTGTGCAAAAGGTTTTCAGACAAATACTTTTTATTACACAATACTGTACATTTACCTCAACTGATAACTTAAGGGTCTAGATGGCTGGGAGGAGCCCAAATGCTTATGAGAACTGCCCTAACCATTTCCTGTATGTCTTGGTGTCGGTCTGCCTCCTCTTGCGGAGCCACAGCCCCTCCTTGTGCTCCTACTCCCCCAGCTCTTGGATTCTGGAACTCCGGCCTAAAGGGAAACCAGCCAGCCTGGTGCCTGCGGGGCACACGCACATGCAAACCCAAACAACCAAACCCGCCAATAAAAAATGTGCTTCTCAAAACAGACAGGTGGTGCTTTGAAGAAACACATGCTTGACCTCACTGCTAACCTAGAAGAACTCACAAATAGACAAGCAGCATGGCGCCCATCACCATGACGAAGCGGCTAAAGGAAGAGTAGAAGTAAACGATGCTGACCAAGATGGCCGCCCGCGACATTGTGTATATCCAGTCCAGCCAGTCTCTGTTCACCTCGTCCTCGTTCATCACCGGCCCGCCCTGTGCGTTCATTTGAATGTTGGGATTGGCCGGTCGGTCCTCTCGGATAGGATTAGGGGCGGGGTTAGGGCCGAGTGGGGGGGGGGGCTCGTTGGGCTGCACGGGCTGGGGGGAAGGGGAGGGTCTGGGCAGTGAGGTAAGGTTGGCACTGGGGGGTTGCGAGGCTGCTATTGCTGCTTGGCTAGGAAAAAGACACAGAAAGCAGGCACAACATGATTATCACTATGGATGCACAATATATTGGCGGCCATATCATTATCGGGCAACAGATGTGTGGTTTTTTTGAACTATTGTTATTAATCCGATAAGAAAATCTGGTTGATAAATTAAAAGGTTAGGGTAAAATGTAAGAAATACAATAATTGTGGTGAAATAATTATCTACATGTTTATGGAGCTAATGCAGTTATCCACTGTATTTGTTTGTCTTTTGTTTTTGTAATTAGACTAAGGCTTTGTATTTATTCATCCTGTATTCCTTATCTGAATCCAAATATAAAGACTTTGCTGTTATCAGTATCGGCAATATATTCATATTGGTGCATCCTTATCTATTACCAGTGAAACATCCAGTACATAATAACCCTATTAGTATTCCTCGAGTTGAGAAGAACTGGTGTGATAACAACTCCTTACAGTTCAGTTGCCCACCACCCTAACTTACTATTGCATGTGGTAGTGGCGTGCATACATCTGCTGCCACCAGAGCATCTGCATGGGCATGTATATAGGATGGGGGTTGGTGCCAGTAGCCAAGTGTCCATGTATGGGATACTGTCTCCCATCTGGCCTGTGGAGGGCAGACAAGAGGCTAAGGGTATGCGCACAGACAGACAGACAGACAGACAGACAGACAGACACAGACACAGACAGACAGACACACACACACACTATGTGGTGGGTGCTTACCATTGCATACCACCAGTGGAAGTAGGGTTGTGAGGGCCGGACTGGGGGAAGCCTCTGCGATGCCTCAGGCCATCATCACTCGCTGTTACTGACACGGAGGAGGATGAAAATGAGGCGGACTGAGCTTCCTGATTGGGTGTGGTGTCCAAGGAGGTGGAGCCAATGTTATCGGAACTCTGAGTGATAAGATGTAAGTCAATCAAGAACCAGCCAACACACAAGCAATGCAAAATCACCATGACCATTAGATTGACCAACATCACATAAACACAGCACAGATTCAGATAGGTGAGTTAGGTGCCTACATTCCAGATGCATGAGAAGAACCACAGAAAGAAACACATTACACAAAACATTGAGAAACATCGGACTTTAGAGGACCTCTAGATTTTTCAATGTGTGTATTGTGTATAACAGTCTACCGTAGAATTGAGAGATGTGTTGAAGTCATTAGTCTCCACAGTGGGACTCACCATGGAGCTGGTGCTGGGGAGAGAGGCAGGGTTAGAGGCATGGTTGTGATTTGAGGGGCACGGTGACTCTGGGGGGCTTTGAGAGGCACATACCAGGTGCATCATGTGGTACTCATCCTGCTGTGGTTGGAGAAGGGGGGGGGGGGATAAGGAGAGAGAGAGAAAAGACCAGAAAGAGGGACAGGTCAGGTTTTAGAAAAGAAATGTCCAGAATTCAGAACGAAAGCTTTGTGATAGTTGACTAAAATAGCTATTGTCAAACAGCAATTGTTTCGGTGGAGGGCTCCATTGAAAGCACAATAACAAATACACAAATGCTGGCGCACACACAATAACAAACAGCACACTGCAAAGGCTACTCTTTAAATACCTTCCTCAGGATATCCCTTAGCTGGAGGTGGTCTTGGAGAAGTCTGCCTGAGTACACTAGCCTCTGATCCTTGGAGGACTGAAAAGGCCACAGATATACTGTCACCCCAACAATGCAAGCAGTTGAATAAGGCCTAGAGTCTTTTTTTCAATTGTGAGAAGTCATAGCAATTATGGTTTGTAATATAGCTGTTAAGTAGATTGTAGGCTTTTCATTGAAAGCAAAGTAACCTCTTGCTGTATCCCAGCTTTGTTATCTTACAATAGACCTCATGTGATATATATTGCATTGAGATGAGATATATAATCCCTACCATTCCCAAAGAGATTACACATCTCCAGGTAAGGCTTAAGGCATTATAGCACGAGATTAGAGAAAACGCGAGCATGTGCGTGCCCTACAACCTACCACCATCCTATCGTAATGCAAATCAGCTGTTCCTTAAGAAACAAGGTTTTTCTGGATAATGTAGGCAGCTGAGTCCCTAATACACTATATTTCATGCAGAATACCAACTAAAGCACAAAGAAACATTTAGTGGTTCCAGTAGAGTAAATAGCCTAGTTTCCATGATCCCTTAATGTAGACTCTGTTGTAATAGATTGACATGGAAAGGCTACATAACATTACAGAGAGCCTGATGTTCACTTACCGGCTTGCTAGGGTACACATCAGAGATGTGGCTCTTCAACATTTCCACCGTCCAGTTCAGGAAACAGTTGATGGTCTGGTCATCATATTTTTGATTGGGGGTCTTGATGACCAAAGTGATGGAACTGTCAACTGTTCCAGAGTCCATGTTTCATATTAATGAGAGGGTAGGGTCTTAAAAGCCTATACTTTGAGGGTGGGGTTAATGTCTGCCTCCTCCCATGCACCAGGTTGAGAACGACTGCCTTAATGCATCCTCATTGTCATCTCACGTTTCAGCCAACAATGGTGGGAGATGGACCCATCCACAACAGCAGTTCAAGTTACGATAGCTCCAAATCTCATCTGTCTTGAGGATTGTCACCTCACGTGACACAGCTACACCTTCAATGGCTCTGGAAAGTGAAGTATTTGAAGCTTTGTTAAGACTAGTTTCATTTAAGGGTCACTTCGTTAACTGATGTAGAATTACCCAGACGACAGTCCCTACATCTCACAGACGGACGACTAAGACATAATATGCAATACCAATGGCATTCCATATCAAACACTGTCTTCACCATCTTATAAAACATCAGATGTTAGTCAACACAAACACGACACGGAAACACAAAAACAAACATAGCTATTACAGTGGACCTATTTAAACTTAAGGAGGAAACAGTTGTCAGAGCACCTGTTAGATTGCGTCATCTTTCTTGTAATAATCGCATACTGTACATACTCAGGTCGAGTGCCAAACTCATCGGGCAGACTTAACGTTAGCCAGTGCATGATTGCTTTAGCAACAATTGGCTTGCTTAGTGTCTCTTAAGTCAATTGTATGCCCAACTAAAATGTCTTCAACCACCACTAACATCTATCTCTCTTGATTTTAAAACGAACTTTATATGCCGTTATTAAGTTAGCTAGCTAAGGCTTGTTGTGTGTCACATTACACCTAGACATATCAGCTATAGCTACTATGTACAGTACTGTCTGATATGGGGACATACACCTGGGTAATTTAAAACTTAATCATGTGCTGCCGTACATTCAGAATTCAAAAGTTATGCAAAATGATAAGCACATCTATTTTGCCTTTTTAAGGTACCAGTTTTGATCGGTTTCGTCCTCTTGTTAAGCTAGCCCAGACGCCTTTTCCAGTACTACTTTTAGCTAGTTGGGTAGGACGCATTGAGTTGCCTGCTTCCGGAAGTAACGTCACAAATCATTTTTAAATTTTCATCTATAGCCTTTCACCCAAAGTGTGAATCAATATAAAATAGAAGCATGGCTTTTAACGATAACATAGATCTGCTGTATCCTTCCACGTTAGAATTGTGCAAATATGAATTTTACATACAACGGCATTAAACCTTTGGCAAACATGAGTTGACTTGAACTTTTTTCTTTTTGAAATTCATTTTTCTCCAAATAGATAAAGATATTGTATTAACAATACATGCAATAATTTGTAGTCTGTCTCACTGCCACTATAATGTAGAATAAATAGGGAATATATGTTTATTTTAATGGATTCATACTTTGTTGAACATTGAATGAACATTTTCCTTAACAGTGCTTTTTCTACAAAACTGTAACTATCAACTTTCTCATCGAAACTTCATTTCTGAATTTATTGAACTGTCATCAATTTATTTTACATGTTGAAACTATTCATAGAGTTTAGGACCATTTTACACATGAGTGCTTAATTACTTTATTTAAATTGAACTTGTATTAATTGTAAATGAGCAGTAACAAGTGTATGCTTTTAAATCCATGCACTTTTCATAAATAAAAGGTATTCATTTTTTAATCAAAAATACTGAATATATGAAGTAAAACGTCCGTAAAACAACTTCCCCATCTGACACCAACCCACGTACACCTAGATTGGTTTTACGAGAATTACATACATTTTATTTTTACAGAGAGTCTGGGCACTCCAAATTGACAAGCGTTAACTTCCTTGAAGGTGGGAGAGCCATAACGTTGTCAGACTTGCCACAGCTCTAGGGCTGAAAGATGCAGCCCTAAAAACTGCAGCTTCTTCAACAGCGTGTTTTATTTTTGTATTGTCATGAAAACCTTTTCAAGTACTCAAGGTCACTCATGTATGGTACCCTTTCAGATTCAAACATACATGCACGCACAAACACTAGCACATGCATATACTCCCAATAATTCCTAAACAACTTTCCGACAGTTTTGCCGGACCTTGAGCCGTGTGACGTCTGCTCTGTAAGAAAGTAGGAAGCCCTGTCTAGTGTGTCTGGCCTCTTCCTGTCCTGTGACTCTCACCTCCATCTTAACCATGCATTTCCTGCCTTTAAGAAGCACAAGTTGTTTAAAGTCTCGTCATAACTGGCACAGTACACCTGCTCCTGTCACATGAAGTTTCTTGGTTTTCTGTCATACCAACCTGTGGTTTGTGTTTCATGAATGAACATAAAGCCCACCAATCAGTTCCAAGAGATGAAATGCTGGAGAAGCATGTAGTCCGTCAGTGATCTACTATGCATTCGTATACTTTCATTTGTATACAGCTGAAACTCTTACTTCACATTGAACAATGTTCTCTACTGTCCACACGCATGGTACATGTATTCGAAACCTTAATTCCACCATTATACAATCACATTTTACCCACAATTGATAGTGGACAGGTAATTCTGAATCTCAAATTGTCTTAGATCCAGTCAGTAACTGCCTAAGGATAGAAGCTGCCAATCTGAAACAAAAGATATAAAAAAGAATGTCATGAATTAATATAAATTTGACTGGTTAATCCCAGCATAATCTGGTCCACTGTCATATATTTTGATCTTCCTTCTTGTGGATTCTGTAAACTCACAGACTACCAACATGGTCTTTACATTTTGGGCAGTACATCAGCAGAGCCTGGGAATGAGAGAAGGACCTAAATGAGTTTCAACAGGCTGTTAGGTCTTCACTGTAAGTACTTACCAGAACACATACACACTTGCTGTAAAGTTGGCACACTACACACTAAAAAATCCCCAAACAATTGCGCAAGTGTATTTTTTCACAGTGGAAGCCAATACTTTGTTGCAAATATTCACAGTGAAAGTGAAAAAAATATCTATGGATATTGAAATGTAACAACTGGGGAAAACTAAGAATTAGGGTCGCTGCAGCTCTCCTTCACTCCCTGTGTCCTTCACTCCCTCTCAATAACTCCAGATTCATCTCTAATACGTACTGGATCATATTTAAATGAATTGATTTGAATGAAATAATCAATTATCCTACAAGAGAGTGCCTGTTCCCAATTATGTTTAACTTTTACAACAGCACAATAAAACATACTGAAACACACTTTTAGGCCAGTGCATGTCATTCAAATAACATTTCTGATGAAACATCACTCCAATTCTATCATACTTATCGCTTTCCCTGGGAAATCCCTGGCACAGTCCTGACTAACACAAAAGAGTGGCAGTACAGCATCAGAAAAAGTGACAAACATTTTGAAATTAATTTGTTATTGTTAAACAATAAATACAAATTGTACAATTAACAGTTTGTGTCTTCGCCTTCCTGGCGAATATTACCTAAAAGCTGACAATAAGTAAGTAGGAAAGGGAAATATTTATCAAAACTGACCTAAATTAATTCAACAATACAATGAAGGATGGTAGAGATGGACCAAGAGATGTTTCAAAACCTTCAGAGAGACAAACCTTTTTCAGTTCTTCTGTTGGCACCTATACACCCACTAGGGCCATGTATTATCCTGCTGAGAAATAACATGTTGTGTGGTTTTAAAAGGAGTTCTACAAATCCTTTCAAAATAATGGAGCATGAAGGTTTGGGAAATTTTCTTTTCGTCATGATAAGAATCTCCAAGTCATATTTAATGCATGAGAATATGTTGCATTTCACTAATATTCTTGTTAATCATGTTAACATGTTAATAATCATGTTAACATGATTTGGGTGGTTAGGATTTAAATAGCCTGACAACAATATCCTGACTGTCTGCAGCCATGCCCTGTCTTGACCTTGGATAGGCTTTGTACTGACACTGCATTCCAGGAGCAGAGTACTCATGGAGAGAGGAGGCAGGTGTCTGGCAGGCTGGCCTAGAGGCATGGGGGTCCTGTCAACTTTCGGTGTGGCAAGTGTGCATTTAACATGAATTAAAACCAGTTACCAAAAAGAGGTTTACACATAAAATGCTGTAAATTAAACATGCTGTAACTGAAATACTATTTAGAGAATACACCTGACAAATTACAAAAAAGATTAATGTAGGAAGTCCAATCCACGAACTGTTAATATATTTCAGTTTACAAGTCAAATCTGGATGTAGCCATGTTCAGTTATACTTTGACCAGTTTCCTGAGGCAAGGGAAGAAGTTAAACTTCCTCTTTCTCATCTTGTCTGTCTCCACCTGACCGACTGACTCTGTCACGGTTGTCAGATGCATTGTCTCTTCTGTGTCACGTGTCTTTGTTTGTTTACGTGTGAGGGGGCGTTGTCCCGCCCACGTGTCTTCAGCACTCCAGCTGATAGCGATCATCATCATCATCACTCACAGCTGCGGCTCATTTCCACATGCATATATACTCACCTCGTTCTCTGTTCCAGTGTCGGATTGTTTGTTGATGTTCGGTGGAGTCTGGTCGTGTCCCGTGAGCTTCGTGGTGTTCCTGTTCCGTTCTTTCCTGTTGGTTTTCCAGTGTTCGTCCCCCAGGTTCTGGACTATCGCCTCTCAGGGGCACCAGCATTGTTCAGACCATCGAGTCCCTGCACGAGCCTGAATCGCCGCCTCCTGTTGTGCTCGGGACTGTTTGAGTTTGTCACGCTTAAAATAAAGTATTGAGTACCTGCATCTGCTTCTTGAGATTCTGTCATGACAGACTCCTCCCGTCCCTTTGAACAGGACACAGAGTGCTTTACCCTCATATCTGTTATGGTGGACTGGGAGATCCCATACAGGTCATCCATCACCTAGTCCACTATTGCGGTGGAAAGGAGACTCAGCATCCGCTGGAAGACCTCTGAAGAATCCTGCGAGATGTTGTTGGTTGGCATGGAGGGGGTGCTGCTGTGGGGGGCAGTTATGGTAAGTGAGGAGCAGGCACTGTACTGACTCCTCAGCAAAACTATGGCCAAGTCAGAGGGGGTGACTGCATCCCAGCCCCAGTTTGGACCTGCTTGTGGTCATCAAACAAGGCTTGACCTTAGACCACTCAGCAACATTGCAGTTGTCCAGATGGAAATGAATGCCATTTATACCATGCTATCGTTCTTCTCTCACTTGTCTCTTACTTCCTCCTCACTTACAGTGTATCCAATACTATCTTTGTTCAATATTATTGATCTCTGACTTGAAACAAAGAATACCTCCCCTCCTCCACTCCTCTCTAGCCCTTCGTCCTCACGTCTTCCTGCGTCTCTTCACTCTTTTGATCTGCTCCTGTGTTTCTCGGTGTACTGCTGCACACGTGCAAAGAGAACCTTTTAGTCTAGGGCAATGTTCTTCATACGCATGTGCAGTCCGCATTTGATGGCTATTATGCCCGAGACCTTGACACAGTCCAGCTCAGCAGAGCATTGCAATTGCAAAGCATTTCAAGACCAGAACACATAGAGAGTTAGGGTTTGAAATGCCTTAGAGAAAAAAACATTAAAATGAACTTCACAACCTTAACTCTTAACAAACCACAACTTGCGAGAAAGATACTTACTAGCATTATTCAGGGGTATTTAGACTTCTAAACAGAGGAACCAATGATAGCAACTGTACGATTCTGTCTATATTGAAAGACCTGTAATGGTCTTGTTTGTTAAGTAGCCAGACGGAGAAAGAGACAGGATAAAGTCAGTGATGGTGCTAGAGTCACATAATGTGTTAGGCTTGCTGCAAAAGAGCCAAAATACACCATCAGCAGACTTGCAAAAGAATAGGCTTCCAAGCCACCCAGGGGTTCAGGAAGACATCTCTGAGAATAACTCCTGAGCTTTTTGGGATTGTGATTGCGATCGACTAAAAAGAGTCCACCACAAACACCAGACCATGGCATGACCATGACCATGACCATGGCTGTGGTACTTCTCCAACCAGAGGGCCCGGGCACCAGGACTTCCCGGCGTGTCTAGCAGGGTCAACTGCCAGCCAATCAGACGTAGCTCTGCCTCAGAGATAGCAGGAGAGTCAAGCTTTGCTGCCATGTCAGCTCTAATAGAAATACGGGCAAGTCAAGCCTAGCTATTTTACATGTTGAATGGGATTGCCACACACAATCAATCAGTTTGCCTTCTGTTATAACTTGGAATAGAGTTATGTCTTTCCTGAACCATCTTCTCCAATCATCATCAAAGTCACTTCACTTTTGGAAAACAAAAATAACTTTTCATACATAAATATTCAATAACAATAAATAACATTGTAAGTACAATCACCTTGAAACATATTGTTTACACTTATATCAATATTATTTGTACTATTCATTTATACTAATTTACTCATTTATTAATAAAGCTTTGAGACAAGCTGATTCTAACAAAGTTGTCACTAGCAGTATCACAAATCAAACAGTACCTTCTACAAACTTAAAATATGGCCCCAAAAACATGAATAAAATCCTGAAATGTATTTTTGGAAAACTGGCTAATATATATTATGAGTCCGTAACGGACATTGTCAGTCATATTGACACTTAAATATGAAAGACAACATAGGTTGTGTTGTGCCTTACCAAAAGCAGTTGCACTAACATCCAATTAAATGAAAAAAATGACATTTAAACTTAACTGTTGTAGATCAGTGAAAGCTAGATGTGGACACTGTACAAACATGGCAGACACACTCATATGTGTGACAAAACACTGGGGAATGAGCCCATCCTGCTACACTATAGATCCAGGAGCTAGAGAAGATGGGTTAGTAGAACACACTCTTGCAAGCTGCAACTCTCACTTTGATGTCAGGGTCAACCTTGACTGGTTCAGAAGGTCTCCTGTTGCATGTCCCATCGATGAATCCAAAAAAAGGTTTGAGCCACAGCTGAGGCATATTTAGTGACCATTAGTATGTCATTGAACATGTGCCTTTAAATTGGCGACTGAAGACAGGCTTAAAAACCTTGCTGAAAACCTTTATGAAGTCATAATAATAATGCTTTTTGGGAGATCTCTGGAGGACTGGGCTGATTCTTGCAAGAATACAGAGGGTGATTCATCTATACATCAAATATCTACGTATAAACAAGTGGATGGACCTATGGATGGATTTAAAACTAAACACAAGATCTTTCCTTTTAAAACTTATATATGGTATATTTCCTATAAATGTGTTACCATTTACAACTTTTTGTAGGCATTTCAAAATAATGTTAAATTCGTGCATATCATAAGAAAAGCAGTTGATTCATAGCTACAGTAGTAAATTCATTCCAAATGGCTTAAGGAAAAATAAATATCTAAATGAAAAGACTTCCAAAAATCAGTGTATCATTTGTTCTTTCGTTTTTCAATTGAAACACCAAAAACTATTGAACAGATATCGCTGTCTGGCTTATTAGAACGTCACACAAATGGGTGTTGCTAATGTGTGCTGCCGTTAGGCTACCGCTGAGGCCCCTTGCTCTACACAAGTGACTTTTTGCCACAAAAACGTTATAAGCTCCTCAACTGTACAATGGAACATAAATCCCAATACAAGCAATCGAGACCAAAACAAACATTCTGACACCGACGTTGTCTATGTTGTCCAAATATTGAAGGATCCTTAGAGTAGGAAAATAATAACAATAATAAATATATATGAGAGATAACAATGGTTAGTGCTCGCCAAAGCCAAAAACACCCCAAAATATTAAATGTCAGACATCAAAACAGATTGATACTTCATTTAGCATTAGACATTAAAACAATAACATGAACTACCTTTTGCAGATTTATTGTCAAGTTTGTGCGTGCACAAGTTATGACGTGTTGACGGTATTCATTGTACATTCTGGTATGGATTATCACATGACAGGAGCAGCACTTCAGTTCCCTTGTCTGTCCATTTGTTGGTTAATTGGGCTCTCCTGCTTCAGTCTGGCTGGCTGCTCTCTTGCTCCCCCTCCTGGCAGCTGCCTTGACTGATATGTGGATGGAGCCCTGCCTCTGTCGCTGCCTCTCTCTGAATAAGGCGCGGATCTGAAGGACCTATTTAGGCTGCACAGTCGGACATGCTCTATTTGAAACAACATCTTCAACAACATCTTCTGCTGTCCTCTTATTCAGTCTTCTTTTGCAGACCTGCCACCACACTGTCTCTGACACATGTTGCACAGCACTTTGGAACAGGCTTGGACACACTGAGGCCTGCTGGAATGGTTGGGGACAGAACCCATCCTTCTGAGAGGAGTCTGACCCTCCTCAGGATCATTTTGATAGCGGCGGAATTGTTAGGGTCCTCACACAGGATGGTCTCCCAGATGTCAGAAGCACTGTTGAGCTTAGAGCTCGGGAGGTCAGGGGTTTTGGCATGAAATCTGTTTTTGATGTTGGATCTCCTTCCAGGGGTAGCTGTATCTAGACTTATCCCACCAGTACAAATATACTTGTCCTTTAGACCACTGTTTCCATTAAACGTTGACACCTTCAATCTATCTGATGTGGATTTTTGGTAAGATGTGCGGCTGTAAGCCTGCCTCTGTGACTGCTTCTCTCTGAATAAAGGATCTTGAAGGCGCATTCAGGATGCAGTCGGATGTGCTCTGTTTAAAATGGGTATTCGTCTTAAGATCCATTGAGTTTCATCAGGGCTTTCCTCCATCACTCTATTTCAGTCTGTTCAGGTGACCTGCCACATCACAGACTCTGTCCTCCACATGCTTCATGGCCTGAACACACTGAGGCCTGCTGGGATGGCTGGGGACAGAGTCTGGACATCTTGACCATCCTCAGGATCCTCCTGATAGCAGGTGAATTGTTGGGGTCCTCACACAGGATGGACCCCTCGAGGTCGGAAGCCTTGTTAGGCTCAGCTCTGGAGGTCAGGAGTTTTGATGTGGCAGATGTTTCTGACATTGGATTCCATTCGAGATGTACTAGCTGTATCCATACTTTTCCCACTAGACTTGCGTTGGTCCTTTAGACCTTGGTCCGGTAGACTAACGCTGTCATTTAGCACATCTTCAATGTCTGTTGTGGATTTCTGGAAAAAAAAGACAGTCTGTTAGAATGTGTTGTCAAAATCGCCTTTCATAATACCCCTTCAAAACAGCTGATGGGCATCCCCTTATAGTTTGTGTATCTAAACCCTAAATTTTGACCATTTTGATTAGTCTTTTGAAACATCTTTGAAACCATATTTTATATTGATTACAGCTCAACAGTTTCAAATAGGTTGCAATGATAAATAATTTGATACATTTCAGCTACTACTGTCGAAAAATAAATAGCTGTTTGAGTGCTACTAAAGATCTTCAAACATGTATTATGACACATAGAACTCTGTAGCACGCTATATTGTGACATTCAGTTCTAACATTACAACGTACACAGCCAGCTAGAAACAAATAATATCTATTATGAATCAAAACATAACATTTTAATATCTTAAGAAAATTGATAAGGTGAGTCTTGAATTTAACACAATTATCAATTTAAAGAATGTAAACAATATAAACAAAGTAAATCAGATATATACACATTCCATATAATGGGGCTATGCTCATTTTCCATGTAGCAACATTATGCTGGCAGTGGTCAAACTATCAAGCCTCTGGTCTCTGAAGGGAGTACCCGGACCAGAGCTCCAATCACCTACCAAGATAGAATCCCTTTCGAGCAGTCCTGTGAGACCAAGATGACTACTGACCTCTGCGAGTCCATCCTGTGTGAAGACCCCAACAACCCCACAGCTATCAAGATGATCCTGAGGAGAGGAAGATGTCCAGACTCCTCTGAGAGGGCTGGGTTCTGTCACCAGCCTTCACAGCAGGCCACAAGTGTGTCCAGGCCATAGACTGGGAAAGACTGAAGGAAGATAGATTCTCCCAAACTTACTTAGCATGTACTAATTAAGATACAAATAACACTGTTAAGTTCTTTCACAAAAAAACATATTTTGATTATTTTGGGTGCATGCTACCTACAATAGTCTAATTGTCCATAGTCAACCTTTCTTAATACAATAGTTAATTCAATAAATGAATTGCATGTTGGAATGACAAAATAGTCACTTCAGTCAGTGGATGTTGTTATAAACTAAAGTACCACCGACTGCTTATGAACCAAATGTGTGCATAACTATTTAGATATTTTAGCTGGAAATTATGAACTAAAGGTGACTGGAAATTATATTACTGATAAGAGTCAGGTTTGACCCTTTGTTTCTACACAACATTGACTGTTGGACACTTCAGTAATTCAGTTTGGGTATTACTGATCTCCAATTCGGTATGCAAAGTTCATAACTGGATCCACCTATACAGAAAGGACCGAACCCCAACCCAAGGTAGTGACTGTGAACACTGAGGAAGGAAAGAATTCCTTTACTGTGAAGGAATCGATATTTTTATGTGTAATTTCAATACTTTTCTGTGAGTAATACTTCATTTTCTGGAAAAATGTCAGGGGTGCCAACAATTTTGGCCATGACTGTATTTAAAATGTCTACAATGAATATTCACTCTCTGGTGACAAGTAACAACGATGACTGGCTGGTTGCCCTTGACCCCTTGAAGAGAAACTGGGGCTCACCCCACTCCACTCATGCACCAAGCCTAATTGTAATGTCCTTTTCTTTTACTTAACCTTTGGGATCATATTGGTCATCACTGTTATCCCAAAAATGTCAGGGTTGTTGTTTTTTTTAGATTAGGTGACACTGCAAATGTAAGATTCCTAATGAGCACGTTGAATAAATTAACAGCTAGTTATTTTCGCTAGTTCTATACACATTTATTTGGGTGATCTAGAAAGAATGTCTTCAAACGTCCAGAACAGATGACAGTTTATATATTCGGCAATAAGTCGATTCCATGAATCTGCATGTGTGCCACCATTTGTATCACTGGCAGTACTATGTGCCTTATTTAAACTCCGTGGAATCTGTATTCGGGTGCTTACTGACATTTTGAGTACCGACTGCATCATGGGAAATATGCACTAGTCAGTTAAAATATATCTCACACTTTGGCGCCAAAGACTGCAATATACATTTAGATACGGTTTGGCGCCATCAACTGGTGAAACGGTTAGCTTCAGTTTACGATTTAAAACAATTCATTTTTTTAGGAAATAAGTTATATCAACAAACGATTAACGACTTCTACAGGTATAAAGTGCACTTATCTTGCAAGCCTTTTAATAAATATTATCTGTAGAGCTAATGATTTTTTTCTATGCTGAAAATGGAGGTCAAAGGTTACTAACAAAATGGCTGAACTTACTGGAGGAGGATCCTCATCGCTCTGAACTTTCAAGAGAACTGGATCTCTTTTCATATTTCGAAACGGACCGTTTTCCTGCATTGTCTCATTGAAGCCGACCCATTATCCCGTGATTGCATGCATCACGGAGTTATTTAAATGTGACTTGGACAGAAGACGCTGCACGCTGACGTGTTACACCAATAGCCAGCTAGCGTTTTTGCTAGCCGTCTCGAAACATTCATTGTATCATATTTACCTTTACATCGCTAAAGGAGCAAGTTTACTGGTAGAGGCGAACTGTCTATATTCTCATGGTCAATCTGTAATAGACTTACAATAATTGGAACGCAAGAAAAAGTAATAAGTGCACAGAGCCTGTGTTTAGCAAGCAAGCACAGCCGTTTCAGAAAGTGAATGAAGTCTAACCAGACTACTCGGTCTGCCAGTAGATTTGGCGTTAATAGGTTGGCTGGTTGTTAGAAACGGTGTCCACACAACCGTCTCTCGTTCGGCATGTTTTAAACGAAATAAGACAACGATGAACAGGAAGAAAGATAAGGGATTTGAGAGCCCACGGCCTTTTAAATTATAAGTATTTTCTGTCATTTTGTCACTCAGCTGAAACAGCATTCAAACAGGCAATACACAATTCACATACTTGATTATTGAGGTTGATTTAACTCATTATATCCTGCTTTGATATTCACACGACTCATCAGGTGGTGTGCATCAACAACATAAACTTCCAGAGGAAATCTGTAATCGTAAGTAGATGCACATATTCCCTTAAACCACCTTCATCACAAACCCATTACAACCAAGTAAGGTTAATGGAGTCAACAAATGGCATAATGTATCCTGAATAATTGCTACTGTACATTCATTGCACGCAACAGGGCTATGTGGAGCTGACCATCTTCCCCACAGTGGTGAACCTGAATCGCATCAAACTGAACAGTAAACAATGCAGGATCTACAGAGTGAGAGTCAACGACTTGGAGGCTCCATTCATCTACAATGACCCCACGTTGGAGGTCTGCCATCATGAGTCCAAGCAGTGAGTATCCTTCAGTCATCTCCCTGATGTTTGTTTATTAACTTAGGACAGGTACTTTACCTGTACACAGCTGCAGGGAACTGTGGTGAGGCATTATTACTTTGCCACCATTTTTCTTTGGAGGTTTTTATGCATTTCAGCCTACGTGAGTAAGATCCATAGTGCAATGCTGCACAGTGGGTACATTATATTGTGTGTCCCATAAAGATTCTGATTGCAAGTAACCTTGGATATTAGATATTGGATATTAGCATCTGCTACAATAATGTACATAGCACGTTGAACATTAAGGCAAAAATTATTCACTTTGTTGCAAAGGAGGAATAATAGGCACATATAGCTACTTCTTTTCAGACAGACAGCACCAGTGCTGTAATATCTCTCCTCCTTCAACACATCTGCTCTTGTGCTGCCTGCAGGAGGAACCTGAACTACTTTTCCAGTGCCTACACAGCTGCGGTGAGCGCTGTGGACCCAGACGCAGGTCATGGGGAGCTGGTCATCAAGGTTCCCTCAGAACTGTGGAAGCAGGGAGATGGTGAGACAGGAGAGCAAGACCAGGTCATTGGTTGCCAGGAAATACAGGAACATGCACAGTGCTTCCCATGCTAGATTTTGTGATAGCTTTATAGCAGGTTTTGCTGACACAGTAAGTCTAAGCAAGTCAACTACGCTGAAACAGATGTTTATTATGTTTCAGATATTCTCCATCAAAATGGACTGAGTAATGTGGCCTTGGTCTGCTAACTATAGCCACATACCCTTCCTTGTGTCTTGACTTGTCTGTGTTTCAGAGATGAATGTCCTCAAGGTGTACATTGAGTTTTCCCTGGACCAGCCCAAGGGAGGGTTGCACTTTGTGGTGCCTGACGTCGAGGGGAGCATGGCTGAGAGAGGAGCGCACGTCTTCTCATTTGGCTACCAGAACTCCACCAGGTACTACTAATTGAAGCCAACATTAATGATGTGATTCTAGAAATAAACCGTTATACTGTGTGATGAGATCCAGCTAAGATATTTTTTCAGTTGAGTACATAATATTTTCTCTAAATGGCTTTAATCCCAAAAATGTAAAGGTTATTTCTAATAGTAGGTTATGCTGTGGATATTGACATTACAGTTTTTGTTGTTGTTTTTTTACATTGTGTTTTTCCATTATTGTCACATTCCTAGGTAGCACCTTAAATAATTTAACTGCACAAATTGCAATGTATAAAATCTCTAGACTTTCAAGGATTGTCTTCATGTAATAAAGCGTCCAGATGAGATTTATACCAGTTTATATTGTTGGCTAGGTCTACTCAAAGTTTTGCCAAAAACAGGTATTTTCATAGTTCATAAATTAATAGTAAGTACCCCGGAAACTCTGGTAAACTCCAACATCCACTATGCAACATGCCCTCGTTTGGCCGTTAACATTTGCAAATATATGCCTTCCCCTCCCACCTGTGACCATCCCCAATCCTTTTCCCACCCCAGGTTTTGGTTCCCTTGTGTGGACTCATACTCGGAGCTGTGCACTTGGAAGCTGGAGTTCACAGTGGACGCCTCCATGGTGGCCGTGTCATGCGGCGACCTCGTGGAGACTATCTACACCCATGACATGAGGAAGAAGACCTTCCACTATGTGCTTCCTATCCCCACCGCCGCCCCCAACATCTCCCTGGCTGTGGGGCCCTTCGAGATCCTCGTGGACCCCTACATGCATGAGGTGAGGCTGTGTGAACCAGACCATCAATTCACCTATCCTTTATTTATCCCAAAAGGTGAAATTATCCCAAAAACAGCAGACAAATTACAAATAAATCAAGACTACACTTCTCTTTTTCAAGAGAAGTGTAGGATAGCCTACTGACTTAACAGCTCTTTGCAACGAATATGTGCTTTTGCGCTGGAATGATGAATACATTGGAAGAAATTGTCAGCGTTGACTACAGGTAGTACAAGACGTCCGTGTCAAGTCATGGTTTTATTTGATTACTGGTGTACTTTTGGAGATTGACCACTAGGTGGGGAAGTGCTTCTCCAAATATTCATCCCAGTGCCTTGCACTTCATAGCCACATTTAGGATGTGCTGAACCAGTGACTTACTTTTGAAGGTTTTCTTGACATTACTTGTGAGTATCAGACATTATACTAATGACACTACTTAAAAACATAATCTTAAAACGTTCTTTCTTTTCCAGGTGACCCACTTCTGCCTGCCCCAGCTCTTGCCTTTGCTGAAACACTCCATGTCGTTCCTCCATGAGATCTTCGAGTTCTACGAGGAGATCCTCACCTGCCGCTACCCCTACGCCTGTTTCAAGACTGTGTTCGTTGATGAGGCTTATGTGGAAGTTTCCTCTTATGCTTCTATGAGCATCTTCAGGTAGAGCTGTGTGTGGACTGCGCTAATCTTCACGGCGCCATTGCATGCTGTTATTGTTGAATTTGATGTTGACTTATCTTCTCTTATCTCCTCCAACCTCCCTTCTCGGTAAATGGCCTCTCCATGACCGCCCCTCCTTGCAGCACCAACCTGCTTCATAGTGGCATGATCATCGACCAAACCCCCCTGACACGGAGCTGTCTGGCCCAGGCTTTAGCTCAGCAGTTCTTCGGCTGCTTCATTTCACGCATGTCCTGGTGAGTGCTACCTGACATTGAGGTCAAGTTAGGTGTGGTCCCACTCTCTCATTTCCCCCCCCCCTTCTCTCTTTGTCTCAGTCTGACTCAGCAGTTCTTCAGCTGCTTCATCTCACGCATGTCCTGCTGAGTGCTACCTGACGTTGGGGTCAAGTAAGGGGGGGTCCTTCTCCTACTCTCACTTTTTCTCCCCCCCCTCCTCTCCCTCCTCTCTCTACTCTCTCCCTTTCTTCTCTGCTCACCCATCTTTCTCCCTCACTCTCTTTCTGTCCTCTCACCCTCTTCTCTCTCCCCTTTCTCTACTCTCCCCCTTTCTTCTTCCTCTCACCCGTCTCTGTCTTCCTCACTCTTTCTCTCAGTTTTTTTTCTCCTCTTTCTGATTTTTCTCAAGTCACTTTGGGTCTGTATCTTTCAAGCTTGTTCTGTCTCAAGCTTTTTCTCTCTCATTTTCTTTTTTACTTACAGTCTATCTTAATCTCTCTTTTTCTCTGTCTCTGATCCCTGTCTATCTCCTCACAATTCCATCTGTTCCTCCCTTTTAATTCCAGTATATCATATGTTTTTTATTACTGCAGTAGTTCAGGTCAGAGATTTAGTACAGCAGGACAGTATGTTATCACCACCAGCAGTCAGACACAGGCCAAGGCTGGCAATATTACATCCATGATGGATGTTTGTGTGTGTGTGTGGCTGGCAGCATGTCTGAAGGGGAAGCAGAGGAGGCCTCAGGGGATGGGGGCTCAAACTGGCAGGGTAGGGGAGGGGCACAAGGGTGGAGAGAAATGCTGAAGTTTCTCTGGAGGTGTCCAAGACTTAGATCCTCCGCCCCCTACCCCCAAACCCCATCTCAAACAATGGACCCCCTGTCTGGAGAAGCGTTTCAGACCACATGAGACGGGCCCTGCGTCGGGTTACGCTGCTGTTTATCTGGCGCGCGCAAGCCAGCGTTGTGTAACCCATGGGGAAATCAAACAGGCCTTCCTTTGATAAAGGGGAGAGCTGGTGTCTGCAAACAATTAATGGCTCGGTGTGATTCTGTTCAGGCCTGTAAGTGAGGCAGCTTTATGGAGCCAGCTAAATGTTTTGGCCTTGCCCCACCTTACCGATGTTCTTGTCGAGCTTCTCAAACAGGTCACTGCACAAGCAGACAATAGAACCTCGTCTCTGATTTATATAAACAATGCGGAGATGAAGAACAGTGGTTGGAGAGAAGCTTCCTGTGTTTTGTTCCTTGTAAACTTGTGGGCCACTTTGCACTTGCCTTGTTTTCACTTCAGAATGGTTGCATGATCTGTGTTACAGTGATTTGTGTTCGTGTGATCTGCGCGACATGAAACCTGTTATAGTTTGTGGGTTATGGTTTTCCCATGATCGTAGGACCTTATCTGTATCCATATATTGCTTTCAATTTTTCTCCAAGACTGATTGTGTGTGTGTGTTTCTCCCAAGGGCTGACGAGTGGGTTTTGAAGGGGATCTCAGGATACATCTATGGCCTTTATCTGAAAAAAACCTTCGGAGTCAACGAGTACCGACACTGGATCAAAGAGGTCGAGATTCTCCGCTTTTACTGACGTTTTGTCTTTTTGATTTTGAGTGGTCCAGGTTAACTGTTAAACCAGAACTGCTCAGTAATGTTCTTGAACATGTAGCTGTAACTAAGATGTAACTAATCCCATCTATGGCATCATCCAGCAAATTATTTGAATCAGGTTTTTCACATTAGGGTTGGAGCAGAAACCCACAATACTGTTGCTCTTGAGGAACATCGCTTTTCAAGCGATAGCCAACAAATTCCCCTAAAATTGGATGTCTTTTTTCACTCTCAGGAGCTGGACAAGATTGTAGAGTACGAGCTCAAGATGGGAGGGGTCCTGCTGCACCCAACCTTCAGTGGTGGCAAGGAGAAAGACAAGTGAGACCCTCTACATCAGTGTCTGGGGACCATGACAAGTCGGGCAAAGGCCAGCACAGGAGATTGTTGATGATTAGTAGGCTGTGCTTAGTCAATGTCAGCGTTACCTTTTAAAGAAAATGCCTCAAATTAAGAGGTTACATCATAGGAGAATAAGTGCCTTCCTGGTTGTCTGCTTTGTCAATAATTTCTATAGGCTGTATCAGTTGGGCCACACGAATGTGCATCAGCCTCAAATGAACTAGTTCAGTTCAGTATTTGACAGTGTATGCTTGTTGCATTGAGTCAGACTTGGGCATTGCAGCGTCTTCTACAGCCAGCCCTCTTGTCAAACTGAGTGGCCAAAAGTTATACACTAATACTGTACATTACACCAAACACTACGCTTTAATTCCAGAGTGCAATATACACACTGCCACATCCAAGTAGCACTTAAGTACTCAGGAGCTGGAGAGGATACACCCATATTTTTTTGCACGCAGGCCTCTTTCACATGCCAACAGCATGCCTTGCTTATAGTGTGTGTTTTTTAATTATTTTTTAGTTCAATTAAAAACTGTTTAAAAAGCGGCTCTAGCTTTCCAACACATAACCAGAACACTGTGAGGGAGAAGCGCGTTGAGTGGTCTCATTCATCCTGACCCCGTAAGCCTCTGGCGCAGACTCCAGTGTTTGTTGTAAATCAAATCAATTTTTATGGGGAAGGGGGGAGAGATTTGGAGAGCTTTTCACACATTACCCGACCACTAACTCATGTCTGTGCGTTGGCTGTCGTCAGCTTGGCCTGTAACCATAGATGAATGCTTTACTGAAGAGTTGCTGACTTGCAGGGGAAGGTTGAGGGGTGGAGTTGGCATTGAGCGCTTCAGAAATGCCAGTTATGATAGATAATTTTACCGTAGAATTGGCACCAACTCCACTTAACTTCAATTCAGTGCCTAAAAAGTTATCGGAGAGCAATGGCCCAAACATGATCAAAATAGAATGGAGTGTTATTGACCATTTCGATGTATGTTGTCTAATTCATCCAATTCAGTAGTCAAGCATCTTGTTTTTTGTTTTGTTGTCCTTGTGTGTGTGTGTGTGTGTGCGTGCGCGTGTGCGTGTGTGTGTATGTGCGTGCAGCCCTACTCCACACCTCCACTTCTCCATCAAGCACCCACACACCCTGTCGTGGGAATACTACAAAATGTTCCAGTGCAAAGCCCACCTGGTCATGAGGCTCATAGAGAACAGGATCAGCATGGAGTTCATGCTACAGGTCTGTGAAGGCTCACCCTGCTCTAGTGGCCACCTTTGACTGCCCTCATCTGGTCTTGGAAGGTTCTGTGATCCTTTGCAAGTTAATTGTTAGTAAACTATGTAGAGGGGCAGTTAATATTGGTTATGTCGCACAGTATTGTATCATATTATCATGTATAACTCATTGTTTCTTCACCTCTCGTCTCTTCATTACACCTCTCCACGCCATCCAACACCACCACACCATCTAATCTCGCATCACCAAACCATCTAATCAAATCTCACCTCAACACAGCATCTAATTTAATTTCACCAAACCATCTAATTCCACTTTACTACATCATCTAATCTCATGTCCCCAAAGCATCATATGTCACCTCAAAAACCATCTAATCTTTCCTCACTGTTTTGTCTCACCTTACCTCTTCTCTCAGGTGTTTAACAAGCTCTTAAGTCTGGCCAGCACAGCCTCTTCCCAGAAGTACCAGTCTCACATGTGGAGCCAGATGCTTGTCTCCACCCACGGCTTCCTCAAGTCTATCTCCAACGTCTCTGGCAAAGACATAGGCCCCCTCATCAAGCAATGGGTGTATCCTTCAAACCTGGAATTGCACTGATCCAAACACGCATCCATGTGTTAAGAATAGCCACACTAGTAAGGTGTCTAGCTTTCAGGAATAGTAGTGCTGTTGTACACTAGTCATTGCACAAACTTACACCAAAACTCACAGGAATCCTCACTAAAAAGTATCACTTTTAAGGTGGTTGTTTATAAAGTGTAATGAACTTGGTGCTGCCCTTGACCCCCAGACATCCAGAGATCAGAGTGCAGTGGTGAAGTTCTTTGGCAGTTTTGCCTTCAACAGGAAAAGGAATGTTCTGGAACTGGAGATCCGCCAGGACTACACCTCCTCTGGAACACAAAAATATGTGGTGAGCAGCCTTCCGCAGCAAAGGTGGTTCAAGACGACATTCAGCCCAAAGAATTGACGATCAGTCATACACAGTGCATCCAGAAAATATTCACAACGCTTTCCTTTTTTACACATTTTATGTTGCATCTTATTCCAAAGTTGACTTTTTAAAATCTAACCAATTCTACACACCATAATGACAAAGTGTAATAAGTTTCCAAATATTAGTTATAGATTTGCGATAATTTAGACTGTTATTAGTTAGTTAGATACTAAAAGGTATAGACAACACGGAGCTGCTAAACTTGGCTTGGGTTATATTAAAATGTACATAAGTATCCTCAGCCGTTGTGCAATACTTTTTTTGAAGCTCCTGTGCAATTACATCCTCTAGTCTTTGAATATGGTGCTACAAGCTTGACACACCTATTTTGGGGCCGTGTCTCCCATTCCTCTTTACAGGGCTTCTCAATCTCCATCAGGTTGGCTGGGCAGCGTGGGTGCACAGCCATTTTCTGATCTCTCGACTGATGTTCAATCAGGTTCAAGTCTAGCCTCTGGCTAGGCCATTCAAGGACATTCACAGAGTTGCCCTGAAGCCACTCCAATGTCTTGATTGATCTTGCCACTGAAAAAATCCCCACAGCTTGATGCTGCCACCACCATGCTCCACTTTAGGGATGGTGTTGGTGGGGTAATGAGCGGTGCCCGTTTTCTTCATCTCAAGGAAAGCCAATGGAAACAGAATGCACCTCAGCTCAACTTTGAGTGTCATGGCTAAGACTGACATTTTTATTTATTTGACAGATTTTTTAAAAATTCCAGAAAATGTTATGTTCTCGTTATCATTATGGGGTATTGTGTCTAGAGTTGTTTTGGGGGAAAAAAAGAAAAAAAGATTAGGATCAATTTGGGAACTTGGCTGTAAAATAATAACGTAAGAAGTGAAGCTGTGAATACTTTTCAGATGCATGGTATACCTCTTTGGTTAACGTGGTGAATTCATGATTGATCTGCTCTACTCAGGGTCCCATCAAGGTGACGGTGCAGGAGCTGGATGGATCTTTCAACCACACCCTCCAGATTGAAGAGAATAGCCTCAAACATGACATCCCCTGTCACTCCAAGAGCAGACGGTCAGTCCCAGAACTACGGGGTTTGGACTGGCTTACTTTTTCCTCGCATGTCTGTTAATCCACCTGTAACTGCTCTCTCTAGTTTGTTGATTTGACATTCAAGTCTCATGTTGACAGTGTCAGTGTGCACGGTTTGTTCCAGAAACAAGAAGAAGAAGATTCCTTTGATGAACGGCGAGGAGGTTGACATGGACCTGTCCGCCATGGAGTAAGATTTTCCACTGTTTCTTTTTTTCTTGCTCTTCGCTCTCTTTCCCTATCTCACTCTCCTTCCTCCCACTCTCTAGCTGTTCTACCCAGCTTATAGGAGCCACGCATGTCAGTTTGTCTGCATGTCCATTGAAGCCGGCAATGATCAGTTGTCTTGGTTAGCCTAACCGTCGTCAAATGCTAGTTCTGTAGATATATGTGAAGTCCTCTGGGATATTGCTTATAAAAAGGGCTGCACAAATTGTACTTGATGTGTATTAAAAGCCTAGCCTGGCCAGATCCCATCAGTCCATCTGTCCATCTTCTTACCTCTTCCGCCACCCAGCAGTCAAGCCACAGCCACACAATCTTAACCTTAATCAGACGTAGTTTACGTGGATGCCAAGATTGAGGCTGGCACCAGGACAGCGTGGTTCTAAGCCTAGCTGAAAGCCATGAATTACCTTTGGAATGAGCTAGAACGTGCCTGGCAGAGTGTCCTCTCAATGCATCACAGTAGTTGGAACACATGCCATGGCAGTCGGATTCTACGACCAGATCAGAATTTCATAACGGGTTGTTAACCAGTATATTTTGACTACTACTAGTGTAGACTGAATACTTCTTGATCACCCAGCCAGAATGGCAGCAGCCAGGAGTCTGTATCATGAAAGCCCACGTCTAGGTCCTGGTGTGTTTTAGCCTCTCTGGCTGTAGTGACTCTGTTGCGGTCCATCTGTAGGCTCATTTAGAGGGTTCCAACAGGGATACCACAACTCTCGTCTGGTTGGGACATAATTCCCGACTTGTATGATTATGGCCTAAAAGATACAGGAGAGCCTGTTACAGAGCCTGTGTGCGTGTTCTAGTGCGCGCGTGTGTGTGTGTTGGGCAGGTTACAGGTCCAACTATCCACAGATCTGAGGACTCTGCAAACAAGTTTGTTGTCCACCTATGTACATTGAGTAACAACACTTATATTTAGCCAGGTCATTGCTGAAGACATGCCCATGGCCATGAATAACATTTTCCCGACTGTAGTCCAACTTGGCATGCTCCTGTAGGAGCCTGTCTTCCAGGCGACCTTAAAGTTGTTGTCTCCTCCATCTCCCCTCCAGCGCCGACTCGCCTTTACTGTGGATCCGGATCGATCCGGATATGTCTATTCTGCGCAAGGTGGAGTTTGAGCAGTCTGACTTCATGTGGCAGTACCAGCTGCGTTACGAGAGGGACGTGGTGGCACAGGAGGAGGCCATTTCAGCGCTGGAGAAGTTCCCCACGCCAGCCTCTCGCCTCGCTCTCACCGACATCCTGGAGCACGATCAGTGCTTCTACAAAGTCCGCATGCAGGCCTGCTTCTGCCTTGCAACGGTGAGATACAAGTTCTATTTGTTATTTCTCTCTCTCTCTCTGTCTCTTTCTCTTTCTCTTTCTCTCTCTCTCTCTCTCGTTTAGACAAGGCGAACATGGAAAGAAAGTCCATTATAGAACCCACCAATGATTAAAGTTGAATCAAAGCTTTATTATTATTATTTTTTTCATATGCTTTATTTGCTTCTATATCGAGGACCTTCTTCCTGGATTGTTACTAAAAGCTAAACTGACCACTGGCCCAGGATGGTCTGGGAAGGACAATGTGTACGCCCACCCAAATAGCATCAGCCACACTTTTACAACCAAGCTCAAGGTCATGAAACCCAGTTTGTGGATTCTGTGACATTTCTATTCATTTATTCAATTTCTTCCATTGAATTCCCCCCCGAGTCAGGGTTCTTCTGACAGCAATAAGTGAATGTATATGGTAAGAAGGACAAACTATGGTTTGTCATGTCGTTCTGGGAGCTGAGCTACGTCACCGCACTATGTATTATGGACGCTGGTTAACCGTTGTACACTTGGCTGGTCCACAACTCTGTGGTTTTGTTGAAAGAGACGGAGGCACAGGAAGGGCTCAGGGGCAAATCCTGGCAGCACACCCCTCTTAAACGCCCCCCACCCCACCTTTCTCCAAAACACACACACCTTGTGTTTATCCTACCAAATGATAACATCCTGAAGAACCCCTTTAACTATGTATCTATACACCTCCTATACTTAGTCACTCACTTTCTCTCCAACACACACAAACACACACACACAAGCGCAAAAAAAATCCTTCTTCATTTCCTGCTTTGGAGACCCCCCAGCTTTTCCTGTGTGATGAAAACAAACCTATTCAGAACTGATGCTGTTCGGAACCTATGCTGTTCGGAACCCATGCTGTTTACATACAGACCTTTTTCGATTTGGCTAAGGATCTGTCCCCAGACTAGATAGAGCTCGGACCTTTCGTGCTTCTGGGACTGTTAGTACTAATTGCACCATAATGGGACAGTATTCGCAAAAGCATTTATTTATTGTGTATTCATTTTAACAGACACGTCCATCCAAAGTTAAGTGTGGAACACTTTAGATGTAGGTGCTTTTAATAAGCTTGTAATGGGTAATAAGGCATTTTAAGATGTTGATTAACATTAATTTGTCAAAACTGTAATTGTTAATATTAGTAAGGGTTGGAGCATATCATAACATCAGAATCAGAATCAATTTTATTCGCCATGCAAGATATACAAGCACAGAATTTACTGTGGCAGGAAAGTGCAAACATAGAAAATATATGGAACATAATTAAGGTAGATGAAAATATAATACAAATCTATTATAAAAATACAAATAAGATAAAAAGTGGATGCCAGGGTATATACTCAGATGAGAGAAGCCTTAGTAATTAGTTAATAAGGTCCTTAATGACAGATAATGAAAGATGCTCAATGACATTAATTAGTGTTAATAAAACTATACTAAGGTATTTTCTATAAACTGACAGTGTTAAGTGCCAAGAAACAGACTGCGATTTGAACATCCTGTTTACAGCGGAAGTATCTGTGGCTTGACATGACTCTGAGGTTCTGTTCTGTCCTCCACAGCATTTCAGAATTAGCGAGTTTATAAGAACAAAAAAACTACTGTAAACTACTTGTCTGTTCGACATAGACCTTGTTTTGATTTGGTATGCTGAGCACAAGTTGATAAAACTTGCTAAGTTGGGGGGGTTGGGGGGGGGAGGGGTGCCCGGTTTAATTGTGGTTATCGTGTCCATAGTTTTTTCCTACTTCACTGTGCTGTAGCTATGTCAACAAAGTTATTAGGCTACACTTAAAGTCCAGATATGAACAACATTACCAAAAATGTTGTAGTTAAAAAATACATTCATGCCCAATGATTTTGTATAGATATTTCTAGCTTGTATGCGACGTCTGTCAAAACCAGAAAAGCTACCTGTGTCTTGCTAAGCAGAGCGTAGACCTGTATCGAGGACGCTTCTGAAATGCTCCCTTCCTCCTGCAGATTGCCAACTCCATGATGAGCACGTGGACGGGTCCCCCAGCCATGAAGTCGTTGTTCACCAGAATGTTCTGCTGCAAGAGCTGCCCCAACATCGTCAAGACCAACAACTTCATCAACTTTCAGAGCTACTTCCTGCAGAAGGTAGTCACGCATAGCGATGGTCTTTAGAAATAGCACATTCTTTGCCATATATGTGAATACACCAAAGTGCACGCGTTGCTGTTAACAAATGACAACATTATGTTCCAGACCATGCCAGTTGCCATGGCGTTGCTGAGAGACATTCAGAACCTGTGTCCCAAAGACGTGCTGAACTTCATCCTGGACCTCATCAAGTATAACGACAACAGGAAGAACAAGGTGAGCCTGGGTTGTTCACTTCCCCTTGTTTAATAAGCCCCACATCTGTGCCCATTCGTCCCTAACATGAAACCTGAGCAGCCACAGCGTGGAACGAGAGAGGCGCTAGGACTACCTCTACTGGAGACTGAATCAGGATGTTCTGTTATAAAACACACACAGTGGGACTCATCATAACTAGGAAGGACACAACAGGGGGTGTTCCAGAGGGCCTGATTAGTCATTCAGAAAGCTCAGAGTTTCAAAACAGTTCCAAAATGACTTATTTTTGAGGTTGAGGTATTGTCTATTCGGAGAGTTATCTGCCTAATGGTTAAATCAGCAAATTACATTAACGGGTTTCTAGCTTTTTTTAACACATTCTAGTGTCGAAATTTATAGTTACAGGCCTCGTTATCAAAATACTTTTACTAATAAATGCTAGTAATAATTACATTTGTCAAGGTTAGAGCTAAACTGTACTAGTCTTAATGAACACCATCCTGAGCCATCAAGATTAATGAACACCATCCAACTGGTCCTGTTCCAATGACCTTTGACCCTGGTGTGGTCCTCTCGCCTCTTCAGTTCTCTGATAACTTCTATCGCGCTGAGTTGATTGACGCGCTGACCAACTCCCTGACCCCGGCCATCAGCATCAGCAACGAGGTGCGCACGGTGGACAACCTGAACGCGGACGTACGGAACATCTTGGAGGAGATCACACGCTTCCTGAACATGGAGAAGCTACTGCCTAGCTACCGGAACACCATCACCGTCAGGTAACAGGCCGGACCCTTTTCTGAACGATGTGCTCAATAGGGCTTGTGAAATGTGTAGTTGCAGGTATGATGGTGTGTTTTGTCTTGGACTATCTTTTTTATAACTGTATCTCACCCTGTACATCTGTCTTTCTCTCGCTCTTTTTTCTTTATTTCTCTTGCTCTGTCTGTCTCTCTCTCACTGTTTCTTTCTCTCTGTCTTTCTCTCTGTCTGTCTGTCTGTCTCTCTCTCTCTTCTTTCCACAGCTGTCTCAGAGCCATCCGGATGCTCCAGAAGAACGGTCACATCCCCAGCGACCCGACTCTCTTCAAATCCTACGCAGAGTACGGTCACTTTGTGGATGTGCGCGTGGCGGCCTTAGCCGCCGTGGTGGACTACACCAGAGGTACACACTCACACCTCACACATCCCCGTGCCAAAATCACACACAGACACATCCAGACAATCTAATCTCTGTCAGAGCACATGGTTATCTGCAAACTACCTTGACCTAAATCACGCTAGCTTGAATGTTGAGTAATTCGGTAATTCAATGCAGTCCCCAAACGGCGCACTAAAAATTCCATAACCCTTTCCACCACACATGGCTAACTGAAAGACACCTTTATCTCCGGTAAAGATGTGCCAGTGTCTGACTGACAGCTGTGGGTGGGTGGGGTTGGGGGCTGGCTAGCACAGACTGTTTTCCAACTAAAAGTGCCAATGCTGCAATCTAGCTTCGGCAATCCTGCTAGCTAGCTAGCCAGCTAGCTAATATAAACCTCATTAATCAAATGCTCATTCCAGCAGCTTGCTCTCTCAATGACTCCTTTGTTAGTAAGCCCAGTCAGCCCGTTCTCAGCATGTGTGTTTTGGGATGCGTGTGTGTGTTCTTAACGTGAGTTTTGTCATGTGTGTGTTTTTAAGGCTGTGACGTGTGTGTTTTACAACGTGATACCTGTGTGTTTTTAGCGTGATGCATGATGGGGGGGGTGTGTGTTTATGACGGTGTGTTTATTTGCAGTTGAACGGAGCTCAGAAGAGTTACAGTGGCTCCTGAACATGGTCCAGGTTGACCCTTCTCACTACGTCAGGTCAGCCCCCTCTGCCTGCACTCTTAGAATTTCTATGCAGTTTTTCCTCAGTTCTGACTATGTACTGCACAGTATCTGGAGAACATATCAGTTGCATTGGTGTTTGACTATAGATGAGAATTGCTTCAACTAGAAGTGGAATGAATCAAAATATCAAAAGTGTACTCTACTGACTTGTCATTCCCCAGATATTCATTTGTTGCTCTTTCTGCTTCCCTTTGTTCTCGCGTGTGTCTGCTCAGACACAAGATCCTGAGCATGCTGGGGAAGAACCCGCCCTTCACCAAGGCAACCGATTCCACCCTCTGCAACGAGGCCCTGGTGGACCAGCTGTGGAAGCTCATGAACTCCGGTCAATTCAGTTTAACTTACTCTCTCTTATAAGAAAGCTTTTTTTGTGAAGGAGGGGGGGCGCCCATGTTTTATTCAGGTCCAAACTGAACATTCTCACTTGGCTTTAGAGAGCATTTCCTTGATGGAACATACCCTGATTATTAGCCTCAGAAAGGCTACTTGGATGTTCCTGTTGGTCGCAGCATGTAGATACTCCTGTTCCAAAACGTCTCCACTCCTTGTCTGTACTGTTCTGAAAGAGATGGAAGATGCCAGTGAAATCAGATGGTTTTGTATTAAGCTTTGGCCCATAGCATTACATCCCCATCTGTGCCCCACATGTAGGAGCCACAGAGAGATGAGATTCCGATGGTCCAGCTTACACCTCTTACTGCACACACGCACACACATACGTACAACTTTACTGGAAATGTCAACTGTCTCTGAGTCCGCCTGCCACCCCCAAGGTTTGTCCGTTGTGTGTGTTGCTGTATATGTGAGGTTTGTTTTCATCTCCTCTGCCAATGCCAACCAGGGATCCCAGTATCCCCTGAGACATGCAAGATCAATAAACAGGATTGTTCACAGGCAGGCAGAGCAACAGTGTTTCTCTTTACTGGACCAATTCCAGCATTGTTGAACGGAGCTGCTCTGTTGCCTGGCTTCGGCGTGGTTAGTATGAGTGCTTGGGTTGGGGTGGGGTTGCAAACCCCCTCTCTATTGTATTGTGGAGTTCCAGAGGCAGACCTGACTCCTTGGAGGTCTGTTAAAAGGGGGGTCTTAGCCTCTCTCTATTGGCCAAGTCAAACATGCCTCAGCTCAGGCTGACAACCGCTAATACCCTGGCCCAGGCCATAATGCAGTGTTTGTTTTATTATCCTGTTCGCCACTTCTGCCCCACCATCACCCCCCACTGCCAACCCTCTCTCACCAGACACACACAAATACACGGCTTGGCTTTACAGTCGTGAGCCTGCCAGTTTCCAGTTTGGGGTGTGATGTTGTAGTTAAATGCCATTGCCAATTGATTGAGTTGAAATGGATTGATGTGGACCTGTGTGTCTGAAATAGCCCTAATCCTCAATTGAATTGAATTAAATAATCCTGGTTGATGAGTTTACAGAATTGTAGTCTCCAATCAATAATCAAGCTGATGTGAGATTTAATGTATCCCTTTCCTCTCTGTGTTACACACACACACACACTTCCATCCCCTCTTCTCATCCAGGTACTTCACATGACTGGCGCCTGCGCTGTGATGCGGTAAACTTGTACCACACCCTATTTGGGCTGACACGGCCCTCCTGCCTGCCCCTGCCCGAACTGGGCCTGGTGCTGAACCTCAAGGAGAAGAAGGCGGTCCTCAATCCTACCATCAAGCCCGAGCAGGGGGGCGCAGCCCCACTGGAGGTGCCCAGCAGTGCAGGGCTCCATGGCCCGCCCCTGGCCTTCACCAGCAGCGTGCGTATACCAGAGGTGATGGCACACAAGAACACTGTCTGACAGTTTTTTGAAAGAGTTGCTTTGGTCGATGGCAAGCCTCACACCCAAACAGAATGTACTTACCTTGTCTTTCAATATCTATCTGCATTTCTCTGTCTATCTGTCTTACCGCTCTCTCTGTCTGTCTGTTTATCAATCTCTGTCAATCCCTCCAGTTGGATGAGGAGCACATGGGGGTGGAGGTATCCACTGCGGGAGGCGGAGGCAGTGGTGTGGCTCTGCCCCCCTTGGGGCTGAAGCGCAAGGCGGACACCCCTCTGGGCTCGCCCCCTGAGCCGGGCCAGGTGATGCACCCGGAGGAGGAAGTCAACCGTGGACGGCACAAGATCAGAGTAAACCAATATTTTTTTTATGTGTTGAATTTATTTTACTTTCTACTAGGTTTTCTTTTAAATGACGTCAATTTGTGTCAACCTGACACAAAACATAGAATGTATACAACTGGGGATGGATCCATCTCTTACATCAATAGAATCCATATGCCTGCACTCATACATACATATACCCACATCTATGAGTATTCACATGCATGTGGATATCAGTAAGCATACCAAGAGTAAGCTTGTATTTGACTGAACTCTTTCAACTTGATTTACTTGTGTATTGACGTGTATGTTTCTTGTGTGTGTGTGTGTGTTGTTGCAGTTCAACACCATGGAGGAGGAAGATATAGACATGGAGTCTGTTCACGACAGTCAGGCCTTCATCCACCACCACCTTAACATGCTGGAGAGACCCTCTACGCCAGGTCTGAACCACACACACATCGTTGAAAACACAAACACACTCAACACCACCTCAACATGCTGGACCTCCACTCCGCAACTGCATGAACAAACACACTCAAAAAACACACACAGATGATTTCTCCTTCTAAACCTGACCCCTTGTCCCTCCCCACCCCCCTCAAGGTAAGGAGCCCCCGTTGATGGAGCAGGCCCTGCTGTCCATTCCCGCCACGCCCCTGCCCACCTTCGCAAAGGAGGCCGCCCCCTCGTTGCCGTCGTCCTCTGCCAAGCACGCCAGCGACCACGCCCACCACCATCACCACCACCACGAGCACAAGAAGAAGAAAAAGAAGCACAAGCACAAGCATAAACACAAGCACAAGCACGACAGCAGGGAGAAAGACAGAGAGCGTGAGGGTAGGGACCCCCACACCTACAGCAACAGCCCCGCCAGCGGGCGCTCCATGCACTCGCCCTCCATGTCCGACTGAGCCTGCGTTAGCAGGCGGGGGCACACGCACACACAAGGTGAGTGCATGCTAACCTGTTTTCCACTGACACAGAGGTGCGTCTGCAATTAACGTTTCGTATTTTTCGACTCGGTTCTTCGTTAGCTGTTAGAGGTGTGTTCCTGTGAAATGATGGAAGATAGATTTAACAAGCCACATTCTGAGGTGTCATGATGGTTGACCGCAAATGGTGTTCCCAACTCATGCAGAGGCACACAGACTTACAGCTGGAAGCCTTGCTTGATTGTCTGCTTGCCTGTTCTTAAGTACAGGGACCTTCATGGCTAGACACACTCACATTCTCCTTGGTCAGGCTGGCTCAACAACAACATTTTTTACATGGCTTAGCATTTTTTACATGGTTGCACAAGGACAAGTGAGACTCATTGATGTGTCTTTGTGCGTGTGGCTGGGATGAGGGGAACTTTGTGTGTTTTAGGGACAAGGGAAACTCAGACCTGGTTGGAGTTGTGTGTATGTGTGCGCCTGTATGTGTGCGCTAACCGGTTGTTTGCTTGGCTTTTATACTGCCACTTGTCATTACTTTTTATAACACTCTGCTAATTTAATTGCAGGGTTACCTTAAACCTACCATTACAGTGAAGACGGGAATTTCCACCGGAATTGTAGTTGTAAATAATAAAAGTTGGGAAAAACATTAGGTTTTAGGTTTGCTAGAAATGTTTCTAATTGTATGATTATTACAATGTCAGTAAAAAATGAACATGTATTTCTGCATATTATGCTTTATGACATGACAATACTGTAGCCCTGAAACTTGAGCCATTCAATGTATTTTACATTAATATGTTATCTGTTTTCTACTGTATTCATACTACCAGTCATGTTTTAAATTAATTGCTTTTATAGACCAGTTATTCTTCTGTTACTTCAACTCAACTGTTCTTTAGCCATGTTGCCATTGTACCTGTCATACATTCTCAATGTATGTTAAAATAAAGCAATAGAGACTTATGCAGAATGAACTCTTGTTTTGGTTAAACTGAGGATCAGCTGTGGTAGGTGGTGTACCCCAAGAACTTCCAGGTAGAACTTGAACAGGAAATAAGCATGGCCCTGTTCTGTCCCAGGGCTGTATCCTTGTTTGACCCAATCAAAGTGCTTTTATAGAAATCCAAAACTCTGCACCCCCAAGCCACTGCCCCTAACGACTTGGTGTACTGTTAGACCTCTTAGTTGGAATGTTTTGCCTCTATGTTACTTCTCACGTTGTTACAGTCCTAACTACCCTTAGTGTGCAATGTGATGTTAGGCTACTGCATGGAGTGCCATAAACGAACATATCATTTGACAGTGGTCTCACGTTAGCGGAAAGTTCGGAAACTCTAGTTAATTCCTTACTTTTGTTTGACCGTCCATTTGAGGAGAATTTGCAAAGCTGTCCGCTCTTTGGTTTGAGTCGTGCAAAAAAGCAAGGTCCGGTCTGCATTCAGTGGATCATGTTCCTATACAAATTGTTGCAGTGGATAGTGCGCATCCGTGTTTGAGATTTTGAAGACATCGGAATTGTAGAACTGATCCAGTTATCAATGCACGATACGGCATTTTAAACTAATATGTAGCCCTCCCCCACATGTTTTTTATCTCATGCAAAAGTGTTTGCAGAGACAAAAAATCTTACTTCATTTGTCTAAATCTGGCTGGTCGTCCCGATCAAATTATCTTATGTTAGTGTCAATACAACACAAGATGTCACCACTTTCAAGTGCAAAGTGATGATTCAAAGTTTCATTGTTAAGGGTTGTTAAGTGTCATTGACATCCTGCATCCCTCGTCACTTTCATCTCTCACATCCGATTTCCATTCTTGATTCGCACAATGAAAGAAATTACCATCAGTATCCCACTACACGTGAGTCAGTTAACACGTTGTTAGCGACTGGCAATGAATTAAATGTATTGTCTTGCTAAATATCTACTATGAATAAAACATGGTCTTGTTGTCTGTGACAGCAGTATTACACACTATTTGGGGACTATACAGTGGACCACAGCCTGGATTGTTGGCATCACACCAGAATTAGAAGTCGAGAACCCCGTGACAAGCTGCGCAGGTGGTAAAGTGAACATACTCAACTTTGCCACTACTGGCTTGGTCATAGGCGCAGTCAGCACGCTAGCATAGACACGCGTTTACGATAATTATGGGAATTTATTTTTACAATTCGTTCAAACAGGTAAGATTATCGTTGTTGAGTGGTATTATAAAACAGGTTTAAAAAAAACTTCGTATGAAACTTCTTTGTGCGTGGATAACACATTGTACGTCTTTCACGTACAATGTGTTATCCAGCTATGTACCTGTCAGTCAGAATCTTATCAGATTGTTTTCAATGGTAACCTACGCCTAAAATAATGTCTCACGCATTTGTGACTTGTTAATAAACGTTCATTCTCAGGTTCTCTGTATCATCTCCATCCTCTGTGCCTCCAATACCTGCTTGGGCTATGTCCATAACCGATCCAAACGCTCGGGGGAAGAAGCTGCGTCGCGTTCAGAGAGTGAGTAGGCTAACCTGACTACTGCGTGTGTACTGTTTGTGGAGCGCACATTTGAATTTAATTGTGTGTACACTGCTCAATTTGGTCTCTTACTCAAAAAGTAGGTAACTTGAATTATAATGCATGCTTCTGCAGGCAAAACGGCATAGTAAGCTATTTACTTTTTTTTACTCCTTAAAATCACATTTTGAGTGAAGTATATTTTGGAAGCATTTTATGTATTTTGGCCGACAATGTACGGTCAATGCCTGAAGCTGCTTTCCTTTTGCGCTGTTCAACATGTCAGACATAAAAACTAGCTTTGATTTGTGTAGCTGGCTAAATCTTGAACTGACTCAACATGGGCAAAGCAATCAATCACCCGACTCCGCTGAGCACAAACTGGAAGGCGATTACTTTTAAAAGGAATAACATGGAATTATGCAAAACCTTTCTTCAAGGTTTATTTGCAAATTATTTTCTATCTGAAGTGCCAGCCAGCGCATGCAAAATAAATACGTGAAGCTTGTTTAAACGATACAACCGATCACTGTTGCCCAGTCTAGCTTGCGATAGGTCTGTTGATGCATATTTGGCTAAGAGTTTACTTAGCTTTACCCTTGAGTCAATATTAAGAAAGTATTTCGGCTTTTCTAGCCCCAGTTTCTTTGACACTACATATTTCAAACTGTAGTATTTGCACCAGATACGGCCTTGAGGAGCCAACCAAACAAAAGATGGAATCTTTCCAACAAGCATTATCCTCATCTTCATTATTAATCAAACCTAATGCTCTATGTGAAGAGTGGACTCTACATTTGAAGAAGGACTTGCTTTCATTCAAACTATGCAAGCGGAGTGAATTTGTAGTTTACATTAAATTCTTCCACGCGCTTCTCTTGGCATGGCTATGGTTTTTCTGCTTGGATGACGTTTTTTTCAGTCTAGAAGCACAAGGAAGATCTTGTTATGGCTGTAACACTGCTCAAGTACTGAGAGATCCTCTCACTAGCCTCCAGCGTTCCAGACCAGGAAGTGCTCTGCCTGGCTGCAGTCTGGTTAAGATGCAATAAAACAATCACTAACAATATCAGCTAGTTGCCCTTCTCCGTATATTGTATTATTAGAGAAGGACAGAAAATCACTGGCATGTGCATGTTTGTATCCGTTTAAAGATACACAGGTCTTGGATGGTAGGATGGGACAACACAGCGGCCTCTAAACCTCAATCTAAAAAATCAACAGTGAATTTGCTTTGTTGCTCTCTCTCTGTTTCTTACTTTTTGTCTCTCTCACTCCCTGTGCTGTAGCTCGTTCAGACTTCCCCTGGGTAAGCACCTCAGGGTCCTGTAAAAATAGATGCTTTGAGCTGGACGAGGCAGAGGCCCCTTACTGTCGCTGTGACAACCTGTGTAAAACCTACAACAGCTGCTGCTATGACTTTGATGAGCTGTGTCTCAGAACAGGTACACAAAATACATACAAACAGAACTCACACACACCTCACACTCGCATCAACATCTCTAACCTTACTCTACAAATAAAATGAAACACAAACATTGTTGGATTTTCGTTTCCACAATCCAGTATGTTTTTCTAAAAGGAAAACATGCAAACTGTATAGTCATCCAGTTCTCTAAAAAGTAAAAAAAAGTGTGTCAATCAGGTATGTCTAATTTCAATCTTGCTGATGGGTGACAGTAAAAGTATAACATCAGGACCTCTATGAGGCTTCATCTACATGCATTCTGTGTCCAGAAAACCAGCTCTCGTGATTTTATGTGAGGTTTTATATGTTCTTTGTGTGTTTATGGTATGTTACTGCATAGTTTATCAATGACAATAACCCTTGTCACTTTCATCGTTATTTTGAATTGATGGCAGGAAAGGCTGACACCCCTGATTTTGAGCTAAAGGTCGCAGGATTCTAGTTTATAGGTGGAGGTTGTGTGTTTGTCATGTTTAGAGGGAGGTTTTGAATGTAGCAAAGAACGCTGTGGAGAGACTCGCAAAGATCAGCATGCCTGCCACTGCTCTGAAGACTGCCTGGCCAAGGGAGACTGCTGCACAAACTACAGGACCATCTGCAAAGGTAGGATATACTGACAGTCAGTGGACCGTGTTGAGTTCCAAACCTACCTCCTATATTGGAAATACTGAGGATTTGGTTAAATATAGGACCTTAGCATGTGATCACCTAGAGTGAGTTGTTTAATCTCCCTGTCTTCTTCTCCCTACCTTGTTTCTCTCTCTTCCTCATCCTCCCCTTCCCCCTCTCTCTTGAAGGGGACACATCGTGGTTACAGGATGAGTGTGAGGAGATCAAGACCCATGAGTGTCCAGCTGGGTATGTGTGTCTGAGGAGTCGTGACATATTTTACAGATTTGAAGACCGTTCTGGGGTGGATGTTGTTTCAGACACACCACATAACATTCTTGGGAGAACAGATTCCACAGAGATTCAGGTAGAGTGCAGCAACAAAAGTGATTTATTCAGTCAGATGAGACCAAAACTCCACTCTAGTCAATTCCAAATTAAAACTGAACGAAATTAAAAGGAACTCATAAGCTGAAGGTTTTTTGTATTTTCATGTGTAGTAAAAAAACGGTCTTGTCACCACCTTCAGCAAGGACCTCCTGCTGCCTATGAAAACATCCTGCCTATATGCTTCCATGCAGATTAGGAGGAGGGGCTACACATTGTCAATCAAATAACCAATACTCTACATGTCAAACAAGCAAAAACAGTATGCTTAGTCAATATACATAAGCGCATATACAAAGCACTCTATATGTTTTGCACTATAATATAACTAATAATAAGAGGAATCACTTATATTATTAACAGGATCTGCCCTAACAGGAAGGGCATGAATGTAATGCCGGCAGGAGTAATGTTGTCAGTTCACTTCATGGGCAGCTCAGACGATGGTGTTTGTTAGATGCTTGTCTAGACCGTTCTTTGTGCGTTCCTGTTGTTCATTGTCAGGTTTTTACCCACAGTTCACAGTTACATAGTGAGTTCCCCACAGTTCACATAGTGTGTTCCTAAGATTCATGGTACGGTGTGTTTATGGTCAGGTATGTGTTTGTAGTTGATGGTCAGGCGTGTTCATGATCACTTGTGTTCCATTAGTTCATTATAAGGTGTGTTCATGGTCTGGTGTGTTCCTGTAGTTCATGGTCAGGTGTGTTCCTGTAGTTCATGGTAAAGTGTGTTCATAAGCAGGTGTGTTCCTGTAGTTCATGGTAAGGTGTGTTCACGGTCAGGTGTGTTTATAGGCAGTTGTGCTCCTGTAGTCCATGGTAGGCGTTCCTCATGGTCAGGTGTGTGCCTGTAGTTTCTGGTCAGTTGTATTCATTGTCAGGTGTGTTCCTGAAGTTTGTGGTCAAGTGTGCTCTCATAGTTCTTGTTGTTCATGGTCAGGTGTGTGCTTGTAGTTCATGGTTAGTTGTATTCATGGTTAGGTGTGTTCCTGTAATTCATGGTCAGGTATGTTCTTGTTGTTCATGGTCCGATTCCTGTCTTACTCCTGTCAGGTTTGTGCGACCCCCTCTTATCCTGCTGTCTGTCGATGGGTTCAGAGCCTCGTACATGAAGAGAGGAAGTACAGTGATCCCCAACATCGAGAAGCTCAGTAAGACATTGACCATGCATAGTGCACTCATCTCCTGTCCATTGTGGATTCCTTATGTCTGAACAGGTTTATGTCATGCAAATTACTAAAATAGTTTTTTGTTGTTGTCTGTATTAATCTTCAGGAACATGTGGTACACATGCCCCTTACATGAGACCAATGTACCCTTCCAAAACATTCCCCAACCTCTACTCTCTTGCAACTGTATGTAGTCTTTTACTTGTTTGCTGGATGGAATTGACTAAATTCAACTAAAAGTGTCAAACACAGCTTCGTGCTTGATCCACATACAGCCTTTAGCTGTGGAGCTCTTCATAACCTCAGTCAATTCTTTTCCAGGGTCTTTACCCAGAGTCTCACGGTATAGTTGGCAACTCCATGCATGACCCTGTGTTTGATGCCAACTTCTACCTGCGAGGTCGCGAGAAGCTGAATCATCGCTGGTGGGGTGGCCAGCCTGTAAGTGATGTGTGTTTAAAATTGTGTGTATATGCAGGTTGGTGCTGTCTGGACTGGTGCAAGACAGCGCACAAGCCTTGGCAATCATACTCTGTGTTTTTTGCACACCTGTGCTCTACCAGTACTGTCACATCCTCAGTCTCTTGCCTTTATGAAAGACCTCTTAAGGGGGTTCTACACCACCTCTTTATTACTTTAGAAATGTAGCAATTTGACTCTCCTATTGTGAATCTAAAGCAGTAAAAGACAAAAATGTTGTCTGGATTTCTCTTGTGTGGTTCCGTCTGTAGATCTGGATCACGGCCATGAAACAAAATGTGAAGGCTGGGACCTTCTTCTGGCCAGTGTAAGTTTTTATTTCCCCTCTATATCTCTTACTCCTTCTCTCTTTTTATTTTCCCTCTATATCTCTTACTCCTTCTCTCTTTTTATTTTCCCTCTATATCTCTTACTCCTTCTCTCTCTGTGTCTCATACTCTGCCATGTTCCTTCAGACAAAAAAAACAAAGCCAAAAGGCCACAAATTATTGTGTAAAATATTAGGACTGTGGTGCATTCTCGGTTGAGGTGGAACTCAGGCATGCCTGGTCATGTGTGGAACTTCTGCACTCAGCTCAAAGCTGCAGCTTGCCTCAGTCTTAGTACAGCCATCTGTATCAGCCTGGACCTACAAAACATAAAGGCTCCCACAGTTAAATACACAGAGGTCTTTGAGAAAGAAATCTCTTTGGAGGCATTCGACTCTAACTGTTTTCATTGCAATTTCTGCAAATGGGCCTGTTTACATAAAGCCCCGGGTGCCTGTGAACCCCAGACTGACAAGCCGCCCGGGGCCAAAGTGCATTTCAAGGTGCACTTCCTGCGGTGGCTCCAACACAGGCAAAGGGAGGATTAACTGTACAGGGAGGGAGTGTATCCGCACCAGGTTCTCATGCAGGGAGTGTATCTGCACTGTTTTATTATCACTGTGCAGAGGATTTGGGCCAGCGGGGAGGTGGGACTGTGACTGCTGAATGTTCTTGCTCATGACTAGCAGGGAGGTCCTTGCCCTTGGCAGAGAAAGCAAGAAAGAGATAGAAAAAGGGGAAAAAAGATGTAAGAAATTAGAGCCGGGTAGAGGGGGAGGGAAAGAAGGGAAAGGGGATAGAGATGGAAAGAGACCGAAAGAAAGAGGTGGGAGGAAGCGAAAGATGGAAGACAGCCTCCCGTAAAGGGGCATAGATTTGAGCTCGATCCCCTGCTCCCCAAAGCCTCAATCCCCAGTTGGAGCTGCAATCTTAGGCCAGATAGTTGGCAGCTGGGCCTGTTGGGTTGGAGGCTGTTGGTGGCCCAATCACTCGACTACCTTAAGAGCATGAGGGGAAGGCTTTGAGGTTGAAATGCGTCAAGGAGGGGTGTGGGATAGCAGAGGAGACCGTAAATGTGTTATAATTCCAGACTCTTGACGTCCGAGGCCTGGCAGAGGTTGAGAAGCCCAACATAGTTATAATATTAAAGATTTTAAGCAAAGGATACAAGCAAAGTGTTTAATGGTTGGATGATAAACAGCCTGCACATGTTAGCATGTAGAGGAACCAGTGAGATGCTTTGTTTGCCTAGCACTACCTAAAGATAGTGTGTTTGTGTGTGTTCCAGGGTGATCCCTTCAGAGAGGCGAGTACTCACTATGCTGCAGTGGCTCCACCTTCCAGACGGAGAGAGGTCAGCTAATTTCACTAATGTTCAATCTACTTATCTTCCTTTCTCCTCTTTTATAGATGTGCCCCCTCTTCCTATACACACAGACTTTCTACTCCCTCACAGACAAGTTCTCTTTCCTATGGTTCATGTAAACATGTGGTTGCGGTTGACTTGCTACTGTCCCTCTCGACACTGTTTAGTGATAAGGACAATTTTCCAAATCGTTGTTCTGTGTCAGTCACATCCCAGACTCTGATCCAGGTGTCAGACTAGCCTAATTAATGTCCGTGCTGTGTGGATAGTCTGGACTGACAGCATCTGTGTTGTTTCAGGCCCTATGTGTACGCCATGCACTCTGAACAAACAGACACAGTTGGACACAAGCTGGGCCCCCTGAGCCTTGAGGTGAGACAAATGTGTGTGTGTGTGTGATACACACACAAATATTAAGCGTAATACTATGAGGTGTAATCGGTATCAGTGTCATTGCACACAGTGCGTTCACTATGTACCTGATACAGGTCAATTACATGTATACTGCTCTGACAAGTCTCTGAATACTATACCTTACAATTTGATAATAAGGTGTGATATTCATTTGCGTGTGCGCATGCGTTATCAAATGTAAAGTGCACAAATTACGTTTGTTTATATCACAGTAGATTCTCGATCAAACTCTCAGGTGTAGTATTCAGTCTACGCTTTCACAAACTCCCCAGGGGGCTGATTACACTCCATGCACAAATGCACCAACACACACGCATGCATGCACGTACAACCTGGCCGAGGAGTGACCTGCAGGGCTGTGAAACATAAACAGTGGATCTGATATGTGTTGCGTGGTTTGTGGTGCAGCTAAACAACCCTCTGAAGGAGATTGATAAGATTGTGGGTCAGCTGATGAACGGACTGAAGCAGATGAGGCTCCACCGCTGTGTTAATATCATCTTGGTGGGAGACCACGGTACTGGCCTTCTTCACACACACACACACACACACACACACACACATACACACACACCTGTGCTGTATGGGAAGTGAGGTCCAGACATACTGTACCTACCTACAAACACATGTCTTGACAAACACAGTACTTCACAGATTGCCTTTATAAACAGTGCTGTAGTGGGCTGATGGTTACTGGTGTTCCCTCAGGGATGGAGGAGGCTCACTGTGACAGAACAGAGTTCCTTAGTTCTTTCATGTCCAACGTTGATGACATCATCCTGATCCCTGGTTCCTTGGGCAGAATCCGCTCCAGATACCCTAACAACCCCAAATGTGAGTTGAACAGATTCCACAGGGATAACAGAGAAAGTTTTGAGCTGAACACCCATTCTGCGCCCTTTTTTAAAAGTGAGCCTTCCAGAAGGGCTGAGATCATGAAAAGTTGATTTCAAGAGTAACTGTATGCTAAGCAAACAGTCTGTTGTGCATTAGTTGAAAATGATACGTTTAACGTGAGAAGTCTGCTACATATTACAGAAAGCACTGTAGAGAGACAAAGAAGGGAAAAAGACCAAGTCCCTTGAAGTTTTCAGACATGCGAGGCAAGACCAAAACATTCAAAAACAAATGTAATGTATTCTGTTGAGAACAAAAGTACATTTTATTCAGTGACATCTTTCCCACACTGATCCTGGCTAAATGAATACGTAATTTGTCTGTCCAGAATATGTACTGAGCTACAGAGTTTACGTGAACAAACAACTCATTTTGTACCAAAATGTGTCAAATTAGTGACCTGTGCATCTTGGCTTTGCATACTGCTATCTACACTCAAATCAAATGTATGGCCATTTCTTATACCCATATTCTGCAAACTCAAGATATTGTTTAAAGTTCTTTTATTTTTTGCAGATGATTCCAAATCTGTTGTCGCAAATCTTACAGTGAGTACAGCACTCCTGTCTACCTTTTTTTTTACATTGATACTCCTCAAGCAACAACAAAGTGTATGTGGCATTAAAATACTACAGATATTTATGCTTAGTCTTCTCTGAGAATGAAAATACGAGATTTTACTAAATCGAAATTGTCCACAGTTTGTGTTTTAAATTATTATTATTTTTTTTACCATGTTATATTTAGTGTAAGAAGCCAGACCAGCACTTCAAGCCATACCTGAAGCAACACCTTCCCAAACGGCTGCACTATGCCAACAATCGGCGTATAGAGGACATACATTTGTTGGTGGACAGGAAGTGGCATGTTGCGAGGTACGTCAAATACTCTGACCCTATTGTATGCCAATGGTCCAAAATTATTTTAGCATCTCGGTTCAAGCTTTAAACTACCTCTTTAACATCGACGCTTGAAAATGCCCAGTCACCAAATGTCTGAGTCTGGATGGTAGCCAGTTCTTCAAGTAGCTGGAGAAGCAGAGCAGTGACTCCCTTACATTAACCGTGCCCATGTGTGTCATGGCTGAACTGGGCCTGAAAGCTGGCTGGAAACTTCTCACTTACACAGTAAAACCATACTCTATTAGGTCATGACTTTCGTCTGTCTGCCATGAAAAGCAAGCTGAGATGAGAGAGGCGAGAGTAGGTTTGAAAGAGGTGATGTTTGGGAGTTGGGATTTTGAGAGCAAGGGACTTTTGCAAAGGTAGGTAGGGAGGGAAACAAATCAAGCCACTCTCCAGCTGGTTATGTCAGCCTGTTTAAGTTGGCCAACGAGGCCCACGGAGCTAGAATGTATGATTTTCATGTCTGACGCTGAGATACTGTAGTCAAAGGCTAATTGCAGGCACCAGAACGTTGAGAAGAACCCCCTAACCCCCTGGTTGAGAGTAATTCCCTCCATTTGAATTGCATGCTGTAACCACCGCTGCAAATGAAATGAAGTATTTGTGCGATGTTCGCTCCATCAGTTGGGGATTTGCGGCGTCTACGTGCCTGTGGGTTCCCCTCCCGGGCCGACATCACTGAGACCAGTGTTTAATACGCACTTAATAAAAAGTGTCTGTTTGTCAATTACGGTGCTGAGGTGAGTTTAGGGGCCAAGGCCACGGAGAGCTACAGTGTGAACACCATAGTCTGCTTGCCACTAATGCATAATGACTACAGTGTGTTGAGTTTGCTGACTCAGGGCCTCATGTTCAACTCTTGCTTTTAATTAACGTCATCAACGTCATGCTAGACATTGTTAGTCTGCATGCTGATGCTGAACTCAGCACTTGACAATATCTGTGAGTACCATTGGTTAGAATGGTGCAGGTGCAGCAAACCCTGATGTGGACAGGGAACCATACATTGCTTATACATTGCTCATTGCTCACATGTTCACATGTCACAGGAAATCCCCTGAGGCAAAAAGGCACCCTGGGAAATGTGGTTTTTCAGGGGATCATGGATATGACAACAAGATAAACAGCATGCAGGTATATTGTACATAATCCATGAATTAATGTATAGAGGCATCCATTTACTAACTATGTTGCAGCTATAATTGTTGAATTATCAATTTCAGACAATTTTCTTAGGATATGGGCCAACATTTAAATTCAAGACCAAAGTTCCAGCCTTTGAAAACATTGAACTGTACAATGTCATGTGTGGTAAGGCAACAGTTTCAACTACATTCACATGTACACATTCATTCAGTAGCCATTTTCATCCAAAGCTATCGACAGAGGGTGTGGGAATTAACCCACAAGGAAATCTTTTACTTGAGGATCTTGTATGGCTGCATGGACTCAAGGCAAATGTAGTTCCATCAAAACAAGTCTATCTCCTGGTTTCCAGATCTCCTGGGTTTAAAGCCAGCCCCTAACAATGGGACCTACGGCAGTCTCAACCACCTCTTAAGAAACCCATCTCACAAACCTACGATGCCAGAGGAGGTCTCCAAGCCTGCCCCCTCCATCCTTGGCACCACTGGAGGTGATGACCTAGGCTGCAGCTGTGATGACAAGGTTAGCCGTTAAGACTTTAATTGTATCACACAGTATCTACTTACTTTATTGACGTGGTGAATGTATAGATTGCTCTTGATTGTTTGTCCATATTTCACCGTCTTTATCAGACCTCCACAATATCATATAATCGTACTAAAGGAGGGTTAATTGAATCCTAGTCTGAGATTGCTTGATGTTATAATAATTTGATGCATGCTTGAAAAGTACAATCCACAATGTTCTCTTTTTAGATGTAAAAATACATTGCATGTTGTATTAAATCATGACTTAAGTGTGTGTTACCATTATGCTTTGTTAAAATGTAACCTGTTTAGTGTGGTCTCTTTAACTGAACTGTCCAGTAACATTGCTTTTCCAGGGCATTATTATTTAGATCTCTGGCAAGAGATTTTCACCTTCAATCTTTTGCAGTTGCGTTCAAAAAATAGGGGGCAGAGAGCTTTGAAAGTGACCCTTGTAAGAGGCTATAACCTGGAGTCACTTTGGCTCTGTCTGTTACAGAACAAAGTGGAGGAGCTCAGTCAACGTCTGAGGCAAGCTATTGATGGTCAGTTCATAGTCCAGAGCCATGTAATAACTGGACCAGGTTACACTTTGTTTTGAGGGGCACTGTGGATGATCTATGAGCAGTCAAGGACAATAAACTACAAGCAAACGTATCCACTGCAACTCGATCCAAGTACAACAGCTGGTTGAGGTTAGGGTTCAGACCAGTGGATAGTTAGTTTATTATATATTCAGTTTAAGATAGTTTAGCTTCTATTGGCCATCAGGACCCACAAAATAAAGTGTAGCCCTGTACACTTATTAACTGTGACACTGTTGCCAGTTTTCTTGAGGTGGACTCAAATATGACATCATCTTAAGAAAGACAGATTTCGAGGAGTTACCAAAATCCTGAGCTGCACATTGATGTCATATCTGAGACTCTTACTTTAATCTGTTTATTTAAATATGTATTTAATTAGTTTAACTTGTTTGGTTCATAGACCATCATGTGGAGTGATGGGACTAGAAACACACATATACACAGTTAGCTGTGAGCTGCTTTACATGGTGCCCCTTGTCTTGTTACAAGCCTGGTTTGGTCATCCCCCTCCTTTTTCAGACAGCAAGAACCTGCCGTATGGCCGGCCAGCTGTTCTGTTTCGTACTAAATACAGCATCCTCCACCACAGTGATTATATAAGTGGCTACAGTGAGCCTCTGTCCATGCCTCTCTGGACCTCCTACACCGTTCCCAAACTGGTAGGTAGTCCATTCTTGCCATTTTCCATTGTCATTGACATTGTTTTATTGTTAGATAATCAGTGTCAGTGTCATTACTATGAATATTAAATATATCTATGGCAATATATTAAATATAATACAAATACAAGGGTTCAGCAACAACGGAGGGGGCCGCACAAGCATTTAAAATCCTTTTATCAAGTTCAAGCTGATCATTTTTGAGAGGTCGTCGGAAAAAGATGGCGACACATTTGTGTGTGTATGTTGCAGGTAGAGGTGACTCCTCTCCCAGAGGCTCTGACCAATTGCGTCAGACCAGATGGGCGCATCCCTCCAGCCTACAGCCAGTCTTGCTCCAGATACAGAGCAGACAAGCAGATCTCCTATGGATTTCTCTACCCACCACGTAAGTCCTACTAAACACCTAATAAACAAACTGTACCACATGCCCCTAATAACTACCCCTGTTAATGATCAATAGCAGACACGCCTACCAAATACTCCCCCCACAACACTCATCAATGGCACATATCAACTATCCTTATTGATTAACCAAATACCCCTAACAACAACTTCTACACTAAAACGACCTCAAAAACCTCCCCTGCCTACAACGTCTAACCAACTGCACCAACAGACCCTGCCAACCATCCTCACCCAAAGTGACCCCTGTTTTAGCCATATTACACTCTCAGTGCAAGTGTTTTATTCTTTTTCATTGGTTTTATTACTTGAACACAGCACACAACTTGGTTTGGAATGGTAAATGTTCTGACCTACCCTCTGTTACTGTGTCAACAGAATTGTCCAGTACGCAAGATGGAAAATATGATGCTGTTCTCATCACAAACACAGTACCAATGTATCCAGCTTTTAAGAGTAAGTGCGTCCAACCTCAAGTACAACACTTGGTGCTTAGTGGACATACTATACCATATGAAGTGAACACATAGTGTCCTATGAACGTAAATAAAAATATAATCTGGCATGAGAACCTACTAAAACTGTCATGACTTTAGGGCAAGGGATGTGATGCAATGTGTGTGTATGTATGTGTGTGTGTGTGTGTGTATGTGCGTGTGTTTGGGACAGCTGTTAGGGTTTGGTCAGTGGTATGACCTCAACTCTGTGAGTATTCCAGTGTGTAAGTACCTTCTCTGTATGGACGAAAGGTCTTCAGACCACTCCTGTCCTTCAGGGTTACTTATGGCCCGTTAAACCACCCTTATTCCTGCACACACAGATACACATACAGATACACAGACAGAGAAACACACAAAAATGCCACACACAAACACCACAAAGAGCCCCACACACAGACACACAGATGCACACACACAGATTCACACACAGACACACACTCTGTCCTGTATTGGGACATTGGAGGAAAGGATTTGTTTTTTTTCATACTGAATTACTTCCCTTAGGGATATGGGGCTACTTCCAAAAGACTCTGGTGAAGAAATACGCCAGTGAGAGGAATGGAGTCAACGTGGTTATTGGGCCAATCTTTGACTACGACTATGATGGCCTGAGAGACTCGTCAGAAAAGATGAAACAGTAAGGAAATTATCAGTGTGTACTGTGCTGACGTTGCTTGTGGTTATACAAAGAAAGTTTGACTTTGAGAAGGAACTTCTACTGCTGTAGGATTGAACAATCTAGTGAGTCTCCAGTGCCATCTACTGGCTGTAATTTGTCATAGTCGCTCCAAGAAATTCATATTAATCCTTACTAATGTACATTTACTAATGTCATTTAGCAGACACTTTTATCCTAAGCACCATACAGATTGTATGTATATGTTAGGAATTGTGTATCATGAGATTGCAACATTGTGTGATGGTTTTACTATGTGGTTGTGTCTGTCTTCACTGGTATTGCCTCATGCAAACATTAAAATAGAGAAGGATCACAAACACAGGCCTAAACACAGAGGCTGAGTTGTACTCTGTACCTGCAGGGTTGTAAGTGGCTGTGTGTGTATCATCATCCCATATTGCACAGTATTGCAGTATGAGTAGTATAACACATTTTTATGAGATTCTACAATATCAGTTACAGCTCTGTGTGGGTTGAACTGTCCTGTGCTTGCAGGTACATAAGTGGCTCGGTTCCCATCCCAACCCATTACTTTGCTGTTGTGACCAGCTGTCTGGACTACTCCCAGGCCGTGGACTCCTGCTCTGGGCCTTTCAGTGGCTTCGCTTTCATCCTTCCTCACCGGCCTGACAACGACGAGAGCTGCAACGTGAGTCCCCAGCATCCCAGACAAAGACCTCAGTCTACTACAAAAGTGGTGAATGTGTTATGTCATGTCGGCCGAGCTAAAGCCAAAGCAAGTCTCAGGACCCCGGTCTGACTCTGTTACAGTTAATTATGTACCTCGCAGACTATTTATTGTTTACTGTGGCTACTGGCTTAATGAATAAAACATATTTTGTATACATTCAAACCACATACATAAGGAGTAAGAAAAACTTATAACAGAGTGGAACTACATCTCTAGCATCACTTCTTGAATATGTAACACCCCATTACCTACTACTACTAATACTAATAATAATGTGTTCGTCATGCAGGCCTTTTTTTCCATAAGCAACATACAGTGAGGGATTTTAACATATGACCTCTTGATCTGCGGTCAAATCCTCTACCCCCGAGATACCCTGACCCTCTAATATGAACTTGGCACAAATGATTGCTGATGTGGATCATAATCCTTGATTTTGTTTACCTATTACCAAGTAAAATGTGCTGTGTAGAATAAGGAGTTCCCAATTTGTGGGACTTGATATACAAATATTTTATTTCCTGTATAGTTATTGTATGTATACAGTCTGAAGTTTACATGTATGTATGTGTGCACGCAAGTTTGACTATCAATACCGGTATGTATGCATGCATGCATGTATGCATGCATGTGTGCATGTATGTATGCATGCGTGCATGTATGTATGCATGCATGCATGCAATATGTGCATGCATGTGTGCATGTATGTATGTATGTATGCATGCATGCATGCATGCAATGTGTGCATGCATGTGTGCATGTATGTATGTATGTATGCATGCATGCATGCATGCATGTGTGCATGTATGTATGTATGTATGCATGCATGCATGCATGCATGTGTGCATGCATGGGCTTTCTTCAGTTGTCACAAACATGATTCAGCTTGTCAACCAACTAATTATTAGAATCAGGTCTGCTGTTGTGTGGTTGGCATGAAAATCTGACTGATGGTAGGTCTCCAGGAATAAGGTTGGGCTCCCTTGCCCTTAACAAGTTGGTTAGGATAGTCAGGGTGTGGATATTCACATAATGACTGATGTGTTGTGTGCCCCCTGACCTCCCCCTCCCCACACACACAGAGGTCTGAGGATGAGAGCCGGTGGGTGGAGGACCTGATGAAGATGCACACAGCTCGGGTCCGAGATGTGGAGATTCTGACAGGGCTGGACTTCTACCGCAGGACCAGCCGCAGCTACCCGGAGATTCTTTCCCTGAAAACCTACATGCACACGTATGAGAGCGAGATCTGATCTGGAGAACCACTGCTACAGCCTCCCCATCCTTGAACCCCAACCTGCCAGCCTCCTGACCTGCTGTTACCTCTTACTGCAGTATCCAAGCACCTCCTTCCTCCATCCTCTCACCACCTTCCTCCCCCTATTGCCACACACTCGCTCATTGTCCCAAAGTGTGTCGATATAAGCTGTGTATGGATTGGAAGTGCATCGCTTCCATTTTATGCAAATAATCTTCTGCACCTTAACTCTGTTCAAACCTCTACAATTATCAAGCCACCCAGTGTGTTCGCTCGTAGACAAAAGAGCTTGTTCTCATTGGTTTTCGATTGACTTGAAGGATCAAGTCTGTTAGCTGTCTCTACCACCGCCACTCCCCTCCCCTACCAGGGATAGGGCTATTGAAGGGTTATGAGAATAAACATGTGTTTCTCATGTACTTTCTCTCCATAAAGGCATCATTTCGCGTTCCCGCATAGCACATTTTCCTTTGAGTATGTTTAACAAGCATGAATTGTAATATTTTTGTAATGTTGATGCTGTTTGAAGTGATTGTTTGTGTGTGTGCCTGTGTGATTGTAATTTGGAATGTCTTAGCATGTTTTATTTGGATGAATGTTGGTTCTGATCATTGAGAAAACATTTGAATTCTGTTCTGTGTACCACGTTTGTACAATTTTATAATGTTCTCAAACATGTACCTGTGGGATCCACTTATTTATGCCTTATAGAAACATGGTATTTCAATACAATAAACTGTTTTGTATTATGTGGCGCCATTCTTTGATTTGGCTATGGTCTACCAACAGACCAGTGATTTAAAGAAGCACAAACAAAATTGTACTATTTGTTACTTAATTTCATTGAAGGTTTTGAAATTTATCAAGTGAAGTGACGTATTGTCAAGTATGGTAACCCATACTCGAAATTTACCTCTGCATTTAACCCATCAAAGTGCACACACAGCAGTGAGTAGTGGGCAACCGCACGCACACACAGTGAACATACACCCGGAGCAGTGGGCAGCTATTGCTCCAGCGCCCGGGAAGCAATTGGGGGTTCGGTGCCTTGCTCAAGGGCACCTCAGTCATGATATCGAAGGCAGAGAGAGTGCTGTTTATTCACAATCCCCACCTTCAATTCCTGCTGGTGTGAGAATCGAACCAGTAACTTGCAGGTTACAAGCCCGACTCCCTAACCATTAGGCAACTTCCCAACTTCCCAACACAACTTCAAGAAAAAAATTTCAGCGTATTCTTTGCATTTTTATTTTTATTATCTCAAATGATCTGTTTTGTGTTTAACCCTGTTTCATCAGCTTCAACAACAGAACCTCTAAGACCAGTTTTATAGAAAAAACATATATTTAATTCCAACAGAATAAAGCACGATATTATCAATTACATGAAAAGCTGTATAATACAATAATATTTATCAAAGACTATATATATATATACACACACATTTCATATTTACATATGTTTACAAAGTATTACAGATACTGTGTATTTCATACACACTTATAATACAAACTATACAGCAAGTATTTACATACTTATTGTCTGGCTAGTAGAAACAAATACTTAAAAGCCATTGAAAAAGCGACCACAGAGGCACAAAAAGGAGCTTTGTGTTTAAAAAAAATCAGGAAAGATATTGCAGTCTTGACTCTATAGGGTCTGGTTTGTGTGCACAGAGGTAGGGGTACAAAGTATGGAGGGTTTGAAAAAGGCAGCTGTGAATGTTGCCGCCCCAATGTGAGCATGACCTCTGGCAGGGGTTGTTCCTCTGGGTTGTCACACTTTGGCTCTGGAAGAAACCCCCGCACCTGGGTCACCACTCGGTCAAACATGCAACTTGGGAGGAGCCGTCTTGATTCCTCACTTCCTCTAAATCCCCCACCTCTTTTAAATATAAATGAGCAATCTATTGGGATTCAATTAATGCACTGTTGCTCTATATCAGACACAGTTTAACAGTCCTCAAAACAGCCCCAGGGGCTGTGTCTGTCTTTGCAAGCAGGACCTCAACTGCCCTGCCAGCAGCTTCAGAAGGCAATGGTGTCGTTGTTTACTTCTAAATACCAACCCTAAGTGCCTTGACTTTCACACAAGCAAACTCTGTAAAATCGAACACCCATAACCATCCAGCAGAGGACAGTGTCTGCCAAGTGTGTCTCTTATAACCTCATGCCGCTGTAGACCAGGTCCGGCTCTACTGGTTGCTGGTAGTGGTATACAGCGTTGTCTCGGGGGCAGTGGTGGTGGCAGGCACAGCTGTTGATCACCATCATGGGCCTTCTCACAGTCTTGCCTTGGGGGCACTTGAAATCCACTAATGCCGTCCTGGTGCTGTGGGGGGTGCAGCAGCGTCCGTCTGTACAGGAGCCGCAGTAACGTGGCTTGTAGGCCTTGACGCTTGTGCAGTTCTTGTACGTAAAGTGGGTGGCCAGCGTAGTTTTAATCAGTCGCTGGCACTTGCTTCCTCTCTGGGAGAAAACAAATGGGATGGAATTGTCTGTAAAGGCATGCAAGTCTGAGTCTGCCTTCTATGCTAGCATAGAAAGTACAGGTGTGTATATGTGCTTGTGTGCGCATGTTTAAGCGTGAATATGCGTGTGTTTGTATGTATGTGTTTGTATGTGGATGTTGGTATGTATAGGTGTGTGTGCCTCTAAGTGTGCTACCTTGGGCTCTTGCTGCTGTGGCTGCTCATTGCAGGGGCGGGTGATGCACAGACGGCTCTGCTTGACCATCTCACAGCGCCTGTTCTTATTGGTCACCCTGGTGGACACGCCCATGTCGCAGGTACGGGAACAGGCGCCCCATTCAGTCGTCTGCTCGATGCAGTTGAGGCTGGGGTCCCAGGCATCAAAGCTCACTGTCTCCTCCTGTCTGTAGGCTGTAAGGGTGAGCAACAGAAGATAACAGAGAGTTCAATAGAGTTGTCCATAAGGACAAGAGGACACAAAGTTAAGAGGGAAAGTTTACATATATGATGTTCATATTAGTGGTGTGTATGAATTCAAGTCAAGGCTGAACAGTGTGAAGCTGTACTTTGAATTGATTTATCGAAGGTAGAGACAACCTTTCCATAAAGCAAGATATTCCTCTCACTATATAGAAGCTATATAGTTACAACAAGGGTTTTAAGACCTTTCCTTGTCTCCCAACCTCTCAGGTCAGTTATCTGTCTATTGACACTGTGGATCACATTGGAGTGTCAGTAAAGTCATGGAACGTGAACGTGTGTCGTGTGTGTGTTTGAGTTTCACTGAGCTGTCAGTGTATGCCTTTGCATCTCAGTGTGTGCGTGTGTTGGAGTCCTCACCGGCCATGGCAAATCCTCCGAGCGCGCTGGCCTCCGCCTGGGGCTCACACACCCACTTCTCGCAGCACTCCCCGGGCACCTGCACCCTCTGGGGCATGGGGCAGTCTGGGCCAGGCAGCATCACGTCCAGGTTGCAGCGTGGCACACAGGCTATCTGGCTGTCAGAACACATGCACTGGTACTTGCAGCTGGGGAAAAATGTCTCTCCGTTCTGATAGACTGACCCATCCAGCAAGCACACGTCCCCCTCATTAGCTGTTGGAGAAGGTGGTTGAGAATATTGGCTCAGTATATGTGTCCAGTTACATAGCATCTGTGTAAGTGTATCCTAATGCAGATGCAGCTTTAAAACTTTTGCAGGATAATCGGTAAAGAAGGCACTTGCATGCCACAAAGACTACTTTGTAGTAACAGTAGCAGTAATTTAGTGCTGTGTTGTTTTAAAAAAGAAGCCTATCCCTGTCAACTCACCGACGCACACGCCTGTCCTCTTGTGAACGTCAGCTGTATAGTCACACTGCAGCCTCTGTCGGGTGTCGCAGGGGTTCATGTCGGAACAGATCTCCCCCCTCTGTCGGGCGCACACCAGACAGCAGGCGCAGTCATCCAAGATCAGCTGGACACCGGGGGGACATAGAGGAGGCTCCTGAGGACAGCGGCATTGCGAAGAGCAAACCTGCGCCCACACCTTGGTGCATACCTGGGGATGACAAGAACTTAAAATACATAAATTTTCTCTTTTCCTCCCCTTTTTTTTACTTCCATACAATTATTTATCTAATTGTCTAATCTTCTGAAATGTTGAGGCCCTGTTTCATACCCCGCAATGTATCGTTACGTAACAAAGTCATAGAAATAAAACAGCAAAACACTGCAGAGATCAAATGAATAAACAACTACAGCACAAATTTCATCAATCATCTTAATAAAATAATTTCTCAAAACAATTACCTGTGTTGAAACATAAAGGAGAAAAAGAGCTCTTTGTAGCTTTGACATCCTTAGTTATATTTTATAGATTTGCTTTTAAGGAAACTAAGCGTTCTCTTGCTGCGGTGTTGGGAACTCTGTAATCCTTGTGGTTTGCTGTGGCAGAGCAAGCGCTGGTCTTTATAACCCTCCTGACTAAAGACAGTGACGAGCGAGAGAAAGGAATGTCGGAGGAATCACCCGGAGCATTGGAATTCTGGCAACAACGACAGGAGTCTCATTTCTCTGTGAGATCCTGAAAGAAAGCTCATCTAACACTGCCAACAGATTGCCTGCCCTTCACAATTTTTTCAGCAAATACATTTTCTGACATCCAACCACAAAATAACCCAGTAGCCTACATAGGCGGCTTGTTACACATTCTAAACTGCTCTCCTAGTCGATGTCATTAGAACATTCAACATTGTTTGCTTACTTTTAATACATTGGATTTTTACATTCACCAACGATCATGTTAAAATGTCCATTTGTGAGTTTGTGAAGCACACTTGTACAACTAGTGTGAAATTCCATGACACAAACACGCTCATATAGTGTTTGATACTCTTCACATCTAGCGTTGAAGTTTGTTTGGATATTGGTTAGTGTGTATATATTTGTTCACACTAAATGGGCCAGCGGTGTCTGATTCCATGCTGTGAGAATAGCAGTGTTACATCATCCCTGGGTCTTCCAGGGTTTCCAGGCCATGTTCTAATTGACGCCTCTGTGTCTGAGAAGAGACTCATTGGGTCAACGATGTGGGCTGTTGTGAATCTACTGGCCTGTGGAATGTACTGGACTCACAGGCAATGATTTGGAATTGCATCACGACCACTGAGTTGCTAAAATACCATAATTACCCCAGAAAGCCATATATTCATGTTATACCTGAGGTGTGCTCATTTGTCAACAAAGACCGGATCAAATTTTGCGTTGCTTTTGAATGGTGACTTTGATGCACTGCTCAGTTTTCCTCCGTGCTGGCTTGTCAATAGCAACATATGTTTGGCACAACTGCTTTTAGTCCATTTCAAGTTTAATATCTATTCAATCTCTTCTGTTTTCAACATTCCCCCCATTCTTTATCTCTCAGGTATTAATCAATGAAACGTTTCACTCCTAACAGTCTCAACAATAGCACAGTTGCCTAACTCCATCTGCTCTCCATGCAGGACAAGCAGAACTAAGGCAGCAGCTGGATTCTCATAAATGACCTGTAATTCCACCCTGTTTTCTGCCAAAAAATTGATTCACTAGCTCTCTCACTGGAAGTTGAAAAATGTCAGACTTCACAAGTCTTGTGTTTGCTGACTGGGTCTGGTTGAGTGTTCCTCTCAATTGATGCCCAGCAGGCTGTCTGTGTGTTAAAAAAAAGTGTTCAACTTTTTTATACGTGGCAAACTGGAGAATGTGTTTGACAGGCAATTGGCTTCAGATGGAATGGAAATTATGAAAAATGTGAATGCCAGAAGAAGTTATTATTATGTCTGCCAAAGCTGTTTGTTAAAGAAACTTTGCTGATTTAAACCCTTATCTGAATTTCAAATCGTATCCACTAAAAAGGTATATGGTTGTAGGTCCCAGTGATAGTAGTATTGTGATTGTGAGTAAAACTACATTTCTCCTCCTTTTGTTCATCCTGTCATATAAATGACAAGTTTACTGGTCAAATCTTCTGGAATCTTTCACCTGGAACTCAACAGGGTAAAAAAAAAGACAGATTATGTATCTCGTGGCATAATTCAGGGGTCGTGAGGTAGGAAGTCTACGCACATTTCTGAGAGATGTGAAATGTTTCTGTGGAGCGCTGAACTGGGGGAGAGGGCTGGTAGACAGAGCACCCAGTGTGACTAACCAAACGCACGTCTGGATCTTATTGCTGTTGGCGTCTGTTCAGAACGACTGTCTCTCTCTACTCTCATGCCCTAATACCTGCTGGCCACGGCTGGCCAAAGGTTGTGGAATTAAATCTGTTGGGATTCAATGTCCTTTATATGTAGTTACTGCACCCTGTTTCTTGTGAAAATGTGTCTGATCTTGGAAGTGGTATTGCTAAAATAAGAAATGTCCTGCCATTGTTCCGTGGAGCAAGGGACTTCAACAACACTCAAACAAGGCTGACTGCGCCTGACCCTTTCTGACGTGGTTTTGTGTTGTTTAGGGAGGTTCCATACCAAATGATCTTTGAAACTGACAAGCTGTTCTGATCAGTTACATTTTACAATTTTAGCACCCAAGTGAATCCTGAATCTTGAAACAAGGAGACCCAACTAATGCCAAGACAGCTGCCATCAACAGAGACAAGCAATGAAATATTTATCATGAATAATTCAATGTATTAATGACATTGGTAATGACAAGATAAACATGATGCCTGATTAAGATTTGAACACGTGCTATTTTACTGGGTTGTTTCTGATGATTATAGCAGATGTGGATGCAGGAATTCAATCTTTTAAATTGGACAGATTTTGACAAAACAGTTTCAATAAAATCTTGCAGATAATGATTGATAAAACAAATTGCACTTTGTGCATGGAGCTTAAAAATATTACACCAACTGTAGGTGTTCCACAATATTAGCAGACTGGGTGTTTTTACTAGAGTTTTTATGGTTCATTTGCTTTGGCGGATCAGGTGTCTGTCAACAGGGTAAAACTGATAATACACTAAGATTTGTAATCTCCTAATCTGTAGTAAGTAAACAGGAGGTCTGATGAGCACAATACAGGACCCGAAGAAGCCTAAATCGAACACAGCTACCCTGGTGTCATGCCCAAGTCCTCTTCTGGAGAGACCAGACTGATGTGTTCTTATTCTTTAGTGTATCTCTCTAATAATGCTAGGAATTGGATTGGACATTTAATTGGACATTGATTAGATGGGAATTTAAACATAAAATAATTGATAATGATGAAAAAACTATTTGCAGCTAGTTTGGCTTGCTCCCTTCACTCTGATTGGTCCTCTCGTCTAAAATGGGTCAGGTCTGATTTCGCTCGAACTGGGCACTCTGCAAAGTAAAAATTTTCATGTTTTTCTATCCAATGCAGTGCAAATTTTTAAAAGTATGTATTTTCAGTATAGATCTGTGAGTTGTGTTATATAAATGAATACGTTTGCCAATGTCAAAATTACCAGCACACTGCAAATGTATAAGCTCAGTATGATAAACTAGGCCTACAATTATGACAACTAGCTCAATGAATGTGCATGTAATGATTTCTGAACCAATGTTTAGATGTTGCTTGTGGTTAAACAAATGAACAGAGAACCAACATAGTACAGTTTCATCAACACAACATAAGATATTCATAACATAAGATATGGCAGACAAATGAAGACTACATAATCATTTGCATTGATATAGGCTAACACAGCATTGACAATTTGACTGGAATAGATGTGCAGTTTGAAGAAATACCTGAGAGATCATAGAGAATTTCAATTCAATTGTGATCTGAGAAATTAAAGTAGCAAAACCACTGAGAAGAACTGTCATCACCAGCTGCATCACAGAAACTTCACTATCTATTTATAATGGCAGAAATCTGTGTGTATCACCAACATCATTGCCTGCACTGTGCCCTATCTAGAATTCCAGACATCTGTGTGTGTGCCACAAATGTCATCATGGGCATACTCAATCAATGACTACATCATGGGCACTGTGCACCAGTTCAGGTAATGCTTCTGTGTTTAGTTGCATGTCCTTGCTCTTTTGTGGTTTAATCGAAGATGTTACCGAGTCTATTTTCAACTCTTTGTTTCACCATGTTCTGACCTTTTGTCAGTACCTTGATATCAATGGATTGCTTACTACATTGCTTTGTCTGCATGTGAAACCTTTACCTGTACCCAACATCTTTACAATAAATGCTTGACAGGTGTGTGAAATTGAATAGTGTACACACATGAGAAAGGGTTTCTACTACAATTTAAACAGAATGAGACATGAATTTTCCTTCATATTATTTCTAAATCAAGAGTGGTTTACAAGTGTAATAAATAAATCTAATTCTTGAATGGGTGTGTTTGTTTTGTTTCCCTTGCACTGACCCAGTAACTTCCTGTGAACAGGAATAACTGGGCACATTGAAAAGGGCCTGAAGTTTTTGGACCGAGCAAATTCCTCTGAGAGTTTCTGTCAGGCCATGATTAGGGATCAAGCAAAGTTCCAGGATCCTAAAATAGTTTCCTTGCGCAATGATGGCCAGCATCTGGTGCTCTGGTCCCATCATGAGGACCACAGCGGGCCTACCACAGAAATCTACTTCTACCACCCACACACAGATGCATTAACCTCTCCTCCTAAGGTCAGTGTCAAATGGAGATGAGTCATAAATTACAGGGAACACAGTGGTTTTCACAGCAAGGGCCACTACAAATCCATCACCCAGAGTTTATTTGAGGTGGAACCTCAAAATGTGTGGCACCGGATTCATACTGTCTGTATGCCCTGGGTGGTGGGAGAAACAGTAACACTGCAGCTCTTTTCTCGTGAAGGGACAGCAGTGAAAAGAAAAAACGGAAACCAACACAAAAGTAAAGTAAAATAAAATAAAAGTAAAATACACTGTTTCTCCCATTTGAGTGACAAATTTGAGAGAAAAGCACCAAAGAAATCAAAATATTTTTGCACACTATAGGCCTATGACAATTTTCATTGTTTGACAATGTCTTCCTGCAGTTTCAGCAATCCAGTTTCCTTCTTTGTATAAACATGGGAAAGTGTGACTTGGACTTGCATGGCTTGGATGTGCCAGAGAGACTTGGACAACCCTGGTTTGAGTGGACACCATGTTGTTAACTCTCAGCATGAGATGGGTTTCATGGATCCAGCGACCACTGCTTCCATGTGGGGAAGTTTGTTTTCAGTACTGATAGCGTGTGGCTTGGGGGGTTGTTATAGTTTTTTTGGGAAAACAATAACAAGTTACTTCATGACCTGCATGTACAGGTGTTATTTTTAGCCCTGTGCCTAAACTGAAACAGACCCAGGGATGTAAGGTTGGAAAGAAGGCCATGTGAGATGTGCATGTGAGAAAGCCTCATCTCTGTAGGATCTTTTTACAGGTCATCGAAGAACTTTAGTTAGGCAGCTTAAGAGATCTGTTGAGAGTTGTATATGGAGAAAGAAAAAAAGCCTTACAAGAGGATACCATCAATGTCATACTCTGCCTAGCCAACTTTGATAAAAGTCACAAGTTGTTTGATCTACAGGGAGTAGGGCTATCGTCCTCGCCTACCTCTCCTTATGTGCATGACAGTCCTGCCAAATGTCCCATCTATGGGATTTACTGAAATTTGAAGCTACCTCTTGTTCTTAGTGTGAACAGCATGTTCCTCTCAGGAATGACTGTCTTCTGCTTCCAAACATACCTCTAACAGACTTCCTGGCTTCTCTGAGGTGAATTTGACATTGGTAAAGATTCCTTTCTTGAAACTTGTGCTGTGAACATCTACAGAGGATTTTCTTTTTTGTGTCATTTGGATTGTGTTTAACTTGTCCATCCTTCAAGAGTCATGCATCATCACCTTCCACTAGAATATAAACATTGATGTGATTTGTTTTCAAAGAAAGGAAAAGGTCAAATTCCTACACTTCAGCTAGATATTAAATGGAAATCCTCAACTGTATTCAGGCGGAGAAAGTGAGCCTATTTTTCCATGTTCCTCCCTAAATCAGCTTTGACAGGTAACAGTAGATTGCCATCCATTTGTCCGTTTGATTCCCTTTGAGGTCCTGGACAAGACTGAAGGGTAACAACATTCTTTCCTTGCTGCACAGACTATACAAAGTACCGTCCTTAACCTAGTTTTCAGTAAAGCCATACACTATGGAACTTTATTTGTGATGTTTATGTGAAATGATGTTCTCTGGGCATAATACAGCAAACTATAGTTTTATTAATAATATTACCTTTGCTATATTAACCCTTCTAATGTAAATCTACAAAGATAATACAGACTTGTACTGCATGTGTCAAAGCTGTCATTAAATGTCAGCTAAATGTTAAATACCCAATTAAATACCCAATTAAATGTTAAATACATAAAACATATGTCAATCTTAGAGGAACTTTGGTGCACCATGCCTGCTTCTGGTTATACACTGGGTTAGAGTTAGAATTAGATGAGGTGAGAAAAAGGTGAGAGAACATTGGGCAATGCAGATTCAGACCATAGTTGTCTTTGTGCAGTGGTCGTGAATAGTTATGCTTCTAATGCAGCCAGACCTTCGAAACCAGGTCTAGGTGACCCTGTGGTCTGCAGAATGTGTTGCTTACTGAGGCATATGTAGGTCCTGTGAACTCCATGCTCTTTGGCAATGACTGGGGAATGCAGACCTCTCCTAGGAGAAGGCCATGAATGCCATTTTTGGGGCACTACAATTTACAGCACGACCTTAAATGCTGTTTGCTTAGCATCCTCACTGATGGTAGAGAGAAAGGCAGTGAGAGAGAGAAATAGAGGTAAGGAAAAAGAGATTATTTATTGAGTCGTCGTCTGGTCGGTGGAAGTGTCTGGTGCCTTGTCCTCTATAAATTAGACAGTGCAGAACTGCAACTGATGTTCTTGGCAATCGGGAGATTTCGGAGAAGAACAACACAGCAGCACCGGGGCCTAGCTTGTCTGGGTTTTGGTTGTAGTATCATGTGTAATGGAACCAGGGAAGAATGGGCCAATGTTTTGCCAAAACCAATGTTCGGGGTCATTTTGGAGAAAGAGTTATCATGAGAAATGAATGTAGTTCCACAGTGCAGCTCCTCGATGTGCTGGACAAGGCAGAATGGGTGAGAACTGTGGACAGCCCCATAGAAGTGGAGAGCATCTGTTTATGAGAGGACGGGTCAGTGGTCAGCTATGTGGCTTCTTCCTGGGGCTGAAGACGTCATGTTTGTAAGGCAGATAGACAAATGAGAATGTATGTTGATAATATTGGGTGGTCATTCTTAAAAAGACATGAAACACAAAAATACATGCGCAGGTAAATGTTTTCACATACACTTTCACACTGTACAATCACACTTAGGTCTCAGCAGCCAGCCAGCCAGAGGCTTGGAAAGCAGATGAGCTGAGCCAGGAAGCAGATCAATACCTCATCCAGGAGAATGGGAGGAAACATAACCATTACTCATTCAAACCAACAAAAGGTTATCAATGTTTTTTTGAAAGACGTGCTAATCTCCTGCATTCCGCTCCCACTTTTTTCTTTCCACTGGTGGAAACTATTTAATATTCAAACCCCTCTTTGTGTGCTTTGTAGCATCCAAGGTATAAACAAGGCATATATCCGAACCGATCCCAGAAAACAAATTTATCTCGAGGTTCTGGATAGTTTTGCTGTGAAAGTACAGTGGACACAAGTTCATGCCCCACAATTACCAGCTCTTATTCGTGAAAAGGATCGGACAAAGCCATCGGTTGCCCCCTGACGCAAGTGAACCTGTCTGGAGTGAAGGAGAGCTATGATTTAATGTGGCTCTGAGAAGCCAGAGAGGTCAGAAAGATGACTTGTGTTGACACACTGTAAATGTTGTAGGTTCCACATACGTAGCTAGAAGGCACCTGAGATTTCCTTCCCTTGGTATGGGAGAGTGTCAATGATGTGGGGACCCAGACACATACGTTTACCAGGTTGTTTTCAAGTTCTGGGGTCATATCAGTAATGGCATTTAATTCTCTAGCCTGAAATATGTATTTAACTATTTACTTGTAATTACAATTACAATCTGTAAAACAGATCAATCTGGGAATGCTGGGCTGAAGGGCATAGTTTTATCTCTTTCGATATCTAATAATGGAGTCTTGGTAAATAGGGTTGGTTGTAAATGTGTGTGCCAAAAGGGTCTTCAAAGATCAAATATGGATCAACAATAACGCAGTATCAGATCTGCTTACAGTGCTTGTACTGACTAGTCTTTATGTATTGTATGAGGCATCAGATTTTCATTCAACGCCCACTAACGCCCCATACTGGCGTAATGCAGGGACCACACCTTACACACCACCAGGGTAAGAAAATGGTTTCAGTTTAATAACATAAATGTTAAAAAATGTCACAAACACAATTTAACCACAAAGCACGTTGTCACAAAATGTACTGTTTTTTTATTATTAGATATACAATGTTCAAGGAATAGGAATCTAAAAATGCTTTGGCTGCCTCTACTACTCCTATTTTTGTATAACCATCAAAATTACACATGGATAAACAGACCACAATTAAGATAAGCCAATCAACAGGGACTACTCACTGAAAAGGATCAATTCAATCATATGGTGAGCACTTGACTGTAAGTGCTCAAGAGCTTTCATGTTCAAATCTCCCCTGTACAGTTACATTTTTGTTAAATCTCTTTGGATACAAATAATCAAAAAAATCAATTCCTGATATTCTAATGTTTCATAAACAGTTGATTTTTATCACATAACAATAAAGGAATGTGAATGCCATTAATATAATACTTAGTATTCTCATTAAATAATATTGTTGAACATGTATCAAAAAGACATGCTCATAAAAAATACCACGGAGTGAACTTCCCCCAAAAGCACCAAAAGACATGTTGGTTTCTGTTGGTTTCTGTGCAAGACATGAGCAAAACACTATGATGACTAAATTATCCTTAGGTCCTTTGTAAGACGCATACCAGGAATTCAATCTTTTGTGAACACACGGGTATGATGCCAACAAACTCGTGGTCTTGTCACGCAACTATGACTTCTAAGGGGTAAGATCACATCCACAACTACAGAGATTAAACTGAAACTTTTGCAGTTTTCTGTATATCACGTTCTGCCATGCAGAGGACCAAAGCTGTCTTGTGGTGTACTTTCTTGTTCAGCATTACATCCTCCATCTCTTGAAACCCATGAACATGCTACATGCGTAGCTTACGGTCACCACAAACGCAAATATCTGAAATAGAGAAATATAAACAGCTCCTGAATATAAAAAGCTCCTGACAGAGCCTTGCAGTATGTTTTAGAAATATGTGTGAAGAGCCATGTTCAACACATGGCTTAGCTAACCCTCCACGTAGTAGCTATTTTAAATGTTGCCAATTATGACACAATCTTTAACCCTTACCGTAGCTGCCACATTGATATTGTACTGTCGCTGATCCAGGAAGGCATATATGTTCCCACTGGGTCTGGTCATGCAGAGTGTGCTGTTCATGATGATAGTCCCAATCGTTTGACCTCCATTTGCTGCAGTGGTGGCAGCTTCCAGGACAAATGCTCCAAAGTAGAATAGCAATGCTGTGAAGTGGTAGACCACATCCTGAGTAGCACAAAATGAATGACAAATGAGATGATGTTCATGTGATGCATTTCAATCGTATTGGCACCTGTATTCAGCTTTAGCAATCGTGCTGTATGAACAGATGTACAGTTCAGAGCAAAGCGAAATATGCTTTTCTCTTTAGGTGCAGTAAAGACCTGCAGTCTTTGCATTGTATTTTTTTACGTCGCTATTGCAAGCTGAGCGTCTTGTTGCTAGCCAAGATGTTCCTTATTAGGCTAACTATACTATTTATGCCTTTCATATTTCACACATTAATATCCTGCCTTTTTGTTTCTGTTTTCAACTGCCTACTTTCTTTAATTTCAACTCAAAATGAAAGGTCAATTGTTTGCAATGTCAACACAGGAAGAATGGGTTTAATTACAAACTCTGCTGCTGTTTTCAGACAATAGGGGTCTGGGCTTACAAACTCTCCATTGTGAAATCAGTGTGAGCTCAGCTCACTATCACAGATGGTTTGCATGACGATTATATCACATGCTTGAGTATGTTTGTTTAGAAGAGCAGCAGCCATGCTGACCTTCAAGTCACCTCTAGTAGTTCACTAGACATATTGTGGTTAATGTGTATTTAAACTAGTTTGAGTGTCGTGTTGATGTGGGAAAATGAATAGGCGTCGGTCGAGGTTACACATAACGACAAAGTAGACTTTATAGTGACACAATGGAGAAGACCAGCACAACATTGGATATGGGCCAATTATCCGGACAGAAGAAGCAATGCTTTTGAGAGAGGCAGAACTAGGGCCTATGTGTATGGCATTGACACCTGTAGGAAAAAAGGGATCCATTCTTCAGACTGAAGTAGTGATGCAGTCATACACAGGCGAAGGGGAACAGTGTGTGCATTGCTTTTAGGGAAATAAGACAGGGAATCGGGTATCTTTATTATGTACTCATTTTATATTCCTTAAAATTGAGTGGGATTGGTCCTCACCATCAACTCTACTGGTCTGATTATTGTGGTTCACCTTAATTTTAAAAACTGACTCATCTTCACGTATTTACTATTGAAATTGGAGAGAAACCTTGAACTCAATTGATGGTTTATGACTTGGCATAAAAACAGTTCCCGTCAGATCTTTTTAGGTGTCACTGGCCCTACTTGTGTAAAGCTCCTATGTCCCCCTGACCTTGTGAAATTCAGTCAATTTTAAGTTGTGGTTCCCTTGCAGAAGCTTGGCTATTAATTTCTAACTTACACAACTACCTGCTGCAAACTAACAGTATACTCACCAAAAAGTTCCAATCAGTTTGGATCCTGTCAGCAACGCCCAACAGGAAAACAGAAAGGTAGGCAAAAGAGAAGACGAACATGGTGACCGACACAAACATCACCCAGCCCTGAAGCAGAGGCACAGGCACGTTGGAAGAAGCCACGAGAATCCATACCAGCCCTCCAAACACCTAGGAGGTGGCAGAGTTGGGAGGAGAGAAATACGTAAAACAGACAGATGAACCGCAATAGGAACAAGTGATTTTTTCATTCAAACTAATAAATCAGGCTGGTTTATGTTTATTCATATATTTTGGCCTTCAGTCAATTTTACATCATGTGTGTGAGTCAATATAATTCCAAGATAATAATATTAAAACCTTAGTCCTACACGACTAACAATCATTGACTACTTGCCTATATTTATGACAATACGTTTACATGTTCTGTGTATGTATGATCCTCCTATAATCGATTAGGTAGCGCTTTATGAAGGTCTTTACACATTAAATCAGAGGTCATTAGGATTGTTCTGGTCAGCGTACACTGATACCAACCAGCTAATCTTTAACGATACATATTATAAATGAACATGAACATATGTAACACAAAATGTTGTTGTTGTTCCTAAAGTTTATTAAGTTTAGCGCATGGCTGGTTGACGACACCCCGCTTATGCTACAGATTGAATTAGGCCTACATGTTCTTCAAAAGCGATGCTATTTGCTGTAACCTGTGTAAACAAAATCGTAAGGCGGAACTTGACTTACAATCTCAAAGCAAATAAGCGCTCCAGAGTACGTCCTCAATATGTCAAAACCCAGCGGCAAAGAAATTGCTAAAGGCGCCGCAGGATTTGTAGGCTCCGACATCTTTCCGGTGATTTCTAGGCTCAACAAGGGACGGCTGCGACATACACAAATTCCTTCGGAGTCATGTGGTCCCAAACTGGTCCAACAGGTGCACCTGCCACTCCCTTAAAACTTTCTCCAAGTAATCAGGCCAAGAAAGCTTACCTGATGTATTAATTCGTCCTTGCTAGAGTAAGCAAAATGTTAGTATTGATTCAGACCTGTAACTAATACGATGTCCGTGACTATATTCTCCCTTTCCAAATTAAAAACTAAAGATATAGGGAGTTTTCCTGAGTAAACATTGTCCTTCAATACTAAGAGCGATAAAGAGCACAGCAGTGATTTTCAAACCAGCACTGCTCCAACGGAAGGTAAATAATTGCGCAACTTAACAGTTTACCCGATAACCAACGGCCAAGAGATCACTGCCTGTACGGATAGGCTACACACTTGTAATTTAAACCTTTTCATTGAGTACTGCATGCAATTTTGCTATTTGACACTAATTGACAGATTGGTTTGTAATACGTTTGTTGAGTGAAATGCTGTAGTTATGAATGCTTCGGATAAGAATATCAGAGGTTTCAGGTTTCTGTTGCCTTATCAGGTTAATGTTTACCTTAATTGTCGATGGAGGGAAGAATGTTTGCATAACCCCATGCCTGTAATGTTAGCAGCCATTCACAGATCTCAATAAAATAGAATCAGGTTTCACGTTAGATACCACCGATTCTGTAAGCACTTCTTCTAAGTTCGTCTCAAATTAAAGCAGAATTGTTCTTGTTTCAAGATATGACCGTAATACATATACAAAGTAGTTTAATGGATATTAACTTTGACAGACAGGAACTAATGCTTTGACTCTTTGAGAACATTTTAAGCAACAGACTTACTAATAGAAAAACGAACTATTCAAGAAAAGCGAGGTTACAGATGATTCACACAATTCTTAATTAATTCAATTGACAGGGACATCTTTCGTGCTACTCATGTTGGTTGCTTTACACATATAACAATGTTGTGCTGTCTAGACTGAGTAATTGAGAGTGCACTGTAACTTGTACACATAACGTGAATTTCATTCAGTTATTGGTTTTCAGTTCTCATGGGAGCTCTACTCATAGCAGGTGGCAAAATCCCTCCTCCTCTTCCTCTCTGGAACTCACAAACATAGTACATTGTGATGTCACACTCCACGTGGCTCAACCCCCCAGTGTTCTGCAGTTCCACACAGGTAGCATTGGATTTGTTCGGAGGAGTCACAGGAAGCTCCTCTCCCAGGGTCCAGCCTGCAAATCCCTGCAGGGGGGTGGAGTCTGCATACACATTGACCCCATTCTCCTGATGAGATGAAGAAGCAGAAAAACTCTGATTAGGCCATGAGTTACTTCTTAAATGTTTCTTCTAAAATACTTGCAATCCTTACAGAATTATAATAGGAAAAAGGCATTGGCATAGCTCATGTAATCAATCTGTAGTTTTAGAAGGCTGGTAGTTAATAAAAATGAGTTGAAGCCACCCACCAACAAAGTGTAGAATGGCATAAAAAAAAGAATAAAATAGAAAACAAAATAGAAAAGAATAAAATACAACTTAAATAAAACTTACAAAGAGTCCCTGATGAAGACAATGTCAATTCTGGAATTAAGAGGCCCTTTTCATAGTGCTATCCCCACTGACAACTTTTAAGTCTATAAATATTATAAACTTGACTTCAGTGTTTACTCCTATGTTCCTATAACCTCTGTTCCTGCTGTCATGTTGTTCTCTACAGACTGCAGTCCTATGTAGACACGTGTAAGTCCAGCCTGGTTGATGTAGTCTGCCAGAAGCCGGTTGACTTCTCTGCTCTTGGGCATGGCCAGCGTTCCTCCCCTCAGTTTACAGTTCATCAGAGCATCTCTGTACTTCCTGGCCTCCTTCACGATCAGATAGAACTTCTCATCTGTCTCCTTCATGCCAATAATAACTGAAAATAAACAAGTGTTATCACTTCTTCTCCACCAACTTCTCTCAGAAAATCTTCTCCTTATCGAGGGCCATGTAAGACATAATTCAAACTCACCTTTCATTCAAATCATTGAACACCTCCTGCCTTTCATAAATACTACTGAAATACACTCACATTCTCTACTGAACACCTCTCACACGTTCACATGATAATGTATTGTCACACAATGAGACAGAAAACCTGTAATGACCATAGAAATTACCTTCAGCTACCTGAGGAACGGAATAACAGCACCTGTCACATAGTATATATTACTTCGATGTTGGATTTTCAATTGTGTGTGAGAGGTGTTCAGTAGTGAATTTGACTGTATTTCAATAGTGTTTGTGAAAGGCAAAAGGTGTTCAATAGTGTATAAGAAAGGTGAGTTTGAATTACACAAAAGCATTTTAGCATTAACAATAATCTGTCTTGTGCGATTATGTTTGAGAGACCAAGACCAAGCCAATATTGCACAACTTCACAATTCAATGAAAAATGGTGTTTGTGCAATGTTTGACTGCATACATTGCAGTGCAGTTAATTAGTGATAAATGTGCATCCATACAGTACATGGTAAATAGTTTTATGGCGTAAGATAAGATGTTGCTGTAGAATAGTAATGGTGTTGGTCTTTTATAAACCTAGAAAACAGTTTAGACAGGAAACATACATACCATTCTTAACAAACTGAACTGTGTTTCTCAGTTTGCTCACGTTGATGTCTAGTTGGCCAACAAGCTTCCTATATCTTCCACAATCACAAGTGGTCCCTACATAATCAGATACATGGAGGAAGTAGAAGATTAGTGGACTATGGAACGTTCATTTACATTTTCAATGCTGAGACATTTCAGACCCATTCCAACTGTATGATTGGACAAAACATATTCAAACATATTTCCTCAATGTCATAAATTGACATACATTTTAAATATTAGGAATTTGTAAAGTATCAAAATAATCAGTAGTTTATCACATTTAATAAACTACAAGATCCAAGTAATTACTTATTAATACCTAATAGGTTGATTATGCCCTAATCCTTAAGAGGGTAGATGGTAAATAATGTACAGATTTAAAATATGGGTCACTACATTAATACTCATATCTATAATATCTGGTACCAGTCTATTTTGGGATTACAATGAATATCGTCACCTGGTTTCCCCTTCAATCCTGCAGGTCCATCAACTCCAGAATCCCCCTTTCTCCCTAGAAATCGAAATCATCCATCAACATGAACCTGCAAATCATCTTTCTGTAGCATGGCTTCAGTACTGCTGTGAGGTTTGCAATAACAGTAGACAAGAACCTACCACTAGAGAGCACAACTGTACAGCACTTCACTCACCTCTTCACTTAGACAAAAGGATTAGCTCAATTTGTCCCTCAAAGCTTCAGTCCTAACTGGCAGTTGAAAATTTAGGGGAAGTATAGCAGAATACAAACAAAAAGTGCTGGCTGTTTTTTATGGTCGTTATAGGGGGATACTATACCTGTCAGGAGAAACAAAAGTGTATGATGATTTATATGGGTTAGTCCCTTTACCTTTGCTGTACTTATTTAAGATGACAATTACTAATATAATGAGAACATTATATGACAGACTGGAAACCAAAGGTAAAATACTCAAGTCTTTGAACATATTAAAAATGATGATATTGAGATTAGGATTATGCTTCTTAAACCTCTTGCCAATCTTGTCATTATAGACTAACTTAAGTGAATCCAGGATTTCTGTGGTCCTTCTCCAAAGAATTATTGGCTCAGATTACCTCAGAATAATTTCCCCCAGTCCCTAACACATGGTCATAGTTAAACTCTCAGTAAACATGGTACATTACACCTTAATATGACTCCTTCCGCATACAAACCCAGAGCACCTAGAGACTCTAGACTATGTTGGTAATTATGAAGAATCTGAGATACATTGGTCCATCCTTTGTCCAAGCCGAGGTGGTCGTTTTCACAGACCAAGAGAATGGTGTTCTAATAGCAACATTTTTGTCAGAGAGTAAACATCTATGTAAACATACCTAATGATGGTCCCTCCCAGGTAGTTTCGACTGGCTGGATGAGGTTTATGTTGCTTATTGCTCTCCATGTTCAAACATGTCTTTTAAATGCTATCCTACATGGGCAGCTTTTAGACTTTCACCTAGAAAACACTTCCATGGTTTCAATGGGGTCTCATTCAGTAAAATGTAAAGGTTTATATTTTTTACTTCAGTGAAAACAACCTGAGGAACTTGGTAGTTGAATACATCAGGACACATTTTAAAGGCAGATCCAACTGCTAACAAAACTGTACCTTTCTCTCCCGCAGGACCCATCTTTCCCATCTGCCCGTCCTCTCCTTTAAATCCTGTCTCCCCTGACAACCCTGGATGGAGGGAAGGAGACAAAGGGTAAACTAACTGCTAAACCAATAACACTCTTGTAGCAGGCACGCCAGAAAGGCACAGTGCTGTGATTAAATATCTCTGTATTATTGCTATCTTCAATAACGGATATCTAGCTGTATATCTAATAGCAGATATCTGATTCACATGACCTATCTAAAAGTTGGACTCAAAAATATTAAAAGTGTTTATTTAAAAAATCCTTCAGGAAATACAGAGTATTTTAACTAATAGGTTGCACACAGTATACAGTAGCTCTACTCTCTAACTGAACACTACAAAGACATTTTACAATGTAAAACCTACTCTAGCCTGAGATGCTGTCAGACTCAGACTCCAAATTCGATTATACATGTTTTACTTTGGTGTTTTTCGATTTAACATCCTGAGTCAGCTTCTCATAATATGATATCATCGACTATCATCACCAAAGTAAACACTATAATAAATAATATGTTTATTTTGTAGGTAAGCAGGTGTGAAGGAACACACAAAAATATAATAATGTATTTAAGAAAAGTTCTGCGTACTGTACTGTGGCTGAAAATTTTTAGTTTACTTTGAGGAACTCAACTCGTCAGCTCCAGGTTGATTAAAGTTGGTGCCAGTTGAACCGTTTTTTTTTCCAACCTGAAGATAACAATACCTCATATCTCATCTACCTATTTAATGAGCAACCCCCTAAACTGGTGTAACGTCTCTCCCTGAGCCAGGTGCGGGGAGGGGTACAGGCACACCCCCTTAATCCAACAGCCAGCCCTAAACACTACCTTATTCAGGTAAGTTGAAGGCTGGCATTGGAGAAGTAAAACCAATATGAAATTAATATTCAAGGGACATTGATGCCAAAAATGCCAGTTCTTGACAAGTTTATAACATTTGGCACTGGATACTGTCCACATGGTTTACACATTCAAATGCCAGTTGGCTGAGACAGTCATGTTAACTGGTGTCCTACGCTTTGGGCATCTTAGCTCATTTTAGTTGTAGTTCTTTAAATAAACACACTGTATTGTATATTTTTGTAATAAATGATAGTTTTCCATTCATAGTAATCAGGCCTTGCTCATGTCCTGTAACATGGAATATACTTCTATGGTCTAACAAAGTATTATTAACTGGAAAAGGGTAGTTTCTTTAAAAGGTAACATCATAACAATATGAAGAAAAAGCAAGCAAACACATAATGGTAGGTGATGGTAAGTCACACCATTATACGTACATACAGCAGACCAAAATGACTGGTTTCTTATACAAATGTGACCTAGGTAGAAGCGTTAAAAAAGCTGGCTGCTAAGTTTGTTACTTTCCATTTCTGGAAATGACTCAAACGATCCTGGCATTTCTCTCTCTGGCTGCTCACTGATGAGAGAAGTGTGTGTTTGTAAAATAGGGAGGTGTGTATTTGTGTGTGTGTGGCTTCTCTCTCTATGATTGCCTTGTGAGCTCTGTTCACAGTGCACCGAAAAAACAAACATCTGGATGAAAGCAGCCAGCCAGAGACCATTGACTGTCTGCACGTCTGTCTGTCTGTCTGTCTGTCTGTCTGTCTGTCTGTCTGTCTGTCTGTCTGCCTAAGTGCTTTTTACACCATGGTTAACATGTGTGAATAACTCTGAGCAAACATCAGAGCTTCAGGGATACATTCACAGTGAACGATTTACATCAGGCTGAATACTTGAAGTTCAAGTCAGTGAACCGTATGCAATCAACGGTACATCAGCAATGTTAAAAACGTCCAGTCACCATTAGTCAATTGGTATTTGGTAACAAACACGTGAGTAGTAAATCAAGGAGGAGAAGAACCTGGTTGTCCTGGATGTCCAGTTTTGCCCAGCCTGCCCTGGTCACCCTCCTCACCCTTCTTGCCCAGGTCCCCTGTTCAGAATAGAGAAACAGGGCTGGGATGAGGAAATCAAGCCTCTGCATACATACCTGGAGAATAACACTAACTATAGATTGCATCATCATATATACTGCATATACAGTATGCATGAACAGTGGATACTATAAAGCCGTTATGTCAGCGTAAATATATATTATATATATATGTAATATAATATAATATGATATATATAATATAATATATATAATAATTTAATATTTGATATATTATTGTTGTGTGTGCATGAGGAGTTTGAGTGTGTGTGCGTCTGCTTCTTTTTTTGTTTAGGACGAGAGAGGTATTTGTGTGGTGTATGTGTCTGTCTAATTGTGTGATTATGCGTATCCTTGTAGGATGATGACAGTTTCTTCTTCGAGGCATGTCGTCTAATGTCCAAAAAGAGCATCCGAATCGAGCGGTGCGGGTAACCGAACAACACGCGAGGCGGTTTTCGACCCTCCTGAGCCTTGTACCTACTCCACTTTGATGACATCTGCTCCTTCTGGTGTCTTTTCTTGGAACCTTACCCCCTCCCAGCTCAACTCTGACAACTTCACTCCTTTCTCTTGGTCCAAAGGCACTTAAAGACAGCACGCCTCTCCCCCTCTTCTATCTCGCACTTAAACTCTATCGCTTCTGCGGTTAACTTTGCTTACACTGGACATTTATTCGTCTTCTTTTTATACAATGCAAAATTTACCAAGGTTTATCTTTGCCATGCTTATCGTTGCGTAGTCAACTCCTCTTCTGTTGGACGAACTTCTTAATTTCCCACTTTCGCAAAACCAAATCTACTCCACCAATACTTTCTTTGACACTTTTTCCTAAGTACGCTGAGAAGACGATATTCTTGGATTTTTTACTTTTGGCTGAGCAACCAGACTGACGTCATCTCTTATCAATTGGGCGTATCCACTCTTCCTTCATTTGATTTATACAATTGTCCACTGAGATGATTTTGCGGAATTTGTACTATATTCGTAAAGGTAGATTGATTAGTATTTGATGCTGATTGAAAGCTGTAGTTGATACGACTTCACTTTATTTAGGTGTCTGCTACTCTAAAACATCGATTGAAGTTAAAATATCTTACTTATTCTGTCAATTCTTATTAAAATAAGGCCGGTTAACGTCCCGTTGGACTAAAGCAGTATTATTTGATATCGGACTTAACCAAATAAGCTCCAGTGTTCCCTAGCAGCTGTTTAAACACACAGTCATTGTAGGGACTAGCTAACAAAAGCATTGGAAAACAGAACAAGACATTTCCTACCGTTTATGCCGCAGGCCACACTCATATACCTCAACTCTCAACGTGGCAGCATTCCAGTCAAAAGTGATTAGTCCCTGTCTATACAACAAACTGACTGGACCAATAATGTATTAGGATGAGGATACTGGACAGGGTGTGCAGTACAAGACACTAGAAACTGCTTCAAAATTTTCCTTATTAATTTTTTTCTATTAATTTAGGTTAGAATTTTAGGAAAAGGTATCCTATTTATATCAATACCAAAGGACAAAATTCAACCTTATATCAGACGATCACACAAAACCCATTCTTAATAGCTCTGAATAAAGGAAATGGCAGTAGTAGTCCTACACATGGTTATTGTTTGCTTTCACAGCAGGCTGAGTTTTGGGGAACTCACTACTGGTGTTGTAAAAACAGAGCAGAAAAAAACAGAGCTGCTGAACTGTGTTTGTAATGTCTGGGACTTTGTTGGCTACCAGGGCTTGACTTGACCAACTTCATCTCCAAATAGATGTGGCAATCTGGGATCTAATTCCATTATGTGAGTATAATTGTAATGCCAATGACCAATTGACTTCTTTCAAAACGTCAATGCTTTTGACTAAGAAAATACAATTAAAAAGGCACAATAAAAAAGGCACAATAAAAAAGGCTTATTTTTTCTTCTTTCCTTTGTAGCTCAATTGAAGTGGTTTAAATACAAATGCATGAAACGAGTAAATGTAAGCATTTGTTAGAGGCTTTGTCACTGAGAGAAGGAGGCCTCCACCACTAAGCAACCCAGTGCCCCTCTCACCCCCAAAACAATCAAACATACAACTAGATTCAAATTCATGAATCAGAAATATGAAAGTACCTTTGGATCCTGGTAAGATAGTGTTGGAACACACCTCCATGGCATTCAAATGGCCGATGATGCTTAGAGCCACAAAGAGCTGCAGTGGCCCTCTGCTGAAGCCTGTTTCCACCATGTCCCTTGTTTGGAGGACCTCACACTAGCACCAAAACCACAGTCAGCCTAGCTGGGATACTGTTTACAGAAGCTTATCATTTTGCTGTCATCCTATCAAACAACACTATCCAGGCTACACATTCCTCCTCTCTGTGCCATCTTGAGATTCTGAAGGAGAGTGTTTTCAAATGGCTTTGAAATCTGTATTTTTCTGTGGATAAATAGCACATCAAATACTTCATTGTACAAAATTGGAATAGCAATGTGGCAACCTAACTAGGCTGTAGAAGTGGATTGAGTTGTCGAAATGAAAAGTCACATCAGTGCTTAATCTGGTTGTCCTTCTGACCTCAGTTGCATCAGTGTTTTGATGTTCTGTACCCCCTTCATTAGTACTGAAGTAACAACAACAACCAACACAACAGCATAACCGCCCATCACCTTTCACTCATCTATCTCAAATCATTCCTTCCACCACACCTTAGACAGCAGGAGTGATCTCCGAAAATTTCCTGTGAACTCAATCACACAGATGAACAAACGCACACAGGAACGCACACGTACATCATGCACTCATACACACATGGAGACGTGCACGTGCACACAGACACTTGTGGGTGTGGTGACTTGGCCATGCGGTCGTCAAACCCCCGACCCTCATGAGACTTCCTGATGTAACTGCATCCTCTGGTTTCAAACTATGTGATGAAACCAAGCGTGGATTACTGCAGGGATCCAAGGAGTATTCCCTCTGAGGGGAGAATGGTCTACTCCAACCACATGTCTTGGCAGGGACATTGAATCCTCCTAGATAATGTTTCCTCTGGTACGTTCAGCTCTTCATCAGTTTGACATGCTGTGGTGGGACTGTCCATTCTGATCTGATGTGTGGGGGGGTATTTGTTGGAACGTGCTTTCTCATCAGAAGAGTGAAAGAAATTGTGGCCCTCTTTTAAGGGCTTTAGCACTCTATCTTCCTTACTCTGAAACTTAAGTGTCTCATTATCCAACATGTTTACCTTTTTCCATTTCTCTTTTCCTTTCTCTCTTGCAGTCTCTGTATCCTCATGACACAAACATAAGGCAAACATAGGCACCTTCCAACAATCTTATTACACACTTGACAAATTCTTCTTCTTCTTTCCTTCTTTTTCTGTCTTTTTCATATACACCAAATAACCAATTTTTGCCATTCATTGTCTGTCAGAGGTTTATTATCATGAACAATTGACGATGTTAAAATGAGGTTAAGAGGACCTCCCATTGTGCCGGGGTGATTCACATTCAAGAGATGGCTAAATTAACCAGGAAGGTAACCTGATTGGACCAAATATCTCTTTTAGGTACATCGCTAAATGACGGCTCTTATAATGAATGTAAAACATGTTTGGGACAACTGTGAGGCCTCCCACAGGTGATCAAATTGGAAGTTGATGCCTCCCAGCCTCCCACTGATTCTTGACAATTCTCTCTTTTGCAATATGGAGTTACATTACCATCCAATAAGCTTATTCATTACCTATGGAAGTATCACAATTGTGTCATCTGTAAAATATCAGTTAGAATTTCATACACAGTCCACCAAACAAATGTTTAACTTTTTATTTGGTGTCCGTAGGGTAAATGTCATGTGACCAAAGATGTAGACTATTGGCTAGCTATTCAAATGAGGATGAGCATGGTGGCTGAGTTTGTGAATAGAAATCTTTATACACCAACCCTACTATAATGTCATCACATTTAGACTTTCCACTATGACACGGTAACACACATGCAACTGGCAATATCCCAATGAATAGACCAAAGGTTTTACTATTATAGCCAAATCATCCAGAGTCTGTGGTCCAGTGGTATGATGAATTTGTGTTGTCAGTGCTGACTGAATGTCTTTGAACAACATTTTTGTGACGAATGTGCCTTTTTACTCTGGACCAATTTGTCTCACAAATACTGTTTGTAAACCAGTTCAGTTAACTTCATACACTTACCTGGAGGGAATTCACAAACTGTAGGAATACCTTCTCATTCATCATCATTCATCTGTTTCTGTGAGACCATAATGAGCTTATGTGTTTATTTATAATGGATATACAATACGTATTCTGGCCAATATAATGCTGTGTGTCTGTTTGTGTACATGTGACTGCCCAACTTGCATGGTCTGTTTGCATCTAAAACCATTGCAGCATACTGTACTTATTTCAAGCTTGATTTGTTGATATTTGCATAATTTTATATCCAGCTTCCTTCATAAAAGCCCTTTCTTCTTTTCTTGCTACAGTAACATAGAATGAAAGTGGAAAACTACTTCCTAACCAAAACCAAATCTTCAATTTGAGTTGTTTAGTGTTAAAACAGTGTGTTTAGTGTTCTACAGAGGTATATTGTTATGTATATAGTTGTGTTTTCATTGCAACATCATTACGCAACTGTATGTCACAAGAATATCCTCAGTCATTGACTGGACTTTTGTAATCTAAATTTAGCAATTATTTCACTTTCTGAAAAGGAACACAGTCATTATACTGCGTAACCACTCATAGCCTCTCAGCTGATAATTATTTCTGGGCCACAACTATATGAAAAGCCTGCCTTTCTGGTTCCAATAGCATCCAATTCACATTAAATACTAGCTTTTTGTGGATTTGGTAATAGTCTACCATACTTTCTCAGTGCCTCTCAGTCAGACAATAGTGCCTTCTATCTCTGAGGTGCCTATGTTGACAGTGTGGATTTAGACTGAGGTCTAGCTAAACGGTCTAGCCCTTACTGTCAATGAAACACAGGATTTTCCAGATACTGTAGGCCCATAGCTACGTACTGTCAGTCAGCCAAGTGACTCAGAGGGGTGTTATAGGATCAGATCCCTTCAGATGTGTCTGTCTTCTCCCAGGTTTCCGCCTAAGCTTTAGGTTACGAAAACCTCCATGCATTTGAGCCAAATAGAGCATGTATTTTGAGCCACACCAGGGGGGAAGGTGCTGGCCGGTTGAACATGGGCTGATCAGAGGAAATGATCCAGGCACTAGTCCAGACCCTAATAGGGTTTTTGTAGAAAGCAGTCATTTTGGCAAAATCAAAGAAAAATCCCCACCAACCCTCTAACACATTGTGAAACTAAGAGTTCCCACCAACTGTGTCTCTGTCTCTTGGCAGCCAGGCTGTTTATTGCACACTGTGCCTATTGAGAGTGACTGCTACATTCTCCTCAATCCGGCGCACTTCCCAAGGAGTCTCGATTGCCAGAGGCCAGAGTTCTGAGTGAGTTGTAAAAAAAGAAATTCAGTCACATAAACTCAAATTCAAGTATCAATCTCGTCTGCCTGCCTGCCTGCCTGCCTGCCTGCCTGCCTGCCTGCCTGCCTGCCTGCCTGCCTGCCTGCCTGCCTGCCTGCCTGTCTGTCTCTATCTGTATCATCTATCTTTCCCTCCATCCATCCCCCATCCATCCATCCAACTTTCTTTTTTTTGAGATGTTGTGTACACATGATATTTGCGTTAATTGACATTCACTAAAAGCCCAACTCAGTGTCCCATCACGAGGTTCATGCACAGTCGTGAGTTCTAAAGACTTTTAGGAAAGCTCTCAGGATAAAAACGATTAAGGATATTACTTTAAAGTCAGGATTTCAAACAGAGATTTGTGATTTCATGCCTTCTCTTGGTGACACACAATTTAATTTGCGGTCTGTGATTTATGAAATGACTACAAACTGTTGGAATTGCTTAGATAGATTTTGACTGAAATTGGACTTGTTGGTGTTGCTTTAGGCAGTACTGGTTTACAGCTAACACCAGACAGACTTCATGTAAAACCATACCTTGACATGTGGTTTCAGGGATTTAGACATAAATATGGAGCTACCAAACAGTAGTAGGCTGAGGAAGAGAAACTTTGTTTTTGTCTCTCTCTCACACTCTCTCTTCCATCTTGTTCTTGTCCTGCCCTCTCTGTAAAAGCCTTCAATGCTTCCTGCCTCACATTGTAGGTGGAAAAACTTTATTTGACCTGAGAAGAAACAAAATAAATCATCACTAAACTGTCCCATATGGCTGTAATCTAGCCATGGCTAATACCATTCATGTCATAGAGCAAAAGAAGAATGATACTCCTATGGCGCTGGGTGGGATGTGCTGTCAGAACGTTGCTAACAGATCTATGTTCTCCATGTTCCTGTTTGAGCGAGATACAGGCCCATATGTTACCACAAGTCACAAGTGATCGATAGGAATGGTGGACTCCTGAATGTAGTACTGGGGTTAGTAATTGTGTAACTTGTAATATAAAAGTAAAAATGTAAATGAAGTCTGAGAATTATTGTGGATATAAACTTGCCAAGGGATTGTTCAAAGACCAGACTCTAGACTACAGTATTGATATACTGAACAGTATCATAAAAATTTGCAAAATTGGTTGGAAATAATATCTAAAACAATGTCCACATTGAATACTGCATGTTGAAATGCTTTATTCGGCCATAAACCACTAGCCAATTATCGACACGTGATGTCACTATGCTGACTGCCAGATCAAGCTTAGTGTTTTGTTATTCTAACATTTGTTGCTCAGTAGGGCTTTTATTCATGTTGTTAGTTTGTTTAGATTCACACTGCACCTCATTTAGATTATCACCATGGAAGTGAGACAACTACTCTGAAGGCCAGACTCTCATACGGCCACACACACACACACCGAAATGCACATCCTATAAAAATACACTCGTGCATACAGTACAACCATGACAAATGCTTGCATGCAAACACTCACAAGACCACTTACTCACAAGAGCACACATACACACATCTGGAGCCAAAATCAGAGGCGGAGTGATGAGCCAGAGTTCATCGTCAGTTCCTGCCTCACAAGTCAACAGACAACTGCATAGACACAGAGGGTTCTGTTCTGGTCTCTGACTGGTCCTGGCCGATAATAGACAGGAACAGACATGATACTGGCACCAGGGTTCATGGTGTCTTGGCGGGACCTGAGGAAAACATGAGGATTGCCATGCTGACCACAAGGTCGGACCCTCTGCAGACGGTGCCACTGTGTTTTTCCTGGCCCTTGTTTTAGTGGATAATGCTGTGTTTTAGTTTATCTCAAAAGCATTCTAGTAATAATCTCTGTATTTTTCTATGTGTATGTGTATATCAGTGGCATGATTATCTCGAGAATCAGACACTTCAAGAAAAAAATATTTTTAAGTCTGCAGGTGTGTTTATGGGGAACCAAGGACATGTTGTGTTGTAAAGTTATTTGGAAGAGTGGTTCGTGAGACATAAATGTAAATAGGTAAACATTTTCTGCCAGGATGCACTAAGGAATGAAGCAATGGATCTTGCGAGAAATATATGTCAACATGTTAAGCTGAACTCAACAATAGGGCCATGGGTGAATTAATATGAATGCTCTTCACAAGTGAAACAAAGAAGGACAATGTAAATGCATGGAAGGCATTTTATATTATTTAATGACAAATTCTCATTTTGATCCTGTGTTAAAAAGGGAAGAGCAGGCCCAGACATCCCTACATATTTACCAAAAGTTGAAAAAAGAGATTGATAAAACAATTGATAAAACAGCAACCAAACGCACACACAGTGAACCCATGTGAAAGATTGGGAACTTCCCTGGTCAATGCTCTGTCCTCGTCTTGTCACAGCCACAGACCCAGCTGCATCCAACATCTTGGTCCTGGGTGAAGGCTTTGGACATGGACCTTACGGGTAGTTCGCTGGGAACAAATGGGTACAAGGGACTGGGGGACCTGAGGCCTTTTTGCTAGGGGTTGAGGCTTGGGGGCAAAGAGTTAGACATTGACCCTATGAGGCCCTTTGCTCCATTGTCAAAAACATGTAAAACCATTAGCGCTGAAATTAGTCACCAGGTACCATATACTTAAAGAAATTCAAAACAACATTAAATCTTTTGAGTTTTCTCCCTTTCGCTGACAGGATGCGCTCCATATAACATTATGGGTCTGCTTTTATAGCAGTTAAATTATGGATGAGGGGGTGATTAGGTCGCATTTCATGCTTTTCAAACAGACAGTTAATGTTTTTAGCAGACAGGCACTGTCCATTTTATCACATGGGTGTGGATCTTTAACCATCTTCTTCCAGTGAACACTCCAGACCCATGCCTGAGGGAATCTCTATCTCTATAATTCTTCAAAGCATTTTGTCAGATTTCTCTTTCTTCCAAACCAACACTTGAGAGACATGCATCTTTTTCTGGCATTTACTCATCGGTGTGTGTTTGACAAGAATTATTCATTACATTTTCACACATGTACCTATCAAGGGTTCTGAGAGACATCTTCCAGGGTAAACCAAAAATTTGATTAAACTCGGACTACAGACGTTTTGTTTGGCAACATGGAAGACAAGAAAATCCAATAGGAAATTGGAACAGTGTGTGACCACAGTAAAGGTCTGAATTCAATACAGCTGTAGTAAAGAGTTGGTTTCTGAGCCAGAAAAACAAAAGGGGTTAAGCGCCACTCGATGAAGCATCACTACTGGAACAGGCCAGAACATCTGCACATGCCGGTGCAGGACAAGCGTAACAGGGTGTGTCTGTGGCAAGCTGCTGTGACATACAGTACTCTTCAATAGGACGCTCTCTCTATCCTTTCCCCATCTCTCTTTTTCTTTGAACTGACCTTTCCAAAGAGGATCCCACAAAGGATCAAACCCGTCTGTATACAGTACCAGACCAGCTGGGGCTCATCTAAGAACCAGCAGGAGGAGAACCACCCATACCCGTTTGGGATCATGAGCACCCAGTGGACTTGTTTACAATTGGATGGTCCATAACCATGTGTCAGCCAATTGGTGTGGTAAAATGCCCATCCATTCTACACCCCCACCCACCTATTTCTGATCTGATGATGTGACTGACATGCATTACACAGATGCTAATTTAGTTTAGCTACTAACAACCCAGGCTAGCCTGTTGCGCAGCACGGGAGTCTGGATAAATATAATTGCCTAAGCAGAGGAAGCCTGAAAATAAATCCCTAACAGGAGAACCATGGCAGCAGTTACAAATTCTTAAGCCACATTTTAGGAGGGACACCACATGGCACTAAGTTCCACCGGACGTGTGTCGTTTTCCAGAAATCCCATTAGCGGGAAGAACGGGTGGAAAGGACGTCTGGTGTAGAGTCTGGACAAAGATGTGTTTGAGATGAAGAGAGCAGTGTGTGTCAGATGCATGTCATAAGAGGACATGGAGGAGCTGTCAGTTCACAAATCAAACATTTTGAGAAGGTTGATTTTATGTTTAGATAGGAGTAATAGATTAAACATTGTAAAATCATGACAACTCATGAGGAACTTAACCTGGTCTCCCCAGCTTTAATATGGTAATACATGTTTTCAGCAACAATTTGCTTTAAAGTTATATTGACGATGATTCCAATAATAAGATATCAATTAGACGAGATAAGCATTGTCGATTATTACAAAAGTGTAAAAAGGCCCTGCATGGGGAAAGATTAAGGGGTATGGGAATGTTATAAACAAGCAGTTGAAGGTTTTGTTACCAAAACAAAGTTGACATTCATATCCACCAACTCCTGAAATTCTAACCTCCCCACTTTTTGACGTTTTCATGTTGACACCAGGACCATTGGCCATTGCCAAGGCAGCTGGTGCCTCAATTGGTGAACACGTTAATCTAAGAGGCGCATGGCACCACAACTGAGCAAGACAGAGGGCTAGAGATGGGAGGGGGGGGGGGCTGGAGCACTGCCTCAAACTCCAAGGACTCTTTGAAACCCAATATAGAGGTTACATTCACAGTCTGGTTACCCGCGATCCACCACACACATACTCGCTCTATTTCTCTCTTTCTCTATATATTTCTTTCTCTCTCTTTCTCACTCTGTCACCACACACATACACACACAAACTCTCACAAACAGGGGTCAGATGGTGATCTCCCTAATCTAGTCTACTCTTGCGGGCCAGGCTCTCTACCTAGTCTGTGCAGTATGTCACAACCATCGCCATCTCTGATTCACACAGGAAGTATGTGGTGTGTCACACATTAACAAGACCAAGATATCCTGCTTCATGGCAACACTTTTACCTCAGTAGGGTTTTGGTTGCTGAGTCACAGCACTTTCTCATTTTTGTGACTTTATGTTCTTTTACTTGGGAGTTCATGGTTCACACGTCTATTGAACAGCATGTAACACACGACCATCATAATACTGTAACCATACTCTACCATGTTTCTACCCTTCGCCTGATTCACGGACAAATATTAGGAAATGAATTATCTGATCCAACTGCCCCACCTACCTCAGCCCGACCCGACCCAACCCTGACCACCACAGTCTCATGAAATGGCATAGTGAAGCTCCCGATCTGACTCACTTCAGGAGAACTTTTAATCACCTCGCCCTAGTAACGGTATTTCCTCACAATCTGTGTCACAATGTTAAGGCAAGTGTGAATTTAGAACTAGCTGTGGTTACAGTGTTCTCCAACAGAGTTTGTCTGCCAACCCACATTCACATAAACTAGGGGTGGTGGTGTCACAGAGCTACTGAACCAGCATAGAAACACTGCAGGCCTATACTGTCTAGATAGAATAGTTGGTGATAGGTTTGCCACTGGTGATATTAGGCCATTGACTAAAACATACATGCACTCTCTAATTGTTGTCCGTGGACTTTAAGTAGGTGCTAAGAACTATGCAGAACTATTGCAGAACTATGAATTGCTGCTTAGGTTTCCCTTTCTTACCTAATGTCTCCTCCCCAAAATCGTCTTGTGTCTTTCCATGGTCTATTCCAGGGCTGCCTAACATGGAACTACTAACATGCTGTGCTTCTGACAGCATCCAAGAGAACATGTTGGATGCCGTCAGCCATCTATCAGGTATTACACTGGCCCACTATTTGTTTCCAACAGGTCAATGTTCCCTAAATGCCTTCTGGGAACAAAATAGTTTCTGACCTGTAGAATACAATTTGAGTTGTATTTGTAATGCTTTGCAACATGTTAACCTCATTGTTTGCATACATTAGGAATGGCTACAGACATGCATGTAACTCATGGAAAGGTACATAGGTTCAAACCTTTAAAAAGGCATTAGATGTTCCAATACTAATGTTTGTATGTAGTTTTGATAGTTAAGTCAGACCTATGATACTCTTTTTTTCGGTCTAGTTGTATATCCATCACTAAGGTATTTATAAATGAGAGAAGATTATATATCAGTGTACAGACAGTTAAACATGGGAATGTCAATTTTGCATTTGTAAAGACACAATGCTTAATAACAAAAAGTATTGGTCCACTATGCATATTTGTTTAGTAATGTATTCATAGAGTCTATAAATTCAAGTAACATAATAAGTATAATGTAATCTATAATAAAATATAAAAATGATGATAATTGGGCCCTGTATAGATCTTTTCAAGTGAACTTTAATGTAACATTTTTTTTTTTTTAAATTTATTCCAAAGCTTCATTGCTCCATTGGTTGAATACGCTTTGTCTAGATTTAAACCAGTAGTCCTACTGGTTTAAATCTAGACAAAGCATACTTGAGATAACACTTGAATCCATGGGCATATCTTAATGGTTGAAATGAACACAATGTCAGATATAAAAAGCCAGATAGATGGATGAAGAGACAAGTAGAAGGGGAACAGGTCTTATGATGGCTTCCAGACAAGTCTGGTGTATGTGAGAGGTCTTTATTATTGAAGATGGCAAGGTTATCCCTTACCAAATGTCCTCACTCCAGACGAGTCCTCGTCATCGGAGCCCTTCTCAAATGGCTACAGAGCATCTATGTTTCCCTGAAGGGCGTTGATGTGGTTGTAACTTGGCCAAAATGCAGCCACAGAGTGACCGTCAGAGAACCACTAATGTGGTCAGAGGGGGACCTTGCCGAAAACTCCTCAGGACGGAGCAACTTGAAGAGAAATGCTCCTCACAACCCCCCTAAACAAATATGGTGTGGTGGAGAAAAAAGCCAAGGAGAGGCATTCAACGATATTTATTTTTTCCTCCTCTTTCAGAAGGGGATCTCTTTTCTTGAATGAGAGGCTTATTTCCATTCTACACCTATCAATTTCTACAGAATGATTAAACAGTTTCTTCAGTTCTCCTTCCAGCCATAAAACCTCCTCCGACAAATATAGTTTTCAGCGCCCTTTTACTGGCAATGAAATCATTTGAATTGAGCTGCTTTCCTTGTCAGACATGCTGCAGTTCTAAAGCCATTGGTATGTGTGTCTATGTGTCTGTCTTCAGTCAGTTTGTTTAACCTTGAGCCTGGCAAATGCATCTGCCATCCAGAGATCCACAGAATGACTCACAATTATATATAAAAAAAAACCCAATAACATGGTTGTAAGAAATTAGGTAAAAAAGGAAATCAGTCAGTGTGATGGTATGCTCATGTACTATGAGGGATAAGAAGGTATTAAGAATGATTAATTCCTCAATGTTTGTAATGTTGACCACAAATTCATTCAGTTGGAGTTCCAAATTTGCTCTAATTCTGTAGCCGTGATAATCAAAAAAGCAGCAATCATCGATTTCCAGTGGTTTTACAGAAGTTTATTCATGTGTGTGTCCTGGCAAAACTGGGATGAGTTTGCTGTTAAATATGTTGCACAGTGAACACCTTTGCATAAAAGTAGAAATTGAAGTGTTGCTTTTAAATTAGATTTTTTCCTCAACATGAACATCTGTTCATCAACTAGGTCGGTTAAGATTATATAAAATTAAATATTTGCAAGACAGCATTGCAGTATCAAAATATTAAAGTTTTAAAGGAATTTGGGTTGCCACGTGTGAAATCTTCTGTGACTGTGATATCCAATCTCTGATCTCACTGTATGTGTTGTTAAGGTCCGAGCTACCACACTGTAGAGACATAGATTAATACTTCCACAGTCCAGACATTCTCAAGGCTCTGGTAATTTCCTTAAGTGTGGGCACCGTACTACTGGGAAAGTTGCGAAGCTTTAGACCTATTTTTCCAAGGTAAGATGCAAGTTGCTGAAGATTTAACAGTTTGGAAAATTCTGATGGGGATAATGTTCGGTGAGGAAATAAAGCACCAGCATGAAAGTTTTGTAACTTAAGAAGTCCTATGTGGAAACTTTCTTTCTTGATTAAAATCTGGATAGCGTGTTTAGCCACAACATTACAACCAAATACAAAATGTTATACTCAGGAAAAATAACTTAAGGCAAAACACCCCTGCCTTTTAGGGTGCCAAAATACTTAGGTGATGCAATATCATTTACAACATTTCCTAGACAAGATGTATGCCGATCTTGAATGACCCGTTGAAGAGTCCATTTCCTATTACTACACTATGTTGTATATATTTCTGTCAAAGATGAATTTGCGTACTCTCTAGGGAACTCTGTACTGTGCATATACAGTATAATAAACTTTTTATTTTGATCCTTGTCCACAGCATGTAGTGGACAGAGCAAGGGAACTGTTCACAAATAAGTAAACTGTACTCATAAAACACACATTCAGGTTGCTTAACATGAAATGAATTAAACAAACACAAAAACAAACAGCTGCTCACTCCTGGCGACAAAAACACTTAAACACACAAAGTAAGCATCATTTTTTCAAAGGTTTGTTTGAAATGCAGATTGGTTTGATTCATGGCAGGAATTGAGTGTAAAATGGTTCATTCAGACCTGAAACCCACAGTATGAATCACATACTAACATTATTGTAACACTACATATGACTTGACTTTACAGTCAAGTAAATTAGGGCATGCCATTGGAAGCTGCTCAATTGGAGTAAAGCTTTGATATAACTCATCTTAGTGTTTATTATGGCCAAGTATTCAACTAGATATGTAAGAATCTTTCCTTAGCACGTACTGTACCATATTGTAAGTATAACGATAGACATTTATAATGCTTACATAGTCTATACCTCACTTCTTCAGAGAACGCAGATTCTTCCTATGATTTTCTCACTATTTGTGACTTAAAACATCAGGGATAATCTCAATCTAACCAACAACCCCACAGGGAACACTACTCTGATGGCCTGAGGTAACTTGATGTACAACACTCACTGGACAGAATTCTAGTTATTCACAAGGTAAAACTACAAAGAAAACAACATTTTACAAAGAAAACAATGAACTACAAAGAAAACAATGCAAATGAAAAAGCAATCGCATCATCTACCCTCAAACCTTCAGGTAGGGGTTAGTGCTTCCCAAGATGCCATTTGACTCTTTGTTTTGACCGGCAGATGTTCTGAAGCTGCCTTGCTTATGGCACTCCTCAATGCACATGTCCCATATTGATTATTTTGGTTGCCTTTTGTGTCATTCCATCAGGCACAAATAAAGTGTTGTCCAGTTGATATATGTCTGAAAGGCCCAAAGAATGAGAGAGAAACACAAAATAAAAATAAAACTCTGAGATGATCTGCAGTTGAGACAGGGAGGAGAGCGTGAGAACTGTAGATCCACGACATGTATCTTATATAGATCCACACCATATAGCTGACATAGATCCACACACTGTAGCATAGATCCACTCCATGTAGCTGATGCAGGTGTACGGCATATAGCTGAAATAGATTCACACCATACTGAGACTGGGCTATGGGCACCAGCTGGGCCACTAGCCCCATGTCCTGCCACAGTGGATTGCTGATCTATAACCAATAGCATTCCTGTAAAGTGAGTAGGTTTCTAAAGGAGGGTTTGAAAGAAGTAGTTGTGGCCAAGCTTCAGTTTATGCAGTACACTGAGTGAAATGCACCTTTTACTGACATGGTGGGTTTCACTAGACCACCTTGATACCTTGATGTAAGAACTAGACTGTAGCCCTTTAGGTAATCATGCTATGTAATGTTTGCAGGTTTGATACATTGCCTTTTTGGTTACAAATTAACGGCCAAGAAAAAAACGTTTCCTGGCCTGATTGTCAAGAGCTTCGCTTACATTTCCTGGAAATCACCATCTTTCCCATAGCAGCACAGAGATCAACTTAATTACATTTGACCTTTCAGATTAGGGTAATAATACTTTTTTAAATTAGACATTTATGAAAGCATGTGTATAAATCAACACACAAAGATCAAAGCGGGCCAAGTATATCTAATGAATTGTCATGTTTATTAAATATTACACATGTCAGATGGGAGAATACAAAGGAACACATTTAGGAAATTACAGTGACTGTTTTTCAAGTTGTGTCGAGTTCAGATGATGGATGCTAAACACAACAGCTTATTGTTGAGGGCCACAATCCAAGCTTCAGTTGCGGTCCCTTTCTTCATCCATTTTCAGGAGCTGTTATGGAAATAATCATTTTTGGTTAGCTTTGGTGGCTAATAGAAACACATTGGGAAGCCTAGGGCTGAACAGAACTGGGGAGGGTTGGGGGTGGGAGCTGAGTTAACCCACTCATATTGACTGACTATATGCAAATGAGATAACAGGTGTATCTATTGCTCCCTTTTTCATGATACTTTGTAGGTAATCTCTTCGTCTTTTTGCTTGTTTTGTATTTAAATCAGATTGCTTGTTCAAGTATTTATCTTGCAGCCGTTTTTCCCTTTCCACTTCCACTTCCGCAGGACTGCCATGGTCAATAAGAATATGTTATCAGTGACTTGCCTCATTAAAGAAAGGTTACATTTAAAACTATTTTATGACAAATTGAAAGTGTCTAATCTTTTTGTTTTGCTCTTGAACTTGCAATTGCAACAGGAAGAAAGAATACACAGTGTTTACCTCATAAGTCAAGATCAGTTGTCTGTGAAAATAATGTAGCCACTAAAGAACACAGCTTTTTGATTTATAGTTGGTGTGTGGCTACTAGGTTTTGGCTTGGGAGAAATGGAATGGTTTAGCTGTCCAGTGGTTTAGCTGTTCAGTGGTTGGTTCACCTCTTCACACCCACATTTCCTTACTTGGAGTGAATGAGTATCAGTCATTGAAAGCAAGAAGAATAGAAATACAGCAGACCTTACCTGTGGTCAGTTAGTCCACACGTCACTGAAGCTGCAGGGGTGTGTCCTGCATGTGTCTGCGTGTCCAAGCCTATTTGTGTAAGTATGTGACGTTTTGGTTGGCTCTGACCTTTCTGTTAAGATTTCTCTCTTGGCCTGTCGAGAGCAAGAGAGGGCTATTTTCTTTGTGGCTGTGCGTAGACATAAAGTCTTCGACGTCAAGCAGTCCTTGAGTTGTCATAAGTCACTGCTGATCTCTCTGTGAGCAGGATATGGCAACATATGATCGCATCATCAGGTTTTGGGGTGAAGCCTCACTTGTATTAACTCTACAAGAAATACAGGCAATCCCTGCACGTTAGTGACAACCCACATGATGTACTGAGTGAATGTTATATATATATATAATACATATATGTATATATATATATGTATTATATATATTATAATACGTTTCTCGCCATCATCTTGACAAAATGTTACATGTGGATGTCTTTTCACTCCTTTTCTCTCCAGGGTTTTTCTGTGACATTCATGTAACAAAGTAGGAAGGATAATGGTTTGAGTTTTGGGACTTTTACGTGACTAAAATAAAGACATTGTTATAATTACCCTTATTTATTAGTGTAACTCCTTTCACCTGGACATAGGAAATTACTATGCAGTATTTGTAAGTCACTTTGAATAAAAGCCTCTGTTAAAAGAAGAAAAACATGTATTATGTAACTCCAATAAGTATTAAACAGAATCCACTCTGTATGTGCTGATTTAATAATGAGCTAGGAGGAATTGATTGGCTGGTGGAAGTTAGTTACTGTATTACAAACAGGCATACAGGCCTACTGTAGGCTTTTGTCAGCAGTTATCAAAGTAAAAAATTAATTAAGACACATTTTCATGGATCCAAAAAGTCTACAAATGTCAATCAGAGAAAGACACATATTCGGGAAAGGGTTACAATCAATGGCATTTGGAGGGACAACACATGGAATACTTACTATACTTCCTCTATGTACTTGTTTGACGTTGTATAAATACTATACAGGATTAATTTAAAGGTCAATTAAACATGAGAGGGGCCCCTTCAGTTACTGTATGTGCGTAACAACCCAATCACAGAGAGGATGCTCATATTTTAAGTCTGCGTACAGAGCGCACCCCGCTAGTGGAAATGCCATCGAAGTGGGTGGGCACACTTTCCTCATCCCAACTGCAGTATAAGTATGGAAACGATACTTTCCTACCGGAGTTGATTTTAGAAGAGAGATGAGCGTACGGGTAATGAAATCCCATCCAGCAATGAAATTGTTTGTGGTGAGTAACTTTGGCCGATGCTTACTTTGTTTTCTCTTGGGAACACAATTGCTGTCCTTAAGCGACAGTAGGAGTTGGGCTATCACTTGTGAAAGCATTCTTTTTGGGAATAATTGTCTCTGTACTACTGTACAGTATCAATGAATGCCGGTTTTACTATAACATGTTGTCTATTTCCGTAAGGAGCCAGGTACAGTAGGCTAGCATTTCGCTTTCAATTTTGTACGATGTATTTATTTATGTATAACTAAGTCGCGTGCCAGTCGTGCGTTTTTATTCTGACCTGCTCTCACAACATTCATCGGTTTTCATCGGTTTAGAAAATAGTCAGTGGTTATAGTTGTACTTTAGAGGTACTATGTAATGTTGATCATTTGCATTATAGCCTAATTCACTTTACATTTTGAGCAACTTGTTTTTAGAATTCAAGTAAATAATGTAGTATACTGGATGTAGCCTGCTAAGGAGCAAAAATAAATATGTGAGAAAATAATTACAACATATTGTTTATTCTTATAGGAATGATTCATTGTTTATGTGTCATAAATACACACATTGATATATTGTCAAATTAACATTAATTAACTAATCAAACTACATTATGTAGCTGCTTGATAAGATGGGTTATCTTTTTGACTTACTTCTTTTTATGATGTAATGCAAACCCTGTAAAATTGTATAATTCCTAGATTCAGGTGTGTCTTACTGCCACAACCCCTATCCTGTGTTTGCTGAATTAGAGCCTTTGGATACCAGTTACTTCCAGGTCTGATGTGTTTTGCATGGCCCCTGTCACACCATTTGCATATGTGATGTTTTGTGTTGAGATGTGAATCAGAGTACAAACCGAGCTAAGACTATGTGAGAAGAACAGTTTTACCATTACGCGATTTTTGTTTTTGAGTACGCATGCGAGTGTGTGTTAGTCTCATTTGATGTGAAAATACTTGTGAAAAGTGACACATGCATCATCCCACAAAAGTCATTTCAGCCTGCTTGATGTAAATAACGTATCAGAGACTGTTATCTCTAAGTTCTTTATCTTTATGCCCTATGTTCCAGTATGGCAGTTAAGTCTAACTTCCCTAAAAAAAGCCGCTCTCACTGAGGTCAGAGTAGAGTATCAAAAGGTCACATACTGTATATCTGCACAACCTGATGCCCTGTTTATTAAAAAAGGAACACTCCTGAAAGTAAATCAAAGTCTAGCTTCCTTTTTCAACTGATTGAGATTAGCTGGTGGTCAGTAACGTTTTTACATCTACAGCAATAATAATAACAAGGTGTGCAGGTGTGTGTAAAGAAGAAAGAGATGGAAAGAGAGATAAAGAGATAGAAAGTCCTATGTCACGTCTGCGTAGGAGTTGCTGTGAAAATGTATTCACATGACTAATGCAATGCAAATGATCAAAGGAATTTCATCATCTTAGTGAAATGGAAAGGAATTTAATCAAATTATGTTGCTTTGCATTGGTAATGTTCTAGTGTAAACAGCTAAAACACAAGAACATTCTAGTGCTTTGTTTAGTTATTTGTTTAGTTGTGCACACAAGCAGTCCTAAATTGAATAATTACTGAAAGAAAAAGTGTGAATCTGACTTCAGCGGTGGTGGTTTTTTAACCTTTCAATGCAAGTAGCAGAGGTTTGGGAGGATTACACATGTAGATGAGGAGGAGCAAGAGCCGGTTGGTTATGGATGGTAAATAGCACAGTGATACTTGGACACAATATGGGTGTGATTGCACAGTCATGTGTACTATACCTGCAGGTGGGTGTGTGAGGTTAAAAGATGTATAACATTCTGTGACCCCAGGAACTTCGCCATGGAGGTGTACAGGATCATGTGTCCTAGGACTCACTGATATTGCAAAAACTGTTATGTCATATAGCTTGTGTATGTACAGTTCAGCTGTATCTTCCTTTTTCAGAGAGGACTGCAGTCCTGGGTGATGTGGGATTTCCTGTGTGATTGTACTGAACAGGTGGCTTTGTTAGAGGAAAATCAATAGCACACAGGTGGTATTTGTAAGTGTGTGTGTGTGTGTGGGAAGGGCTCTGCATGTACATGTGGCTGGGACTGTTCTTGTGTGTGTCAATACCTGCTATGGTATTGCTACGGTATTACGCTGATATCTTGCTAGATGAATTATCTGCAATCAACAGTCAGCACTTAACATCACTAAAATGATCACTATCATTAAAACTATGATTAAAAACACATAGTTTATCTGGAGTAGGCTGCAGTCTAGACAGACCGCAAAGTGTTACTATCAGCTATGGATTGGGGTATATACAATTCTGTTCAGGTGGTAAATCACATCCTTAAACCCTGTCCTCTGAAGTTCATATAATTAGTGGTCTGAATGCTAACTAACTCAATAGCATCTCCCTCTGAGTAAAGAAACAGGCAATTCAGTGAGATTGAGGGAATGTCCTGTATTTCAGCATACTTTGAAATCAAACATTCCTCTCCAGACTGGCTACAGGCCACTGAGACATCCTCTGTAACTTTCCCTCAGATCGTTGGAACGGTGCAATTATGGTCGTTTGATGCCCAGTAGCAGCATGTAATTTTGGTTTGCAGCCATCGTGCAGCAAGTCGACAGATGCTAACTTCTAAGGAAATGCTGAAAAGTGAAAAGTTCAACATCTTATTCATTGCTCGATTATTTGCATTTATCCCTTCCAATGAATCAATTTCAAGGACTTGAAAACTTCATTCACCTGCCTGTAGGGAGGTGAATTCACCTGATACTGAGAGGACTTGATTGATTGGGCCTGGTCAAAGTTTGATGTGCAAAACAGACAGGTCGAGAAGAGACAGTGGTCATGTATCCTACAGGATGGGGGTCTTTGAGAAATCCCAGTAACCTTTCCTTTGGCTTGAGTGAAGGGCAGGGTATATATCGAGAACTGAGGGGAAACTGTGCTCTATGGCTTCGGCACACATGGTGGTGTGTGTGTGTGTATGTTGGGAGTATGGGGAGGGTGAAGTCCACACATCCAATTGTTATTCAACAATGTGCCATCACTACCACATGCAACAAACCTGGCTTCTGAAGTTATGGTGACAGGATGGGGAATCATTAGGATTTTTCAGGGTCAGCATGCTATTAGTTGTTTTTGGGGCTTCTGACTTGCATGCAAACTACTTTATTTTGGATTCCATTTGAAAGTGCATTCCACTCTTGGAAAGAAAGAATTGAACTGCCATGACTCCTTTACTTAAGAAAGATGTTTGGTGTTAAGTTTTTTCCATTTGAAAACTATTTGGCTGTATCCCTCAGAATCTTCAGCCATGTCGTCAGTGACATAACTAGAATGACACATTGTAAAAGCATGCAGTTAAATGCTGATGTCCTTCTGTCTCATTTCTTCCTCCTCTTCTCTCTCTTCTCCCCCTCCTCTCACCCTTCCCTCACTTCCTAACTCCACACCCTCCTTTCCTTTCATCTCCTCCACTCCCCTCTCCTTTCTTCCCCTTATCGCTTCTCCTCTTCCCTTCTCTCAGCTCTTCACAGCATCCCTCTCTTGGGCCTTCCAGGCAGCACCACGCCCCAAGTATTCACACCTTGACCCCCTGACCTCAGAACTCCTCCAGTGTGATCAGTGTCCTCCTGGCACAGCAGTCCGGCACCACTGCACCGCCAGCGAGCCCACTGTCTGCATGCCGTGCCCCAAGCGCCAGTTTTCTGATGACTGGCATTGGGGCGAGTCGTGTCAGCGCTGCACGTCTGTTTGCAAGGAGAGACAGCTGGTAAAAAGAGAGTGTAACAGCACCCATGACCAGCTGTGTGAGTGTGGACCAGGCTTCCACCTTGTGGTGGAGTTCTGCATCAAACACAGCACCTGTGCACCTGGAAATGGAGCTGTCAGTCTGGGTATGTTTGTCTGCCAAATGTCCGTCCTGTTTTTGGGGGGATTCTGTGCCATCTTCTTTTATCTATTTTTCATGTGTGTATGTAGCTCACTTACACTAGTTACCTTTAACTTTATAGTTAATGTTAACTTTATTTGTTGTCTTTTGCCTAATTCAGTCACCCAAAAGTGTTCTTCCTGTTCATTGTATGTAACTTCATATTGAAGCATTTAGGTAAGTAATAAGTTAGCTTGTTTGAGTCTAATCATGCTGGGCCCAAGTTTTAATCAGTTCCTTCTTAGAGGGGTGTCTGTGGTACTGACACCTAATTAGGAAGAATACCACTGCCTGCTGATATTCAGAGAAAATTGGCATCCTGTTCTGCGTGTGCCTGTTCTCTGTGTGCTCTCACAACACAACTTCTATAGATCATGGTGCTGCAACTGGAAAACTCTGTTGCTGCAATCGGATCACCTGACCTTGTAGTCCTGATGGGTAATTCTTCTAGTGTATTCATACAAAAACACTGTTTGAGTCTCAGAGATGGACAAGTTCCTTTCACAAGCGACTGTTCTTAACAAGGCCTTTGGGTCGAAGGACTTTATTTTTTCTCCAATACGCGATGATGATGTTTCTCCTATGTTTGTCACATCAATTCGTAGAGTTTCTTTTACAGTATACATATCTGATTAATTAAATTACATGATCAGAAAATAAAACCTGCATTTATGCTTCCATGTAAAACATTCAGTCTATGTCCTGGAAATATCAAGTAACCAAAGTTGGACTGTGTCTCTCTTAAACTTTGGGTGTGGTTACCCTTTTATACCTTTTTCCAGGAGAGGGCAATGTAGCCATTTCCATTGAAAGGTCTTGGTAATGTTGCTGTAAAATCAATAATTTTGTCACTTTTGTAATTTTGCTTTAGTGTTTTTTCAGTGTTTTTAATTCAGGTCATGGCATTGTCCTGTATAAATTTTGAAACGCACAAAGTTGTGAAAATATTGACAGGGAGAGAGAGACAGTAAATGGCAACAGCAGCTCTGCTTACACACTATACACTGTTGCCGGCGGCATATATACAATGCAACTTTGACATATAGTCATGGCTTGAACTGGGACTGGCTTGTAGTGGTCGTCTGTCACACCATCTCCGTGGTTGATCTTCCACTGCATATTGTGCTGTGAATAATCAAATAAGCATGCTTGGTTTGCCAACTGAGTAATATCACCATTCGGTATGTCATAAGGGCTGACTGTATTCATCATACTATGTTGTGGCAGCTTCTAAATCTTTGTCTGCCATTGTAAATAGTTGTATGGGTAATGAGACACATCGCATAACTTGTATCTGGATGTGAATGACTGGAAACCACAGGTTAGGTCCTTTCTCACATCTCACAGAGGAACGTTTGGCTGGCTCTGACATCACCATCATATTGTGGTTTTGAGATTAAAAGGCCAAACTGCTAACCAGAAACATCCTTCCAGTCCTGGCTCAATACTCTCTCCTCTAGATTTTAGCTCTATGCATGGATAAAGGAAATCCTAGTACACCAGCATTATATATTCTATGGAGACTGAAACTATTTAAACAGGGTCTGCCCATCTGTGGAGAAAGAAAGTTTAAAATGGTGTACACATAACAATGATCATTGCAACTTGAATGTCCAGTTACATACAGCATCTCAGGGATCCAGGGTTTAGCGGTACATAGGAGCTTCCCAAGGATGTGGGTGGGACATAACCCACCTGTTTCATAAAGGTCAAACTCATTGCATGAAGAACTGACATCTCTCCTGTCAAATAAAGAAGGAAGATGTGGTTAGCGCTTCTTCTGAATAGGGATCTGTGAAGAGTATCTAGAGAAATTACCTTGCTCAAAACACATTTGAAAACAGGATATAAAAAGAATTGGGTCAGACATACTGTTTGTTGGCAGATAGTGTGAACCAACTTGGTTTCTGTCAAATGCTTTGCATCCCTGTAAGCTGACCTTTAGGGTAATCATGAAAGACTGGAAAACTAACTACCTGCTCACTGCTGCATTTACATGGCCAAAATGTGACACAACCTAGTTCAGGTTGACCTTTTTGATGTTTTATCAGGGTTTCTCAAGTCAATGGTGCTGACTGGTGTGTATTTGTGTTGCAGGCACTCCACAGAGTGACACCGTGTGTGAACCTTGTCCCCAGGGCTACTTCTCCAGTGTGGCCTCAGCAACAGAGCCCTGTGTTCCACACACAAACTGCAGTGAGAGGGGCATGAGGAGCCTGCGGGCTGGGAGCACCTCCCAGGACAGCCAGTGTGACCACCAGGCAAAGAGCGTAGACCTGGAGTGCTCAAGACAACACACGCCATGCCAGACAGGCGAGTCTTCCTCACCCTACAACTACACATAATCAAGGCAGAAGCTGGCTCACCCTATTAGGAACATCAATGGACAGGACATAAGGAATTGGGAATCTGAACCTGTGAGCCAAATCAAATGTACAGAATACTTTGTAGAAATGTTGGGATTGTTGTAGAAATTTGTCCATGAAGCGTAGATTAACATGACCAAAACAACTCTGACTTATCACTTGCATCATGGACCTCATAAGAATATCTGAGCAGTGTCTTTTCACAAAACACAATTTCTTTAAACTTCTCTTAGTTTCAGTCTGTAGATTATTTGCTACAATTTCAGCATTTATCTTGAAATAAAATTGAAAACAGTTAAAAGTTTTTAACCAAAGTGTAGACAGGATTTGGAAAATTTAATTTGGGTCGCTTGATGTGTGTCTGATCTAGAGTACATGCAGGAAATGAGCCAGTTAGCCTTTTGTGTAGAAAACACACAGACAGACATAAATAAAAATACAACCAAAAGCACACCCATAAGTGGAGTGATGTGTTACCCTTCCAAACGACACACACATTCTTCAGGAAAAACACGTAGCTTAAAAATTTCTTAGTATTTCAGAATAGGCTTTGGCCCAACATGTAATACTTATGCAAGATTAAACTAAGTCATAAGAAGAGTAATCTGTGAACAGTATTTGCAAGCCAACATCATCTGTGGTCAGTCAAATCTCTTAGTTCTAAATAGATCTTAATATTACCTCCCTCCCTGCAGACGTCACTCTGTGTGAGGAGGCCATTTTCCAGTCTCTGGCGTCCCTGCGTCTGTCTTCGGTTCCCCTGGAGCACCTGCTAGACAGTTTACCAGGACGCAAGGTGGACAGGAAGAGCCTGGAGAAGCTGAAGAAGGCATGTAGCCCACAGCAGCTACTCCTGCAGCTGCTGCTTCTGTGGAAGGAGCAGAACAAAGACCAGGAAAAACTCTATGGCATCATACAAGGTCAGAGTTCGGACGTAGTGTCTTAAAACAGACTTTTGCAGCCATCGTGTATGGTTTCTTTTGTTGTTTCTTGAATTGAAATATTATTTTGAACACTGAGTTCTGTCTGGGCGTAGAGGAGCTTCAAAGGTGATTTCACCTAGACAGGTGTAGTTGACTGGAGACCAGGATGAGCATGAGTTTTGGATCGGGTTGCGAAGCACACGCTAAATGTTTTGTATTATATTAGTCATCTGTGCTGAGTTTACACATCTTTACTATTTAAAACCCAGTCTAAGAATCACTCAGTGGCTTTAGGCAGCACTGTTAAACATTTAAATCTGTGGACCAGAGAAGTTTGGCAATTTCAAAACAAAAAATTACCTCTTTCAAACACTTTTAATTAAGTGTACATGAGACACAAATATTACGTGTCTCATGACAAGATGATAAACTGTAGAGTAAATTGTAAATACTCTTTTCAAAGCTTTCTTGGAATCTTTGCATTTCATTGTGCACTGATATTAATAAGATTCACTCTTTCTTGAACCAGGTGTCAAACACTGCGAGAGAAGGGTGTCCCGCTGTACTGAGCTGAAGAATCTGACCCTCAATGACCTCATGGTCATCAGCAACAGCTTACCTGGGCTCAAAGTGTGCGAGGAGGATGTGCGTGCAGTGGTCACTTCCTGTTCTTCTCAACAGTACATCCTACAACTGCTTCACCTATGGAAGAAGCAGAACGCAGGGGTGGAGCTGGCCAAGGGTTTATCCCACTGTCTGAGGACTTTACGGGGCCAGGGCTCTCCAAGACACCTTCTGAAGAGCATCAAGAGGATCAGCCGCATCATCAGCAGCTCGTCCATACACAAAATGTACGAGAAGATGTTCCTCAGCATGGTCCAAGATAGTTCCTGCTTCAAAACCAAGCCTTTCAATGAATAGTACTTAACCACAGGACTGGGTTGCGTGAAGATTATTATTTAACTGATGTAAATACTCTGGAGAAGAGGAATGAAGGGAAGGGAGGTTATCTTGCTTCTCACTGTTTAACTTGGAAGGAGTTCCTTTCATAATGAAATGTACCCCTCCGCTAATTTGTTTTTGGACTGCTGACATTGAAACAGTTTTTACTTTTTATAGGATGTCAGGTTCTTATGAATGTATAAAGGAGTGCAATTATTTTCTATTTAAAATGTAACTACTTTGCTGAAATTGTTAAAGCTTGTTTTTATACATTATTCCAAAACTGGATACCAAAGGCTACAAGTTACATGTTTGACATTGTGTGTTTGTTTTTCATGTTATATAAGCATCTTTACTGTGCATTTGCTGTGTGACTTTTTAAAAACTCTATCAGAATTATCAGAATAAAAATAATTTTCTTAGAATAGTTGTTCTCTTCACAATGTTATGGCTTGACCAATACTAGTATATTCATCTGACTGTTTGACTGCAAGCTTGACTTAACATGTAAGTGCCACTGTGTTTGTCATTGGGTTACATTTACACATGAACCAATATTTCCACATTCACAAATATGTACAACTTCTGTACCCACCGATCACTGTTATTACTTTGACACAATTATTACCAATACTCGATGGTTGTAAATTCAAAAATGTCCCACAAATTTCTTCTTTTTTACATAACTTGTAAATATGATGAATTTTATCTCAACCACACCTTATACAAAACTAAATAGTATTAGAAGGAAGTATCTCTACATCCTCTTGGTTGCATGCCAATTTGTAGGTGCACACAAACACCAGCTTTAGTTTTCCCCTATGCAAGGAAGCTAGTTGACCTTTATGACTGATATCATCCCTTTCACTTCTGTAAATGTGTATTTCCATGTAGCTCAGGTCTATAAAAAGCAAAGATGCATCTTGGTCAAACGCATCAGAAGTCACTGTGCTGTGGAGGACATCCTGCATAACACCAACATAAACATGGTGAGTTGAAGACATGGCTTTTCTGATAAAGGGAGAACTTGGTGAATGTCTAAACGCAATGACATTCCACAACATATTAGTCTACCAATTACGTCCTTTCTCATGGACGGCTGAAGTCAACTTTCAATGTGAGAAATATTGTATGAATAATAATATTGTAGTAGTACATTATTGAATTATTTGTATTGTTATTTATTTTAACAATTTGTTCACAGTGGTTTGTCATTGTGCTGATGTTTACCTTTATGGAGTATATTGGTGGGACCAAGAGCTATGAGCACCTAGACCCTGTCACTGGACAACTAATCACCTGTGATCGTTGTCCGGCTGGATATCACATGTCTGCTCACTGTACCGCAACCTCACAGACAGTGTGCAATAAATGTCCAACTAACCACTACACGGAGTACTGGAATTACCTTCCCAAATGTCTGTACTGCAATACGTTTTGTGAACATAACCAGTTCATAAAGGTGGACTGCTCATTCACCCACGACAGAGTGTGCGAGTGCAGCGAGGGCTACTTCTGGTTTGCAGAGATGTGTATGAAACACTCAGAATGTCCCGCTGGCTATGGTGTCAAACGGAGAGGTACAAAAGATAGATATAGGTCAAATACTTGAATGTAATAGATCTGTTCACTGGTTTAATTGAAATGAATCTTACCTCAACCTGAGGTCCTAAAGTACTTAACAATTACGCCAATGTGCTATTTCTCACACCATTGCTCAATATGTAAACACCACTGTAAATAACCTAAATGCATGTTCAGAGTATTCCTGAAATAATGAGAAGTTGAGTTATATTACACTTAAATTGGGTCACCAATCCAGGTAAACAATATACATTTCTCCTCAAAGGTACCACAAATTCTGACACTGAGTGTGAACGGTGCCAAAAAGGCTTCTTCTCATCTGTCTCATCCTCGCACTTGGAGTGTGAAAATCACACTAATTGTTCTGTTCATGGACTAAAAACCGTATCCAAGGGTACAAGCTGGCATGATAATACTTGTGCCTCTTGTGAAGATTCTACCAATGGAGGTAAGATTCACAAAGATAGCTATTTTTTAATTATTGTCTCTCACTGGCTATGGCTTTATTAGGGGTTTTGAGTTGTTTGTATGATGTCTCTATTCCTCTCAGAATATGCTTTAATTTTTTTGCCCCTGAGCAGGTGCCATGACACATATCCGAACTGTCCTTCTTCACTTCTTCTCTAATCCAAGAATCGGCCGACATAAAATTAGAAAGTTGCTCTGGAGGTTCTTGGTCCCACATAGCAATCAGCAAGACCAGATACAGGTGGTCACTTATCCAGACATATCCAGACAGAAACCATCGATCCTCAGTCTGATAAGGCAGTGGATCAAACAAGCTCCAGAGGAAGATCTCAAAACACTACCTGAATGGTTGAGGAAATCCAATCTAAACTACGTAGCTCACCGATTAGAGAGGAGGATTAGAATTATAGACCATCATTGTCAGTAAATCTAGTCTAGTCTCAGTTGTAAATGTGGCTAGACTTTGTGTCATTAGTCTTACTATTGATCTGATCAAAAGACCATGTTGCCATCCCAACCATATGCTGAATATTGAATACTGATTTTTCTTAAATAGCAGTCTGGTTTAATTGATCAAAAGTACAATGAATGTCTCATGTTTGTAAATGTCTTCATTTAAATCTGACTTTAACATTAAAATACCACCCATGACAAACTTTGTCAAACATTATGACACAGCTGCAAAGTATATGTAGTCATAGAAACAACAAGTCACTCCAGTTTCTTCTCTGTCCTCCCAATGCTAACGCCTCATCAATATTTGACATCTTCCTTTCTGGGATACAGGCTACAGCATCAATCTAACTCATGGGTTTAAGGGTCCACTGCAAACCATCATGGCCTGCTAAGACAAAACTCAGATTTCAGCCTGTCACCACAACTTTAAGTATGATGAATGTGTAAGGCCCTCTTTTGAAAAGAGTAAAGCAGGGGTTTCTTCATTCATTTTGATATTTTATTAACTACTCTGTCTATGTAACTGTACAAATGACACTTGAGGGTCAAGTGCAATAAAATGTATTTGTATTTTGAGGGTTGGGAAGGTTCTGTTGACAGTGACCAGTGGGCAGAACTTACTTACTTCTTTGGACCAAGTCCTCTTCTGGTGAGACTTTACTACCTACCCTCACTTTTGAAACAAAGCAGGGAAGCCGTAAGCTAAAGCGTAATGCTTTAACTGTAAGTAGAAGAGAAAAAATGCAGACATAATAGGGAAATCAAGGCTGACGCCCTAAGAAAAAGGTCTATGATAGATAGTATTTGTGTCCAGCCCTAGTGATTTATGTCACATGATCGTGGATCTCTAATTCTCTGTGGCTTATGGCCCCAACTTTTTTGAACACAAACATCATAATTGCTTCAAAATCTATTTAAAGATAGACACACAATTATGCAGAATAATTGGGGAGAACTGAAACAATTTATTTAAACGGCAGGACTTTCCCCTGGTCAGGAAATGGAGGGATGTGAAAGCCCCTGAGGATCCTGGAGGTTGCCAGGCTACAGTGGGCCATGGCTGGTTTGACCACCACAAATGAGTTCCCTGGTTATTTTAGACTACCATCTGCTGTGACTCAATCACACTGGTAGAATTTGGTAGCCTTCCCTTCGTACCAGGAATACTGTCACCAACACTCGTAATTATCAAAATGTTGTGGGTGTGACTTGTTTTTCTGACAAATCATGAGGATTGATGAATCTGAAAAAGGGTACAAACAATACCTGCACTGCTATGAGATAAGGACCCAACTAAAGATCATTTACAGCAAACAACACATTTCTAACAATAAAGAATAATAGTAATCTTAGCATAATTTCTATCTGTCTTTAAACAGTTCCTCTTGTCCCTTAGAAAACACATGATTTAAGCCCTTGCATTTATAGGCCTTTCCATTTACAGTACAATCTCTGGAAAATTGTGAATCAAGCCTTGTACAAACAATTACTGGAGAGTGTAAAGGTAAATATATACAGATACAGTTATCAAAAGATATGCATCTATCTGTAAAGTACTGTAAATAGGATGTTTCAATTCCAATAACAATCATGTGATATTCAATCACAAACATCAAATGGACAGACACTCAATGCAAATAACAGTGTAAAAGCTTTGACATAGGCAAATGATACAATCATACAAATTATATTGGCTTTTAAAATATATAAGTGCTACTGTTTCACTATATATCAAAACATACAAGGTTTATTGCTACTATACACTTATTATTACCAATGAACAAAAGATTAACATTGTAAGTTAAGTACATTAAAGACGGTCATATCAATTACTTAATGGTAAGCAAATACAAATCCATTCTTCATAAGAATTGAAATGTTTACATTTACAAAATAGTACATGCAGAAGGATACTTTGCAGTGTAAATCTTATTTTCTAAACCATAAATGAAATATTCAAAGTTTTTTCCATTGTACGCATAGAATGCGTGAGTCAGGGGCACCAGTTCAATGCTTTGACGCTGCAAAACAAAGACAAACAAAGGCTGCTGGACAAACTACAAATGCTTTTTCACCATCATCAATCAACCATTAGATTCTATGTCCGGTCTCCAATGGTAAAACTGGGACCAAATCATAAAGATTAAATAGGTATAAGTAACTGTATAAAAGCTACTGAATGAAAGGTTAGGTGGGATTTTAAACTGACTTGTATTCATCCATTTACTTTTGATTAAATCTACTTATGGCCTTAAAGGGGTCATTTACTGCTAAACCGATTTTACCTGGTCAAAGTTGAATAATGACAGTTTGGGGGGTACAATGGACAAACAATAAACCTCAAAGTCCATTGACACCTCTTTCCTATGCAATTTCACATTTAGAAACTGCAGCTTTAAAATGATTGGTTTTAGGAAAGGTACATTTGGGAGGTCACAAATGTAGCCCCACCTTTTTTAGCTCTGGTACCTTTGTAAGGCACCAAACTTTACATTTAGCTCACTGGTGTTCTGGCCCAGGAACATTCATGCAAGTCACATAGATGTCAGACGCTAGTTTAGTTGTGTGGGAATTACAAAGAAGAAAGTTTGGAAGTATTTAAAAGATATTGTGAATGGACAAGAGTCCTAACTGCTGTGTTCCAGACTGTACAAGGAAAGAAGAAACTTTCCATAACCGTCCCAAAACAGGGATGGATGATGTCTGTCTATGAGAAGATCCCTTTGAAGTTCAACACTAAATTATTAATTTACTTGACGCATTTCACTGGGGATTGTTTTGAAAAACCAGGGACAAGTTAAAAAGGGATTTGGTTCTGAAGCTGTTCCTGAAAAAAGGTGCTGTTCAACCGTGTACTCATCTCAATCACAAGCTGTAAGTATCATTTTGTCACTAACAATTAGTAATACTAATGTGTTTTGGCGGTGTTGATCATTTTTTATCTTGGTGAATTCTGCACCAAAAAGGTTGAAGACGACAGTATAAAAGAGAGAAAACGAATCCCTGTTGATCTGTCTAAATAGAATTTAGATTTGGGTCACGAAAGTCTTGACATTTGAGTGAGAATGTGTTGACCGGTAGACCGCATAGTCTTAGGCGGTGACCATGTCTTGGTCGCGTCATGTCTCAGAGTTCACAGCTAATTTTGCAGTCAGTTTGGTGAATTCTACATCCAAAAAGTTGAGCGCAGCTTTCAAGAAATAAAAGAATTTGGCTTTTTGCCAGGTGGTACGTTTATTTTTGTGATTTGGATAAAACTGGCAATGTAAGTGAGACTGCGTCCCCATTACACTGCTTTAACGTTAGCATCAGAGTCAGACATGGGTAACTCACTGGCAGTGTGTTTATAATGTTGCATTTCACTCAATTCTACACTAAAACGTCAGCGAGGCTGCTTTTTGTAGATACAAGCGAGTTGAAAATAGACAGCATCTTAGATATCTTTGACTGAGCCTGATTCCTTCATCATTGACCTGAGAAAGTGACCTATGTTGTCATGTAAATCAAAAATTCACAATGCATGTTTGGCTGCTTTTACTCAGTAGCTTTCGTTGTTGTACAGCAACCAATCAGCTCATCTAAATATCAATGAGCACACCATGTATTGGAAAAAACATCACGTTTCATTCAAGGCCATTTCAAAGTTTGCATAAGGGCACATTGGACAGCAGCTGAAACTCTGAAATAGCCTAAAACCCAGAGAATGACCCCTTTAAGAAAGCGCAGTAGGAGTTGAGGTAGAAGTAGGTACTGACATCTTCTGGCCTTAAAAGTCAATTGCATTTTGGGTGCACATTCCAGTGTTAAAGAAAATGTGACAAGCTCAATATCTTAGCTATGATCCATAGATGAGCTATTCTCCATTTGTTAGCTAGCCAATGTTTGTGTGGTACAGACTGTGCATATGGCAGGGATTGTGTGATGAAGAATGTGTATTTGTGTGTGGTTGAGTGTATGATGTGTATGAGTGCATTTATATGTGTATGACGAGTTTGCGTCTGACCTGCTGTAGAATCCGGCTGACAGAAGCGAATTTTCTGAAGTGTTCCTGGATTGCTATCCTTGACTGTTCACAGATGTCCTGGTCAGGAAAACCCACAATGGGGTACACCTGACAAGAGAAGCATAGCTACTACTGGCCAGTACACAATGAAAAGACACCATATTTGACTGAAATTTAATTTAAAATTAATTATAATCAAATCAGAGACTGGACTAAAGTGCAACATGAGCAGTCAGAAGAGACAACAGGGGATCAAAATTAAGGAAAGGAGAGATGAGGAGAGGGAAGAGAACAATGCTCTTTACCAGGAGGTTTTCATCCACAAAAAATGGATCCGCGGTCACCTTTTCAAACTTCTTGAGAGGGAACTCTGGAAGGCGGTCTGGTACGAACTCAAACACATGGTTCCTCCTGTTACATAAAGCAGGAGGGCATTCAGAAACAACACTGAATTACACTTTTCTAGTTATTGGGATTAAATTCTTTTTTCAATCAACCAGTGGTTTAGGCAGTGCAGTTATTTGTAGGAATATGTCTGTGTTCATCTTTGGAGGTGTGGTTCTTCTTCAAGGATCTATCTGACCACAATTTCAGAGAAAGCTTCACATGATGTGGAATCTATTTATCATTAAGGGGAATAAAGATCCACTATAGAACCTAAGATTAATAGCTGACTTGGGCTTCGAGAGCCGTCTATCCAAGATAGTATTTCAAGTTCACATCCTCCTTAATGTCGCCTAGGGTAAGTAAACAGACTGCATTTTGAAACTTTTGGGTGTGCTATTGTTAGATTTTTGGAATACCTTCACTTCATATTAAGATAAGCCTGGTGTGCTGTTTGGGGTCCACTTAGAGCGTACCTCTATGTCCTAGGTTAATGCAGAACACTCTTAAAAGGTCTTCCTGCCCTGATCCCATGTTCCACCAACTCAGCGGCGCCTGTACATAGTACAATGTCAGGCTATGCCAGACATCTAGCATCTAAACATTACGCACAAGCCAATTTTTTTCCTGTTAGTCAGGAGTTGAAGTCCACACTAGGACAGCTATGTTACAATTGCCAATAGTTGTCCTTATCAAAGAACAGATGTGTGGTCGTGTGATGTCCTGACATGTGTATCTGACATAAGATTGCAAAACAGCCAATCATGAAATGCCAAAAGATTATGTTTTTAGACAATGTTAGCATAAAAGCTCTTGCATGTGCTCTCTGGAATTTGGAATTCATACACTGCTCAGTGTGAGAGTTACGAGGGTTCCCAGCCGAATCAACCAGAAAATAAAACCACCAGCTTTGCATCTGAAGATCTTTTGTCATCTGAGTCATCCTTGAGATTGACCCAAATTTAGCTGTAAAACCACTAATATAACCTTTTAGTGTAAGTAATTTGTGCAACTTAATATATTGTAATCAGGTGAGTCAAAGCCACTGCTTGATGTTCACTTGATACACAAAGTAAAATCAAGTTTGATCTTGACAAATGTGCTCTTGCAGGACCTATATAATGTGAAATCTAAACTTCAACTAGCAGTCCCCATCACATACATAACATAAAAAAACGCACCATGTTACAGTCAGCTGGATGTAGTTGAGGAGGTACTTATGGCCAGCACAGGATTGGCAATTTCTGTTGCCTTTTCCATGACATAATATGCACCTGGGAGAAGAACAGGTTAAACAACAGAAACGGCAGCTCTGTCAGCCGTTACCTATATACATTATAGTATATTACAGTTTTTCTCAATTACTTTGGTTTAATTCCCAAATAAGAAGTTCAAATCAGATTTGAATTTCTTACTAATGTAAGCAATTTGATGTGTTTTCACACGTTTGTAAAAGAGAAAGTACAATTGTCTCTATTGGGCACTATGTCCTCATGCACATGGATGCTGGTCAAAACTGAAGAGTTGATTCTCAGTGGCATTGTCATACTATTCACAACTTCTAAACATGATTTAATTATGTGAGCCTTCACATGTAAAATGATTGATCAAAAGTTCAATAATTCACCTTTTTTGTTCATTTAACTAAGTTGAGAAAGACATTTGAGGAACATAAGGGTAAAAATGTTTTAAAAAAAAGGCCACTGCAAATTTTACATCTCTTCACTCAGAATTGCCCTTCTCAGCTTTTTTATAGAAGAAAAAGTGCAATCTTTGTATAACTGGAGAAGGCATATCAACTAGGTGTCACGGTCAATGTGTGAGACTTTCAAAATGAAAGCACACCATGAGAAGTTTGATAACTTAAATAAACATTTGCTTTTTTACAGAGCCAAAGCACACCCTCTCCACTTCGGCTCACAATCCAAAAGTTAAGAAACACGTAGAGATTGTTGTAAGATTGTTTCCAAAAACGAGTCAAGACGACTGGAACTATTAGCCCATAGTTTTCATACAGTTCTTAAGGGCTAAGAGAGAGAAATATTCTTACCTTCGCTTGCCTCTCCCGTGACAGCTTCCGCAACGTTTGTTTCTGGTGTACCTGGAGCCATGGCAAGCTGTACAGCGTTTCTTTGAAAAAATATGTATCCTACATCGGTCATTATCTACTTTTCTCTTTCTTACCATCGGAAAAGGCTTACTGACAAAAAGTTGAAAAGAAAGAGTGACAGAAACTGGGGGTTTTTGTGTGTTTTTTGTGTGTATGAGATGTATACATCTGGGAGTGAATGTGAGAGAGGTACGACAGAAGAAAACAAAGTAAGATGCAGTAAATGCAGTAAGTAAAGTAAGATACAGTGGAAAAGGTGTGTATGTTACACACATACCGATCCTTTCCCTTGACAGTTCTTGCAGCGAACTCTGCCAAAGCCGTGGCATCGGTGACATGGCTGTAACACACGTTGACCATATAAAACATTTTCTGTCACAAAACCTTTATTTGATAAAGGGAATCAGGGGAAAATAAGAACACAGCCTAGATTAAGTGTCCTATCGTCAAGAAGGGACTGTAGAGTACCTTAACAATGGAGGAGTGGGGCACACAGATTTTCTGGACCTCATCTGTGTATCTCTGTGGCATTACCACAGGAATATCCCAAGGAGGTGGGCTCATCCCATACTGAGGCCCGTCCACATCCTGGCCTGTAAAAGATTGAGACAGATACTGTCTATGTAATGTACTGTATATATGTGTGTAATTATGTATTTATACAGTTTACATATAGATATAGCGTATATAGATAGCTAGATAGCTATGGCTAGCTAGAGAGAGGGAGAGAGAGAACACAATACCATAATATTGATTAATTTTATATAATATCTCTACATACCACCAGAAAATGGCTGACACTCCCAGGTACTAGATCTAGTCTCTGTGTATGTTTCCAAACGGTACTGCAAAAAAAAAGATAATTTCTGCCATTACGAGAATTACAGGTCATATTCACCCCATCCTACAAATTATACAAAGAGTATAAAACTGATGAGTGTGAAGATCAGCGGTGGAAATGTTTGGTTTCCTACCCTGTAGACCGTGAGGGGCTTCAGGTTTTTGAAGACCAGATTCCTAGCAGGCTTGCTACTGTAGCACATCTTTGAGGCCACAAACTCGAGCAGGGCTTCCCTAGCCATGTCCTCAGATACTAGGGGAACCCTGGGTCAATATGAACATGATACTTTTAGAGAGTTCCTTTCAACGCCATAGACCTTAATTAGGCAAATTGAAAATGCAAGAAAAAGTTTTCTATAAGCTGACTGTTTAAAAAAATCTATCTATTCCAGTTTAATTAATTCCATCCATTTTCACTTCCCCACTTTAATACAATTTCAAAATATGTGCAGTATGTACCAGAGGCAGGTCTAACTTGAGCCAGATCTATCCATAAGCCAGGTCTAAATAGAGCCAGGACTAACTTAAGACAGCTCTAACCTGACAATGGGAACAGAGGCATTCCTGTCATTCTCAGGCTGGGGGTTGTAGGCAGGTGGAGGGGGGTACAGCTGACCTGTAGCATCTGGGAAGAGAGTTCAAGACACTATGATCAGCCACCATGTCCACACAAAATAAAATAAAAACAGGGAAGTGAGGATGGAAGCAAGGAAGAAGTCAAGGCTAGGTAGGTTGCTGGGGTGAGTCTTGGTACATTATCCAATATGCAAATGTAAAAAGATGGATAGTCAATATTCAGTGAGATATAGTGACAAATAACTGGATAATCAACCACACCCTCTCCTTTAGGCTCCTCATAACCCGTCACACAATCCAGCCAGCCAGGAGGGGGGGATGTGGGACCCTCTTCTGGAATGTTGGGATCGAACTCTCCTAAAGATGATGGGTTAAATTGATAGACAACCTTCAGCTTAGTTTCAAAAGAAACAAGAGGTTTGCACAAATCATTTTCACGATAAACAGTGCTGCTCTTGGTCTTTGTCTGTATCTTAGTCAACATATGACTAAATTAAGGGGAATTCTTTTCACAAGTATTATCAATCTGCAGAATGGGAGAGAAAACCAGACCACTGATAATAAATTAAAAACACAACAACAGGCTTAGGTCTCGATCACGTTGTTGTGTAAAATTCTATAAGGTCTCAATGTTTTGAAGAAAGTTCTAAGTCCCTTAGTGGAGTAGAATATAAGTTATGTAAATTGAGAAACATAAAAGTACAAGAGGGGAGAAAAGACAGTGGAACTCAGCAAAGTTGATGCAAAATGTTTATAGGTCCTAAAGGTGACTAAAACGTGTGATCCTAGCATCAGACTGGTGTTTTTTCTCCGCACATTCATTTTTATATTGTAGTTTTTCCCTCATTATTTTGTGTTATTTTATTATTGGCAACTTCTGTTGGTCACAGTGTCTACTCTTCATCATACAATTGGTCCCTCTCTCCTTAGAGTTTCTTACTAGCCATGTCAAGAAATTTGCCCATCCGTAAATCTGAACATGACGATTGTTGCTGTAAATTCTCATACAGGCTACATCTGGGAATGCAATTTTTGGTCTCATTTTGACTAGGGTGATCAGTTTTGTATGGCCTTCTATTCCACTAGTTGGGGCAGTGCTCTTAGGTAAGGCTGCGGGGATAAGGTTCTTGGTCTAGGCCTCACTTCTGACATTGTAAGTTATGGTTCAGGCCCAACTCTACAATGGAATGCAGTGGCAACTTGATCGTCTCCCTCACTCCTCAGTCCCACGACACCCAGAAATCACAATCAATGTACTCTGTTTACCATTCAGTGATGGTATTAATTAGTCAACAACTGAACATGTGGTTCACAAAAATATATAATATACTAAAGGGGTATTTGAGAGTTTTCCTTTCAGTCAGATCAATAGAATAAACACAGCCCATCTTCATTATTTCCACATCAATGTCTCTGTCAGCTCTGAAAGCCATCTTTTATGGGGCAAAATAATGTAAACACAGATAGTGTACGTTTGAATATTTAAAAAAGCGATCAAGCAGTAATTGGCCGGAACCTCTGTGTTGAGGATGGGCTTCTTGAGAAAGGGCTAATAACTACAGTTTGTCTTAAGAGACTGGGGAAAAGGAGAGGTACAGAATAGGAACCTCTCAAAAAATAATGCATTTGATATAAAGTGCATATACTATGCCCTGCAACTTGCTGACCGCAGTCCAGGGTGTACCCCGCCTATGGCCCAAAAGCTACTGGGTTAAGCTCCAGTCACCCGTGACCCCAAGATGGGAACAAGTGGCACTGCAATCCTTCCCAGGGATCGGCAGTAGACAATGTATGTATGTATGCACATATACTATCTTTGTTTTGTAATGTTTCCATATAAACAATAATATACCATATATATTATCATATCCTATAATTACATTTTGTTTTTGTTTTATGACTTTCAATTGCTGTACTATGTTCTATGTACTATGTTTGGGAAAACATACTTAGATGGATTCAAGCAAAAAAAGCAGCTTGACATATTTTTGATAATGTTTTATTAAACCTCGTTCATATAAGTAGAGTCACAAAGTATGCACAAAGTATTTATTTGGAAAACAATGTTGGCCAACATTTAAAGGTTGGTCTTTTAGGGCACAGGTGACTCTATTTATTTATAAATATTCCAGGCTGTGTTGTAACTTTAAACTGTTATCTTGCAGTATTATCCATTCAGCTGATGTTCTGTCTTGTTTTATACACTTTATGATAAACGGTCAGGGTTAGGCTTATGTAATTCTGCAACTACAAAGTGCATAACTGCCCATTTAAACTTTAAATGCCTTGCTAAAACAGAACAACTTAGTAATAACAGTAACAACAATGTTATATGTTTGACCTATCTATTAATTCAATTATGTGAATAAATAACAATGTCAGGATAAATAACAAAAAGTAATACTAAGATCTTGATTATGGTAGACCCATTCACGCCTGTGCGTCATTTGCTACTCCGACCACCTAAATTATTCCCAAGGGTGCTTTCCATCCAAAAATAAATAAATAAATAAATTAAGCAACAAGTTAAAGGCCATAAAACACTTCTTGGACAATACTTATAATGGAAGATATAAATATTGTAGCAACAGTTCCCCTGAATAACAGATGTGGAACACGATGGGCAGACTGTAAAAAAAGAGAGCTGTATAGTAGGGGAAACCAGCCTTGATTGCAACTCAGACAATGCACCCAAAATACACCATGGCATTCAGCAAGAACACATAGAATAAGCAGCAAACAGCTACCTCTACACTCGAAAAATTACTACTAAGAGAGGAATGGATATCCATTCAAGCAATCAAATGTATTACATGGATCTTTGTCACATGCCATAGTCTTATTTAAGATATTGGTTAATTAGAAACAAATGTTCCTAATTTCTCGTAAAAAATGTGTGACTATGAACAAGTGAACTCTAAGACCACGAGAGATAGACGGGAGTCACATATATAGCCTACTGACTTGATATCAGTATAGAGATGTTGGAAGCAGCATTGTTAAATAAAGTAAATCAAGCATGTTGGGTATTTCGAGAGTGTACAGTCCTTCTCTCAAACGACCACACTTACAACCAGCGGACAAACAGGAACCACTAAGGAATCCCATTCCTCCGTTGTCTAATGCAATGCCAAGGCGTATCCTTTGACACCCCTTTTGAAAGTAAGTAATCTGTTGAATCCTGAAGGTTGTCTAAGTTCATAATCTTGGGGTGCAATCAAATACAATATATTAGAGTGTGTAAAGCAGGCGTTTAACGCCATGCAGTTTTGAGAAAACAGCACAGATTACAACTCACCAAATTCTTCGTCTTTTTCGTCCATAGTTTTGTCAGTCTCTACCTGCAATGTTCAGCTTTTGAAAATCTCTCCAATTTACATTGTCGTAAATTCTTCTAACCATGCCAAAGAAAATACATTCAGAAGAATAATCATGTAATTTAGTAAATACAAAAATATCAGATCACTTGTTTTATTTCAGCCTGCGAAACTTCTAATGTATGAAAGAGGGCCGTGGCGTCGGAAGGGGCGTGGAAAAGTAGAGAAGAACGCCTTCATACTGTTTACGTTTGAGAAAGCAGTCGTCGTAGTTTACAATGAACATGTATTTTCCACTAGATGGCAGAAAAATCAAAATTTTCAGACTATATCAGCTTTTGAGAAACATGAGACCAACAGACCACTCCGATCAGACTAACACGCATATGCCTGACTGTCATTAGGCCTAACCACTCAAAACATTATGCAATAAATTACGTTGTATATAAGTTTTGTGTCTTTTATTACACATACACAAACATAAAATAAACAATGAAGCATACCGTTTTTATTTTGATTATGTGACTTTCTCTTAAAAATTACGTTGACTAGTAGGCTTCATGGATGGCTACTTTTAATATATTTTCACGGCCAACCAACAGTAGACTACATCTTAATCTGATTTGGTAGGTCTACATGTGTGTACTACAGTTGATATAGTATTTTTGTCTTTAAATGCATGGTATAATCATATGGAGTTGAAGTGTTTTTGTTTGTTTTGTTTTTAACTTGTCAAAAGACTGGAGCTCCGGCTACGCTTCTTTGACGTCAGAAATGAATGCGGTTGATGATGCTCCTACCAGAGCCCAACCTATGTTTTCTGGGAGAAGAACGAGTTCGATGAGAGGGCTGCAGCTAACGTTGCATGCCATGTTTCATTGATGAAATATGGGAATTGTAATGACGTTATACAATGCCGTGGTAAACTGACTGTCTGACATTTCTAGGTACAACTTTCAAATCTTCCCGGACTAAAACAGTCTATTCTGTCATCATCGGGCTAGCCACGGATTTGAGCTTTATGTTTACCGGAGAGAGAGGGTGGTAAGTGCGATTATCAAGTTATAGTGGTGGGGTGTCTGAAGTGTTAGCTAGCTAACCAGCTATGATCGTTTGTGCCCGCGTTCACAACAGTTACTATGAAATCTAACTAATGGTCTTTTTATTGCAACTTTCTCGCTAGCATGTCACTGCGATGTTGTGAGTCATTTGGTGAAATCACGTAGCTCTAGGCTAGCTACATTTAGCCATTTAGCCTGTTGGCTAGTCATTTGTACACCACGATCTTCTACTGTAGGCTAGTAACCAGCTAGCTAATTTGGCTACAGTATTTATCTAAGATAGCGCCTACCTATACCTAAAACTAATAAAATCGTTAATAATGACCGGGCCTTCCGGATTTGTTCCTAGCTATCTGGTTTTCATGTGCAGCCAACTAAGCCAATGTTGTATTGGTATTTTAATCGACGTGAGCTTGTGAGTTGATCACTAGGAGCGCCATCTGCTAAGTACAGGCCTTACTCGATTTTCTGACATATTTTCTGTTAGTGGCGAGCTAGTTATATTAACTACACATTATCGAGGTGACTGTGTATCTAACCACGTTAAATACCGTTGGCCAATCCAATTGACGTTTTGACAGTAGAACGGCCTCCATAATTAGTTAGAGAGCCACAGTCCATGTCCAATATATGATGTTCACTCATTGTAGGTTGCAGTTGGGACGGACAGCTAGCTGAGTTGTTATTCTTTTGGGATGCATAGACGACACGCAGTAGTCAAGAGAGAATTACATGGATGGAATGATTGCCAATCTACCTATGCCTTTTATACAAACTGGCCAAGTACTTGTGAAAATCTCAAGGATGCATACATTGCTAACTAGCCTATTGTAAATGTAGTGGCTCCAACTTTAGTCTTCACAGCCATTTACCTTGAATGAGCTCCATCTCTTTGTATAATATTCTTGTCTGCATTAAGACCTCAAGTTCCAACCCTGACTTTGAAAAATTAGACCATGTGGCCTATTCTCTTTCTTGTCTGTGTTTTTGTCCCTCATTTGTTTAGCTTTCTGTTATTATCTCCTTGTAACTTTTAGGAAAGCTGGCACAATGGGCACAACAGCAGCTACATGCGATGTACTAAAGTGAAACTGGATCCACAAAACTCAACCCGACCTTCTCCAGCACAGGGGGCCTCCCCTGCCCCTGCAGCCATGGCAGGCTTCAAGCGCGGATACGACGGGAAGATCGCTGGTCTCTACGACCTGGACAAGACGCTGGGCCGGGGCCACTTTGCCGTGGTCAAACTGGCGCGCCACGTCTTTACCGGCGAAAAAGTGGCGGTGAAAGTCATCGACAAGACCAAATTAGACACGGTTGCTACTGGCCACCTGTTCCAGGAGGTGCGCTGCATGAAGCTGGTTCAGCACCCTAACATTGTGCGTCTGTACGAGGTGATTGACACGCAGACCAAGCTTTACCTCATCCTGGAACTGGGAGACGGAGGGGACATGTTTGATTACATCATGAAGCACGAGGAAGGCCTCAACGAGGAGCTGGCTAAGAAGTACTTTGCCCAGATAGTCCATGCCATCTCGTACTGCCACCGGCTTCATGTGGTCCATCGCGACCTAAAGCCGGAGAATGTGGTATTCTTTGAGAAACAGGGCCTGGTGAAGCTCACTGACTTCGGCTTCAGCAACAAATTCCAGCCTGGCAAGAAGCTGACCACCAGCTGTGGCTCGTTGGCCTACTCTGCACCAGAGATCCTGCTAGGGGACGAGTACGATGCTCCCGCCGTGGGTAAGACCTGAAGCTGGCAGGCATGACTGGCACTCTGTGTTTATTAGATGACTGGGCTGTCTGGGTTCTCTGTGTGTGTTAGCTGTTAGCGCTTGTGAAAAACAACGAGAGAGAGAAAAGTAGGAGGGGAAGAGTTAGAATCAAGCCACTTTTGAAATTTGTTCTATTGCCAAGAGCAGCGAGACATGAAAGGTCACCCATGTGGCATTTGGACGTACATGCAAGAGACTAGGAGCTATCACCATGTCAACCAGGGGCCCTGTGTTACCAAATGTGAATTTGTATAAATCATCAGTGAGAGAGAAGGGCAAGGTTGGAGAATGATACAAAAATGGGTTTTGGCGTTTTATGGCACAGGATGCTTATGTCATATTGACAGTCATTGTACTCTAAGGCTAGGCCTAATATTTTGGCAAATGCCTAGTGCATAGGAGACTTCAGTCATATACTGTCATTCCCATTGTCAGATGAAACATTATACACAAGAAGGTGTTTCTTTTTTAAGGTTATTGGTTCAATGCTGGATTGCAGTCAGCAACTATGCTGTCACAAAATCATCACTTGGAAAAATCAAACTTACCCCCATCTAACCTCTTTTTCTGTCCACCCCCTTACGTTCTCATTTTCTCTCTGACGCTCATTTGATCAGATACACAGGGCTGTCTGCATCAGTCGAGCAACACTGTACTTTTTAGTTTCAGTCCCTCAACATCTGTTACCCTTCATGTCATTCTCTGGAGTACTTGTATGCATCCCCCCAGTGCACCAATTAGCATGATATGTTCTCAAAAGCCACTGCCATGGCCTTGGCACAGTGTGTTGCCAAAAATACGTTTTATTTTTTTTCATCCTCACTTGTCAGTGCTTGTGTGTCACTCACCCTGTAGTGTCAAACTACCCAGCAAGTTCTGAGTATGCATTATGCACAGACCTTGAACTGTTTGTAACCTCTGACCTAGCTTTCCTCCTTTTGTTCTGAAACTGGGCTGAAGGATGGCTTTGACTCCTTTTAGGCTACCAGGTCTTCTAGGCTAGTCTTAAAGCCCCTTCAGGCTTGTGACACTCTGGATGACATGTTGTGACAGTCTCACTCAACATGCATGCACATATTCTGCCGCTGGGGACGGCTGGATCATTTGCACATCGGAGACACGTGTGAGGAGATGAGGCACCATGGAACTACATCCATCGTTTCATGTTGGAATTTCAAAGGATGTCACATTTTTCCCAGTTCTGCATCCTCCTTTTTATGCATGTACAAGCACAGAGCCCTTGAGATAAGACAGACTGAGAGCAGAGAAGCTCCCTGTGGTCATGGTTGTTGTTTCAGAACGTAGCCAAGCCTACACTGTCCTACTTGCATTGGAAGTTAAGAAAAAGTCAGCAGCATAACTGACCTCTGTGCTCTTGTCAGAGTCAGAAATGGGAGGTCTATTTTCTGACTGAAATTTCCAACCAAAAAAAAGATATGTGAATTCCCACTTGGCTTTGCTTGACCAAGCTTTAGACAGGCAGCCTACAGAATAAAAGTCATTGCCTTTTGCCCAGCAAAACTACTCCAGGCAGTCTGAAAGGAGAGCTGGGCAAACCGCTATTTTTCTGACAGCTAAATTTTAAACCTGGTGCCAAGGCAGGCACTGCGAGGAGAGGTGCTAACTGCAATTCCTGAGACAGGCTTAGGCGAAGGGCGAGTAGACGGCACCAGAGACGGCAAGGAGAGGCCTTGTGTTTAAGGATAGCAGTCTGTGACTGACAGTAAGTGTGTGCGTGTGTATGTTTGTGTGTGTGAGGTAGCCTGCTGCTGGAGACTTGGAGCTGTCATCTGCAGAGACCCGCTTAGCAGTGGGCGAGCAACATTGAATAGTGAAGTGAGTTCAGAAGTCTCATGGTTGACAGTATGCATGTGTCCTTGACAATAAGGTGCTGATTAAGAGACAAAAGGGTGTGGGTTTGGTGGCTTGTGTATGTATGCGTTAACTAGCTAAGCTGAATCTGAGTGCCAAAATCTGAATACAGGGCAGGTTTCTGTGGGTCTCATTCCATGCAGGTAGCCTTGCTTTACAAATCTTGTTTTCACTTTGTGCAAAATAGTGGAATCTTTGATGGCTATTTTGTAAACTCCAGACCTGTCCCATGTAATCAGAGCTACAGATGTGATGCGATTGGAACCTTAAACTCCCTGTTTATTAGTTCCCATGGCCTGATATCACTGGTCTACCTTAAATGATGCTGGGTTATTTCTGGACTGGTCTTGGACTGGTTTAACTGGGTCAGCCTCTGCGTGGAAATATTCCCTTTTTGATGGAAGGGAATTTGGTGCTGTGAGACAGGTGATTGCCATGATGTGAAAGAAAAGTTGTAGAATATGGTGTCTGCTGTTGGAGCTTTCTGTCAAGCATAACTATCCACGAAATATTCTGCGGATCAAGAACAACACTTTAAATAACACTGTAACAATCCCAAAAAATTGATTTGATCTTGTTCATTATCATTGCATAGCTTTAGTCTCTCTCCTCTGACCCCCCCCCCCCCCCCCCCACCTCCTGGGTTGATAAGCCCCAGCAGCTGCCTGCATGAACCAACAGCAGTGTCTGATCTGCAATTTGTCGACACGACACGAGGCGCAATTAGAACACTCGTGTTCCTTGTTGTCGTGTGGTGTCGCTGACCTTTCTGTATTGAAGGAGTTAGCAACATGAAGTGAGGCCGTCACTGGCAGTGCAGACTGGAGACCTGAATACCTCCTTATGAACGTGTAATCCTAACTGCATTTTCATCCGGTCTACACCATCACCCTATCTGCAGCCTCATCTTATCTGTAGGCCCATTCCTTTCTGCAGGCTTTGTCACAGATCAAACCCATGGCCTTACCCTCCATGCACTTAGCCTCGGTGTCTGCCAGTTCTTTGCGTTGTGAGGTTGCTGTTCTTCAGTGCATTCCAACAATCCATGTCGAGGACCTTGGCTTTACTATTAAATTACTTTGCCCTATTCCCTCACTGTAGCCGCTAGAGGGTCTGAGTCTAATGTTGTCTCAGATTGTTGTTTTTACTTGTTGCTTCAAGGAAATATAGTCCTAACAAATTGTGGATTAAAGATGTAAATACAGTATACACTCATTGATTCACTGCTCAAAAATCAAGGTGCAAAAAAACGAATTATTGAGCCTTGCAGGCATGGAGAAGCCTGTGGAAATGAGGTGTCTGTATATATAATGGAAATGTCTTTCTCTCTTAGATAGTGGTCTGTGTTGACTTGTGAATGCTAGAGGGCATATCTCCCTTTTACACTTTATTCAACCCATCGTAAAGGATGTGTTCATTGTGTGTCTGGAGAGTGAGTCGACATGGTTAAGTTGCTGTGCAGGGTGACAGGTTGGCCTTCTGGAACAGACACAAACACTCACACACACTCCTGGCACAGTGTGTGTTCCTGTCTCCTGAGTTGACAGGAACCACAGAACAGGATTATACAAAGTGCTCACGGACTGACGATGGTTTTTAACGACCGCTGTTGCAGACCAATGTTTACATTCTCTCTTTTTGTCTCTCGCTCATCTCTCTGCCTGTCTGGACATTTCCGTCTGTAGATATCTGGAGTCTTGGGGTGATCCTGTTCATGCTGGTGTGCGGACAGCCTCCTTTCCAGGAGGCCAACGACAGCGAGACTCTCACCATGATAATGGACTGCAAATACACCGTGCCCACCCATGTGTCCAACGCCTGCAAAGAGTGAGCTGAACACACACACACACACTCTCTCTCACACATACACACACGAACACACACACACACACACACACACACACACACATGACATGGTCATACACACATAGCCTCATTCTCTTTTAGAATTCACTGTCCAAACCAATTCCATACTGTCACGTCAGCAAATGTCAAATCATGCTGCGCTTTTCCAGCCTCCCAATTTATCAATGCTACTTTGCAGTGTCGTTCAGTACTGACTTCATGGAGTTGCTTAAGGTGCTTTAGTCCGACAGACAGTCTGGTGGTAACCAGACATAAGCAAAGCCCTTAAATTCCAAACAGCATCCCGTATGTCCGTTCAAGCATTTGACTGATTGTGTTATTATAAGTCCAGGAACACCTTGCTCTCCCACGTCTTCATCTCTATCTTTTTATTTACTGGAGGATCCATCCTCTCAGGATCTGTCTCGGGTCATCTTGATTCAATCTTTGAACCAAATTAAATAGACTGGGCTCATCGCTTGCTTGCTTGGTTCGAACAGCGGTCTAGCTGGCTAACACAAGAAAGAGTTGAATACTGTTGTTTTGATTGATGTCTACTGTGGTGTAAGCCTAATTGCACCGGGATGTCTTGTCTGTTTTAGTATGATGGGGCAGGGAGGAGTGTTAAACCAGGAGGCTACCCTACTCTCCGTGGAAGGCCCGATCTTTGACATTTCTCATTTGTTGTTTGTTTGTTGCTCAGGTGGTTTGATGAGAGGAAAGAATTTCCAGAAGTATAGCATCATGGTGCCTTTATATACGTAGAACAAGCTGGCTGACAGCTCAGACAGTCAAAGCAGCAAAAAAACACTGCTGACTAATTACCAGCTAGCCTCACTAGTAGCATTCAGCTAATTAGCTGTTGGCAAGTGTTTGACCTTTTTCCCTGTGTGACGACTCCCCTGTGGAGGCTGCAGAGGAGCCGTTGGCTAAGCCAAAGCTCTGAGGATACCACCACTGGTGTGGACTCTAGCTGACCTAGAGCTTCATATTTTATGAGCACCTGTATTGTCTTTTCATTGTTGGCACAACTCTCCCATGCAGAATGCTGGGGGCCAACCCAGCCAGTCAGTTTAGGGGGCAGGGAGAGGGCACCGTTGGCCTATGAATCCAGGCGACACCAGTTAGCAGAGGAGGCTGCCTACCCTGTGACTGAGAACTCAGGATGGATACCAAGTAGGTGGCCATTGGGCACTGGCTCCCTCAAGCTGTCTTCTCCCTGCAGATAAGCGCTCCACCAGGGATATCAAGACTTTAGTGCCAAGCCCTTGGATTAGCTTTCGCTAACAATCCTCTCTTTATTACCATATCAAAACTCTCATTTCCAGCGGTGCCAAAACTCGTTTACTTTCCACAATTAATAATTCAGCAAGTCGTTAGCTTTCCCATACACTGTATCACTCCTGTATCATTTTTTTGTGTGTGTCTCAAATTGCAATAAATATGCTAATTGCAAGAGGGTTGTAGATTTTCTTCTTCATCAAAGTGACACAACATCATTGGTATGCTCTTCCTATTCAGCCAAACACATAGGTCGGAACATTGTGTACTCTGGGCCATTTCCTGTTTAATGGCGGCTATTGTGTGGAGGCTGTTTCCTCTAGTCCTACGCTACTACCGCTCTGCAATTACTCCCTTGACAACAACCAAGAACTGCTGTATCTCTTATCCCTGGACTTTTTAAGGATGCCAAAGTAAAAAAGGGTTGAGACTAATGGATGCTCCAATGTTAATTGGATCTGTTGTTTTTAATGTCTTTACCTGTCTTTCACGTGCATAACACTCAAGCACTGTTCCCCAACCTCAAATCTCTTTCCACATCTCCATCTATCAGCACTCTCTCCCTCTCTCTTTTTCTCTATGTCTATGTCTCTCTGTCTTGCTTTCTGTTATCCAGCTGTTGTGAGAGCCTAGATTCTGTGCAGGAGAAAATTCTGCAGCATGCTGAGCTCCCTATAAATATCTCCCTAGCAGCTTCCTGACTCTGTCCCTTGAGACAGGGCAAATAAAGAGAGATGAGGCAGGAATGGACACAAACACACACACACACACGGATACTCAGCTTTTCTTTTTGCCTTTCCAAATCTTTGCTGTTCTAGAAGTAGAAACACAGGAAATATCCTGGGACAGGAACAGGTTGCCCCAAACCGGAGGAAGCAACAGTTAGAAGTAGACCAAATGTGTATGTGTATATATATTGCCGTGGACGTTTTTAAGAGAATCAATCACCAAGCTGAAGTTGGGTGAAGTATAAGGTTAATGTTTATTTCAAATACAACGTGTACGTACATAACAAATACCAATCTATACCAATGTAACCATTAGCGACACACAAACATAATGCAATAACACAAACCACAAAGCCACCTAGTCATGAATCAAGTGATCAGAAGTAGCACACGTGCACGTCCCCACTGGACCCGCTGACCTACTGATGGGCTGCAAGGGTTTTGCTACGCTACGGATGCTAGTGTTGCCAGGATATCCTCCGCCCAAGAACGTGGTTTTTAGCCTGTGCATTGGATAAGTTTATGATAGCCAGCTTACCTGGTGCATTGAATGGAACCATGCCATGCCAACTATGAACTAGTCTAGATTAAAAAGGCTTATAGGCCTACATGTGGGGCTCTAAACAAAATACTACTTCTTGATATCATGATTACTTGGGTCTGTCTGTGATTTTATGTCCCCCCCCCAATACTCCTGTCAGGAGTGGCTGCTGATACGTGTTAGAGTAATAATTTCTCCTCCCTAAAGGTCAAAGCCTCGTATCATATTACATTTCGATCTACGGTTTTTCCAAATTAATATTTGCATTTCAAAAGTAGGCTGTCTTGCCATTAACAGCTAATTTAGTCTCGTCCTTGCTTAACTTCAGGCCACTGACTGGCCTTTTCTGAAAATTCATCAAGGTCTCTCTGAACCAGACATTTGTGAGTTAGGGATCGGTTATGAAAATGGGGTGGGGGATAGGGGAGGCTGTGTAGCAAATGTGAAGAAGAGAGATGGTTATTGCTGAGGTTTGGTCGTCTGAGTCTACGGACCAGAATTCCATGTGTGATCAAGGCAACCGATGGTGGGAGAGATAACTACTGTACCATGCAAAAGTATATTCCTAAAATCACAATTGAGAACTATTGATTTAGTTTAGACTTTTTATTTAATTTATTTCTTAAATTACGATGAGGCTGGAGAGGGTCGTTGCCTATCCGCTCAATCACTGTGGTTCTTAACTAGTCTTTTTTCCCTTCTTCCCTCTTTTATCATTTCCCACCCCTCAAGTCTGATAGACCGCATGCTACAGAGAGACCCCAAGCGTCGGGCGTCGCTGGAGGAGATCGAGGGCCACCCCTGGCTCCAGGGGGTTGACCCCTCCCCTGCCACCAAGTTCACCACCCCACTGGTGTCCCACAAGAACCTGTCTGAGGAGGAGCACAACAGCATCATCCAGCGCATGGTCCTGGGGGACATTGCGGACAGGGAGGCTATCGTGGAGTAAGTCCTTAACTCACACTTGTATACACACATACACACACACACACACACACACACTGCAGTGTTGCACCACTGCTGTAGAGTAGCATTAATCCTTCCTGCCGTTATGTGTAATGTGAAAACACAGGTGACGTGACAAATTTGTCGTCTTATTGCGTTGTGAGTGGTAAGCCAGTAACCTTTAGTAACCTACTCAACCTGTTTGCCTCCTGAGGTTATCTTTGGTATTGGAGTCAAATGCACACACACCACACCTTTTAATATGAACTAGTCGTTACCTAGTTCTCGAGGAATCTTTATGAAACTGCCACAATGTGAGACACACACACACGCATACTTCTACATGCCCGTCTCAAGCCTTCATCTTCACCTCATCTCCAGTGGAACAGCAGTCTCTTTACCGTTTAATTTTGATCTCACACACTCTCAAACATCAGATACTTGTGTGCGCATGCTTGTGTGTAATGCGTGCGTGCGGGTGTGGGCATCTAAACTGAGACTTTGTACCCGGATGACAGTCCCAGGTAGCCAGGAAATAAGTCATGGATAGAATTTAGAACACATGAAGTTATGAGAGAGCTAGGTGTGGCTCACAGCAAGGCATACATAGGAAGGGGGGAGGGGGGGCGGGGAAGGTGGGAGGTGGTGAGGGAAAGAGGAAGGGATGGAGGGAAAGAGATAGAGAATCACAAGAGCACCTCAGACCTTTTTCCTCGTGTGCCAGGCTGACATTCACGAATGTGGACAGATTTTATGTCATCAGGTGAAAAGGAATTTGCCAGTCAGTTTCTCAGAACAGGCCATATAAGGAAGAAAGCGAGGACATGTGCCAGAGGATTTGCGCAAGATCTCAAGACTGCTCGCTCCAGTCATTGAGGAGATTATTCAGGTGCAAATGTGTAGAGAACAACCACACAGACAGACTTACAACAGTAATACACTCTCACTAGTTCTAAACAACTATGCAAACACTTATGTGCTACCCTGCCCGATGACGGGAGTGTTTCTTTATTAACCTGGTGCCCTTTAGTGGCAGTGATTACCAAGGAAAATGAGGCCTCTTCTACAGGAAGTCGCAGGTTATGTCAGGGTCAGAGCTTGTTCCACCGTGTGTGTACATGTGAGAGCGTGTTTGTAATCCCGATTCATCACAAGAGGGACTGTTGGAAAGGAACGCCGGTCGACACTTAATCGTTTAGCCCTGCGGCGACAGGTGCCCAGTCAGCCATACCAAACAGTGCAGATGTAAATACCACCACACCCTATGAGATGACAGTGATATAGGAAATATTTGATTAAACCTAACCAGCCTTGGGTTGTTCACTGTCACTTACATGGACCATCACATATGTCTGTCTGGAGTGGGTGCATTGTGTTCAACCCAGCACACTTCTGTGGTCAGTGTGGGTACGAGCTGGGCTGTACCTTGTTCTCCCAGCTCACCTCTCCTCGTCTCCTGTGTTATTACTGCAGAGCGCTGGAGTCCAACAAGTACAACCACATCACAGCCACCTACTTCCTGCTGGCCGAGAGAATCCTGAGGGAGAAGCAGGAGAAGGAGGTGCAGACACGCTCCTCAAGCCCCAGCAACATCAAGGCTCACTTCAGGTAATGCACGATCATACATTCAGACTCTACATTCATACATTCAGACACTATATTCATATGCACACACACTCTAAGATACACACTCATTGAGTCGCACAAACACACACGTATATGCAAAACATTTTAGACTTTTTTCCAAAGTCTATTAAACAGCAGAGGATTAGTAGTAATTGTCATTAGAATTAATGATGCTAAGGGGGTGGAAGTAGGTTTCTATAGTTATGGACTTCTCCTGTTCCAGGGGCTTCAGAGCTCCGGGGTGTTTGTCCTGTGTTTATCTCCTCCCATGGACACACACACAGGCCTGGTTGGTCTATCTCAAGCTCTGCCCGGTTATATGATGATCCTCCAGTGCAAGATGACAAATGTGTTTAAAGGGAGCAAGCAGTAATTGGATGTGAGTGACCTAGAAACAGTACAAGTGTTCCTCTTCAAAGAAAGAGCGAAAGAGAGCGAGAGTTAGAGGGAGAGAGAGATTTAAGGAGCAGTGAAGCCTCAGCCAGACCCAGACTCACAGCTTCTGCTAAGATCAATACCCGGCTGCAGTGTGAAAACTGCTCTGGACCTCTCAGTAGTACATTCTAGTCTGAAATGCATGCTTAGTCTCATCCCACGCCCCAGTCCTGCCCTCTGCTATAACCTCTCCAATCTTAGTCACTGCTCGCTGTCCCTCCCCACCCTCAGTCCCCGTCCTAACTCTGAGTACCCCAGCCTCCATCCAGGTCTCTAATCAGATCCTCCCGAATTCTTCAAAGAGATAGCTCTTGTGGACATTCGGAGGGAAGTAATTTCTCTAAGGGATATTCCCTTCAAATCAAATATGTAATGCCTATGGTTTATATTTAAGAACTGAAAGATTGAGTAGTATCGCAGGTATAGTAGGCGATGTGAAATGGTAACGTAGCTCCTAGTGTATTCCTTTGTCATGTATGTTCGTCCTTACTAGCCTGACTCAGATCCTAATTAGGTAGATTACGCCCAAGGTTGTTAGTGGTGTGTGTCACACTTGCGCCGGTGTTTGTGCTCGTGTGTATAAATGGAGTTGCTGTGTCACCAAGCTGTGGGCTTGTTTAGTGTGTCAGATATATTCCAGTGTGGCTAAGCTTTTAAAAGCTTGGCTGAGTTCAGTTGGATGGGAGTTTGGCAGCACAAAGGCCTCTGATCCCATGTGTGTATGTGTGTCTAGTGTCTAGTGTGTGTGTGTGTGTGTGTGTGTGTGTGTGTGTGTGTGTGTGTGTGTGTGTGTACACTGATTGCCTAGCTGTACTTGTTCACAGACATGCCTGTGTTTGTACGTCCATGCATGTTCTACCAACGGGTGGATTACCATGCGATTTATAGCTTCACTAACGCCAACGTGACTGTGGTTGTGAGATAATTTTGTCTCTGTGTTTGTTTTTATCAGCAACATATCGGCAGAAACCCTGTACTATAGAGCTGGGTTAATGACATTCAGAATTATAAGGCTACATGAACTTGTGTTCAGATATCGGAACTGTAGGGTAGGGGGTGCAGTAGGATCAAGTTCTATCATCAGCATCTATCATAGACTGTGTGGAAAGTGATGATGAAACAATTTTAGTAGACATGTCACATGAATATTCTTTAAGGGTCAATGAAAAACAAACCATAATAATGGCTTAACCGTGAGTGGACCTAACATGAAGACTTTTTTCCAGGGAGACTCTGAATTTGGTCACAATCACTACTGTTAGAAATCCTTTGGGTAATCTGGCTGGCAGCTGAAATGATTCAGAATGAAAAGACCAAATTGTCATTTGAAAGCTCTGAACAAGAATGCTTAGCTTTTGAGCAGATAAAGAGAGGTTGTTAATCATACAAAGAGGGCACCATGACTGGCTTGTATCATGATGTCAAAAAGAAGCAGTTCGTCTGATTGTTTGTATAGGCTTTCTTATACTATTCCTACACTTTGACAGAGTAAATATGTTCACTTGTCCTTAATCTCTCTCCTTCTATTCCCCCTTCACAGGCAGTCTTGGCCCACAAAGATGGACATGCACCAGGACATAGAAGACAGTCTTGCCGCATCTTCCATCTCCCATGCCGGTGGACCGCAGTCTCCGGCCCGCAGCACCGACAACCTGCTCAACGGCCACCGCAGCAAGGCTCTCCTAGATCTGTCACGTCGCGACGAGGACCTCCAGGGGGCCACGGGCTCCGCTCTCGGGGCCCTCAGGGCAGGAACCTCCACTCCCTCCTCCTCCTCCTCAGGCTCCGCCAAGCAGCGCACCTGCCTGTTCCGGGTGGAGGAGGACGAGGAGGAGGAGGAGGACCAAGAGGCATCCCAGGTGTCAGCGCAGGTCATCCTGCGCCGCAAACCACCCTCCATCACCAGCAGACTAACCTCCCGCAAGAGTGCCCCCGTGCTCAACCAGATCTATGAGGAGGAGGGAGAGTCGGACGACGACTTTGACTTAGAGGAGGGGCTCCCGCCCAAGCTCAGCCGCCTCAAGATGAATATGGCCGCCGCCACGGCGTCCCCAGGAAGCAGCCAGAAGCGCTACCACCGCCGCAAGTCTCAGGGCCGTGGCTCGTCCTGCTCCAGCTCTGAGACGAGCGACGATGACTCGGAGAGCCACCGGCGACGCCTGGATAAGGACACAAGTTTTGGCTACAGCTGGAATCGGCGGGACAGCAGCGAGGGACCCCCGGGGAGCTCTGGGGGCAACGGAGGGGGGAGCGGCGGTGGTGGGGGACAGAGCAGACCCCCCGGGGAGAGTAGTGACGGTGCTGACAGAGATAGTCCTCCTGGAGGAGGGGGGGGCGGTGGGAGTAATGGGGGTGGTGGAGGGGGAGGGGGAGGGGGAGGGGGGAGTAAATCACAAGGCAGCCCATCCAGCTGCTCCAACAGCAGCTCCAATCACGCGTCCTCTGGAGGCCCTGGGGGTTCATGCCGGTCTCGGGGCTCAACAAACCGAAGCGCTGGGGACCTGATGGAAAGCCTGCGGCTGATGAGCCTCTGTCTGAACTCCCACCTGCAACAACAGCGGGAAGGGCGGAGCACGGGCCCCGCGGGGGCAGTGGGTAAGTTCCTCATGGACCCCCTTGGTCTGTCTAGCATCAGCATCCAGGAGAAGTCCTCCTGGAAGATGTGTGTGGGTTCCACGGGGAGCCTGGACACCCTGACTCTACCTACCACCATCCTGGGGAGCGGAGGGGGCTACCCACACCACAGGGCTACCTCCCTGGGATGCCTGGGAGGTTGCTCGGACTCCGCAGTCCTCTCCGTGGACCACCCCGGGGGCTACCCGAACCACAGGGACACCTCTAAGGGCCACCCCAGGGCCTCCACAAACTCCAGGGCTGCTTCCGTGGAGTGCCCTAAGGGCTACTCAGACCCCAGGGCCCCTCCCCAGCCCCGGCCTGGGGATGGCAGCAGCATGAGGCTGAAGAATGGCCTGCTCCAGCTACCTCTTTGCGAGAAGACCATCTCTGTGAACATCCAGCGCAGCTCCAGGGAAGGCCTGCTGTGTGCCTCAGCTCAGGCCAGCTGCTGCCAGGTCATTTGACAGACGCACGCAGCCCCTCCCCTAGCCCCCCCTCACCTTCCCCCTCTCCTTTACCCTGACTAACATGTCAACAGCGCTCAGTCACATGACCAAGCCCCAACAACCAACGCAGGTCATGTGCTGTAAGCCCACCCCCAGGTTAACACCAAGGCTTCAGAAACCTCACCAGTTTCATTGAACATTAGCACACCCCAACCTCCCCAGCCCTTGATCACTACTGTAGCAGAAGCCTGTCATCACAGCCCCCTCACTGATTCATCTGCCTTGTCCCATTGATCCTCTCCTCCTCCCCCAGTGGGCTGTCTGTCCATATCAGTCTGTCTGTTACGCTGTTAGTTATGTCATCATCTAGGATTTACATGCTGCTAGTTTGTCTTGGTTCTGTCTCTGTCTGGTCATTTTACTATCATTTTGGCTTTTTGCTCATCCCCAAAAAAGGTAATGTTTAGCGATTCTTCCTCCGAGAGCAAGTTATTCAAGTTAGGGGACAAAGGGAGGGGTTGGATTTGACTTGTGTTTGGATGAAAGTAAGAAGACCAAATCTTTATTAGTGGTAAGTAGTCCAGGGTGGCTGAAAGGGCAAGCACTTAAATCAGGCTAAGTTCTACTAGAGTCAAGCCTTGGAGTTACAACCCCCAAACAGGGATGTAGGAGCAGTTGAAAAGGGCAGGAATAGGAGTGGCCATGGATGCCCTGGGGTGGCCTCCCTCTGTCGGATCAGGGTGAGGAAGGGAGGGGACATACGGCGACAGCCCTGTGGAGAGGACTGGAGCTCCTCCCATGTGACCAAGCCCCTTCCCTACAGTCTTAAACCCAGCCACCAGTAACCGTGGTGATCTGGACCACTAAAGAAATTTTATTTTCTATGTTCCCCCTTCTTTCTCCCTTTGTCTGTTTTTATTTATAATTGTTTAACAAACACAAGATTGCTCATTTTAGAACTAGAAATTGGTTTTGGAATTGATGGTTGATTTTAACATACAGTACTCACTGAATTGAATCCCACGATTTATTATACCAAGAACTTGGTTGAACCTGCAGGTGCCTCACTGAGCAGACGGTGGAAGTCAGCTTTCTTCTCAAGAAGTTTCTTCCTCTCTTCCTTCCACTTGTTTTTGGCAGCAAAAAACTATACCTGTACAGGTCCTATCCTTACTCAAATTAGAAATAAATGCAAGTACTGTCCATACACTGTATACAACATAGAGATTGAGGCATGGATAAAGTCCAAAATGGCTTTACAGCTACAGCATGCATTTAACAATTGGATGAACTGAACTCATTTAACTTTTACTTAAATTACTAAAAGAAAACACAAAAAAATATCAAACGAAAAAGAACACTGTAAAATTTGAATGTAAGATACATGCAAATAAACTGGTGTTTTGTTTTTTATGTGATGGACCTGACCGGCTGATAGGCTTCCTCCAGTATAGCGTAGGTTAGATTTGGTAATGGTCATGTTCTTGTTCTTCTCTTACTGTTGGTTCAAATCCTCTCGCATGAGAACTACTAAATTGTACTGAAGTGTTCTGAAGACCAGGAGAGAAATCATCCTGATTGATCAGAGATCAAGTATTTGGTCTTTTAGTTCAAGTGGGCTTTGTGTTGGCACCCATGTTTCTGCTTGTTTCAATGTTCGATCTTGATACATGTTACGTTTCAAACAAGCCTTTCCGGCAGGTTGTTTCAAAGGGTATTTGTTGCGTATGTATATATGTTTAAAAAAAGTTTATTTTTGGACTTGGACTTTTGAAAGATCTGCTGTTTAAAAGGCCGTTTTAATGTGGGCCCCAGAGTTGTGTGTCGGAGAACAACAATGATTAGTGTGTGTGTTTTCTGGCCATCTTAGTTGAAACTATAGGCAAAGGTCCAAAGCCAGATTTGACCATCTAAATCAGTGGGTATATATATTTTGGCTGCCGTGGTCGCACAGTTGGGCTGAGTGTCTTTTCTGGACTACTACTGTGGTCCAAAGGCATAGCTCCATCCACAACAGGCTACCCAGGCATGCAAAACACGCAGACTACCTGCAGCAGCTCTAATGTGTAGCTCATGTAGAAGCTTTAAAGGGCCTGGCCAAGAAGCGAGAGAGTGTGGATAGAGGATTGTGGATATATTTTAAGGGCATTGGCAATAAGCTATATGTTGCAGCTATCTGTAAATAAACATTTATTTTGTTTTGTATTTTAAACCTGCAGCCTTAGAACGGCACATCGAACAGAAAAAAAGGAGAATAAAATCTCATGTATTTTTTTTTCTTCGTTTTCTTTTTCAAACTGAAATGTTTGTACGTACAGGTGTAAATATGGTGCTCTCTTTGCTTAGAACAGCTGGGTGAACCATTTGGTGCAGATGCTGTATTATAGCCTTATTTGTCATGGGTGTCTCTAAGAAAATACCATCTGAAAAGACACTCTTGTTATACTGTCAGTCTTTTGACTGTTGTCTTACCCAGCTGTAAACAGGTGAATGACGTGCATGTGTTCAATGTTTGACATTATCGATCCAAGGACATCAAGGAGATAAATAATTTACAGCATACGTAACTGGACCAAACCATGTACTGATTAAAAGAGGGAAAAAAGTTGAAACTGACAGAATTATTAAATGTATTATTCTGTAGTGATACCTGTTGTCAAACGTTGCATATAGCTTTAGTAATATCCCAAATAAAAAAAGTTGTGAAAACAAATTAATTACTCCTTGTTTGTGACTCATGTTTCAAGGAGCTATCAAGAAATTTTAGCAAATAGATTTCAGTGCACTTAGTTCAAATAACATTACAAATGATCAAAGGAACCTTGTTTAAAGAACTTGTAAAGATGAAAATGTCAGCGGTCTGTTGAATCTTACCTTCTGTTTTGAAATAGTGTGATTTGGCCTGTCCACATCCTGCGTAAGTAGATAGGGTTTATCATCCCTCTCATGATGAAGCTCTGTTGAAAGGTATTCTTCCTTTGATTTACAAGCTGCCTAACTCCGTCTCTCCACTCAAGTAACCATACCAGCCTTGAAAGCGTGTGCGCAAGCATGTGTGTCTCTGGGAATACTAAACCAGTGCTTGGTTAAGCCCCTAGTTCCTCGCTAGGTTCCCCTTAAATATAGTTCCAGTTCTTTGACCAGCATAGCTCACTAGTCAGCCACCCTGTTATACTCACCAATTTTAGTGCCTCCTTCCTGGAAACATCCCTGCATAGGTCAAGTAACGTTAGGATTCACATTACAAAATAAACAGGAACATTCTTGGTCAATACAATTGTTTTTGTTTATTTGAGCTAAGACATACAGTACTTCAATAATGCTGATAAAGTTGGTAATATTGCAAACACAGCTGTACATTGTGTGTATAAATAGAGTACAGGTACATATTGTACATATATACCTATCTAAAACAAAGATTGATAGCACATCACATTCAAAGGCACTGCGTTAAAATTCCAAATGATGATGAAACAAAATGCTAAAAATCTGATAGCCATCTTTGAAATAAAAATTAAATTTCACTTGTACTGTAGGTGCAGCTTCAGTTTGAATACCATACTGGATCATCATATAATGCTGCTCACTTACGTTATATGCGACTCTTTTGATGACTAATTTCAGTTTCTGGCTAGCAAATAAATATGTGAACAGTCGTGAATGTGTCATGATTAAGTTATCTGGGGTTGGAATACTGACTAAAGACCCTAGGACTGGCCACATAACGACTAATATGGAAGACAAGAAAAACACCTTGATTAGGCCACACTTTACCAATGTGAAATCAGCCAAATTCAAATAAAAATAAAACTTATGACAAAACCCCTGTACCACAAATGCCAAATCTGCTATTCCTCCATTGGTAGGAAATGACAGAGTTGATTCATATAACTATACAAATTGCAACCATTAATATTAAAGTAATACCCATCCATGTACTCTACATTTATGATAGACAACAGTCAACTTAATCATTTGGTTTGTAGCTATGCTTTTACAACTGTAAGTTACCAACCAGTCCCCTTTCAGTACCCCCTTTATAGTTAGTAGTGGTGTAAACTAGTTGTGACAGCCCCCAGGCCTAGTCAGTAGCTGTGGTGGTGGCCTCTCCTCCTCATTGCACTGTCTTTGAGATCCCAGTGGCTTCCAGCATTTTCTAAAATAAAACACAAGAACGTGGTATGAATATTTCCGTAAATAAATCAACTTAACAGTGTTGTGCAACACTTCTTTACAAACAGTTATTATGAGGGAGCTCCAGAACTCCCTGGAGAAAAGCAGGAGTGTATCATTTAGGTTCCTACTCAAAGTGAGACAAATTTTCTCTAACTTCATGGAAGACACAGTTCCCTTGGTCTCAACAAAAGATACTGTGCCCGCTGCCATCCAATTTAGCCAGAAATCACATTCAACTTGGCTAAGACAGGAAACGAAGGCTTTAAAATAGCATCACATCTCTGTTATGAGAGAGGATCTGGACGTCGGACTGGACCTGGAGTTTTTCAAAGAGATTGGGTTATTTAGATATTAAGCGACTTTGTACATCACAGAGCCCTTGTCCCCAGGCTCCAATCTGGGTCTGAGTTACATTTTAATCAATTCATTCCACTGCCTCTGGCGCACAGTGCCAAATTACTTTCTGGGTTAAAATGTGTTACGTGCAATTAAGGATTCAGTCCAGAGGGCTGATCAATAAAGGGAGAGATCTGCTGACGTGAGCATTCTGTATTCTGGTTCTGTTTAGTGATAGTGAGGGAGGATTTGGAGGGGAGTGGGTGGGTAAATTTATGTGGCCTCCCACAGGAATATAGCCTGGCAGATCCAAAACAATCTGACAGGCAGAACCACTGATTTCCTTAATCTAGAAAGGGAGGATGGAGAAAGTCTGATTGAGTCAGATAATCCATAAATCTATGTGGATCATGATCTGGTGGAAACACTGTCTTCATCTCCCTCTGAGTGGCAGTTGAGAGAAGCAAGCAGGGACACAGATAGGTTATGTGGACTCAAGCTAATTTCATAGGATTAAGGATACAATAGTCAGGCTGAAGGTTTGACAGACAGATTCACTCATTCGTGTAGCCTCATCCATTAGGCAGAGAGGCATAGTCCAAGCTCCAGTCCAGGGTCCAGAAGGGGGCCTTTACTCCCTGAAATCATCAGTGGCTCATGGTGGGGACTGATACTGTGGTTTTTCAGCAGCCGCACTGGACGTGTGCTCTAATTAGCTGGACAAGTTAGTATTGATCATGGAGCAGAGCGCCATTGCAGTACCGGCCGTGTGTAGTAAAAGCTTTTGTCTTAATCACTAACACTAAAGGCTTTCAGACACAGACACAGACACACATACGGTTGGAAATACAGATGGATGGAACAGTGATGTGGTTGTTGGATATACACAACGAACTGTTTGAGGTAGGGAGCTATTATGCTACACCTTTTGGGCTGAAAGACTTTCCATCTATAGCTAAGGGCATGTAAGTTACTGTATATGCACACAAGCCTCTATGTTGGTAGCCTGCTGGCTCAAAGTTAACCCCTTCCAATCGACTGTGACACAAGTAGTTTAAATAAATAATTATGCCGTGAAAATAATAAAACACCGATACAGAAGTACAGTTTGACTGATCTTTCCAATACATTTTGAGGCACTTTCCTCTATTCTCTAGTTCTCAGGTACTTCAGGAGTTTGATTTACTGCTCTCCACTGGTGACTCTGACGGCTTTAAGAGGCTTCTGTGTGAAGGTCAGCCAGATAAGTTCACTGGGTAGAGGGGATTTCCACTGTCCAAAACACCTGCTCTTCTCAGTACTGCACAGCACCGCGTGATTGATCAAGTCAGATGCAGGAGGCAGGGAGGGGGGGGGGGGGGGGGACTTGAGTGGCATAGCACCATCCTGCTCAGCCCAGCTCCTTTTCTCACCCACACCTATCCTGGAGCACAGGTCTTCTTACCAGCTCTCCTTACCATCATTGACTGCATGTCCATTTATCCCAAGATCACTGGTCAGGAGGGGAAAGAGCGAAGGTGGAGTCGGGGGGGGGGGTCAGGCCTATCATAGAACATGTCACGCCTGATTAACAAAAGGTCATGCCATTTTGGGACTATAAAAATAACCACTGTTGAGTTATAGAGGATGAGGGGATTAAAGAGATGATAGTGAATCAGCAAACATTTGTGTGAGGTACCTTCAAACATAGAACACAACACAACACTTTGGCTCAAACAGGCAAGACAACACATATAGCCATTAAATACATGAACATTCTCACAGGCAGCGGTAAGATGATAGTCAGCATCTTGTAGGCTACATTTAAATTTATGTATTACAGTCAAAATTATGTAATTCAATATTGCTTGTGTGAGATTATTGCAGACCACTCCACAGCAACGGTTTTGACCGAGCCTTGTCAACTTACCGTCGTGGAACCTGGCTCTGCGCAAACCAAGAAAGCACAAATCACCCTTGTTTGAAAAAATAAACTAGAATTAAAGTGAAAAGCACCTGAGTTCAGTGTTTGCTGACACAAGAAGCAATTGCATTACCAATCAAAATGAAATATTTCTTTTACCACGCCCATTTGAGGAGAAATGATAGGTTGGGCTAATTAGAGAAGCACTCAGCTGTCCCGCCCATATCTGGGGAAAATAGCTAACAATGTCAAGGCCAAAACCAGGCCATCAATACTTTTAACTACGAACCCATTTATCTTAGAAACTGAGTGCTCTCAAAGAAGCAATGAGGGCCTGCATACACAATGTGTCAGAGTTATCTGCAGTGCTCTTTGATTTGGCGTCAGGCTACCTAAAAGCTCCTTCTCATACTTCATTGCTTTATTATCTGTTGAATGCTAATGTTTTATTCCAGAACATTACTTTAGCTGTGCAGACAGGACGAGTGACCAACGTTGCATATCCTTTCAGGCTGTCACACACGCACACACACACACACACAATGAGTGTGTGTGTGTGTGACCTATTTCTGTGGTATGTAAAAGGGATGAACATCTGCCAAAATAGCAGAGAGCCTTGTTAACATGGTACATTAAGCCCCCCCCCCCTCCCAACACACTTCTTCTTGAGATGTGTGTTTTCCCAACCCCTGGCCGTGTCTCACCTTTTTCTTGAGGGCCTCCAGAGATTCAAACTCCAGCCGGGATAGTTTGATCTGGATGTTCTTGGGAACATCAGGAATGACAAATGTCAGGATGAACTTGAGGGCGAGGAGGGAGTGCTGCAACACACAGACACAGGATTGTGTCAATGAAGACATACAAGGATATACTTGATGTGAAGCCATGACATCATTCAAATGCATTGTTTGATGCATTCCCCTCCGCCCTCCCTTCCTGGTGTAGCCTCTTCATGTTTCCTTTGTCCTGTTTACAGACCATCTGAAAAACGGACGTTACACAACATGAGAATGACCCGAACCATAGTGAACTGACACAAAACAACACACACAGTGTGACATTACGTAAACACCCCAGTAGGACCAAAACAGACATCTATACCACAGATTCACCTTGTTTAATGGCATATGTTTATCTGAGATTGTATCAGACAATGTTTAAATATGCAAACTGTATTGCAATATGTATAGGTTAATGTGTTTCTATTCTACGCCCATGGGAAAGGCGCTGTTAGACCAGGCGACTGCACTGGAGCTGGAAACCTGCCAGCCAGTATACACCAGTATCCACAGCACCTTCATTACTCCCCGTCTGAGTGTCTACATCGCTCCACTTGATTAAGACAGCTGTCTCCTCAGGGTGAAAAAAAAAACATGAATACGTGTGAGCCATAACAAATAGTGCTGCATTTGGTCTGAACACAGATAAAAAGGCACAATTAGTCCTCTAGGATTTGCTTCTCCGTTCAGTAGCTTAGAAAAAGCTGATGCGGGGGCCTTGAACTTGATCATGACAGTACTTCAGAACATGTGATGAAGCAGGGACTTCCTTGTCTACTGACAGATGTTTTTTGCTCTGATGAGCTTTGGGTAATTGTACAACAATAAAAACACGAGGACAGGTTCCACTAGTTTTGCCATTGGCTGAAGCTTGTCACATGGAAGGAAATACAATGCTTAACACCTGATGGGTAATGCAATTCTTCACAGGGCTATACAGTGTGCTCTGCATTGACACATGGACAACATGGCTAAAGCATAACACCCATAAAGTGGAAGGATGGGACTCTTTATTATTAGTAAGGGAATAATGCAGATGGGGTCTTCCTCCATCTCAAGGCTGAAAGGTTTTATAGAACCACTTCTTCAGTTTGACAGTAAATAATGTGTTGTGTTTGAAGTCAAAAGTATAGTATAGACTCTACTAATGTAATTCTATCATTTCCATACGTTAAGCTAGAAAACAATTGGAGTTTGATCTTAAAAATAATACATGTATATACAAAAATAACTTAATATAAATACTTTATATTAATCTTATAGTAACATTGCCATCAGCTCAGTATTCACCTCAACAGACTGTTGCTGGGACTGCACTGCACGGTTAATAAAATAATTTGCATTCAAATCCACTTTGATTTCAATATGATTGAGAGTGATTTCTGCCATTTCATCTGTTGAAAGGCGTGACAGGAATGAATAATTATGCCTCTTCCTGTTTCTAAAGGAAGGAATGGGTGCCAGCATGCAGTTACATCGTTTGTTGTTGCCGTTTTCCCGCCATTAATAAATTGACAATTGGGGGTTAAAAAAAACCCATCGAATCCTAAAAGGGGGTAAGCCACAGCGCTGGTGGTAGAGGGCTGAGCCTGTCAGAGATGGTCTCAGAGTCTAAACCCACTACCCTGTCCTTCACACCAGGTACAACCCCTGAGACATTGTCGGAAGCATTGCTAATAAGTAGAAACCAACACAATCAGAACACGCTAAAGGGACTGTGTCTCTCGGCTGGCCTGGGAACGCCTCTGGATCCTCTGGAAGAGCTGGAGGAGGTGTGTGGGGAGAGGGAAGTCTAGGCCTCTCTGCTCAGACTGCTGCCCCTGCGACCCAGCCACGGATAAAGCAGAAGAAAATAGATGGATGGATCAACTTGGAGCAGCAGGTTTGACAGGCCTGGATCATGATACATGACCAGTGAACTACTGAAAACTGGTAAACGGTATTATAGACCAATTCCAAATTTGAAATATGGGAGATTAGCTCTATTTGCAAGGCTATCTTGGTAAGGACACAACTTCCTGAATTTTAATTCGAATCGTTTATTTAAGAAGTATATAATTATTTATAGTAAATATAGCCCAGAGAGCAAAGGATATGACCCTATAACACCACTGAAGTCACACAAGACTCAAGCCTGTCTCAACACTCAAAAACCGCTTCATTTTATCACTCCTTGAAAAAATCCCTGATCTGAGACCAATACAACCATTAAGATCTGTTGCAAATGCCACACAATAAATAGCTGTTAGAGTGGTGATACAGGCCCAGGTATTGTATGCTTCTTGCTTTTACAGTGACAGAGGCACAGGGAGAGCAGCTCTGAGTACACCGTGTGCCAAACTTGTTAAAGCCTGAGGCAGGCCAGAGAATCCGGATGCAGCGCGGTGAGGCGAGGCCTGCCGGATACAAATCTGATTATCCGCAAACCAGCGTAATGGGATTTCTCTGTGAATCGCTACTGCAAATAACATTGGAGAACGTGAAAAAACCAAGACCGAAACAACATGTAGATTAGTACGTTAGTTTGAATAACTCAGATTTGACTGCAACAAACCAAATATTATTATTATTATAATGATTACTACTATTCCACCTCTGCAGTCTACAAAGACTAACCCACGGGGGTGAGGTTAGGCTGACGCATGATTAACAAACCTACAATCAGAGAAGTCAATTAAAATTTACTTCATGCACTACAGCTTTCCTCAGAATTGTATGCCTCATTTACTGGCGGACTGCCGCCAAAGGGTGGCAATCACGGCGGATTCTAAGTCGTCTTCTTCTAAGTCTCCTTCTGTATCTGTCTATCTGTGAGTGGCTGGCCTGTTGCCTGGTTACTGCTCGTCGAAGCGTGTCTCATAGCGGGTACTGTAATTACCAAGGTATCATAGCAGGACAAATGAGGAGCCGGAGCTGGGACACAACAATCGGATGGGGAGCCAAAGAGAGAGAGAGCGAAAAAAGGGTGTTGAAAAAGGAGAATTCTGTTCCTGCAGTATTCAATATGATTCAGTACTAATTTAATCAAGACTGGATTTGAAAAGGCGATTGATGAACGGATAATACATATTATGATCAACAAAATATGAAGAGTGCGTGCGTGTATCTCTTCTTCCTATACTTGTCTGTCTGTAGTAGCGTGGCTTCCAGGCAAAGGCAGACAGAAGGACAGCAGAAGAGTTGATGGTGTGTGTGTTGGCTGGATATCAGTGCAGAGAAACCTGTCTGGGTGTCCAATCAGCTGGTAGTGCAGCTCTCAGCACTACAATCGTTCTCCGTATCTCTCTCTTACTCTGTCACTTTGACTACCTCTCTGTCATCCGCCTCTCTTCACTTCTACCAGTCGCTTGTTACACACATCCACAACCTCCAGAATGCACGTCATGTGCAGCATGCCATGGTAGAACAGACAGTCAGACAACCAGTCCGTCAGACAGCCAGGCAAGAAGTTAGACACAGGCACCCAGGTAGTTGGCCAGACACAGTGAGCCAGACGCAGAGAGAGAGCAACTTATTCAACCTCCTGACCTGGAGCTTCTCAGCTCCACACTCCAGCAGTGCTGACCCAGGCTAGGAGACAAGCAGATATTTCCCATGGCCATGTCCTGCCTAACAACCCAGAATACATGTGGGGTCAAATCCCTGTTGCACTACAACAGATACCCTTTACCACAGATATACACTATGTAGTAATTGTAAACATACTGTTTGTATTCACTATAAATCCAAGACAGTATAAGCAGTATATAGCTTCTATATACTGCATATTTCTACTGCCTCTACATGTAGTCTATATTTAACTTCTATATAGCTGCTACTGTGTAGTCTCTATATAGCCTCTGTATACTGTATAGCCTGTCAAAATAGCGTCTGTGTAGCCTCTAAACTGCTGTAAACAAGCATCCACAGGGTAGCCCATGATTTACTGTAGGATTGTTACTGTCGTGTCTGTCTATTTATTTGTATTAGATACAGAGATCAGCTGCAGGTCTGCAGAGTACCCTAAATATAGATATTTAATCAAACATGCAGCGAATCAATACGACCTCGTTTCAGATCAGAATGAGAAGAGCTCCAAAACATTCTCAAGAATATGGACATGTTTACGGGCTTGTCATCTTGAGTTTTACTCCAAAGGCTACTTGCTGTAATGCTCCTGTTGAGAAACAGAAAAGGTAACATTGGCCAGCACTAACTGGAACCGCTGGGAGTGTCTGGCTCCTCTTCCCTCTCCTGCTCCCCCTCTCCTGCCTGTTCTGTACGCACAATCAGACACCGTCTACAATACTGACCTACTGCCATTCCATCCAGTACTGTGATCATCACCATCATCATCATCATCATCATTAACACCCTCCTGATCATAATCCCAGCCAGTTCTCACATGGCCGCATATGGTGCTTCAGTTATCCAGCTGTCTCTCTGGCACCCCCTGCTGTGTAACTCCACAACCAAATCATTTGCAGGAGAAAGAGCTAACGTATGAGAGCTAACGTATAAGGACTCAGGTGGACCATTGTGCAGGTATCTGGAGCTGGGTTAGAGAGTTGAAAGGGACAGTGGAAAAGGGGGGAGTGGAGTGTTGTACCTCGACGGCCACCACCCAGAGGATGAGCTGAGCATCGGAGTCGGGAAAGTAAGCCTTGACCTGCGGGGACATGCCGATCAGGGTGCAGTTGGTCACTACGGCAATCACGCTCATGGCCTCAAAGGCAAGCTGTGGGGGGGGGGGGGGGGGAGTATATTATCATGATATACATTTACTTGTTGTAATTATTACTTTCACAAATGTAAATCGATAATTCACATATTTTGTTCAATCTTAATCTTAATCTGGCTTCGACAACAATGCTCACTCATTCATGCATTATTGAACTAAGAGAGAGTTGAAAAATGTTCACATTCAAATAAATCCCAATATTCTGTACTGAGGATGATGAAAATGTGAAAATAAACAACAGGCTTTACAGACTTTGAAGTTGCCCATCTCGCTCAGGTCCAATTCACCAACTTTTATGTTCTATTGTGTGCCTACAAGTGATTTGGACTGGTATCTGTCTCACCTGCCAGACTCCTATGCTTGAGGCAGGTTCGGAGAATGGCCGTTTGAACACCTGGCACATCTTAAAGGCGTCGGAATAGACCTCTGTGACATTGTTGAGCACCACGAGCACCGCGGCCAATGGATACACACAGGAGAACAAGCTGACATAGCCAAACAAGAGGAAGAGCTCCAAGTAGTCATCAAACGTCCCCTGAAATGTTGACACACAGACTCTCCATCAAAAGGAAACACAGACAGCTGCTATGGCACATTGATTTAGCATGGTTCCTGCAAGCTGCCTCACTAAAATGTTGTGACAACACTTGGAGATAAATTTATTCTGAAAATTCAGACCAATACATTTGACTTTTTTTTTTTTTACAGTAACTGCTGCAACTTGCTGGTGCTGTAAGTAACATATTCCCACCTCCCCCATTCCCAACTCACCAGATAGGTGCTCATGTCTGCCTCTAGTTTGACCTGCTCAGCCAGGGGCAGCTCCTGCTGCACCAAAGTCCTCTTCCTCACCCGGTGCTGCATCTTCTTATTACGCCTCCGCTGGAGCCAGTAGGGCAGGAAGGCCTCCATTATCTGGTTGAGGATCTGGGATGTGATCAGGAGAGTGGCCAGACTCTGCAACAAAGACACTATGCGTGTTACTGAATAGGATCGATGGATAGAGACTCCGGTTAGTACTCCAGGCACATGGCATTGAAACATATACTTTTTATTACATATACTTACTTAACTTACTAAAAACATGGTTGTCTTGCATGTGAGTTATGTTTGAACCTTCCAGAAAGCAAACTGCTGTATATTATATCATAATATATTGTTACAGGAACTACCTTGCACAAAGCAGGACCCTACTCCTACCCTTACAGCTACTATTTGTGGTGTTTCTAAACGGACCCACCTGTCTGAGAAGCACCATGTCCTGCATCACAAAGGCTATGTAGAACAGCGAGGCGAAACAGTTGAAGAAGTTGAACTAAGGAAGAGAGGTGAAGCAAATGTCAGTAAACAGAGACTGCAGTGACAGCAGACACAAACACTGCAGAAACAGAATGTAGATTGATTGCATTCAACAGTCTTCATTTAAACTAACCATCAGACCAGTTTTAATCAAAGACTCACCACTAACACTTTAAGGACCAGATGATTCTGATATGATGACTCAAGTCTGTGGTTTTCTATGTGAAACGAAACAGTTTGGTTTGATTATAAAGTTAACATCACACAAAACCAAAAAACAGTTTGGAGGGCCATGAGGTTTAGTTCAATGAAATCAATGAAACACAACCAGAAGTACAATTCCAAGATAAGAGTAAACACGCACAACACATAAATATTTATTTAGCCACCAAAAAACCCCAACTGTATTTCATCTTTAATATTGACTGCATGCCACACAGAGCAGGACAGAGCGCTCCTCCTAACAGACTCACCCCACTCTGTGAGGTACTCGGCAACATAGCGGTACAACAGGTTCATGATCTCGATGACCACAGCGTAGATGACACTAGGGACAAACAGCAGCACGCCGCTCCAGAACCCCGGATGCTCGTCATTAAAGCCAAGGGCCCAGCCCTCCATCTGGAAGTAGATCATCATGACGTACAGCGACGCGTACAGACAGAGCAGCACGAAAGGTAATGACACCAGGTAGATCCTCAGTAGACGCTTCGTGTTGGGGTACAGCGGCTCTTCTCGACCAGTCACAGGGTTGAATCCCAGGGGGCCATGGAAGCCTGGCCTGGGCTCCTCAAAAGCTTTCTTTCTGCTCAGGGTGCCCCAGCCGTACGCAAGCGAGGCGCTGAAGCGCTTCCACAGCTCCAGCAGCACGGTACACCACACCAGATTGAAGACGGCAAAAACCACGTACTTGTCGTAGTCCTCCCAGTCAAACAGGTAGTAGGGGATGCCAATCAGGGCCATCGGTAGAAGTGCCAGGGTGAAGTACTCCAGGAAACCAAAGTACAGAGCAAGGCCTTCGCCAAAATAGTGTCTGATGTCATCTGGAATACAAAAGCAGACCGTGAAGTATCATGAATATCAGCCATGCAGTCAATTCCAGATTTGGCACTCTTTACTATTTGCATGTAAACATATTTACGTGTATGATGTAGCATGGATATTCCACATCGCTATTTCATGCATGCTTACCAAGTGGTTGAAAGGAGAGCTTGATCCTTCTATACCAGGTGAATGAGAGCCTTTTCAGCTCCTCCTTGTCATGAAGGGGAAATACCTGGACTAGAACACCCTTCGACTGCAGTCTGCGGACTAGAGGAAAAAGACAAAACCCATTTGTCAGTTCTATAACTGTATCACAGATGACAATATACTACTTTTGGCATCTTTGGATGGTTTGTTGTGAAAGTAATCCATATTTCTGACACTAATTTCACACTATAGCTATCCACATTCGGATAGAAATTGTGTATAAAGTTGAGCTTGATCAGAACACATGGTGAATGAATGCATGCTGTGGGGCATTTGGTCTGATTATAGCTGTGAAGAAAGACAAAGATGAGATAAAGCGAGACAGTGGGAGAAGGAGAGAGAAAGAAGAAGAGAGGGAGAGAAACAAACAAACTTACTGAGAGACTTTCCAGGGTAGAGTTTCATCTTAGTATAGCCTGGTACATGGGTCTCCTCCTTGGCTCTCAGGGTATCCAGCTCATGCTTGACAATGTACTGGCACTCTGACATGCTGAGGAAGCTATCTCCATCCCCTGCATACACCAAACCAGGTATGACTCAAACAGTGAGAGGACAGTGACATAACACTTAAATTACACACTTAAAAAAGAATAATCTGTGTAAATAAAGGTGATATCGTAACGACATGTGCACATAATCTTCCTATACTGACTAATACCTTGAAAGTCTGTGAAATTGTGTTTGTTGGCACAAGTAAAGCCTCTCATGGAGCCATCGTTGAACTCTTTGAACAGGCCCACATCCTCGGCCCCAGACAGCAGTCGGGGTAACAGCGCTCCCACCAGGTACACATTGGGATTGTCCTTCTCACCCCCTTCGCCACTCGGACTTAGCTGCTGCACCAGCAATTCTGCCCCTGGACACGGAATATGTGTAGCAGAGTAGGGTTGCTCTCAGCTGAGAACTCCCATCAAAGGAAAGGCCAGCAGAATCGTGTACTAACAGTCCAGCTCAGTAGTAACAGTACCTCCATTTTCCTGCTTGTCCCTGATTCTGGTCAGCAGCCATGAGATAGCCTCAACCTTAGCATCAGAAGACAGCTCCAACACCAACAGTGGGGAGAACGAGCAGCCATCGCCGTCAGACACCGACAGCCCTTTCAGCATCTTCCTTTGCTGCTCCTTGCCCTAGACTGCAATGAAGACAAGTAATAAACTTCCTCAAGATGAATCTACTGTGCATACTTGATGATGATCATTTTTGTCACAGAAGCACATATGCTACAGATGACTAAAAGCTCTGGCCCATGATTCTGAGATGTACTACACAAGAGCAAACAGGCACTTCTGGTTGCACAGTCCAAGGGCTTAGTTAACAGTCAAGTATTTTACATACTTTACAGTTTAATTGGATCTTTGGGAAGTGGTTTTATACCACATTCAAATGCTGTGAGAAAAAAAAAATGGTTGAGGCGCTTTTATGCAAAATAGCCTAAAATACATACATGTTTATGAAAATAAATGCCTTGTAATTCTACCATATTAACAGACATACAGAATATATTGACGGGAAAGCAAATTATGAAGAGAGTGATATGTTTAGGGCTTGTATTAACACTCAAGTCCAATGATAACAGAGTAGGAAGGTCATTGTATTGAACGTTATATTTGCCAAGACTTACATGGTATGTAAATGTGCACATTGTGATTTTCAAATATTTCTGTCTTTAGTGTGGTATACAGTCAACCAGACAAATGTGGAGACAGATTTACCACCTACTAAAGCATAAGCTTTATCTGAAACATTCGCACTGACAGTGACAGCTGAAGCTCTCTGGCTTCAGAGGGAGGGGCGACTGAAGTTCGAAATAGACAGAAAGTTTACACGCCCGTGGTGGCTTTAACTGAATTAAAATAATGATTACAACATTGCAACCACAACATCGATGTGATGATGTAATGACGACGAAAATATCATATACAATGTTGTATTTTCACTCACCAAGATCTTGGAATTGCTGGGTACTGTCTTCAGGCGAAGAAGAAGCAGGCTGCTTTCAGGGTTAGAATTTTACCAGATCAAGTCGATAATGAAATCCTATGAATTTTGTCTCTGTAATCACGAGCAAGTTCCACGTCACACTCCAGCCCAAATGTATCACACACAGACATAACACTGGAGACCTCTGTGTGTACACGAAGGATTGGCTCGCTAATTTAATCAGTAAAGGACTTCGGCCTCGTTCCTACTGGAAATCGGGTATAATACCCGTTTGCAAGAGCACTGAGTTGTTCTAGCCCCACTGAGCTGCGTTTGGCCCCACAGAAGTGTTGGAAATACGAATTGCACCAATACATAAACATACAGAACACGGCTGGCAAACATGGACCCTCTTACACAGATATATAAGACTGTCAAAAGAAATAACGACGTTTATTTACCAGTGCTCATTTGTGGCTTGCAGATTGAGGTTTTCCCCTCTTCCGCATTGCTTGACGTCCAACAGAACGTCCAATCAATGCGTACGTCAGGGAAAAGTGTTGTTCAGGTTCAAGAATGGCCGAGCAGGCTGTAGCCACTCCAAGAGGGTGAGTGCGTAATTTTACTAGCTATATACTCCCTGTCTAAGTCCAACGTCAAATCAAACTCTTAAGATGGGAGGAAAAAAATACCAATTACATTTTTGCTTGCTAACTGACAAGTTTGCTTGCTAACTGACGCCAATGTAGCTTTGCTAGCATGCTATCACTAGGCTAGCAGCGCCAGTAGCAACTTTTGACACTTCGTTGTTCTGATGTGTCACAGCCTGGATCATATACAAGTTACTTTAAAAGGCTGACTTTGATCATATACAGTAGTGGCCAAAATTATTAGAACACCCTACGAATCTGAAGAAATTTTTAAAAAAATTCGCCTCCAAAACACAATTTCAACTCGTAATGTTCATGAAACATGCACATGGTTGCTCTGAGCACAAACAAATAACAGATGAAGTGAGTCTTTCTGTTTTTATCCACTTTTAACTTTAATATTTGGTATGTCCACCTCTTGCAGCAATTACAGCAGCACATCTCTCTGGCATAGTGTCAATATATTTCCTTAGAACTTCAACACTAATTGTATCCCACGCCTTCTGCAACTCAAGCCAAAGGCTTTCCTTTGAATGTATAATGGATCTGTCCAGTTTATTGTCCAAATCGCCCCAAATTTGCTCGATGGGGTTGAGGTCCGGACTTTGAGGTGGCCAGGCCATCATTTTCAGTGATCCAGCAGATTCCTTTTGTCGCAGGTAGTTCCGGCATAGGTGAGAAGAGTGTTTAGGGTCATTGTCCTAATAAATCCAGGCCCAATAAGACGACTCCCAGATGGTACTCTGTGCCTCACCAGAATGTTGTGGTACACTTTTTTATCCATGATGCCATCAATTTTCACCAGGTCACCTGTTCCTGAGGCTGAAATGGCACCCCACACCATAACACTACCCCCTCCATGTTTAACTGTGGGCAAGAGACACTCATTTTTATACCTCTCCCCCACCCTCCGTCGAACATACACTCAACGCATGTTGCCAAACTGTTCAAACTTGGACTCATCAGTCCACAACACTTTAGACCAATCTTCCTTAGTCCATTTCTTGTGATCTTTTGCAAATTTCAGGCGATTCACTCTATTTTTCTCTCTCAGCAATGGTTTCTTTGCTAAAATTATTGCGAAAAAAATTGGTTGTAACACTGTAACTCGTCACGAGAAAACTGAGTAAACAAAGCGAATGAACATATGGCCTCTTATGGCTTCCATGCAATGGAATACTTGCTATATAATATATACTATAGTATATACTGTGTAACATATCTTGTTCCCATCTCCTTTTTGTCTTTCTCTGGCTTCAGACCTCTCCAGCGAATACTGATGTTCCTGGGCATTCACAGCCTATTTGGCAGTTTGTTGACATTCTTGGACAGGATTTTGAGGTACTGTAATCAACTTGATACTTGCTGTCATGATCTAACAGGTAAATCAATCTAACTCTACCTGTATGTCCTTGTGAGCTTAGCGGATGATAGAAATCGTAGCCTTGTTCCAAGGTAGCTATGTTCACACGTCTATGCTCAATTGGACTGACAAGAGCATCAGGCTGAGTATGCCTTGTAGAAATGATGAGAACCAACAGAATATTAAATGAGAATTGCAATCTGTTCAGTTCAAAGCGGATTCGAAACGAAATCTTCAGGTTCTCATGCTGAACTGCCGCAAAATTTATTTTCAGTTGCATGACTGAACTAAATGTCAAGCATAATTTTATTCAGTTGAACCCACGTGGACGTTTGGAGATGCAAGCTGTCTCATTCTCTTTTTTCTGTGTATATCTGTGTGCTTTTCAGGTCCTGGGGCATACCCAGATGGCTACCCTCCTGGTGCCCCACCTCTCAGAGCCAGCTAAGAGTCGCTGAGGAAAAGATGTTGCAGTGTAAGGGCAGTGGCCTGCAGAGACACAGTCTAGTGAAACTTGCATCAATCTGATCATAAATATCATAAATAGTTCCCGTCCTGACTCCACCACCCCCATCCCCAGGCATCACCACAAAGTTCCACCGGCAGTATGTGCCTATCTTGGACGGCAACATGCTCTGGACACTTGCCTTCAACAACAGCATCAAAGACAAGACCCCCATGGTTCTTCTCCATGGGTTCGGAGGCGGTGTGGGCCTGTGGGCCCACAACCTGGAGGCTTTGTCCCAGCAGCGGCCCGTCTACGCTTTGGACCTGCTGGGCTTCGGCCAGAGCAGCCGCCCCCCCTTCCCTCAGGATGCAGAGCAGGCAGAGGCTCGCTTTGTGGACTCCATTGAGCAGTGGAGGGCTAGGGTGGGCCTGGAGTCCATGATCCTGTTGGGGCACAACCTGGGAGGCTACCTGGCTGCTTCCTACTCACTTAAACACCCTGTCAGGTAAACAGTTCACAGACTAACATTCCAAAGAGGTTGGAGACATCTTCGATTTTGAGGTGCAGTAAAGATGTCAAGCGAGATGTGTAGGTTAGGTTAACACATTTGCATCATATTTTATATTTAATTAATCTATCTTTTATTACTATTCACTCTGCCAACTCTCTCACCGACCCGACCGTATAATCCAGTCATCCCTCCCCTCCCTCCTCCGTATCGAACTGTTTCCTCTTAGCCATGTCTGGTGGTTTTGCTTACAGCAGGGGGCGCCAACTCCAGAACTGTAGAAAACCAGTCATGGAATCAGTCACTATCTCAACAATAGTGAGAACGACAGTAGGGGATAGTGTCAGATGATGGTTCTGATGGAAATGCACACTTGTTTTGTGTTGACCTCTTCTTGCTGTCCTGCGCAGGGTGAAGCACGTGGTTTTGGTGGAACCATGGGGGTTCCCTGAGAGGCCCGACACAGCGGAGGAGAACCGTCCCATCCCAGTGTGGATCAAAGCCCTGGGGGCTGTGATCAGTCCTTTCAACCCCTTGGCCGGGCTGAGGCTGGTAGGCCCGCTCGGTAAGAGATCAGCACAATGTTAGAAATGCTCACTTTTTTTGTTGTTATGATTGTTTTTACGTTTAAATCTACTATTCATGGATTCCAACAAATATTTGCACTTCAGGTAGTAAAAAACTTTGTTAAGACATTCATATTGTGAGCACTTTATGAAGGAACTGTGACGTATCACAGGGAGACATTGTGAATGGTAAATGTCTTCATGTACCTCTGCAGTTCTTGGAGGAAGTCTCAAAGTTAATATTCAAGAAAAAACTATTTTTGTTAACAGCGGGGGGGATATGGCTGTGGTGTGTGGTTACTATTTCAGAAACACTTTCATACGGTGCGATTATTATTACATTATGGTTACATTAACTTATATGGACCTACATAGCAGTACCTATAATAACAGCTGTGTAGTTGCATATTAACTGATATGTAGTAAGTAAGGTAAGTGAATGGTAATCTTAATCTTGGTTAAACAACTTTCAGTTCCCCTTTGAAATATCTTACCCTTCACACCCTAGCCCCCCAAACTGTGCTTTTTGAAAACGTTTGTAATAACCTATTTCTCTTAAATGGTACACTTAATACTGTGTCATTACATTGCAATTCCAATGTACCTACAATGTTTTTACTATAGCATATGTTGTGTAGTTACATGGCAGTTTATGTTCCCTCTGTGTGTGTGTGTGTGTGTGTGTGTGTGTGTGTGTGTGTGTGTGTGTGTGTGTGTGTGTGTGTGTGTGTGTGTGTGTTTGTGTGTATGAGTATGTATGTGTTTGCGTGCACATGTGTGTGTCATTCAGGTCCTACTCTACTGCAAACTCTGAGACCAGACTTCAAGAAGAAGTTCTCCTCTATGTTCAATGACAACACAGTCACAGAGTACATCTACCACCTCAATGTCCAGATTCCCAGGTACCTCCCTCTCTCTCGCTCTCTCTCTCCCGTTCTCTCTCTCTCTTCCCCTATTTTGCTTGCTCTCTCTCTGTGTATATATAAACAGACAGGCAGACAGACAGACAGACAGACAGACAGACAGACAGACAGACAGACAGACAGACAGTCGTGGCCAAAAGTATTGACACACATTTTGTGTTTACAAAGTTTGCTTCTTCAGAGTGAAGGATTTTAAATAAAAACTTAATTACCCAGAATGAATTACCCAATGAAACCGATCGCAAAACCCCCTATTTCACGATTTTTGGACCCTTGCATTGAATGACAAGATCATTTCAGTCATATCATCCAAACATGAAAAGGGGGAACTAGTTATAGCCAGGTGAAATCACTTAATCATTCTGTTTGGATTTTAAGACCAGATTAATTGCTATTAAAGAATGGACTATTTGCATATATTCAACCTTATTGCCAAAAAAGTTCGTAAAACCTTTTAAATTAGCACTATTGTTTTCCAGTATTCCATAGCAACATGTGGAAAAACAAATCCTCAAATACTGAACCAGCAAACTGCATCTATAAATGATCTCTGTATATACAGTACACTAATTGTAGGTTTATCCTATCACAATTCAATGATGATGTGTCGCTGCAGTGGGGAGACAGCCTTCAAAAACATGACTGTTCCATACAGCTGGGCTAAGAGGCCCATGCTGCAGAGGGTGGCCCGGATCCGACCAGACCTCCCCATCACCGTAATCTACGGCACACGCTCCAGCATTGATGGCAGGTCTGGTGGAACTATCAAGGAGCTTAGGCCAAACTCCCATGTGGAGATCATGGTGAGCCCTTTACACAAGGAGTGATAGACATGAAGAACCTGCTAAGATTAATGAGACTGAAATGGATGTTGTCTGTGTGTGTGCATGTTTTTTCTACTCCTTCTCTAGTCCATCCGTGGGGCTGGCCACTATGTGTATGCAGACCAGCCAGAGGACTTCAATCACAAGGTGCTCCAGGTGTGCTCCAGGGTTGAATGAAAAGGAAGGCGAGGGAGGAGGTGCTTACCTCAGTCAGACAAGTTCCCCACTGCCAGCTTCCTCTCACCCTAGTACTCACCTACTGAAAAGGAGGACATAGGATAAGACAGACCAGTAGTGCTTTTTAACGCCAGTCCAGGTTTTAATACCAACTGTGCACTGCTGTTACCTTTACCTGCAAGAGATTACAATATAAGAGGATTTAACAGGATTACCTGGTTTGCCTTGTTATTGTATGACAAGGTAAATATTTATTTTACAGTGCTCCTTTAATTTATCCAGTTGTTTGTACCTTTTTGTGTGTGTGTGCGTGTGACAGCAATTTTAATGCGTTTATTTCAGTTCTCATACAGTTGATTATATGGTATTTCATGTGGTCAATTATACCTTTGTTATTTGTAGGTCATTTGAACTCAGGCCAGTCACAATCTGAGCCTGTATATTGTATATTGTAATATTATATCTATCTATATATAGGTAGATATATTTATATATAGATAGATATAGATATATCTATCTATATATAGATATAGATATATCTATATATATACATATGTATATTTATACAGATATATCTATATATATA
>BROE01000014.1:6534557-6557530 GCA_036571765.1 Plecoglossus altivelis | reverse complement strand
CCAGGGTTGAATGAAAAGGAAGGCGAGGGAGGAGGTGCTTACCTCAGTCAGACAAGTTCCCCACTGCCAGCTTCCTCTCACCCTAGTACTCACCTACTGAAAAGGAGGACATAGGATAAGACAGACCAGTAGTGCTTTTTAACGCCAGTCCAGGTTTTAATACCAACTGTGCACTGCTGTTACCTTTACCTGCAAGAGATTACAATATAAGAGGATTTAACAGGATTACCTGGTTTGCCTTGTTATTGTATGACAAGGTAAATATTTATTTTACAGTGCTCCTTTAATTTATCCAGTTGTTTGTACCTTTTTGTGTGTGTGTGCGTGTGACAGCAATTTTAATGCGTTTATTTCAGTTCTCATACAGTTGATTATATGGTATTTCATGTGGTCAATTATACCTTTGTTATTTGTAGGTCATTTGAACTCAGGCCAGTCACAATCTGAGCCTGTATATTGTATATTGTAATATTATATCTATCTATATATAGAAGGATATAGATATATAGATAATCTATATCTATCTCTATATATATCTATATATAAACAGAAAAGCAAGATAAACAATAAACAAATAAATAATAAATGTCCAAATGATTTCAGCAAATGGACAAACATATATATATGTATATATAATATATATATATACTATATATTATATATCTATTATATATATATATATATATATATATAGATAGATAGATAGATAGATATTGATTGATTGAGATTTAAATAAAGTACATTGATACACTTTATGAAGATAGTCTGATCCTCAGGTAATATGAAATTGCATTCCATAATAACTTAATCTATGGTACCTCTGTACTGAGATGGCTAACAGTATGTACAATGTCCTTCTGAATGATCTCGACAGTATATGCTCTTTGTCTCTGCTTGGTCTTGCAGACGTGGCCTGCTAATATGACCATGAGTCAGCAACCCAGTGGTCACACTGTACTTCTTTTTTTCAGTACTATTACCCATTTGCAGAGTCAGCAGTCTATCAGCCCACAGCGTGTGTGTGTTTGTGTGTGTGTGTGTGTGTGTGTGTGTGTGTGTGCGCGCGCGCACGTGTGTGTGTGCGCGCGTGTGTGTGTGTGTGCGCGCGTGCATGTGTGTATGCATGCACTCATCTGTACCCAGTGTGTAATTTGGCTATTGATATTCTGGTACCCAAGTGTCCTCATGTCATTTCATTTGTGGACCTCATGAGCTGAAGGCTGACCCTCAAATGTCTCGCTTAGATTGTCTGGTTGTGCCACTACCAATCACTGTTTGGAATGGTTGTTGTTATTCTCTACAATTGTGAACAATCTGTTGATAGGTGAATAAATTAAGATATTTAATGTAATAGCGTAGAATTTATTTTATTGACTCTCTCCCTATCATCTCTGAAATGGCAATACATTTACAATAAATACACTTATATAAATAGCTAAATATGCCTACATATCTCTCCGCTTCAATGGATTCAGAATATGGTGTATAGTACTGCCCACTGACCACCAGGGGACACTCAAAGTTGCACAAAGTGCTACACATTTAAGCAAGACACTGAGGATTGATGTTACAGCACTAAATCACATACTACAATAATTATATGGATAATCGTAAGTTTTAGAATTATTATATTGGCACTGAAAAACTGAAAGCATTTGCACACAGTGCTTTGGGGGAATCTGTTGCAATAAAATGAGGGCATACCAGGACAGCGTGTTTGAAAATGATGTTCACTCTGGGTGCCAGAGAAAGAATGTGGTCTTCCTGTAATTCAGTCCTCAAATCTGGCCCATCTTTTTGCAAGGTTAATAGAGAGCTACTAGCTTTCTGACATCCTGTATTACTAGCTTATAACCACAGGATCAATAAGAAATTCTGCAACCTCATGTGAAGGGGTTTCAGACTCATAAAATGGTTAGATTTTGTCCAATTCCATCCAATCTGAACAACAGTATGGGTTCTGTGATTTTAATTTAAAAATGTTCTACCCTTTTAGTTCAGCTATCAAGCTGCAGGTTGCTGAGCAACATTGGGGTCTATTGTAGGTGTAGGATGTTATTGAACATTTGTGTTTTACAGTGATTTCTGCTTCCAAATACAGTTGGACTGGATCAGAAAGACTGCATTGTTCACCTGAGTGGACATACCTTCTACTTCATATAAAATGTGTTCATATGAACGATCAATTCAATGGCACAATGCTATAATTTCATAATCCGCATCATTTTCACCCTGAATTTAACTAAGGCATTTGCTTCACCAGCTCCAATCATGCAAGTGTGAATGGAACTAGGAGTTTTGTGTGTGTATGTGTGTGTGTGTGTGTGTGTGCGCGTGCGTGTGTGTGTGTGTGTGCATTTAGTGTGGGTTGTCAGCCTGACACAAGGCCATCAGAGGACCTCTACAGGCCAGACAGGGCTCAGTGGTGTTGCTAGGAAACCAACCAGTTGGTTGTATTAGATCAAATGTATTCAATTCTGCCTTTTGCCTCGTATCTATCTATCTCTTTATGCTAGCCTACTTCTTAAATGAGCATTGTCTTGTCCTTCTTTAACCTTCTCTCCCTCACCCACCACTCTCTCTCCTGTTCTTTTCCTCTCATTCATCTGTCTTATTGTCTTATCCCCTTACCTATATCTCCTGCATTAATTTATCCTACACCTTTCCACACATTCCCTCTTCTCTCAACAGGTACAGGCAGAGAAGGAAAGACAAGGAAAGAGAGAAAGAATACAAAATGTATATGTTTGTTTATTACAGCATTTATCCATCTTTCAACTTCCTCAATCTCAATCTGCCTCATCAAGATGATGATTTTGGATTGACACTACACAACATCAGCAAAGGCTCCAGCCAATTAAAGGCCTCAAGTAGACAACAGTTTGGGCAAAGGCTGCATCTAGGATCCATACAGGCACATAACACCATAGTGAACCAGTACACTTATCCTGAGAGACTTGGTAACTGACTTAATTTAATGTTTTGTTTAGAAGGTATTATCTGTGTGTCTGCATACCTCTGTTACACCACTGCTCCTTTATTAATTGAGGACAGTCAGATCCCAAAACAGAGATTAAAGCATATAAGGATGATTCATCAGAGGAATCATCACACTGCAATCAAACACTGCATTCTGCCAGGAAGACAACTAACCCATCTTGAGTCTTCTTGAGTCATTGAAGGTTTTCCAAAGACTTTTTAATATTTGATATTGTGTAAATCTCTCTGTGTGAGCGCGTTTGTGTGCAACTGTGTTCATGTAGGATTGAAGTGTGAGTGGGGTTGGGCTGGATCATTGTCATTTTGATTAATGTGTGTGGTCACCCCTAACATCTCATGTTCAAACCCCCATCTAAACTCACAGTTTTATTCTCCACTGTATTAAGTGAGAATTGTCGCTTTCAAACTTTCCGTTTTGCAGACCACATGCTTTTTAAAAACTGAAAATGTTTCTAGTCATATCATATCCTAGCACACAGTTTGTTGGAGAAGTCTTTAAATATAGTACCTATGTTCATTTGCGTTAGAATCCATATTCAAATAAACCTGTCTTAGACGAAAATGGGAAGATGGAGATATACAGTCCCACAGATTGCAACCAAAGCCAACTCTGAAGGGAAATGAAAAGGTGTTGATAAACATTGATTGTGATGGAGCGTGTGTTTAGGATAACAGTGTTAGAATATATAATTTTCAGCCCTACAAATGTGCATCAGTCTCTGGTACTCCTACATAAAGAGAATCCTTGCTCTCAACGTGAACATCCAACCTATCAAATACACACACAGAGATGGGCCTACATGGTGATCCCAGCACATAGACTGCAGGTCCCAGGCTCTGTGAATCCCACCAGGGAATGACAGAGGGAGAATAAGAAGACTAAGGAAGTGACCAAAAGTTGAAAGACAGATGAATTGCAGCAAAAATATGACGAGAGAAACAGGGTGGCGACCTAAAGGTGAAGCTAGATGGAGGGAGGAGAGAGGGAGGAAAATCAATCTGCTGAGCAGGTCTCACTGTGTTAGGTTCTCCGGAAGCAGCAGAACAGATATGCCTAAAAATACTGAAGCACGCCTGGAAATGACAGCGGGTGGAGAATCAAACAAAGAGAAAGGGGGAAAAATCCATAAAACATGGTGCCACGGCGTCGGTGATAGTGTGCGAGGGAGTTTGTGAGTATGTGTATTTCTGTGAATTCAGGCATCTCCCAGATGGCTCGGAAAGTGAAGTGTGTGCATGACTGTGCTTGAGTACCACTGACAAATGCAGGTCTGTGTGGTGATTGGACTGCTTGTAGGCAGTCAGCAGACAGCTAGGGCATCGGCACATCCCATTGCACCTGCCAACCAGGGCCGCTCAGGTGAGAGAACAGCTTTGGTCATTGTCGTGATGATAGACAAACCCTGGGCAGTAGGGGAGAAGAGCTGATTCTTGATGTGCTGACTAAGAGAGCCCCTCCCCCCATCCACCAAGAACTCTCAGTACGGCATTGAACAGTGACTCAGTGGCGGCATACTCTGCGCAGAGGAATGAATCAGGCATGGGTGTCGCAGCACATTCCACGTGAAGAAGTTCAGTGACCCGTGTGAAACATAGTCCAAACAAAGCATTTGCAAGAACATGATGCTGCAGCTAAACAACTTGACCCTGGTTTTTCACACACAAACACATACACACCAAATACACTAGTACATAAACACACAAACTTTAACAAAGAATGTTGTTTTGAATGGAGAGCTAAACAAAGACGCAATGCTCCAGGTAAGCAGTTTAACCCTCCGTTTGACTTGACACACACACTGGAAACACACTTTGAACACATGCACACAACCATACACATTTCCCCATACACAGCACCCTGACATTCTCACACACAGCATCTCTCGCCAGCTAGAAGTTAATTTGTAGTGGTGGAGGGGGGGGGGCAAGAGTCTGCAGTCGGCGTTTTTCCCTGGATCATGGACACCCCCACCCCACACACACTCGCATCTCACCACACCCTGCTGCTGACCCCTTCAGACTGGACACTTCCGGACTGCTGAGCACACCTTTGGACTTGGCTCTTGTTTCTATTGTTCTGGCAGGGTGGGTGTGCACGCACACAGGCTCTTACACACTCCATCACCACCAGCAATGGCTGCTGCTCCTTTCCTATAAATACACAAATGTGTGCTTGTGTGTGCGTTCCTGCCAGGCCTGCACTAATAGGCCTAATGCTTCCTGAGAAGCAGCCCAGAGCTACATTAGGACTGGACGAACGATTGATTTAAAGTAAAGAGCCCATCCTGGCCCAGCCCCTCTACTGTACATGGGCTTGCTTCCTGTCACTAACCCACAGGGTTATCTCCCAAATGCAATTAAGGTGCTTCAAAGTGCATTTTCAGGAAGACAACGCTGGCCTAATGAGAGGAGAGGAGGGTCGGGACCCCTCCCTCTCTGAGTGGGAGACCTCTTGCTGGTCCATCAAGAAATGGACACATTACTTCGTAGAGGAAATGGAAGTGTGTGCATAGATATGTGATAGTGGAGTTAGATAGACTTTGGGTGTGTCTAAGGAGAGGACGTTGCCCAGTGAGAAGCAGGCTGGTTTGAAATCCATTCATGAATAGATGATTTTGGACACTTAGGGGTTAAAAAATTGATTATGTTGGGCACTCTTGTTCTGCGAAAAGCCAATTGAGTTTAAGCATCCAACACTCTGGGTGGAGTCTGATGGATTCTGGCTGCAGGAGCAACCAGACACAAAATGACATGTACTTCATGTAAAAGAAAAGGAGATAGGATAGGACTGATGCACAAATAACTATTAGGAAGAGAAGGGTTAATGTCCCAATCTACGTTAGTAGTTGGTTGCCTTATGCAAGACTCCACAGTTGCTGCAATCAATTTAATATTTTCACCCAAATACCCAAACATGGTTTATCCTGCCATCCGAAGCTGGTACTTTGCTCACATGAATATGAACAACAACAACAACAATGCACTGTGAATGAGAATCTGGAAAAAGCAACAAATGTGTTTTATGAACAGTGATAACGGAGTAATCCATTAGCTGGTGTTGCTGCTGTAGCGACAAGCCTGAATTGTAATAGAAGTGGATCTCTGGTCCTTTGTTGTAGATTGATAATTATGTTTGATCACCTTGTGGATCTATCTTTTATCCTAATCCTAGTCTGACATTTACAGTGCTGCACTATGATACCAAGTCATCATAATGGTGACTACGATCTTTAAGATAATACTAGTTGACCATTGTTCACATCTGACAAGACGATTAAAATAAATATTGGCTGACAACGCATTATGTCGGGTAGAGTTTCTTTTCTAATGTAGAAAACACACACACAAATACACCTCATCCCCCTGTTTCCTGTGATTTCTGCGTTGCAGGGAAATGTACAGGGAGATCATTTATGTAGTGAAATATTCATGTATGCAGGTGAGCAAGGGCTGTGCATTTACACCTACACAGAGGCTGTGACAGCCAGACAGTTTGTTTTACAATGAGCTCTTCCCCTGGAGAGCCCTACTAAAGGCTGGAATTTAAATCTGAAAAGCAACATTGAGGAGCAGTTTTCCCCAATGCTCTCTGCAAGGATTTCAGGAAACTGTGATTGAAGGCTAGGAGGGCAAGGGATGCTTGACCGCTGTAGGTTGCCATGCCAAAGGTGAAGTAAATATAAGACAGGAACTGAAGTATAGCTACGAGGAGGTGTCAGAAAAGCACATCACCAAGGCAAGGACTCTGTCTCTCTATGTCTCTTTCTCTCTTTGTCTCTCTCTGTGTCTCTTCCACTCTCATTCACTGTATTCTCTCCTATCCCTATTTCTGTCTGTATATTATTCACTCACAGGTGCAGACTAATATTTATTGCTTTACTTTTCTGTCTCTTGGTTTTACCTTTGCAGCAAAAAATATTAATGGTGAACTTGTTGGTTTTAAGTAATTATGGATAGTTTTATCGTTTTTGATTCATTTAATGTGAACACATTATGATTTATGGCATCTAAAGTAAAAGTACATTGGTGGCCTGGTACTATATTTGTATAACTAACAAACATTTATTGGTAAATACACTGATGCTTCGTTCATTACCAAAATAAGTGGTTTGGCTATAAAATAATTATAGCCAAAAAAAATGCAAAATGCACTCCTAACAAAAGTCCGTTTGTGACTTCAACGTAAAGATATAACAATCCTTCACAGCCTGTTCCTTTAAAGTAAAATAACGTATTGTTTCATCAACATTTCTTCAAAGGATTGTGAATTCTTCAAAAAAAACTGTAAACGAATAAACCTGAGAAAAAACGTCTAAGGTGATGAGACACCGGCCTAAAATTCTAAACAAACAATTGTAAATTTAAAGTTTACTTTCAATAGCCTGTGTCTACATAAACACAAAAATTGGCACCATGTTTTCTGGCGCAGTCAGCTTTCGGCCGGGGCTTGTTTTACATGTAAGGCAGTGATGAAGGTCAGTCACCTGAGGAGTTGAGAAACTCTTACTGGAGCCCTGACATGCGTTTGTCGGACTCTATGCCGCAGCACTGGTGTTGTTGCATAACATCTCCAGGGTAATGCAGCTGTGATCATCCAAGGCCGGGGAGGACCAGAGACTTTCAGCCTGGCGACTGCGTCTATAAGGGCAGACACGAGTAACAGCATATTACCGACCTTGAGGATGTTTTTTCTTTTCTTCTTTTTTTACATTGTCTACAGAACATTGTATTTTTCCTGACACTAACCACGTTATCCAACCGTTGATGATTTACAATAAATACTACAGCAAAACAATATATATTTCCCAATTCCGAGTGATTCATGTGCTTTTCGTTTTATTTCGTAGAATACTTGCAAATGCCATTTGTGACATATAACGTTGAAGTTAGGCCACGTTTGGTCTCTCCTACTGAAAATGTCATGCCCGTAATTCTTTTAGAATTGTCTTTCACTGTCATTACTATTTCAAATTCCTCACTGTTATGAATTTAATCGCGTTGTTGTCTGCTGTTTGATCAATTGTAATAGCCCAAACAGTCTCTTGACGTTTATGTATATTTCCTTCTTGCTCGTTTTTAAGCTCCTTTGACCATGCTATTGACTAAATGTTGATTAAACGGAACCATTAAAGTTGATGCAAACTAAGAAATAAGAGTTAGCACAAACTATGCGCATTAGTAATAATTTATGCAGAATGGTGTAGACTATAACACAGGTTCGATATCACACATGTTCACAGAATTATGCATCCAAGTTCAAAATTGGGATTCCAACTAAGTGCAATCAGAAGAATTGACTGCTCATTATTTTTGCATGTGTGCGTGCTTTGCTTAAAAATCTTGCCCTGATGATGAAACGCTTTCATAGTATACACGTAATATAGGAACATTATCCTCATAAACATCAAGAAGGTATTAACCATTTGACACATTTGACTATAGTTAATCACAGAATGAAGTCATAGATTGTTCTAGAAAATAGTTATTTCTGTTTATTATTTCTTTTTCATGTGTTTGTCTTAACTTTCTTTCTGGTTTATAGCATACATGGACTGGGGTCTCAACCCCCCCCCCCCCCCCTCTCTCTCTCTCTTCCTGCCAATCAGCCACGTGGGCTTGGCTCTCAGACAAGCTCCAGTGATTCAGCCTTTTCTCAATGCAAGGCCCACAGTTGTGTGCTGGCTTCTGTCAAGGACAACAATCTCTTAGACATACATTCAGACATACCACAGATACACATCCACACTTGCATACACAGACACACACAGAATAATCAAATAATTACTTGTTTGCTTCTTGCATACTTCTTGCATGTTTGATCGTACAAGTTAGACACATCCTTATTCTTAAATATGTAATGGAATGTTATTTGGAGAATAAAATACATTTTGGTCCGAAAACATGCTAATAATTTAGGAACAGCACAGCAGCTAACTCAAATTTAGCTATGAGCCATTTTAACTGTGGATTTGATTACTTGAAATTTGATGTGTGTATATATCAACCTATTAATGAAACAGCCCATTAGTCAATTGAGTCTGAGTTAGACATGTTCTGTAGTTCAAGGACACATGCAGCAGATGATGCAAATGTGAACATTTCAGGACTGGCAGAGAAATGGCAGAGATAAGATTTATTTAGCTTTCTTAGACTAAAGAGTGATTCTGAATCTGGGGTGTGACTTTTGAATTTGTGATTGTGCTTGCAAATGACAGTAACCCTGAGCAACAGACCCGGTTTTGTGGTGTGAAGTTATGTCCAAGTGTAACTGCCTGCCTGCCTGCCTGCCTGCCTGCCTGCCTGCCTGCCTGCCTGCCTGCCTGCCTGCCTGCCTGCCTGCCTGCCTGTTGTCCATGGAGTACTTACAGTTGTGCTAGTAAGCAATCCTAGTAGGGAACCTACAATAACGTCTCAATAGACATTGTTGCACCTCTCTTTCCTCATTAATTTACAAGGTAAACACGCACCCACTGAAAGTGGCTACTAAAAGTGAAGACCTATCCTATTCCTGTCACCACCAAGAGCAATTTAGCTTGTTCTCCAAGGCTTAGATATGAGTAGAGGCCGGCTGCCCCTGAAATGTTTTAGTTTTGCTTCATTTGTCTTTTTATGTAAACAATTTGGGGCCGAATACTGAATCCCTGGGTCTGCATTCAATGTCTGATTAGCTCAAACAAGCACTTCCTCATTACCTCCTCATTATGACTCAGGTAAACAGTGCTACATTTCCAGGAAAAACAAAACCAAAAAACAGATATGCCATGAAGCATAGATCCTTTTGTTTCACTCTTCTCTCTTCATCTCTACTTCGGCGCCTTGTTTAAACATGCTAATTTAACTTAGATATTCCCTTGCAAAAAAAGAGCATGTCTTATTGAGTTGCTTCTTCGAATGGCCTCCCCTAAAATATTTTGACCAATACACGTCCCAGACAAGACAGAATGCTCAACACAGTACGCTGATCAGTTAGTGGATGCTCGTTCGAGATAGATCTGTGGACGTAATTACGAAATCTGTTTGTGTACGTACCTATGACACATTGCTTTTACTTTTGTCATGCAGTCTTCTTTAAAAAGTTTGATCATAGGTGTTCTTGTTTGTTGCTGCCAACTGGTTGCATATTTAATTGTCCCCATTCTGTTTGCAACTCTTGTTGTCTATGTGGCCTATTGTGTTTGTTAATTATTTCCCTTGATCTCCCTTCGCTATAAAACCTTCTAAACACTTGCATCTCTGTTTTCCTTTTGCATATTGTTACAACAAACAAAACATTTGTTCCGAGTAATGAAAGCCAACCTACAATTAGAGAGTTGTAGAGTCTGTTGTCTATCTATATCTGCCCAAGGTTGCCTCCTCATACCAGTAGATGTACCGACAGCAGCAAAGCCGATGTCAATGGGATGAATCATACGTATTCAGACAAAATGTCTCCAACACATAGGGTGAGGGTTAGATTTATAGGAACAGCATACAATATTTGTGTGTGTGTTTGTATATGTGAGTCCATGTGAGCATGTGGGTTGAGCGTACGTGTGAATAAATACTTGCTAAATGAAAATGACAGAAGACATGGGTATGTGAAACATCTCATGCTGATACAGGCACAGCATGAGCCTTACACAAAGGAAATCACATAGCAATGTACACCCCCTAGTGTAGCGCATGCGCATTATTCAAAATGTTTACACACACACACACACACACACACACACACACACACACACACACACACACACACACACACACACACACACACACATACAGTCAGCATCTGTTTTGCAGGATCAGGCAACGGTGTATCAGTGTATGAGCGCCTTTTTTCATTTAAAGGATTACATTTTTTGCCCATGTGCATATATGTGCGTGTGTGTTGTTGTCTGTAGAAATGTGTGTGTGTGTGTGTGTGAATAGCACAAGGAAGCAGTCAGGCATCCAGACACTCCTGCTTTGTTGGGGGCAGGGAGCAGACAAGCCTTCAGCCACCATCTAATACATGGCTGTTATATCCTCAGAAGTCCACACACAGAGGCAGATACACATGTTCTGCACATACCACACGCATGAATGTACACAGTACATACACGCATATACAGTACATACACATAGACATACACAAAATCACAAGCAGGTGTTCAGAGTCGAAGTGTCGGGATGGGGAAGATGTAGACTGGAGGAGAGAGACCCCCTCCCTTCTCTCTGCCTCATTCAGCCCAGACAAAGATGAGGCAGGGAGCCAGCAGTATAAGGGAATGCGCATAGAATGGATGCAGCTGCATCTGCACATTCATACATGAGCATACACACACACACTACCCACACACTGCTGTCATACATCTCTCCAAGTTTCTTCTTATTATCCATGGAGGATTATGTGCACGTGAAGTCACAAGCTCAGCCTAGCTGCTTCCTTTGTGTGGCTGTCAGTCATCCAGGCTGTCGATACGGGACCCGATGACCATTAGGATCTCCATATGGTGGTGGGACGAGTGGAGGAAGGAGGAGAAGGAGGTGGAGGTGGAGGGTTCTGCCCATCACCAGATGAGCCTGTGGAACAGAAATGTATGTAGGCATATGCTATTTTGATGGTAAGACAGCAAAAGCAGTTGCCCTACTTAGGCAGGACTGTTATGGTAACAGTATATACAGTTCTAAAGCCTACAATATTTTGTAGGCTTAAATGCATTTTTACAATACATACTGCATACATACTTGTGACTATGGAGTGTTTTTATTGTAGATTTTTCTGCTTTGAGTCTATCTGAAATGAAGTTTCAAAACAAAAATAAATCCACTCTGACAGATAGATGGGTGGGTTATTAAAAATGCCTGTGTCTTCTTTCATACGTGTAGTCCATAGCGGGGCATTTACAAATGTAGCAGTATGTGCAATATTGCTAGATTATGTTGCAGGACACATAATTTTGCCATGACAAGATTACTCATCTAACAGGATTGGTGTGAAAATACATTTTATTTTGATTTTATCAAGGCAGGTAACTAGCAATTTGGTACCAACAGTTTCCTGTCAAATAAAATGTTTTATTAGAGCACCCCTTTTCACAAGCAATGTCACAAAGGACTTCACAGACTCCAACTCAATTTAACCCTCTGACAAATCAACTACTGGTGGCCCAGCTAATTGTATGATGTCAAGGACCATGGGAAGCAAAACTGTGCAACAAAGATGTTAAATGGTGAAGACCATTGTGATAAGTGGAGACGGGAGAGGAAGACATGCCTCTCTTCTGAGCCAGGGTGCTGGCAGTCAGACTCATCTTCACCACCTTCATCTGCATTAGAAAGCCCACTAGTCCATTTCAGCACTGTCTGAACACGGAGAGCTAAGGCCTAAATCAGAGAGGTCATGCAAAAGTCCTACATGGCTCAGCTGGTTTTGGGTGGTGCTTACTCTAAGAAGGTTGTGAGTTCGAATCCCATACTAATGACCATACTGACAACTAATCCTTGTCTGTTCCGTATATAAAGCTGTGGAAGAAATTTGAGTCAGCAAAACAGCTCACACGGTGTTGTATTGTACATTTTACAGTCTAGACGGGGTGGTGTGACAGTTTGATGCAGTGAGGGAGATGAGAACTCACAGTAAGGCTATCAGCTGGTCAGCCATCCCAGGCGTGATATGAAGCGATGGCCCTCTTGTCTCACAAACAGACTGTCTGTCTTTTTCTCTCTCACACACAGAAACAAACACCCACTCATTCAAACTGTAATTTTAAGACCAAAAATTGTTTTATTCATGTACTGTACATGGTTCTCCCTATGTACAGTATATGACTGATGCCATTACCTTGTGTTATTTTCAACACTATTTGAACAAGTTCAAAGGCATCTTTCTTTCTCCTGTCTTCTGTATTTATTCCACTTTATCACCTTCTCTCATTCTTTTGCTCTATCTCTCTGAATCCACCTCAGTCTCTCTATTTCTCTGTAACACATATTATCTTTTTCTTTCTGCCTTTCTTCCTCCATTCCTTCTTGATTCCTTGAATGTTAATAAGGCGAGGCATCCCCTCCAATGACAGCAGGGGAGAAGAGGAAGAGACCACTTCGCGGCAGACAGAGGGATTCAACCAAGGTAAGGCTGGAGAGCAGCGTGCTGCCAGCCTTGCCCCCACCCGCCCCCACCCCACGCATGCTCTCTGCCTCTCCTCGGTGGTACGACCTAGCATTTTACAAAACTCTCCCCCGTGCGTCTGCCTGTTCTCGGAGTACAGGGCCAGGCGAGCCACATGATGCTCTGCCGGCACAAGGGAGAGGCAGGGGGAGAGGGGGGAGACAGAGTACACAAGGATAACTAAGAGGGAGAGAGCCCCTGAAGCAGAAGGAACAGGCAGTGTGTGACTGTTGAAACATTGCATTCAGGCAAAGCCTGGAGGAGTAGAAGAACCATCGTCTGTGCCCAGCACTGCAGGGAGTGTGTGTGTGTTCCGCCCTCAGGGAAAGCCAGGGGTAAGTCTCAGTCTCTGTGTCTCTTCTTTCTCCTCCTCCTCCTCATCTGCTGTCACTTCTCCCCTTCTCATCCTTCGAAACCTACCTCCCACACACAATACCCTAGCAGAAATATAACTATAGGAAGCAGGTGGAAAATGTAAACCTTTTAAGACAAGTGTTTGGAGAACAGAGAATTTACTTGACCAGCAGCAGAAGTTAGGTCTTTCTCCTCAATGGTTTGGCCAGTGAATGTGACTTTGTCTTTGTTCTCTCAGCATTAGACTTGATGTGATGATAAGCATCTGTTTAAAAACGCTGTCTACAAGCGGATGATATACAGTGATAGATGAGCCGACGCTGCATGGAATCAATTTAATGTAATGTCTAACATGCTGTCATGGAATCATTATGCATTCCCCTGAGACAAAGAGTTGCTTTAAGGAGACAGAGGAATCTCTGTATGTGAGCTCCATTCACAGAGCTAATGGGATCAATGTAGACACACACACGCACACTCATGAAGGCGTTCAGACATGCGCTCCTACACACATCTGCGCACACGTGTGCAAGCGCCTACTAACACAAACACATTTACTCCACACACATATATCCAGGCAACCAGACTCACAACCAGTCCCACACATTTACGCACACACACCTCACTCTGAAAATACCCATCCAATTTACCTTACGCTGCCTTAAACCAGTTATGAAAGTAATCTGAAGAATTTCGGGTCTGTGCAGCGAGACAGAGGGAAGGTACTTCTAGAGGACAGAGAGACTTGACCCCAAATAACAAGGACATTATGCTTTTGTAACAGGGTGAATTGCATTAACAGTTCTCAGAATCCTTTAAATGAATAAATCCACATTAAATAACTAAGAACGAATTAATTTGTAAATCATCATTTTTTAAAAATCTATTAAGTGATTAACTTATATGCAAACCATTTTCCTGAGGATAATGTAAGTTAAGTGTCACAGGTTTACCAGAGACCAGAGTTATTTGATGGGTCAGGCTCTAAGAAATGGAGTAAAGCGAAAGACAAAGAGAAAGAAAGAGTGAAACAGACAGAGAGAGAGAGAGCGAGCACAGGAGGGACAGAAAATGATGGATAAAGCAAGAGAGAGAAACATGGCTCCCTCAGGATGGTCTTAGTGGTCCATGGGGGTTGGGCCTCGGCTGTGGTTTCCATGGCAGCAATGATGGCAAGGTGGGGGTTGTTGGTAAAACGCTTTCAGCTATGGTGACATTTGTGGACACCAGGGAGTGGGGTTGTCATAGATAGGGTGTACGAGGCTGAGGGGGTGTGGCTGATAGTTTACCTGTGTAAAGGTGAATACAGTTCACACTGGTTTAGCCCTCAGAATGTGTTTCGTTTATGTTAGGTGTTTTTAGGAGCTGGTATGAGTGTGCGTCCACGTTTGTTTGTGTAAGGTGTGTGTGTGTGTAAGTGGATGTATGCGTACATGTAAGTAGGTGTATGCATACATGTGTGTGTGTGTGTTTGTGTAGTTCATTAGGAGCTTCAGTGAGAGCAGTGTGCCACCAGCTCCACCTCTACAGGTTGCCATGGAGGCAAGCCAGATGTGACATTTTCAGGAGCACCCCGCTAGCCTTTAACTTCCACAGCTTAACATCTCACACACACGCACACACTCACGCTCACACTCCTTGCCATTCTCTTATCTATAAAGAGTTAAACGTTTCATACAATTCTCCCTGCCATGCTGCTCTTTACCAATCTAACAGAGGAACAGAAGATGCTGTTATAGTTTTCAGGGTTTATGCCCTGAAGTCGTTTATGATACATTTGAGAAGGAACAAGACACATGAATACAGTATCCACAGTCTGCTAAAGACCAGTTTAATGCATTTCTCATTTATGCAAATAAAGAGATTAAGCACCCCTTACGGCTGCAAACACTTACTTCAAATCCAAAATTAATGCATGTGGATTTTGTGTCAATTTAAATTGGCGAGGAGATTCCTTTAGAAGGAAACGTATAGGCACACACAAACCATGTCATTTTATTGTGATATAAATATATACCCTACATACCAAATTTTTCTTTATCTCTTTTCACAATATTTGTAAGGTGAATTTTTGACTATTACCTAGTTGTAATGCAATCATGCAAATGTTTGTGTATATTTGATGTAATTTGAACTAACACATTAGTTTGACTATTTGGCAATTAATTTGTTAGACAAGTGAGTGTATCTATCGTGAAATTAAAATGCATATACTTTCAATTTAAACATAAAGGGAATGGCATGAGATGAATAATATTATAAATGCAGAAAATTCCTTTTTGAATCACAATCATATTTTATTTTTGCTATGATTTGATTTACCATAATTGAATTGTGTGTGGATGCTTGTTATTCTTTCTTATTCTATACTGTAGTCTACAGCTCAAATACCCTACTCGATCTTGCGCAAGCATGTTCCTGCTAAAGGCAAGAGAGAGCACATATACTCCTCCTAAAATATTTTCTTTAAATACAAGTTAGGGTGTGGCATTGGACAACCCATTGCTGTCTTTTTCACTCAATGTCCTCTTTTTTACTGGAATAAAATTATTTATACATACAATGTAACTACTGACATGTTAATATATCATGATTAATTTACAACATGTACAGACTTTCAATGGTCAAATTCTAAAAGTGGTGAATATTTTCGAACAATTTCTCAAAATGATCTTGGATGTATATTTTACCTCTTCTGCAAAAACCAGTGCAGTGCCGTAAAGGCAAAATGTAAATCCAGATTTACTGTCAGAGTCTCAGAATTGATCCTATACATTGAAGCCTGCGGTGTGTGGGTGTGTGTATAAGTGTGTGTGTGTGTGTGTACAACTAGAGTATAGAGGGGGTTTAGTTCCTTTGTTCTCTGTCAGACAGTCGATAACAAAGGCAGTTAGGAACAAATTAATTATTTTTTTTTATTAGAGAGCATGTACATTTTTGGGGCTATATGTTTCTGAGAATGGCTTTGCTCGACATTTTTGCTTTATCTTAAAATAGCAAGCTGATTTGATTCATTTGTATTGTAAGACCAAACCTTCTTTGACATAAACTACATTGGAAAATTCACTGTGGAATTCACAATGGAGCAAAACAGTGACAGTAAAATGTTACTGCGTCTGCTTAGGAACTCAATGCCCTGCAAACAGACTGTCTACCCTTGGTGCATTGTCATCATTCCTTACTGTTGTACATAACCGCCACACTATTACTGTTCCAGGCAGACACAGCAGCAGGAAGCAATGGAATACAAGACAGGCACAGCAGGCAGATAGCTAACTGGCCTTGTTGTTGAGATTGGCTACTTAAGACAATCACTTGCCCGTGTCCACTGTACAGTATGTGTGTATGTACAGTATGTACATACACACAGTATGTACACTGTACAGTATGTGTGCATGTGTGTATATGTGGAGAGTCATCTAGTCAGCTGAACCTGTCAGACAGGCCTTCTAGGCTCCTCAGCCCTTTTCATGTTAAAACAACTAAGACCTTCACACTCTGTCTAATGGAACCATTAACAGATATCAATAATGCAGGGTAGAGTGTATGTGGGGGGAGGGAGACGGGACGGGACGGGACGGGGGGGCTAAGTATGAGGGGTGCTTTGCCCCTGGGCAGTGGGGGTGGGGGAGGGGAAGCATGCTCCCAAAGGCTCTGGTGAGGTTTTGTATGTGTGTGTGTTGCTTGGGTGGTTATAAAGACGGTTTGATTTTCCTTTTATCGAGTCTACTTACGAGAAGGTACTCAAATGCATGTGTGCATGCATGTACGCAAATACACACTCAAATAACCATGTGTACACTCATCCTTAATTGATCATATTGAGTTAGCATGGGAATTTCAGTGTCCAGGATGAATTTAGTTTTTCCATTTGTGTAGTGTGAATCTGCATGTTTAAAGCATGTGGATGCTTGTGTATGTGCCCAATATTCATGACTTGAGGTTGGCTGTCGCTCCTACACAGTAATTTTATTAACATGTGTATTTACATGTGCATGTGTGTATGTGTAGATGCGTGTATGTGCGTACACATTGACGGGTTTTTGTATATTTGTGGCATGGCTCAAGTGAAAAATTATGGGCTTCCAATGATGGGCAAATGCAGTGGTGTGCATCTCCGTGTGTGTTTTGTTAGTTTCTGTCTATTGGCCATGTCAAGAAGGAAGGCAAAGATATTTATAAAGCTCTAATGATTACTGTTCAAGAGTAATTGTAAGAGATTGGTCTTAAAATTCCACATCCTCATCTCAAGTCATGTGTCATGTGTCACTATCACATGCAGATTGTTTTGGGCCTTGACATGCTTCTGAAGATGTCTCTCCCAGTCAAAATGTGTCTGAACATGTTACAAGTCTGTTCCCTCAGGACTCTATTTCTCTTTGTCGTCTCACACCCAGAGTACACTTGTGTAAAAGATGCCATGATATTTTTCATATATTTCCATATCACAGATATTGTGGTAAGCAAGCAGTAGTGATGGACCGTAAATGCTGTGGTGAAATGGTGGCTACTCGGCTTGGGCTAATATTAGCTCATAGCCGGCATCGAGTGACATCTGAAAGATGGAAGCTGTCTGATGGACAGGAAGGGAGAGCCAGAGACAGTTAGACAGGAAAACAAAAAGAAACAGAAGATAATCAGCATCTGCATGCACGTGAAACTGGAGGGAAATAGAAGACTATTGCCACACGGTTGGCTGCTTTCTGTCGACGGCTCCCACTCTCCCTGCTCCACTCTCTTCCTCCCTCAGTATGGATGTGTGGCATTGAGGGGTCTTTGTTTGACATACACAGCTACACAATGCAGCTCTGACTGCCTCCAACGTGGGCCTTGGCACCGCTGCAGCTGGCTATTGGAAGTGCTTGTCTGTGGGAAACCTATCACTTCGTCACACAATTTTATCTCTGGTTCCATCCAGTATTTGCCATTCAATTTACATACATACTTAAAGCTTTTCTGTTGGCATGCTTTGGAAGAAGTTAGATATACTGTTCATTCCAGTAATTCGTTCTCGTCAAACTTGGACACTGCCAGGTCTTGTGCCTACGTGTAAGTGTGGGGATCATAGCTTCAGTTTTGGCCTATCAGGACCATGATTAGAACTCCTATTACAGTAACAAAGCAACGGGAGTCTGTAGGGATGCAAGGACCTTTGTAGTAGCTTTAATACAGAGCCTTATGTAAGAGACCTTTGAAGTGAAAGTTGAGTTATGTGATCTATATTGTAGGCTTCATTTACAAAAGGCCTAGTCAGTTTGCCATTGTCACCAGAAAGTAATATTGACTAATTTGACACAGGGAAGACGTTCTCCTCAATAACAATATAATGTCATTTTTAATGCAGGGTCAAGACTTTGTAACGAAAAAGCCGTCAAAGTGACGACCGTAGCCTTCTGTGACAACCTCACATGACTTATGATGAGAAGCTCAAAACGGCTCTCTTTTAACAGATTAACCTTTGCTTCCATCATTCTTGTCAGAGGCGACTTCCTATCCATTTTCAGCAGCAGAATAAGAAACAAGAAGACCACCTTCCTTGTTACCATGAACAAAAGAGGGAGACTGGGAGGGGAAAAGAAAGGGGGAGGGAGAGAAGAAATTGGATAGGGAAAGAAGACTGACAAGACTGAAGACTGACTTTTTTACACTTATGGGCAAGTCTTTGGAAGGGATCTTTTCTGTAAGATGAGAACCTTTCTGCTGGAATCTGTTGTAAATGGATTTCACACCCAACTCCTCACAACAGGGGATTTGGTGCTTACGGGCAAGTGAGCAAAATCGGCTATGAAATGTCAGCACTTTCCAATCCGCCATTTGAGGCATCATGCCAACATTGTGGCATGAGATACTGAAGCTTGCTTTGATATCATTAACACCAGTTTATCATGCCAAACTAGTATTTTAAAAGAATGACAAGAAGAAATATTGTGAAAGACTCATATAGAAAAAAGTAAAAAAAATATCTGGTTGGGAAAAACAAAGATTCCTGAGTTTTAATGCTTAAGTTATTACCTCTAAATGTAATCCATCCCCGACTTAGCTTTTCTCCAAAAGTGAGAAGTAGAGAGTGCAAGAGAAACAGGGAAAGAGAGACTGATAAAAAGAGAGAGAGGCATGGATCTTTGATTCCATGCGGATGCTGGCAGGTATGTGCATGGCAGATAAAAAGGGACATTAATTGAGTGACAGCTCAGCTAGTGAGTTTTATCAGGAGTATGTGTGCGTGTGTGCATTCACAAGGGTTTCAGTTTGTTGGAGAGTCAGTGCATGTGATCTGCTCTGTATTGATGCATTGTGTTTGAAATAGTGCTATGTCTCGATTTCACCATGTTCAGTACAGTTATTTGTCACTGTGGGAACTGTGAGGAAATTCAGGGAGAGGAGCTAAGCACTGATATTTTATTAACTTTGTTTGCATAAGATATTGACAGCACAGCTTCTTAGCATCATTTGGATACAACATTGTTGCCCTCAATAGCTTGTTAACCTTTAGACAGAACCTCTCTGGTGCTGATTTGTTTCATCCCCATTTACAAGCACATTTCAAAATCTTAAACACTTACTCAAACCCCTAGCAAGTCAGAGGTGCCAGAATGTTATAACGTTACAAATAATAGTAGGCTTGCTATTTAGCTCTATTATTATTGCAGAAAATATTTCATTACAAGATATTTTTATTCTGAGGCTGTAGACTTGGAAAGTATGACAAAAATACCTAGCCACTTGAGAAGTGGTTTTCATCACTAGGTAGAAGTAATCCACATCTTGGTGACATGCCTATGATCGAGAACATTGAGGAGACATATTTAAAAGCAACTACTGAAATGATTCACCTCCCTATTCAATGCAGAACGATTCGGTCAGATTTGAGTCAATACAATGCAATTCAAAACGATCCGATACAGTGCAGGAGAATATGATGTCCTGCAATTCAATATGGAAAAAAAATTATAGTTAAAATGGTACTTTTGTTTATTTGATTCTTCCTCAGCATATGGCATATCAGAAACTAACCACAAAAGTATACATTTACTATACATATCTGTTTCAATAGAATTGCAACATTGGTCTTGGGTCATTTGTTACTTACAGTTCAGTGCAATGTAATTACTTCCATTATAATTACAAGTCAGTGGGATATTAAATGATTATTTAAAATCATACAAACTGTGTTCGATGTATAATGTTGAAAGCAGAAAGTGTTCTCTCCCAAATATTATCTGACAAACAAATGTATAAATGAACTAAAATGGTCTTTGATCATTATTAGCAGATCTCTTATTTCTGGATGGATTCATTCATCCTTTGACGTGGGTCTTCAGGTATTAGTCTTTTTATAATGTTGAGTTACATGGTATTGTGAAAAATAAACGGAAGAGCCATACCTGAAGACCTAGTCAAGTGTTGAATGAATGATTTCAGTTTCCGTTACTGAGCATATGCAACAGTCATGATGAGTAGCCCTGTGAAAACGTACGGATCAATCTCATAAACTACTACTCATTACACCAGTACACCTAAATATTTGTTAAAAGTGACCAAGATGTCACTAGACAGCAGTGGAGACGAGAGAGAATGTTTGAAGAACTATTTATAGAGTTGAAACAAACTGATTTACAATGGTAACAATTTATTGGTAAAGGCCTAGAGTCTCTTCTAATAATTCTCTCAAAATAAATGCTAGAAATACAATTTTAACCATGTAAAGATGTTAGAAATGAGGCATCCCAAGTTCATCTCAGATCTTAGCCTACCCAGTGCACTCTCTACTAACAGGGGCAATTGCACAGTGAACTATTATGCTGGTGCCCTGATGCGAATCAGTGCATCACAGTTAGACCTTCAGTAGAAGAAAAGGTACAGTAGCTAATATCACATGTACATTATTCTGCTTTTAGAGTCATATCAAATTGGATTTACTTGAAAGCAGTAGACTATTCTACATTTGAACGGGACCCAAGAGCATTGTCACTTTTCTATTTCAATCCATTTTGTAGACCTGCCCTGATTTCATATCCTCATTACTTAAGTGGAATTAGATGTTCTATTGTCGACATTTCAATCTCTCTACTCTCTATATACTTTATGTCTGTATGAGGAGTTAAGAAGGACTGTTGAACCTGTATGAGCATGTGATGCTGACTCTTAAGTAAATGGAGTTTACCCTTCAATTGCAGTCCTGGTATAATTCTGAGACACAACTTGTCACTGCCCATGCTGTGATGCATGAAGATTTTTTCACTTGGCAGCAAACACGAATACAAAATGTTATTCTTGATTCTTGATTAGTTCTATTTTCAAGCAAAATTTGGTTGGCCTTCGAGCTTTAATCAAAGAGTCAATTAATAAACAATCACACCCCAACAAGTAGGGACTTGATTGGCTTGCACAGCGGCCAACTGGGCTTAATCAATGGGTAAATCATCACAGACCTTACTGATCTAATGTGGAGAGCTGACAGGAAAGGCGATCAAAGAGCAGGTGCATGATTAATGTCTTATTAGAAACTCAGAGCAGAGTAGTCCACCCCGACATGAAGGCTGCCTGCCAGCGGGCCACAATCGCTTCAACTGTTTAAAATAATTATACAATATGTATGGGCTGATGTGTGAGGAGAAGAGGTAAAGAAGAATCTATATGGTGTCCGCTGAATGAAGACAAGATGTAACACTTAAAACACTTATGCCAACATGCCAAACCAACCTAAAAGCATAGTCTGACAGAATTCTACCCACAACAATTTTACAATTGGTCACACACACACACACACACACACACACACTAACACAAACACCCACTGTGCCTCTTGCCTTGCCTTTTTTGAAAATGCCCGCCTTTTCCAAAAAGTCTCCTAGGGCATCTTTCTGGCGAGTCAGGTTATCAGTGCACCACTCATGCTGGTAGATTTACTATTGCACCTTCTGTTCGGAGATGGAACTGGCAAGAAATGCTCATTGGGGCAGTGATGACTGTTCTATTGCCATTTTTCCTATTCTGCAGCTCTACCATTATCTTGAATCAGTCCTCATGCTGCAGAAATAGCAACTAGCATTGTCTTAACTGTGTCTAACAGAGCTGAGTTTTATTTTAAGAGCCGATTTAAAGACTACGCTTACACTTAGCCAACAAGTTTGGCCACCAAACAGCTTAGCCAGGATAGACCAGACATTAAAATGACTCAGCTAACACAGGACATAAGGAAAACCTTGGGACACCATAGGGAAGATCTAAAACAAGACAAACATGGCTATGGATTATGAGAAATAAACTGATATGTCCTTCTCATATTTGTGGAAAACTAGAGTTATCTATATTTGGATGTGGCTTAACTTTATAGTGGGCGTATCATGCAACTTTCAAATGTGTTGTGTACTGCTGTCGTATGTAGGGCTGTTGGCTAGAATGTTTCCAAATATGTACTGTCTGTTCTCTAATATGATAATGATAATAATCTTTAGTATTGAATGTACTTACATATATATATATA
>BROE01000014.1:6512619-6534137 GCA_036571765.1 Plecoglossus altivelis | reverse complement strand
TATATAGTATATATTATATATATATATATACAGACACACACACACGTTTAAACACACACAGCACACATATATATATATATATCTCACAATAATATTGGATATATATATACTGGATAATATATGTATATCTATATATATAGATATCTATATGGATATGTATATATACATATCCATAGATATATATATCTATAGATATGTATATCTATAGATATATAACAACCCTATATATAGATAATTAACAACCTGCAAAGGAAGAGAAAAAGACAGATAAAAGGGTTAAATCAAAATGATTATCCTCCCATATGAAATTAATATGAACATCAATTGGTTAGGACAACCAATACAAATCATCTAACAATTGTGATTATATCACATAAGTCCATTGGTTATTCCTTTTCGAATCAATAAGCTGATAGAAAAGGGATTCCAGTGCTTCTTTTATCTCAGTCATTCACCACAAGTGGCCATTCTCACACACAGTCCTCAGCCGAATGGTTCAAGGGAATGGCTTTGATCCGGGACCCTGGGCTGGTCGCGTGGCCTTTGTGTAGCCCTCTTAAGCGTGGAGTATTCTTCAGTCTATTCTTTCATTAACCCCATCTACTCTCTCTCTCTCTCTCTCTCTCTCTCTCTCTCTCTCTCTCTCTCTCTCTCTATTTCTCTCCCTCTCCCTGCCTGCCTGCCTGCCACTCACCCAACCTGGCCCGCTTCACTCCCCCTCAGGCGATTGGGTAACCATCCCACTGTTCAGTTTACCAGTGCGGCTAAAACCAACTATTATCCATCATTACTGTACAACCCCTGTAGTGTAAATGGAGGATTAATTATTTCTAAACTAGATCTTCACAGATTCAGTAACTAGAATATATATTGAGATAAATAATTGCTTCTTATATTAAAATGATGAGCCTAAAGTATTCATATTTAAGGAAAGAGATTTATGGAATTGCAATGAAAAGTACCAGCAATTTGATTGAACCCCACTGCAATACATTGATCAATCATTGGTTGATCAATGATGTAGAAAATAATACATTCAGATGACTTTATTTGGAACTTAACGCTGTTCTCCTGATGTCCAGGCTTGACTAATCAAAAGTGCCATGTATTTTTTTATTGCTTATGTTGCATTTGGCACAAACAGAAAATGGTTCTCACCAGGGGGTGGTGGGAGTGCATGACTATATCGGGACCAAGTTAACCTGCAACTAATTACAAGAAGACCTGTTTTAATGACAGTAATACTGTAGGCTAAAATGATCTGGCACTCATTAGCGATTGACTCCATTCATCATTACAACTGTCCGTCCGTCTGTCTATCCGTCCACCGAGTGTGTGAGGGCCAGCTGCTTCAGCATTGCGACAACAATGTGCTGTATGTATTTCCCCTCTCCACCTTGCACTCTCTACCATCTTTGGCCGCTCTCTTTCCTTTATACTTCCTCTTCATCTTTTCCTCCCGTTCTCTACACTCTTCATTCTTCCCACCCTCCTCTCTGCACTCTCCCTTGGATCTTCTCAAGTCTCTTCCTTTAACACTTGCTAATGTTGAGAGAGATTGCGTCTGCTCCATAATATGCTCGATTTACTTTATATAGTGTAACATTGGCTCTCTTGCAGTAGATAAAAACTCACCTTCTACATTTTCAGATGTGCATTATCTGGTCGTGTTTGCTACTTGCTGCTATACGATAAGAAATGTTTCTCAGATGACACAAAAACATTGTATGGCTCCATTAATAATCATTGTGTTACACATTTGACTTGATGCTTCGCTGTAGTACCTGGAGAGAGATACAACTGGTGATAAAGAGCTGCGAGTCTCAGGTTATTGTTTAATGAAGCTACCGCGGAGCTAATTCAGTAAAAGAGAGCTGGACTGAGAGATGACAAACATTTGGATGAAGAGAGGGACCAAACAGATAGGACAGGAGTAGCAGGTGAACAATAGAGGACGTATAATGACTGCTGCTGCTTAGGGCCATGTTCTGTATGTGTGTTCTGGTCAAGGGGACTATGTGTGGTGCGTGTGTGTGTGTGTGTGTGTGTGTGTGTGTGAGAGAGAGAGAGAGAGAGAGAGAGAGAGAGAGGTGCTGGATAGTAAATGCAGAGAGATTACAGACCAGTTCCTTGTCACACAATTTTGCCCTCACATTAATCCTTAATACCACACAGCCAGGGATGCTCCAAACACAGACCCAACCATTAGCCTTTCTATCCTCACTGCAGAGATGGATTACCAATGAGCAGTCTTGCCAAAACCTGTTTGTCAGTTTGAAAGATTGATCTAGTAGCAGTAGATGGAGGCTCCATTTGGAAACAAATACCAGTTTTGATCTAAGGAAGCAAAGATTATAACTCTCTTTGTCATTCTTTCTATTTCTCATTCCTTCTCTTTCTGTCTTCATCTCACTCTTTCTGTGTCCATTTCTATCTTTCTCTCTCTTGTTCTGCAGCGTAAGCAGAACTGTCTGAAGGCAGCTTGAGGGATGGAGGCATCTGTCAGCATCAGCACAGATCCAGACAACACAGACCAAACGGCGCGACGATAGGCAGGAAGGGCTAAATGTCTTGTCAAAGGGTCCTTAGAGGCAAGGCGAGTTTGAGACCTGGGCCAAAAAAATAAATGGATTCATTAAGGCAATTGAGAGGTGTCATGGGACTCTCAGTCAAGCTGTTTTGAATGGAGAGGGGCTGTCACTGATCTGTGTTTGCCCAGCGATTGCTTTGTCATGGGTGTGTGTGGTTGTGTGTAATCTACAAGCTTGTCTGTCGGTTGGTGTGTCCTCCTTCTAAACATCCATTGCATCAAAGAACACCTGCCTGTTTGTTCCTGTCTTATCGTGGCAATATCTCCACCAACCGCCCTCTCTAACACAATTCCCTGCTCCAAGCCTGTTCAGCACTCCTCCCTTACTCTCTGTCTCTGCCCCTATCTCTCTCTCTCTCTCTCTCTCTCCCCCCCCCTCTTTCTCTCCCTCTCTCTACAATAAGTTCCTGGTGCAGGCACATGCTCGGTAGTAAAGCGATAGTCTCTTCTGTTGAGGCCATTATGTCCAGTGACATTCTTTGTCTGAAGGACACTGGCTATCTTCCAGAAGCCTCCACTAGACGCTTTAGTAAATTTTAGTGAAAAGAAGTTTATTGCACAAAAGCCCTAATATGGGTTTTAGATTAACCAGAAAGGGCAACCGATCTGATAAAACAGGATTAGGAGAAATGTGTTGCCTTAACTGTGACTTGCTGGCCCCAGTCTAGGGTGTACCCTGCCTATGGCCCGAAGTTACCTGGTTAGGCAGTCACCTGTGACCCCAAAAATGAGAAACAAGTGACAATGCTATCCTTCCCAGGGATTGACAGTAGAAAATGTATGTATGTATGTATTGCCTGAATATTATGGACTGCGTGGCATGTTGAACTGTGGAAGAATTAGCCTGGATTGACTGTACAGGTTTAGTGAGGCAAAAGGGACACACACACGCACTTGATTAATTGAGTTCCCAAGTGGAACAGAGATAAGGTGGCTGAACATCAAATGTCCACAGTTGTCACTCTTCACCTGAAGAGGATATAATGATATAATAATGCTCTACAATTACTGTATAAAGCAAAGTATGCATAGTGTACACACTCCAGACTGACCATAACATGGTCGACCACATGAAAATCTCCTTTCATCACAGGGATTGTAAAGGGTTGTGCAAGCAGCCCTTGTCAGTCCCTAACGCAAATGAAAATGAGTCAGAATATGTACATTTATACAGCGTGATAAACAGTGGTGTGCTAGTGTGGCGAGGTTCAAATCAACAATTCTTCTGCCCCAAAATTCCCTGTCGCTCTAGTAATGGAACTCATAAAAGAAACACTGGTCTTCTGTATAAAAATTGAGAAACCTCCTCAGTCAATTGCTGTATGTTGCACAAAACAAAAGCTTTCTATTTGTCCAGGGAATGAAGGCCACAATGACTGTGTAGGATTGTTGGTCCAACCTCATGTCCCTCTTCTGTTGTCTGGTGGTAAGTTGATGCAACTTCCTGTGCTCCTCTGGGAGTTGAGCTAGAATAAGACATATGGTGCATGATTTCCCTCTTAGATTTTAAATCATATCAGTGATGTCTTTTGTTTAGAGGAAAGGACTAAAGGAGTAAAATTAAAGTGAAATTACTTGAATCAATATTCACAATTTGAGTGGAAAATAGATGCTGATAAAGACATCCTTCAGGCTCTCTTTCTATGACAACAGAAAATTATTTCCTACTTGGCAAAACATTACTCCAAGGGGATATTTGTGTTGTGGGGATGTGTCAGAGCTGCTGGTAAGTCTCATCAAATAACAGGGGGTTGCCCAGCCCCATATCCCCTTTAGGTTAGCCGATGTTGCCAATGTAACAAGGATATCTCTAGATCTTACAACTTTTCACAACTCCCTGGAAGGTTCCAGATATCCAAGGATTTCTTAGAGGTACTTGTTCAAACTGTGAAACACTTTTTGACATTCAGTGTCACATTTTTTGTAACAAAACAGCAATAGGAATGGAATAGGAAAGAGGGAAGAAAAACAAAATTTTCATGTCAGGGAGTATTTCACGAAAAATCCTTCACATTTTCCACTGTAAAAGGTAGGACATAGACAGATTTCATAAGTAAGCCGAGGCTGGCTGTTTCTTTTGCATGTTATGTGTGTTGATTATGTAAAAAAAAGGCTTAATAGGAATAAAATTTGTTATGGTTGAGTATGTGTTAAGTTATTGCCTCACTCATTTGTATAGGGTAACAAAAATTGTGTTTTTGCCTTGCCTACAGGTTCTGAGACCTGAGATCAGTCCTGAGACCTGCCTGCCTGCAGTCCTTCCAAAAGACTGTGTTCAGTTCAAGCAATGGTGCTGCAACATGGGACCCGAAAAGGTTCCAGTCCAAATAAGGTATCATAGGGGCCCAGCAGGAGAGGCAGCCTGCAGGTGGGGCAGGGCAGCTGGTGTTGTGAATCAGGCCGCTAGAGTGTCAGGCTCGGCTTCTTCACAACACCAGGGTCACATCCCACTACAGACCACAAGGTGCCAGGATCGCACCCCATTTCAGAACACTCAAGGGTCACATCCTGGACTGCAACACTTCAAGCCTTCTCTGTGCATTACAAAGCCGTTTATGGAGCTGTGGTTTGGATGCACATTTTTTAATTAGGCATTCTTTTGATTGATCTTTGAATAAATACCACAAGCAACAATGAGAGAATGTTGGTTTAGTTGAGCCTACTTTTATTGTCTATCTGCTGTGATAGATGAGAAATTGGTTTGTCGTAATACAAAAGCAGAAAGCATGACAGGCAAAGTGCCTAATTGTCTCTGACAAAAATGAAAATTGATTTTCAGCTTCAGTCTCAGTAATCTTTGTATCTCTTTGTACAATTTATTTATTTCCCAAATCAACTAATTACATTTTGAAATGTAATTTCTGTTTCTGTTGAACTAAATTGGGTAAGTTCAGCCCTGACTATGATTACTGCCCACCTGCACCATTGATATACAAAGATTACTGAAGTGGTACTGTAGCTGGTGTTTCTGGTGTCACTGTCAAGTTGTGGTGTCACTTTGCTTTCCATTGAATAAAGAGTGCATCTAAATAGTTTTTACTACGATAATAAAAACTCCACAGCCAATACCTCAACAGTCAAAGAGAGACTAGAGACTTTATTAGAGTCTTTCAAAGAAATTGAAACAAGGGAACAAAAAAGTGACAAAGACCACAAGATAACAAGAGAGACAGAAAGAGAGTGTGAGAAACTGGGTCTTCGGGATGCTTGGAGGGGAAGATGGTCATTGGAGATATGGGGGGAGATAGGCCTGTATCACTCCTTTGACATCCAAGACGACATCTGAATGCTGAGTATACAAAATTAACTAATACTTAAATGTAAAGCAATTTTCATTGTAGACAATAGCATCAGAGATTAAACTCTGACACTGACATCCATGATGTCAACACTCATGTTATCTCAGGGAGGAGACTCTGTTGAATCGAATTGTTTTTTTTATGGAGGTGATGCGGCCCCATCCACTTTGGAAATGCAAACAACACTTCAATTAGACAGAGGTCTTCTTGATTTGCGCCACTTCATGTAGGTAAGCGATGAACAGCTTGGTGCCTTCAATGTAGTTGAACCTGAGAGGTAAAAGGGGGAGGGAGGATTCCAGAATGGAGAAAGATGCCCACACTTAGAGTGAAAAGTGCTTTGAACCGTAATATTGGCATTATTGATTGAAGAATGAATGAATTAACTATTAAGAGTGTGAGTGAGCAAACAAATTAGTAGCTGACTGGCTTGGAATAATTAATGAATGACTGAAGGATGGAAGGAAGGGTTGAGCTGACCTGCTCATTTTCTCGTTCTGGGAATGCAGTCCATCGTCAAAGCCTCCGATGGGCAGCATGATGATGCTCTTCCCTGTCACATCCTGGAAGGTTCTAGCAATGGGAATGGTGCCTCCCTCACGGATCAGGTCTGGATCTACATTAAAAACTGGTAGACACACAGAGAACACACACATTCCCACATAATGATTTCTTGTTGAACTAATTCCTTGTTAGGCCAAGAGAGGACTTCCACACCAGTTTATCTAGACTATGGCAAGTGAGTCAGACAGTCAATATGCAGTCTAGAACTGAAATATCCATCAAGGATGAATCATACTGTACCTCTCTTGACGGCAGCCTTCCCAGCAGTGTACAGGGGGTGCTTGGTGTCAGCCAGCCAGGGCTTGGCACCGATGATCATAGTCACTTTCAGCTTGTTGGGACTTTTTCTCTTGGCAAACACGGAGTGTAGATAGTCTGTTACCTGCACAAACAGGACAGGACAGACAGGCATCACTGGTTAAGTTACGGACAACTTTAATAAACTATCTATCTTCTTAGATGTTCTTGATAAACTTTTGTTGATGATAGTTAACTAAAGTGTAGACAAGGTAGTCCTTTTCTCATATTTTGTTGGTCCTCTACCCACCTGTTTCTTGACCACAGCAGGGTCCATGTCAGGCACCTGTCGGATGGAGAATTTGGCGGTGACCTTGGCCGGAATCACAGTCTTGGAGCCCGAGGCTGAGAAGGCTCCTTCGATACCATGGATGGACACTGTGGGGTAGCGCCACCTATGAGCCAACAGATCTACCTGTGAAACAGACGCACATTTGAAGTTGTAAGAGATTTCAACACATAAGTTTCTATTTCCAATGATGGCCCAGTAAGGCAAGCGCAAGAGTGTGGGGTGTACAAAAGGGTTGTAATCAAACATAATAATGCAACGGGTCAAAAGCACAGTCAATGAAAGAACTCAAGAACTCCTCTCTGTGCATCCTCACCTTGCTGCTGTACATGAGCTGGTCAACACCCATTCTGGACTTGTAGCTCTCAATGTCAAACTCGATGTCTTGGTACATCTTCCATTCTTCATCGGACAGGGGCGCCACAGCCTCTCTGATGCCTGGTATAAGTATCTTCCCACTAGGGCTGATCAGTGTGTCTGGGGGAGGGGGTAAAGAGGACACAACCACTGTTATGAAGGTCCTTATTCCACATCATAACTTGGAGTCTGAGTCACACAATTAACTGCAGTTGTGTTCATGGAATCTCATAGGATAGCCCCTTGAGGCCACATGAATAATGCATGGCTTCAGACATATGCTCACACATCATGTGTTGCTGTGTACTTGCACATGGTCATGCACCTCATGAACACGTACTGACTGATTCAAATGCATTCTTTCAGTAGACGCTTTTAGCAGACAAGGAATATTTGAAAATACTCAACACTGTCACAATGACTTGATTTATGTGCAACTGAATTGACAGACTACAGAATAAAAGAGCCATTAAATCATGTCAGTTGCCCGCATAACATACCGATGACCAAGCAAAACTCAGAGAAAAGACAATGGACAAAGGAAAAGCATTTCAGAGGAAGGGGGAAGGAAATGTATGATGAAAATAACTACGGATGACAGAACGATTTCAGATGCAAGGTTAATAATTCACCTAGAATACCAATCAGATCAGTCATTGGCTCCATCACGGTACCTCCAAATACCCCAGAGTGAAGATCCTGTTTGGGACCCTCCACCTCCACATACACAGAAACACAGGCATTCACACACCTGTAATTAACCATCATACATACATGGGAACCTTTTTTAAAGCCACAGGAATTGTCATTGTTCTGCCTTTCTTCTTTTCAATTTGCAGCTTCCTGTTGCAGGCTGATCATTTTGGTTATTGTGACTGCATTTAACCACTGTCCATCACTTGTTTATTGACATTAAGTTACACACTCTACGTATTTGTTCTTACACAACATAAGGTCTGTCTCTGGGACATCAAATATGTTACCACCCGGATCACCCTTTTAATTCAAATGTAATATGTACTGTATATTCATAATGATTCAATATCAAATCATATTAAATGTTGAATCCTTATATATAAATAAACTGTCCCACCCACATTCAAAAATAAACCCACACCCCTGGTCCCACTCATAAATCCATCCTATAGATAGATATATCCTATAAATCTACCTCAGCAAAAAAGTAGCAATTGCCCCTGGTGCCATAGGTGAGGGCAGGCCGGCGACTCAGCCAGCCACAGTCGGAGATTACAATGTAGTCCACATCGGAGAAAAAAGTGTCTCTCTGGGCTACAATCATGGCCTCCAGGCCATTGGAGCCTGTCTCCTCCATTCCCTCAATGATGAACTTTACATTTACTGGTAGGTCCTGGAGGGGGCACAGTGCAAAATGTTGAAGAATAGCAGCAGTCTCATTCTCACCCACAACAGTTGTTGGTTCCGTTTGCTCTGCAGGGCAGCTAGAGATTCTCAGAGAGTTGGCTTTGCCATACCAATATTACATGGCATGGTCAGTTTAAAACAATCTGCATCTTGTATTCCACCAGGCCATCATTGAGGCCGTTCATATCCCAGACTCAATGAACTCCTGTCACATTCTACAGTTTCCATCTTTTTCCAGAGGAGGATTTCCAGAGCAGGGGTGAGCTCTATTTTGGTTCAGACTTATATGCTTATGGGAACCCTACCTGCTGTGTATGACTCACCTGGTTAAGGGCCTTGTAAGCCTCCACTGTGTGGATCCAGGCAAGAACAGGAGCCTTATTGTCTGACGCCCCTCTTCCATACAGGTTTCCTGCACATCACACCAAACATGTAACACACTGTCTCTCAGGAGACCAGATTTATTATTTTTCTATTCTTTAATTCCACTGTGAGGGGGCTTGAAGTTTGTAAACCTCTGCTCTAACACAGTGGATCAGAGGTGGTCAGGTGCCCAACATTTTGGAAACAGTCATGACTACTCTATTTAATGAGAGGCCTTAAGGATGAAAACAACTCTTCCCAGAAACTAAATGCTGTTCAAAATAATCTTCATCACTTGTATAGATTGATTGTTGGTTGTCTGTTGTTTTATCCACATTCACCCACCACCAATACAGACAGAGTAAAGCTAATGTAAACTATAAATAAAGTCTTTCTGGCAACATCGCCAGATTTTTACCATTGATATCAGTCAGATTGTAGGGGTCTGTGAGCCAGCCGTCCTCCTTCTTGGCAGGCTGGACGTCCACATGGCCATACACACACACTGTGTGCTTACTGGGGTCACTCCCAAACGTAGCAGTCACCACCTTGGGTAGGGCCAGCTTTTGACCATCTGGTAGCTACGAGCACAGGGAAACAAGCTCTCTGATTATAGAACTATAGATAAAGCACAGTGCCCGTGATGATGTTGGTAACACACAGATTCAAGGAATTATAGATAAATAGTGCAGTGCCTGTGTTGCAGCAGGTGACATTTCTTCTTAGTGGTATTGCTATCTATATTTCTTACATCACAATTGAAATCTATCTATTACTAACCCTATGAAAGTATATCCACTTTATATTGTTGTTATGTCAGCTGACCATCTCCTTTTACAGCAGCTGAATATCAGGTGTTAATGCAAATCCATTTCTAAATAAACTTAATTTTCCTATTTTTATCACTACTTCATTTCCTTATGAAGGCCTTTGTTAATAGCATTTGCTCTAATGCACTCCATCAGATTACAAAATGGACAATTGCAAAATATGAATTTTGCTTAGAATTTTGCAGTGTGCCTGCTTCGCACTCCATTGGTTCTCAAGATATTTGTAGTAAACGTGCTGCAGAGGACCAATGAGAGTAAAAAAGGGCTGTTTTCGCATGCAGGTTAAACCACGCTCCCTGTGGTACTGTATCTATTTTGTAATGATACAGGATGAAAATGTAAGGCTAAGTCCAGTATGTTGCTTTGCATTATCATCTTAAAGCGAGATAAACATAGATAAAGCTTGAGTAATAGGCTGGTAGACTTTCATAACAAGGACACAACTCACCTCCTGTTCTCCAATATCCACCAGTTCCACCTTTCCTCCCATGGCTCTTAGCTTCTCAGCACTCATGTCCATCATCTGATGCAGATCTGACCTCTTAAGCATGTCACTGGAATCACTCTCTACCGCAACCCAGTCCCTCAGGGTCTGATGCAAATACAAATGGATGGATATGAAACATATGTGCACGTTAGCACAAACAGATGCTTGCATAGGTGCACACACGCACACTTAGTAGTTATCATTGGAGTTACGTTCAGAGACGGGCAATAGAAAATGTAACTTTCTTAACTTACCTCTACATATTCCTGTTGATGGCTGTCTACATACTGAAAGAGCTCTCCAAACTGGAAGGAGGACACACTAGAAGTAAGGAACAGGAAGACGGGCAGCTGCAAGATGTTCATCTATAAAAAAGAACATATTATTATAGATTAAAGTATGATACAGGTAACTGCAGTGTGCAACAATGCAGCAAGCATTAGGTTTAATTACAGAGGTACACGAAAATTTGAAGAAAACTTACATTACAGATACCAAATCTCATTTTCTTGAAAAACACTTTTGCAAAAAATGGTCTTACTGTAGCAATGGTTGTTCACTTTAGAGTCTCTAGCAGTCTTCAGAGCCTTTTGGATCGACTTATGGGGGATGAGTGGGGTTTATATCCCCTCACTTGACAGCACACCCGCTGTTGGACAGCCGGCCACCTGTGGAACCAGGGTCGCAGGTCAACCATTTCCTGGAGGAATGCCAAGACAGCTGACATGACAAATTGTATTTTCTCGCTGACAGGCACAACTGAGTTACCTATTTATCCAAATCCACGAAAGCCTGCGGTGTTTCAGCCTGAACAAAGCACAGTAATGAACAAGTGGGCTGTGCTAAGTGACTTTGGCCAAACAAAGATATGACCACAGGAATTTAATACCATTATACTCAGGGCCCCCCATTGTGTCAATTATGAAACTTTACCAAGGTAATACAGGTTGGATGTAGAGCTGAATGTAAGAAAAAGTGCAGGACAAGTACCATCTGCTCTACAGATTATCATTTGTTAACAAATCTGAACACTTCCTTTGGCTCATGGTTGAACACTTAAAATAAAACTCAGCATTTGCTGACACACATGCAGTTCACAGCAGATGGTGAGAAAGCTAAATATTATTTTGTTGTTTGCTATATTAGGAGCAATAAAATGGTTGGAGAGTGATAAGGTTTAAATTGGTAGAGATTCATAGATATAGCACCATACCAAATGCAGTTGGTTTCTCCCATCATTGCTAGGTCTATTTTAACTGGCATTGTTTTGCGTATAGCCAGTCAATCTTTACTGGCACAACATGTCCTGAGAGGCAAATAAAACAATTTTAAGGGAGTATGATGAAGCGACTGGAAGAAACACTTTACACCTGCTACGTCACAGGGGAAATTGATGCAAATGTTATATTGCCACTTTTAACACACAGCTCCTGAAGTGTGCCTTCAGCTTATGTAAGTACAAAAGTGTTTCTTTGATATAGTGGAGCATTGGGACGTCTAGAGTAAGATAAGGGTGTCTTTTTAGTGTATGCTTTGGTATAGAATTGCAAAGTAACTTACATAACTGTATTGAGTCTATTTATTTAACTAGTGATAATTTAATGTTATCTTGAGCTGTGCATGTTAATTGTGTGTATAACTATATTTCAATCCATAGGTCTGATTACCAGGTCTGGGGCCTATATAAGGGAGAGACAGTATAAGTGCGAGCCAATCACGTTATGTCTGTCAGTTTTGCAGACTAATTTTATTATGTCCACGTGGCTGCAGTGAAGTATAGAAAATCTAAAACGAGGAATGTGGAAGAAAAAGTCATGAGTTAACCCTTGTTTACAAATGTGTAATTCCAACGCTTGACCCAATTTGCTTTCAGTTCCTTTATGGTATTTTATGTGTTTAGAATATGATTATAGGGTTTCATATAGGGATTATTAAGTGGAGCAGTACAAAAAATTGCAATGAGCATGTACTTGAAAATTTGGTAAAGAAACTTGAATGTGAACAGCAGAAACAGTATAACTTACCGTGGCACTTTTGCACATAATATCTTCAATGTTTACACATCGTCACAATTGTCTTATCAAAATTAGCTTGGAATTTGAACATGACTTCTTCAATGAGGGGGAGGATCAGGATAGTTCTTCAAAGGGATTTTTTTTGTGGGAGCACTGATACTGGTGTGAGTGACTATAAATGTAAATAGAGAGGATGCAATTGCTTTTGTTGCTGCTCGTTTTCAACTCAAAATACAAAGAGTGCAGAGTAGAACAAATGTTTTCTCCTCATTTACCCTGCTAGAGGGAATGGTGATCAGCTACAGCAGCCTCACATTTGAGAAGTCAAATCAAAACTGATTCATTTGGCAATCCGGTGTAATAATAGTCCCAACCTCTGGCTTAAATGTGCCTTAAGTTTTAACCTTCCAGTGATATTTTCATGAACTTGACCTGGTCATGTTGTATTAATACATCAAGAAAGAACCCCCTTTGAATCTTCTGTCACAAAATTGTCACTGGCAGTATCACAGATGGAACGCAATTCAAAAAGTACCATCTGCTAACAAAAAAAATGCACCCCAAAATGTAAATAGACTTGACAATTATTTAGGGGAAAATTGCTTATTACAAAAAGGTTCACTGTTGGATGTTCATTGTCAGTAACTATGCAAAATGCGACCATTTGGTCTCAGTTTAGAGCTCTGCGTGAAGCAGTTGACCTCAGTAAATTGGGATGTGTGCTAACTAGTAGAGCTAGAATAGCCCAAAATGCTAGTGGTAAATAACTCTTTAGCTGCTCGGTTCCATGACACTGGTTAAGTAGGGCTCATGAGACTGCTCACCAAAAGATAGCGGGGCCCACTTGTGCAGCAGATTAAGACGTGTTTGAAGTACTTCGCCAAAAAAGCCTAGGTTTATAGGTACCTAAGCTAAGGTACTAACAGTGGTAACACACTGGCCACGAAGTGCCGCCTTTTATCTTTTAGGCGCTGTGTTATCAAATTGGAGCAGCCACAGACAGTGAAACGCTACGAAATGCAGCGATTGCCTCGCACTGTGCAGTGATCATTTTAAGAACTGTACAAATCTTTTGCGAGACACTTGCAAATATGGCTGCAGGGTGATAAATCAGTCCATAATATCTGATATATTTGAATGAAAAAAATAGTTATTAAGATTTTATTACATTAATTGTAGACTATGGGGAACATTTTTTAAGTTGTAGACTTCGTAATTGGTTATTAAATATTACTTTGGAGGCGTATGTATTAATACATATACAATCTATACACAATGTTGGTAATGGACGGTCATTTTAAATAAACGGATTGATCTGTTGAGCTAGCATGTCCGCAGTTGTTTCTGAATGGTATGTCTATTGGCAGAAATAAGCAAATTCAAGCACTGCACACCCCCAACTTTGAAAATCAGCAGCGATAGTCTAGGAGATGCATCTAATTCATTCTCAAAGTTGAAAAGCACAGAGTTGTATGACCCCTAGCCCCAAATGAACAAGGACAACGTAAAGGATCAATGTTGGGATGTTATTGTGGAAGCTGTTGAACATGTTTTCTAAATACAGCATGTCAGCATTTTATTTGAAAAAGGATAGCTCTTAGGTGGAAGGCTTGGTGACCGGCACGGTAAACTTTGCGGCTGGTGTGAACATCCATCGTTGGTAACCAGTGCTGATGTTGTAACATTAGGCTACCTCTGAGGTCCCTTGTTGTACTTAAATGACTGCCACAAAACATTCAAAGCAGCTAAACTGTGCAACGGAATGTAACTCCCAATAAAAGCAACACAATTGAGACCCAGACGAACATTTTGATACCAACGTTGTATATGTTGTCCAAATATTGAGGGATTCTTATGGGTGGGAAAATAATAAATAATGAAATAAGTATATATTAGCGAGAACAACCAAACAACTGAAGGCAAGCACACCCCATAAGAAATTATTATACATACATATATACATATATACATATATATATATACACATATATACACAAACCATTGTTAACTCTCATATATATAATATGTATATAATATATATTATTATATATACTACAGCTCGCTGAAGGCAAACACCCCAAGAAAAAGAATATCACATCGTTAAGGCCCATTCTAATTAGATAGCTAGTATGACTAGCTAGCACCCACGGGCTTTATGGAAAATGTTTCATGTCTTTTGGAAGCTGCCATGTACTTTGAGATGTTCTTTGTCTGCCTGTTAAATACATTTGAGCACAGCATAGTATGCTTGCAAAATACCTTTCTCCTGCTGCAGAGGTTGTTGTCCTTTTTGAAAGTTCTCCTCTCTTCACAGAGCAACGTTGAAGGTGTGTCAATGCCCCTTGAGTTCCCTGACTAAGTGTCTTCTCCAATCACTCAGTTTGGCCAGTTGGCCAACTCTGGGAAGAGTCCTAGTGGTTCCAAGTTTCTTTCATTTATGGATGTTGGAGGCCATTGGGACCTTCAATGCTACTGACATTTTCTGTGACTCTATACAATCCTGTCTCGGAGGTCTAGCAAAAATTCTCGGGAGTTCATGGCTTGGTTTGTGTTCTGACATCCACTGTCAATTGTGGGAATTTTACATAAACAGGTGTGTGCCTTACTAAATAGTGTCTAGTCATCTGAATGTACCACAGGTGGTTTCCAATCAATTTGTAGAAACATGATCAGTTTTAGTCTGACTGAAGCTTATCAGTTGAAACAAGATGCACCTGTGCTCAAAGAGTGTCATGACAAAGGCGAATACTAATGAACCCAAAATAATTGGAGAAAAATAGCAGTTCTATCTGTTTTGGAATATGGCTGTAAATAACATGGATAAAGTAAAAAAGCGCTGTGAAAAATTTCCAGATGTACTGTAATTATGGTTTTGGTTAACCATCTGGATCTCACTACAAAATTGTAGAAGTAAAAAAAACAAACAGATTAAATAACTATTATTTTTATAACAAGCTCCTGTAAGTTAGGCACTGTTGCTTCAACCCTATATTTTATTATTTACAAAACATTTTACCAACCAGTTCATAAGCAAAGGCAACTACAGTTTATAACTACTAATCTAATTCAATTGAGAAGTAAATAATATAGTGTTATGGATTTATCTGCAGGAAGACAGAATTTATACTCCAAAGTAGACCATCTGGTCCTTAGTCCTAATTTTATTAGCATTTTTCACACTTTTGTTATGGACAGAGATACAGTATAGAAAGAAGCCTTCTGTATTCTTTTTATTTTAATAATTTAATACAGGTGTCACAACTGTCTGTATTTTCCGAAATCTACACTTACATTCAGTTTCCAATATAATCTAAAATGGAAATAGAAAAGGGTGAACACTTAATTGAGTTGGTAGTGTGCATATACCTGGACAACAGTGACTGCCTGTTTGATAGCAGGGTTTGATTGTAATCAATTGGAATTATGACATTTATGAGGGAATCCCTCTGCTTGCTGTGTTCACAGCGGTAACACCAATTAAAGCATTAATCTGTTCTCAAAACAGAATAAGCCAATCAAGTGTCTATGGTCATTGAACAAATTGTTATTTTCAGAAAATAGAAAATGTTTTTAAGGCTGAGTCATGTGTTTTTAGTTCTCCCAATGAGACAGGCGGGAAACCTGTGTACCATCAAACTAATTCTACATTTCAGTGAGAAGACATGACATACGCAGAAAAGGGAAAACCAGACATTGTTCCAAAAAAAACTCCTTGAGAAGTGATAATCTTGTGCAAGTGTGTTTCTGTGTCTGTGTTTTATAATTCTGGAGTGTTACCAGGGAAACAGATTAAAGACATACCTCAGAGATTAAAGCCTAGGTAATGAAGCTAGCTCTACATCCCTCTCAGAGGAGAGAAAGTGATTAAAATAGTCATAGTTTAGGGTATTTCAGATTCAAAGTCAAGGTGAATAATACATTCAGTGAGAACAGAAAAATATAGAATAATTGGTTGTCCTTTCACTTAAAATCTGCATTTGCAATACCAATAATTATGTGAAAAAACTTTACAATAGCCTACCCCACCCTCATTTTGTAGCTTTTTCTCCTTTATTCTATTTTAAATCATGTGGTACTTAAACATAACCCAATTCAAAAGCACCAAGATAGATCTAGAACTGTGGAGTACAATCGAATGCATGGAATCACATGCAGGGTTGTTGGACAAGACACATGCAGATATACACAGGACTACACATCTGTAGGGGTTTACTAATAGGATAGGATATATTAACTTGACGTGTTAAAATATACATTATGGTTTCAAATGTTCTTTGCTGAATTTTCAACCAGGCTACAACAGCCGAGGTCAAGGCACAATATTGGCGGAAAAAGAGCAGGCAATTCCATTAAAAAACTAAAGTAGTGAGTATTAACATTAGCCATGTTTATATTCAATATGATAGTGTTGTGTGTTCTCATATTTGAATGCGCGAGGGATTAAAAGTATGCCCTCACAAAAGGTCTCTCCCTCGTGAACTGACCGGACCGGTCGTACGGCAGTTCTGTAGCCAGGCACGTCCTACATACTTCCCCTCAATTTGAATGTATCTTCTGTAGTAGGTATGGAACTGATACACCCACTTAGGTTTTCTCCATTCAGATATCTGAAGGCCAAGTCAGCGAACAAAGGAGAAAACGATGATGTTGATATAGCGCGTTAGTTTGAGTTGTGGTTCTCTAATGGCGGCAGAAAAAGCTGCAAGCAAAGTCATTCATTCCGTTGTGGCAACGCTAACGAATATTCAGAACTTTAAGCCAGAGCAAGAACAGATTTTACAGAGTTTTGTTAGTGGCCATGATGTTGTGGCCCTCCTTCCCTCGAGGTTCGGTAAATGTTTGATTTTCCAGCTCGCCTTGTTAGTCGTGAAGGAGTTGGCTAAGGCAAACGCTAGGAATACTAATGCCGGCATCGTCTCCCTGCTTTTGCATTATTTCAAAAGTTGTACATGATTGCTAACCTTCCTGTGTTTAGATTGAACCATTCAAAGGAAATTATAATCATCATTAGTGATGTTTTTGGGGATATAGGTGTGGATCTACAATATAATTCAGGGGGATTTATCCAGACCTTTAATGCAGTAACTACTTTGACGATGATAAAGATAACATTTTTTAACATTTTTTTTTATTCTCGTGATGAACATAACACTTTGAACCCCTTTAGTACTCGTGCAGGAGCATGGTCAGTTTGTTAGTTGTAGATATCATTGTAAATGTGTTGTAATTAGTTATTTTCTACAAAACTGTAGATATCCTAAATAAAAGAACAATCCTCCATCCATCCATACATTTTCTTCCGCTTATCTGGAGCCGGGTCCCGGGGGCAGCAGTCTGAGCACGGAGGCCCAGACTTCCTTCTCCACACACACCTCCTCCAGCTCCTCTGGGGAATCCCGAAGCTCCTCATCCTATCTCTAAGGGAGCGCCCTGCCACCCTGCGGAGGAAACTCATCTTGACCGCTTGTATCCGCAATCTTTTCCTTTCAGTTATTACCCAAAGCTCATGATCATAGGTGAGAGTAGGAATGTAGATTGACCGGTAAATTGAGAGCTATGCCTTTCGGCTCAGGTTCTTCTTCACCACAATGGTCCAATACAGAGACTGCATCACTGCAGCCGCTGCACTGATCTGCCTGTCAATCTCATATTCCATCCTTCCTCACTTGTGAATAAGACTCCCCACTCACTCGAAGGGAGCAAGCCACCTTTTTCCTGTCGAGAACCATGGCCTCAGATTTGGAGGTGCTGATTCTCATCCTGGCTGCTTCACACTCGGCTGCAAATCGCTCCAGTGCACGCTGAAGGTCCCGGTCCGATGAAGCCATCAGGACAACACAATCTGCAAATAGCAGAGATGAGATCCTGTGCTCCCCAAACCAAACACTCTCCCGCCCCTGGCTGCACTTAGAAATTCTGTCCATGAAAACAATGAACAGAACCGGTGACAAAGAGCAACATGCACCGAGAAGAAGTCCAACTTACCACTTTCAATGCGAACACAGCTTCTGCTCCGGTCATACAGGGACCGGACAGCCCTGAGCAAAGGGCCCTGGACCCCGTACTCCCGGTATATTCCCCAGAGGACACTACGAGGGACACTGTTGTACGGCTTCTCCAGATCCACAAAGCACTTGTGAACTGGTTGGACAAACTCCCATGAACCATCATGCACCTGATGACGAGTATAGAGCTGGTCCAGTGTTCCTCGACCAGGACAAAAACCACACTGCTCCTCCTGAATCCGAGGTTCGAATATTGGATTCTCCTTTCTAGTACCCTGGCGTAGAACTTACCATTGAGGCTGAGTAGTGTAATCCCCCTGTAGTTGGAACACACCCTCCGGTCCCTCTTCTTAAGAAGGGGCACCACCACCCCCGTTCTGCTAGTCCAGAGGTACCGTCCCAAGCCACCACACAATGTTGCAGAGACGTGTCAGCCACTACCTCCCTACAACATCCAGAGACTTAAGATACTCAGGACGGATCTCATCAACCCCCGGGGCTGTGCCACCGAGTAGCCCACCGACCACCTCGGTGACTTCAGCCTGGGTGATTGATGAGTCCGCCTCCGGGTCCCTTAGCCTCTGCTTTCTCCTCGGAAGACGTGACAGCATGATTCAGGAGATCTTCAAAGTATTCATTTCACCATCCAACAACGTCCTCAGTTGAGGTCAGCAGCTCACCGCTCGCACCTTGGGGTGTTGGTGAAGCACTGCTTCTCCCTCCTGAGTCAGCGAACGGTTTGCCAGAATTTCATTTTCCGATACTGCTTTTCCATGGCCTCCCCGAATTCCTTCCAGACCCAAGGTTTTGCCTCTGTGACCACCCGAGCTGTGGCACACTTGGCCTGCTGATACCCATCAACTGTCTCAGGAGTCTGACAAGCTATCCAGGCTCTATAGGACTCCTTCTTCAGTTTGACAGCATCCCGTACTTCCGGTGTCAACCACCAGTTTCAGGGATTACCACCACGACTGGCACCAGAGACCATACGACTGCAGCTCCGGGCAGCCACATTGACAACGGAGGCTGAAAACACGGTCCACTCAAACTCAATATCCCCAGTCCCCCCTGGGATCTGTGAGAAGCTCTCCTGGAGGCACAAGTTGAAGACCCTGCTGACAGAGGGCTCTGCCAGATGTTCCCAACAGAACCTCATATGCTTGGGCCTGCCAAGTCTGTCCGGCTACCTCCCCCACCAGCGGATCCAGCTCACAACTAGGTGGTGATCGGTTGACAGCACTGCCCCTCTCTTCACCCGAGTGTCCGAGACACACAGCTGCAGGTCAGAAGACAAGACAACAAAGCCCTTGTGCTCGACCATGGTGTTCGTTATGGACAAACTGTGACTAGCACCGAAGTCCAATAACAAAACACGGCTTGGGTTCAGTTTGGGGGGGGGGTATTATTCCCAATCACTCCTCTCCAGGTGTCACTGTTGTTACCCACGTGGGCATTGAAGTCCCCCAGCAGAACAATGGTGTCCCCAGTCGGTACACTGTCCAGTATCCCTCTAAGGGGACTTCACGAAGGCCGGGTACTCTGCACGGTTATTTGGCCCATGGAACAACACAGCAGTGAGAGACCTGTCCCCGGCTTGAAGGCGCAGGGACACGACCCTCTCGTTTGCTAGGGTAAATGCCAAAACGTGGCGGCTGACCCGCGGGGCTATAAGAAAACCCTTGCCGGCTCGCCGCTTCTTGCCACAGGCAACGGCAGAGAAATGAGTCCAGCCTCTCTCGAGGATAATGGGTCCGGAACCCAAGCAGTGCGTGTAGGCAAGGTCAACAATATCTAGCCAGTAACACCCGACCTCCTGGACAAGCTCGGGCTCTTTCCCCGCCAGCGAGGTGACATTCCATGCCCCCAGCGCTAGAGTTTGTGTGTATGACCTCGGTCGTCCAGGCACCTGCCCCCGACCACCGCCCAAAACACACTGCACCGGCCCCCTATGGTCCTTCCTGTGCGTGGTGAGCCTGCAGGAAGGTGGTCCCACATTGCCGTTTCAAGCTATACCCCGCCATGTCCCGTGCACAAAGACCCGGCCACCAGGCGCTTTCCTGCAAGCACCAACTCCAAACATGGCTCCAGGGTGGGGCCCCTGTAACAACCCAATAGTTTTCAAATTCAACAGAATACCTGGCTTAACGAAAACATTTGTCAATGGTCCCAGACTCTCTGTGGATATTAAATGTATGAGAGTCTGGTAAGGATCAGGCTAGCTCGTCCATGTGCTTCGTTGGAATGGCTTTGAAAGGAGGGTATACTATGGTTTGAATCATTTAGAATTAGAACTATAACTAATACAGGCAAGTAGGTTTACTAAACTTGTCAACACCACCTTTCACATTTCCTATTTCATTTACACTACTACACCAGCCACAAGAATGCGAAAAAGAAGGCATTCAAACATGTGAAACTTGACCCTTTTCCTCACGCTACCCAACAACTGTTTTTATCTTACTTAATTTCCTTCTAAACCTTCTAAAGTTGATGATCTTGTGGTTTTGTAACCAGTATGTCAGGATAATGCTAAACAGCCCAAACTATAGCCTACTTTCACATTGGACCCTTCATAAAATGTGTTCGTTGTTTTGTAATAATGACAGTATGACACCCTCCTTTTACCATTTTACAAAATGCATCTTTACATCTGTTCCTCACAGATGGCCATCCAGAGATGCTTTAGCGTTTTAATTACATTAAAACGATTTTGACACACAAGTACAAAGCAATGCCATCGGTCACAGCAATAGACACACTGAGTGTGAACAGAAACATGTTCCACCAGACCAATACGATACAGACAACAAAAGTGCATCATTGGATTGCATGTTAAATATAACAAAACACATAATTAACATTTCAATAAAAAAGGTTTAAAAAAATACATTTATATATATATATATATAATAGATATATAATATATATAGTATATAATATACATATGCATATATATTATATATATTATATATATATATAATATATATGTACATAATATACATATATATAATATATATATATATATATATATTATATATA
>BROE01000014.1:6494765-6512178 GCA_036571765.1 Plecoglossus altivelis | reverse complement strand
TATATATAATATATATATATATATATATATATTATATATAAGTATTGGAACAGTAAATAAAGTCACCAAAGAAAAATATTTCAGTAAAATTGTCATTTTAGAAATATTACAATAATGAAAATGTTATAGAATTTTGGACATTCATCTTACAAATGGATTTTTCCAATTATGCTTTACATACTGCCAATATCTGACAGAAGGTTAAAAGATTATGTGTCAATTTGAAGAATAAGGTTCATCGCTTAACAATAAAGCTCTTTCCTGCTCCTGCAGAGTATAAGCACCTGCTCCTCTGTCCAATAATACACTTTTATCCAACCCCAACAGAGTGAATTAAGGACCAATCACAATAATCCTGAGACTAAAGGTAAAACCTTTAAGATTACTGTAATGTAATTCAACGGGGTAAAGACAAACTTAGCCTGACACAGGTTAACACATTTCTGTCTTGCAGTTTTTCTGCCTTTTCTATCTCTCGTTTTCTCACTCTTTGAGTCAGGGTTCAATGGAAAGTCCAGACCTCTAGGGCAAGAACCTTAAAATCCTGCTGACTGGACAGTGGCTGACTTTGGAAGGTTGAACAAGCAAAACTGGACCCGTGGTACAGGTCACTGTCTAGCCACAGGCCAAAACGTCCCCTAGAAGCAAAAAATAGAACCAAACATTGAAGATGTTAATAATGTACTGCATTGTATGAATGTGTGTATATTGTACTCAATGTAAATTAACTAATTTAAAAGCTTACCCTCCACCACCAATCTGTAATGCGTCCAAATGACCTCTCACAAAGTAACTGTTCTCCCCACTCCACCTGTAGGCCTAAAGGTCAAAGAGAGGTCAGTCCCAGTCAGCAATGTTTCACCAGCATGCACATGCTTTCTCTATGTGTATGTGTGTGTTTGTTACCTGAAACTCAGGGCTGAAGCTGTAGAGAAAAGTCTCTCCTGTTCCGTAGCAATAGTCACTCACTCTAAAGGGATCTGAGGAAAAGGCTCCAAATACCTGAGAAAAGTAATAGATTCGTTCATTTTAGTTTGTAGAAAAGATCTATCTGAAAGTCACATGAGTTATAACGGTAATGGTATGGATAAGACAGTGAAAGAGAAAGAGAGGATGCAAAAAACTGAGGATGGTGCTAGTTTACCTTATGTTCCATGTCTTTGATGACCAACAACACAGGGCTGTCTACATCAGCCATTTCTCTATAAAGAGTCTTTAAGCTTGTGCCATGAACTGCCGTGCTGTAAACCAATCGCCATGGATATCCCTGTGTCCGCACTGGCATGTGATTGACCAACTGCAGGTACAAGGAAATTAAGGATTACATCTAGAATCTTACATTGTATTTTTAACCTTTAAAATGCTACTGTAATCTCATTAAAAGTCTTGGATATGTCTATGCAGAAGGTTCTAGTGTGAAAGTGCTGAGACTCACACTTTCTATGTGGTGTTCATCCAGGAGATGACTGGGATCCAACAAAATGGGAAGAAGGTCCTCCAGGTATACAGGTTTCTCCTTGTGGTCTAAGATGCACATGCTATGACAATACTTCCTCTCCTTGTCAGTAACAATCTGGAAGTGGGGGTGGACCAACAGCTATGTTAAAACCATGTCTAAAATGACTCAATACATATGGTCACCATAAAAATTGAACATACACAGAGTAATGCAAGTAAGTATGTATGAAAGAAATTATGAATAAAGACAATTAATATTGTCTTATGTGAAAAATATTTGTCTTATGAATTAGTGCAGCAGCTTAAAATGCTATTTGGGGGAAAAGTTTGTTTAGTCTTAATTTCTACTTGAGAGAAAGATGTTGTGCTTCACTTCCTTTTGTCTTATTACGCAAAATACTTTCAAAGTATTGTAAAAGTGTAGTGTTAAATCGATGTTCACAAAACTGCACTGTCAAAAGATAATGGCAACTCCACTACCTGTTTAGATTATATCACAAAGAGGAAATACATCCACAGAAATTCAACCTACCTGTACATATGGTTCCATACAGTGCTTTGCAAAGTATATAATCTTAAAGTTTTCTGTCACAGGTTTCATTGTAAAAGTATTTCTTGCTCACTCTCGAGAAAGTAAAATACATATATAATAACTAGATCTGCCTATTTATACACTCTTCATGTGCTTCTTTCTTCTACTAGAGGGTCAATTCTCATTGACTGCTCATAGCTCCACCTTGTGGATACCTATCTGACAGACTGAGCTTCATTTCTCGAAAATAGAAAGTAGTAGTGGAAGTATGACCATATATGGAGTGTGGACTCGAATTAAGGCAGAGGAAATACCGTATTTGAACACATCACATAATTGTAGTTTATACAGCCAATCTACATAATGCTTCAATTTCTACTGAGATGTAATTAACTTTACTAACAAAATTGTCAACATTATTCTGTAATACAACTGCAGATGTTTTAGTGCATTATCCTTCAGTTTAGATGGCAGTTCTTACCTCCCAGTTTTTGGCTGAGGGAGCAGTGACCTGAATCAACTTGTCAATGGCTGTAAGCTTGTCGTTCTTCACCATTAAGTAGAGAGGTTTCTTAGGATCTTTATTGTAAATGTCCGGGGACCACTGGACAAAAAAGGTGTAGAGGTGGTCCACCCTGGGAAGATGGACACAGATTTTGTTTAAATATTTGTAATTCTATGCAATGATACAATATGCTTGAGGAATATATCAAATGTGAAACTATTTGGTCAGCAGGATTGTGGTTGAGGATTGTATACAATTTCTGAGGGAGTCCATGATTAGAAATACAATTCTGTTACTTGTTACATGTAGGTTTATTTTCTTAAATACATGGAAGTGTCTCATTTAGGACGAACAAGGACAAAGCCATGCCACTGTAGATTTCCTGAAGTGATCCCTACATTTCCTTTTATTACAAACGAGTACAAGTTTGAACAGATCAGTTAGTGGTAGAGCCGTTAAACTTGTGAAAACACCCTTCACCGATTTCATCACAGTTAAGTGAATCTTACAAGTTTCCAGGTGTACACTTACTCTCCGACGCTGTAGGCAATTCCCATCGTCAGTGGATATGTTGAAAAAAGCAAGGAAAAGAAGATGCAGAGGAGGTGGCGGGTTTGGAGGTTCAGGGCTGTTGTAGCATGTCCACCCTGAGCAATTGCTTTGGCCAACCTTTTATACTTACAGCTCCTTCGCTGAGATAAGCCCCTTTCGACATAAACTCTCCTGCCCAGAGGTCCGTCAAGGCCAAAGCTCCGTCAGAATTTCATGACGGGGCTAGAAGAACAGCCTCTGTGACACATTAACTTGACCTGCTCTGCCTCCTTGATGGTACAAAGCAAAATGTCAGTGTCATTTCAGGGGTAATGTGACATTTCTGTACTGTAGCAGCCAAAGTGATGTGCTTTACTCTCATTCCGTCAAAATCTGACAGTCTGCCCACCTGTTGGTCTGTCTACCTGACTGTCTGTCTACCTACCTGTCTGCTGACTGGCCTGTCCGTCTGTCTGTCTCATAAGTAATAAAACTTCTATGACGATTTATTTTGAAACTGATACTCTTAATTGTTTTTAAATGCATTTTTTTCATCTTACAATTCAAGTTTATCTGACAAAATCACCATTTATTTAGAAGCAAAGAATTTGTGGGACACAAGTTTCAGTATGCACTGTGTAACATGCCCATACATACACAGACAAAATCAGTGTAATTCACCCCTTTCACTTAGTAACTGGAATTATGGCTTGACCTTAAACCACCAGACCAATCTCCACAAATCCATCAGGCCTGAACTTGCTTCCAGGCAGCTATGTGGAAAAACCAGCCTGGCTCTGGGCCTAGATCTCAAATAGCTCTCGCAAAGAAATCTTCTGGGAATCATTGAGATAAACTCACAAATGATATGATGATATTTACTAAGATACAGAAACTTTTCCCCTTGTCTAAGCAACCTTATTTGTAACAAAGTACAACTGGCATTCTTCTATATGATATACTTTGGCAGAATAATGCATTTTTTTGTTGCCATAACCCTAACCCTATGGTTAACGCAATATTTTGGCTTTAAACTAATGTCTGTATCGTCAGAAAGTTATTGGCATTTTAAAAGAGGCAGAGCTTGACAACTGAAAAGCCAAATACTGTAAAAAGATTTCAAACACAAATCACTCTGGGGGTTAGATGATATGGGCATGTATGCAATAGTACATTAACCGCACAGGGGGTTTGATCATTTAGGCCTATGGGCCATAAATAAGTTAGATTTAGGTAGGCAGGAAATACGCTGGTTATACAACTAACATTGTATACAACTGACGTTGTATAACCACATGGTAGTATCCCTAGAAATATCCAGTATGGCCATCATACTTTTTTGCAAAAAAAAGTAAACTATCATGAAAACCTAATCTTATGTACATGTAGAGTGTGTTGTTCTGCCAAACAATGCAGGACATCAAAATATATATTTTGTGGGTTTCTTTTCATCTTTATGCTGTGTCAACCCATGGCACCCAGTGGTCAACCGGAGTGAACCGCTAAAACAGTTATTCTATCTACATGATTACCACTGACTAATGCTCAATTTCTTCAAAATAATTTTTCAAAATTAAATTAATTCCCCATTGATTAATTCCCCATGTAAGTATTGCTAACATGAGCTAATACATGTTTATGTAGTGTAGTTGATGTGTATAATCACTGCTTCTTGTGAAGGAAGCTGTCAATTAAGGCACAAGAATGTCCCTGGGTGTGATTGCGTTGCAAGCGACCGATTGTGACAGGGTCAGTGCCTCCATAGGTTCCTGCCCCCAAACGGTCAAAATTAATTTGGACCCAATTGTCTCCCATTCAAAAATGAAAGTTTCTCTCATGAAATACAAAGTAAAAATAAATTGCCCACAATACACTATGGTATCATTAGCTAGATTCCTTTCTTGTGATCAGTGTCATGGTGGTCCATCTGAAAATAATTATATAATTAAGAAGATAGTAGACATCAATAATCTGTGTATTTGGGCACATGGCTGGCTTGATTGACATGTCCAGTCTGGACGGATCGAAAGCCAGTTAGGACAAGAAGGGTCTTTTCGATGGAAGCTAACACTGTTTGCAGCGACTTTGTGCAGTTTACTACCCAGGGGCATAGTGCCAATAGAGGACAAAGGCCATTAGCAAGGTGGCTTCTCAGTCTCAGAGGGGTGCTGACTATCTGCTTTTCTTTTCTTTTTACACAATCCATTCTCCTAAATTGCCCGAACATCTGGGTGGACAGTACTGGGACTCAAATGCAAGGCTACCTTGACCATGACAGGGACTGAGACAGCATTAAAGTACATCTAACGCAACAGTCACTTACACCACCACAGAAAGGGGGAGAGACCCCACCCATGCGCACCTTTGTGAATACGAGCAATCAGTGTTGACTTGCACTCTGTCATGTCTTCAGCTTAGGGCAGGCTGAATTCTAATCGGTTTTTCATTCCAGGTTCAGTTATCCTTTCTGTTCCTTTACTCCCTACTGTTAACTCAATTCACCTGGGACATATTTCCTCATCAAACACTATAGTTTTAAACCTTGGATTGTCCACTACTCGCCAGTTTGTTGAGTTGCACATCAACTGACAATACACTCAATGAGTCAAGTAATGATGTCTGTAGAGTAAACAGTTTTTAAATGTAACATTTTGATTGTACTTGCAAGTAATGTAACACACCATGTGCTAGTGGTGTTTCAAGGTGGCTCTTAGCTTGGCCATCTAGTTTAGTAAGCTGTTCACATGAAACTAAGTCAGATGCTGCAGCAGAGCATTATATCACTAACTAGGCTAAGATATTTGTTTTTTAAGGTGCCAAATCTCCTTGCAGGCAGAACTGGTTCTGACCAGAAAGAATTGTCTCTCAATGTTTGTCACTGGTCCATGTATTGCTGAAATTGGACCCCTCCCCTGTTGCTCCAGATTGTTTCATGTTAATTGGTAATGTTAGGAAATGTGCCCATCTGGTAAATGGACATATGCCAAAGCTAGATTTTATACACTAATTGCTGTCACACATTACATTTCTAACATCCAATATTTGACCAGGAACAGCACAGTTGTGCAAAAGCTAAACAACAATAAAGACTGTATTTGTATTTACTGTGTTTAGATTTACAATATTTATAAGAATATTTACACGAAAATAAAGACATTGGCTTTCAAATCCCTGTGAGGACAGTCACAGCATTGGACAGTCACATTGGAATTCATGCTATGATTGACCACATCTCAGGTATCTCTTTTGCACCCTGATCTTTTTGGCACAATTCATTCAAATTTACTTTACAGTTTTCTTATGATGCAACTACAATGTCTGCTGGAATGTAAAATCAGTGTTGTTTCATGCATGGCACTGGTGTAAGGTCTAATGTTATGACCCTACAGTTAATCAGTGACGAATCATAGAAAACGTCTGACATTTCTGGTGACCCATTTAGGTAAGGAAAAAATGTTTTGTTAGCAGATTCTAAAAGTAGGATAACTAGGCTAACTAAGTAGATGCTGTCTTTTGTGGTTGGTGAGGGCTTTCAGATCAACTAGGTGGGGGAAAGAAAGTGTTACTAAGGCAGTTCTAAATCAAATGGAAAAATAACAGAAACTTGACTTAATTTGTCTCTGCTCTATTTCAAGCCGTCTTGCATATTTGGGATGAGGCTGCCTTTTGATTTAGGATTATTTCAAAGTGTCTGTGAAGTGAACTGACAATTACAGGTAAAGTCATACTATATTTGGGGAGTCCATTTTTAAATGATCAATAAATGCTCAACAAAATACTTATTGTATAAACAGCATCTGCAGAACGTTTATAGAGGCAAAAAGTATAGACATCAAGATGTTTAAATACATTTTCAAACTTGAGTTGTGGTTCTAGTGTCCGTTATACACTGTATACAGTATTGTATTGAGACAGACTATTGTAAGGCCTGGAAAATTCCGCTGGATAATCTGAAACTGAAAGGCACATGTCAAAGGTCAACCAAAGTCTTGTGCAGTATCATGGAACCATCTCATTATGAAGGCAGGAGTCTGTGTGTGTCTGTGTATCTGTGTGTGTCAGTCTGTCTGACTGTCTGAAAATCTATTTCAGTGCTACAGAGTAGCCTGCTTCATTGTAACTTACAGTTGGCAAAAAAATATCTGGCACTCATTGAAAAAGATGACCAAAAAGTCTAATTAAAAAAATTACATTTTGTAATTCAGCGCAATTCAGACTAGGAATTTCAAAAAGCAAGCCACGATTTCCCATGACCATATTTATACAGTAGAAAGACAACTCAAAGCCAGGGAATAAAGATATGTTTTAAGATATAATTTATAAATGGGTAGTGTAGGGGCCAGCCTAATACTGCACGTAGAACTCAAGTCTAGGGGCTACAGCCACAAAAGCACAATCACCCCAATGCTTCAACCTTGATCTTGTGGTCCTGACTGACCTTGATGGAACATGTTGATGTAGGCATAATTATTTGTAGGCACACAATAAAATCTTAAAATGATCTTAAAATGTACAGGGAGTCCATGAAAAGGTCAGTCTGGGAGAAATCTCTTTGTGTGGACAAAGACAAGCTGCAGCAATTGTAAACAGGTTAAAATAGGATAAAGGTTTAATTACAATAGGCAATTTAAGGGCAGATAGAAGCATGTGAAACCCTTCAAAAATTCCAAAATAATAAAAAAGAACTTGAGCTTTCAAAGATTTCAAAGGGCAAAGATTTATTGAAAGGGCATGGCCCAATCAGACTATTGCAAAATGAGAGAAGTCTGTCGGCTTGCTTCTGCCTGAATGTTGGCACAAATTGCTAAGGCCACTTGGCTGGGCCCACTCTGACAGAGTGTAGTCTAGTCATGCTGACTACATCACTCTGTACCTGGGCCAATTATGGTTCAAGATATGTGTTACGTTGTTGGTGCAAAGAGCATGACTATCTTCAGCCTGAGTGTTGGTACTATCGGCTGAGGTCTGGTTAGCTGAAGTAGCCAGTAGTCTCGTAAGGTCAGGCCAACTCTGACATGGTGTCATACTGATTACATTGCACTGTACGTGGCCCGATTATGGGATGTTATGTTTAAAGTTAAAGGTGCAAATGAGTGGCGCTTCAGCTTGTCAAAACATTAGCTGAAGTCAGTGTCTCATTAGGTTGGGCCGATTCTGGAATGGCACAGCCTATCATATACCCAGATATCGATGCTTTTTAAATCCATGTTTTTAAATTACCTACAGTATGTATTTTATTCTCTTCTATGTCTTGCTGATGTGTACTGGAAGCTCAATGTGTAGGCATATTGGCAAGGAAGTTGGATCTTCAAAATGTGTCTGGCCCATATCTTTGCTCCAGTTCTGGCTGAATCTCTGGTCCAAAACTGGTCCACACCCTATATTCCAAACAAGATGTGGAAGACAAACATGATCCCCTCCAAGAAGACATGTTGTATAGTAAACTGGTGGTTCAACTGCAGTTCCTTTCAGCTGAGTTGCTGGGCGTGATCTCTGTCCAAATCATTAGCTTTGATAAGAGTATTAAGACATCAAGCAACTTATTGACAGTGTGAGAATTCTACACAGTGCCATTTACTTGTACACAGAGTGTAATGTATATGGCTAATGCATGTATAGTACAGTACATAATGATGTAATTAGTATGTGGATACTAGAAAGTATTCATGTGACATGTAATAACATGGCTTAATAAAAGAAGTCAAAGTCTGTGACTATCCTTGTCGTCTGTTCCGTCCCCTGTCTGTGGCAGAGATCTGACATCTTCTGTCATCGCCCCACCTCCTGTCCCCTTGATCGAGCCCCCTCTCCTCTCTTCCAATCCATCTCTACTGTTACGTTCGAGCTCCCAAAGGGAGGGGAGCATGACAACCCACTGCTCGTGCCCGCCAATGACAGCAAAGGAGGTATGGAGTCGTGGTGCAAGAAAAGGACAAAAAGCCAAATACCGTAAAAACAAAGCCTTTAGCCATGGTAATAGTGTAAATAATAAACAATAATAAATTACTGGGAAGGGGAGGGCTGGACGGACCAAAGCAAAACAAGAAAAGACCCCACCCCTAACCAATACTAATCCCCAATAAAAAAATATACTAATCTCTATCTGGCACACGATCAAGGCGCCCTAACCAAACTTACAGCTGGTGGTCCGCCCAGGTCTAGCTGGTGTTTCTAGACAGAGAAATATTCCTACGGGTGATGTATACCCCGGGGTAGCTCTTATCTACTCCCCAACTCCCTATAAACAACAGAGAAAAGAAAAATAATAGGTAACACAAATTATTAGAATCCATAAACAAACAAGTTCTCCGTCCTGCTAGACGGAGAACACACAAAACAGTTTAAACAGTTTGACAGGTTAATAACTCACAAAAACAGTTTAAACTATTAATCAAATGTTAGTATCAAATATGTCAGAAAGATTGTCTAAATGGCATAGAGATTCCCACACAGGGTACAAACCAAACCAACAACAGGAACAGAGAGAGAGAGAACTGATCAAAAACTGGGCTTTTTAAAGAGCCCAGCCAGCTGTAGCCACTGACGAGTGGGCGGAGTTCCAGGTCCCAATCAGCCGTTGAACCACCCATCAGCTGCTGGGACAGTCACAGAAGCCACATTGCGTGGTAAAACAAACACAAACACACACCAAAAACAATAGCAGAACAAAATGTCTATAAAACCAACCCAGAACTCTGGGGACGTAACATCTACCTTCATTGTAACTTTTCTTCTCCATGTCCTTCACCTTTCTCCTACATTTGGCACCTTCCCTACTGCCTTCTAACAGGCCCGGATCACGCCTCTACTCAACAAAACCCTCCATTAACCCTCCAGTGTTACTGCTACCCTCCCTTCTTTTAAAATACAAACGTTCTGTGTGTAATAAACTATCTAACTTTGTTTCACAGAACAACCTACTTGACCCTAACCAATGGGGCCTCAAGACCACTCAACAGAAACGGCACTCCTGTCAGTCACTACTGCCCTCAAGTCTGCTAGAGCTGCTTCAACGTCATCAATCATTATTCTGCTAGACCTGTCTATAGCATTCGACAAACTCAATCACCAGATGCTGCTTGCTAGTCTCTCTAAGATGGACATCTCTGGCACTGTACTTCAGTGGTTCTCATCCTATCTGTCAGGAAGATCCTACAACATCTGCTGCCGAGGTAAAGTGTCAGGACCCTGCAACCTCTCCACTGGTGTTCCACAGGGCTCTGTGGGACCCCTCCTCTTCTCCCTGTACAATGCTTCACTCGGACCTATCATCACCGCCCATAACTTCTATCATCTCAGCTGTACCTATCATTGCCCCTGTCAGATCCAGGGATCTCAGCCAGAAACGTAGCCTGCCTCACAGACATCTCTGCCTGGATGACCAAGCGCCACCTCCAACTGAACCTCACCAAAACAGAACTTCTCATCATCCCAACCAAACCAACCAATTCCTACTAGCTCACAATCACCCTGGATTTTGCAATGCTGACCGCTTCATGCTCTGACAGAAACTTGGGGTTGTCATGGATGACAAGCCCGTCCTCTCGGCTCACATTGCTGCAGTCTCCCAGTTGTGTAGATATACCCTGTGCAACATCCAGAAGATACCTGTCTGAGCATTCCACCCAGCTGCAAGTCCAAGGACTTGTCCTCTCCAAGTTGGACTGCTGCAACTCGATTCTTGTCGGTCTCCAAGTTTGCACAACCCGCCCTCAACCTGTCCATTCAAGACCCTGGTACTGACCTTCCGAGTGGTGAATGGGACTGCATCTGATTACATTCGGGCTCTAGTCCAGCCCTATTCCTCCAGCCACCACATATGGTCCTCTTCTGATAACCTTCTGGTGGTCTTACCTCTCAAGGGCCACCATTCCCAATCCAAGCACTTCCCCTGTCTGTTCCCCCAATGGTGGAATCATCTCCCCACTTTGATGAGAGATACCGACTTTCTCTCCACCTTCAAGAAGAGGCTAAAGACACAGTTGTTCAGGGAGTACAACAGACAATGTGCTAGATCAGTTAGTTTATCTCTTGCAGAAACATATTGACACTAATTGTGGGACTTGTTGCACATGTTGGCTAATTGTAGCTTATTGTAACTACTTGTACTCTCTGTAAATTATATATTTGTTGCTTACTTTGCTCAAGAGACACCATAGGACTTTGAAGGGTCATGTTGTTTAACTTGCTTTATGCTGTTATGGTCTACCCTTTGGTACTTGATTTTCACTATGCATGCTTCATGTTTTGGCTGTTTTGAGGCTGTCTTGTTGTTTATGATCACTGACTCATCTATCTCGCTCTTGAACACAGTTCAAAGACAACCGACAAATATGTTCACTTGACAAACAACGCGCTCAACATCAAGATTTTTAATGTAAAATGTTTATACTTAATAATTGATAGATATAGTTGCATCGGGGTAAATACATGGTTGGCCGTTTCTTACCTGCGTAGTGAAGTTTGAGCCTGTGATAGACTTATTAGACAGTCTCTGGTTTGACATGTATTCAGGTATGTATTTATTCAAGTTTTCTTCTGTATTTCCTTGTCCTTATACGCTAATTAGGGGGCAGGATAAGGGTGGGATCTGCACAGGACCGAAGTATAGCCTACTTGATGAGAGCTGGCAGGGGGCTACTGGATGATCGATATCTGGACAAAAACGGAATATTGGATGATTGCTAATTTACCTGGGGCCGAACGAGCACTCGGAGAAAAGGCTTGATCATCAACAGTTGTCTGCCCTGTTGTAGCTAGTTTTACAAATGGTTGCAGGCTTACACTACGGTTGTTTATTGAGTTTATTTCCATAATTTTAATGCAGATTCAACAATCTTGTAATGAATGTTATTACGTTTGTCATACCCTGAACTTCAGGGTATGACAAACGTAATAGTAGCCCAATATAATTAGTGATATCGTGGCATGTTAAGGCGTAATTGTAGATTGTTAATACATTCTTCTGGAGCAAAGATGAAGATGAATAAATCATGTCTAACCAAAATATTGTTATGCAATATGGCAGTTAAGACCACATTCATGGCACTATAAGATAGTAATAGTAAATCAACACTCATCATCATCATAATAACATGTAGCTAATTTATCTTAGATTTCTTAGAACAAGGAACCAGAAGTTTACTATTTCTTTAACCCTACACAATATGCTACTAATGCAGTCATACTAAATACATGAACAATGTCTATGTGGTGAGTCTGAGTTATACGATGAAATACCGGTATATGTTACATCTACAGTTGGTTTATATTGCTAAAAACCCAGAGAAAAGAATACTGTACGTTTATGCGATTGCATCGATTATGGTCAAGTTGACATCGTGTATCTGATTCCTAATCGGACATTTACCCCATTCTGCAAGTTTACTGGTCCTACTGCGATGCCTTAGCTCACAGGCTCGCAACGTGTACAGCTAGTTGCAAGCATGCATGAGTTTCGGAGCTAGGATCTAGGCGAGTACTACTCTGCACAAGACCAGACGTGCCGGAACTGGACAGATAGCGCGGCTCACTACGCTCCTGCTTGCCTCACTGCGCCACAGAGCACTTTTCAAATGAAGGGGGGCACTATGTTTGAAGAGCAAATCGGCAGTGTCGACAGTACATATGTTTACGGCTAAACCTAACAGTTAGCCTGCCCGGATCAGGCTAGTTTTGAAGCATACATTGCCATAGTAACTGTATTAGGACTTCGTTGAGCTGAAATGAACTAGAAACGAGTCCGACTAACTGACGCAATTCACGCAAACATAGATTAATTCAATTTGTCTTTCATAACTGTCAAAGGAAGTTCAAATCTTGGCTGAATGATATATCGTTCTCTGGAGTTCTTCTCTTTCCAAGTTTGGCTCGATTAAATGGATGATTGTTTGCTTTCCCTTAGACTCGATGATTTCTAGATTCCTTTGCAAGGTCTTACATAGATTATTATCATGGCGACAAACGAGGATACAGGCGCTAGCCAAGTTGATATTTCTAAAACAAATGTAGGTCCAGGCGATGGTTACAACGGAAAGTGCATATTTTGTAAAATAGTTAACAAAGAAATGGGCACAGAACTACTTTATTCGGTATGTATGACGAGTCATAACCAGTCATACAAACTGTAAATCTTAGCTGTGCTAATAACTAATTTGAAAGACATGAAATAGCAATGTGCTAGCACCATTGATAGGCTGGTGGGTCACAAGGCAAAATGTTATATTGTGGTTTATATGTACCAACCCAATGCTGTTTATTTTCAGAGCAATTAGCTTACAAAATGGATTGGTCTTGTGCTGAACACGATATCCATGAAACCGTCGTTTAAGGCGTGGCTGACAATAACCAACCCTTGTCTGACAGGGCGAGGAAATATCCAGTTTCAAAGACATTAGGCCTGGAGCACCCCATCACTACCTTGTCGTTCCCACCAGACACGTTGGCAACTGTAAATCTCTTAGCAAAGAGCATGTGCATATGGGTAGGTTTAGTAGTGTTTTATGAACAATCCAATAATATATAACTCGAGCTTGTGCAGCACTTGCTACAGTAACAGAAGTAACACAATATCCTTGAATTGTGTTAGAGTTTAAATTACTTCTGCAAATTAACATCTAGGCCTATTGTTGCCAGGATTTAGTTTGACATACTAAGGGATTATGTTTTAAGATCTCATGAATACAGTCTTCGGAATAACCTTGGTGTTAGGAATTGCCTTAATGGTTTTAAACCTTTCATGTCATCAACGTTTAGTTGAACATGTAAAGCAGTGTGTTATGTGCCCACAGTAGAGCTCATGGTGGATACTGGAAAGAAAATACTGCTGGAGAATGGTGTGACAGACCTCAGCGATACCAGGTAGGCCAGGTCACAATCATACAAATCCTGCAACACTTTACATTAAGATTACATTCACTACACTACAGCTATATACATAGCAAACATATAGTAACACATCAGGCTATATGTAAATTTTCATTACTATGTAAAATGTATGTAAACAGGGGCAGTTTAGGATTATTTTCAAAACAAATTTGATGTTAATACCCACATACCTCAACCCCAACCTTATACAAGTTTTCACATGTACCTTGATGAAGTATAACTATTTAGTTACGTGTTAGTCAATGTAACCTAACCCTAAAGTTGTGTTGCCGAATTTTGTGAAAGGAAATCAAAACATTCAATCTAGTTTTGATTGAGTCGTTTCATATTTAAGCAAGTTACAGACAAAGCTAAAATAGAGCATACCTTAACTAAAGACCCAGTTACAAACACAAAGCAATGGGTTATGATTTTTTTTATGGGTACATAGTTTCATGTCATTTGCTTAACTCAGTTATTTTCTGACCATAACGGTACTAGATAAGACCCATAATGCCAATATTAATATAGACAGGATGTTTGAAGATAACACAGCTGTTTTTACATCCCTTGTCTGCAGATTTGGTTTTCACTGGCCCCCTTTCTGTTCTGTCAGTCACCTGCACCTACACGTCCTGGCTCCTGCCAGTCAAATGGGCCTTATGTCCCGGCTCTTTTACCGCCTCAACTCTTATTGGTTCATCACAGTAAGCACCGATTGCATGCACATCACCAGGGTCTGGTTGCTCAGTTGATTGAATAAACTTACTCAAACACATACTGTACACTCAAGCACATAAGTGTCCCTCCTCCTGTAGCAACTATAGCTTCTTAGTTTTTGACTGTCTAACATTCTTTTTCTTGCCAGTAGCAAATATACTATTTTGCCGCTCAACCTCTTGATCTAAACAATGCTGTGTCTTTGTCCTCTGCAGGCAGACCAGCTAATTGAACACCTGAACTCCAAAGGAGAGGCTACTTAAGTGATAAAGATGATATCATTAGAAGCTGATTTTGTGAGAAGATGTGTGTGTGGGTGAGCTTGTATATATGTTTGCTGACTAGCAGGGGCACTATTGTCATGGTGACAAACACTTTTTTGTCGTATCAAGCCGAGCTGCCTCAATCAGAAACAAATGTTTTGAGCTTGTTTAAAATTGGCCACACATTAGATGCATGGAAATGTACAGCATGTTTATGAAATGATTGCCAATACATTGATTTTATAAGTAATGACAAATCCCAAGTTTGCTCTGTGAAAAGACATCTTAAGTGTTCTCCTGAAATGTACTTTCATTGTGTGTGTTTACTGTTTTACAGTAGCTACAGCATACACTATGCAAAAGGATATCTAAATCCAAAGAGAAACAAACAGGGCAGGTGAGATCAAATATTAAATGAGGTAAAATGTTCCACCGTAATGCACTGAATAACAACTTTATTAGTTATTCATCAGGTTGGTCAATAGAGGTCTCTTTCATCCTATTTTATTTGTGTCAGTTAGAGAGCACAGTCAACCAAGACACTCATGAGAATGTGTATTGTCAAGTTAATTGATATGCAGCTGAATGTTGAAGTGAATGACAACATATCCCTGACCAAGTTCTACGTTCCAATAAAATAGTTTTATCTGTTGTTTATGTTTAATTAATGTGATGCTTCCACACAGTATTCTAGTAAAGACTGGGATGATACTGTTTCCCCTGCAAGGGAACTCCAAGAGGCGCTAAAGCTGGTTTCCCAATAATTACGTGAAAGCTTGGACCGGACTGACATTAATTTATCTCCGATAATTAATTTGTGTCTATTGTCTATAAAAAACATAATGTGATGTAAACATAAATAGCTGTGTACAATACTTTCAATAAAGGAAAAATCTACCAAAACAAGTTTTAATGTGAATGCATTAAATAATTGGACATATTGTAGACTTCTGAAAGAGTTAATGACTTTTAACTATGGGATGTGTGTGTATCCCTTTAAAATACTTTTTTTGGTATTGATAATATGATGGGACGTTTTACCATTCACTGTGAAAGTATGCAGTGTTTCACCATTGAGAACTTTATTGTCAGCCACATCATCCAGTGTCTTTGCTATTGCTATCGTTGTTTTGTTATTGAGTGGAACAGGAAACAGTGCCCATTCAGACCAGCAGGATCAGGTTCTTTAGCCCTATATTACATGACACTGTTGCCTTCTCAGGGCTGGGTCTTGATACCCTGCAATTTCTAATTCAGTGTGAACTGCTTCACGTCCTCTTGCTAGAGGTTGATATGTAAAATACCTGAGAAGAAATCTGCACAGAGTGCTAAGACTCATGCAGTGGATTAACAGACCACCTGTTTTCTGTTCATTGATATTACATTTTAGGATGCATTTAGGATGCATGCCAATGTGACTGTACTGAACCTTCGCCCTGGGGATCGATACAGCACTAATATACTCCCTGCATCTTCTTTTGCAACATTCTCTGACCAAATCCTGGTTTACCTATTTGAAATGTGCAACTATTGATCTGACTGTTCCCTTTCTCTCCTGTATCCCCTCCCAGTCTTTCTAATCCACAGAACCTTGGTCATGTAATGTCTGCACTTCAAATGAGAAATCCAGCTAAATATGTAATTGACATTTTAGAGTCGATAAATACCTAGGGATGTGCAGATACTCAAAGCTAATACTCAATGAGCCTTGAAAAGAAGGGCCCTTTCTTGCCAATACATTATCTCACTTTTCCATGGTGTCATCTGTGAAAGTCACTGCAGCAGTGTGATGAGAACATGGTCATCCTGGCCCTGCCAAAGCATCTCCCCCTCAAACTGGATCAAGCCTTGCTTCCTGGCATGCAGCAGGATCCCCACCACTTGTTGGAGATGGTCACATAGCGTTCAAACAGCTGGCCAAACTCTACCACTGAGTTCCCCTCCTCCCCATGCCCTCCTCCCATCTCCCTGATGACCAGGCAGAGCTCCTGGACCTCGCGGACAATGTGGGACTGGGCGTCTTGGCCCCGCTGCTGAGTGAGGGAGCCCTCTTGGGGGCGGCCATAACTGCTCTGGCCCAGCAAGGGCTGCATGCAGGCAGGAAGGCCATTACTGCTGAAAGGGTTACATTTCTGGTGCTCCTGGTGTTCGTTGGACCACCTCTGCCAGTTCTCCTTCAGACCTTTCACCGACACCACGCAAACAGTCCGGTCATCTTCAAAGGGTGGTGGGTCGACATTGGCCATCTCCATGGTGACTACTTGTCAATGGTCCACTTTTGGACATGGCCTACATTCTGCAGACAAGCAGGAACATAGAGGAAGATAGTTAAAAAGCCGTAGAGCCTATGTAAAACAAAGTAGTTTAGCAGTTTGATCTATGCCAACCGTATATATATATACCGTTATTATAGTACGTATATATATATATATATATATCGTATAGGGGTGGCCTGTGCATGGTGGGTGAGTGGTGGAGATTATGCCACTTGGCATAGAGATATGATTGATGGAGGCGTACTTACGGGTGGTATACCGA
>BROE01000014.1:6119562-6494439 GCA_036571765.1 Plecoglossus altivelis | reverse complement strand
ACGTATATATACGTATATATATATATATATATACGTATATATATTTTTTTTTACAAAGACCTAAATTTGATGCTATAGCTGGCGTCTAGGTTAACCCTAACCCAAATTGGGATGGAGCCATTTCTTCACGAGGAAGGGGGACTAAAGTAATTGTCTTTATTTGATCATATACTTAAGATCATTCTTTTTGGAAAAACATGGTTAAGGAAAATATTTCATAGCCTTAACTGAAAGAAAACGAACATGACCACCACATTGCATCGGTAGGGTTGATGCTGTGGTGGTCATTAGAAATTATTTTCTTTTGAGGAGCATACTTCCACAAATTATAACCCACCGCATGAAACGCAAAACATGTTTTTTGTTTCATTACGTTATTCATTCATAAAGCCATGTCATTGCAACATGGAAACGGAAAGAGTAGGCTACAACACGAAGTGATTTTTATGAACTACAGAAATATAAATTCAATAAATTTTGAAGTCAATCAGCGATGGACAACTTCATGAAAAGCCTCGTCAAACTTTGACAGATCACAAAATGTTCTTACTTCTTCGCTGAAAAGGCTACTGAAAGGAACCGGCTTGTCAGAATTATGTCTTACCTTATACACCTCTGTGCATGTCTACTTGTTGCGTCCTTTCACACAGTTAAGCCGAGTCACCTTTCGGCGTTGACGACTCAGTCCATTCTATAAAACTAAGTTAAACTGTCTGTCTGAAAATTACCTCGGCTAAAATGCTGACAGACATTAACACCAACCAATGACAGTTTGGTGCAGATGAGAGGCTCCAAGGATGGCCCAATCGTTTAGAAGATGTCATGTGCTTAGCTGTCAACGCTGTTCCTAGTAAAGCATCTTAAAAAAGAGATATGTGTAGTTACACTCAGCGAAACCTAGAATCGAATTTAGTTGAAATTTAAGACAAGTAGGTATTTCGACCATAAATTGATTTTCTATACTCAAATCCGAATAAACCAAAATATGCTGTTGCCCATATAGGTCATACGGAATTACTTAAAGCAATTAATTGAACTCAATCCGGAACGCTCTGGAACCAGGATTCTTTTTCTAGCCGGATATATTTTCAGGTACAAAGACATGGCGACGCACTATAGTAGATCATGCTTGCTGTATTTGTTTCATCTTGCTCACGATCATCTTGAGTTTAGGCTACCGGTATGGAGTTTTCCTTTCATAGCTTAGCTTACTGTCACACAGCCGCCACGCGGCTTTAAAAAGAGAAGAAAAAACTGCAAGTTGTTTGTTACATTTTCCATGTTGCCTCATATCTAAGCTAGCCAGCTAGCTGTCCAGTCCCACTCTAAATGCATTACGTCTGTCTAATTCCTCACCTTATACAGGAAATTAAGGCGCTGGTCTCTTTAAGGGGAAAACCTTTTCATCCAGGGGAACGCTTCAAAGAAAAGGTGACGCGTTAATTTGCTTCAGCCTCAGAGTTTAATGTGTAGCTCGTATCTCAAGTTCGATTAACTCTTGCTCTGTTTCCAAATGCCACTTTTTTCCTAACTAGTCTCCCTTCTGGCTGCTCGATGGTCTATCAGAGGAGGACGTCCACAACATCATGGGTAGATCAGTGTGTGCCAAGTGAGTGGCATATACTAACTTTACAGTACATTTACTTGTGGTATGAAGTTGTTTTGTAACCTCTGTTTCCTGAGAAGTTACAGCTAAAATGTGATGTGTATAGCAACAAGACAGGGAAAACCATTTTAATCATGCTGGTCATTTCTTCATTGGCATTTTTCAGGTTTAATCATTGTTTTGTATACACCAGGTCTGCATTTGAACTATGGGGCCATGGAAAAACACCTTCTGAACTTAAGACATCTCTCCTGCAATATCCAACAGAGGCCATGGTTAGTTGTATTTCAAGGGTTGTTGCACTGACAGACATTCCTGTAGACTTTTTACATAAAAACACCACTGCAAAATTTTCACTTGACCCTGCCTCTCAACAGTCACCCTTCGTACAGAAGAACTCAACATATAAAATCAATGTGTACACCTTCAACAAGACTCTGGATTTTCAGGACAGGATTGGGAAGATAGATGTGAGTTGAAGATGTCCTTTCCTATTTATGAACACAATGCAAATATTTCAGTAGGATAGTCTGTCCACATTTGCCTCACTGTTTCCATATGCGCCTGATTTTCATCTGTGTCTCTCACCAGGCACTGGAATATCTTCCCTTTCAGGGTAGTGTCAGCCTGAAGAACCCACAACACATCTTCTGCCTGCTGGAGGACTATGGTATAGACCCCAACAACATCCCTGAAAAGCCCTTCCACATCTACTTTGGAAGATGGGTAGGTAATGGCACACACATGCATGTGTCTAAAACCGTTTAAAATATGTTGAGAAAGAGAAGTGTTACGTTCAATTCAGCCTTTTAATTTGGGTCATTTAGATAAGCAGTTCTCAAACAAGGCCCTAAGGGCTCGTGCTGCTCTGGAGAGCCACCTAGATCCATTAACTTGCTCTGCACGTTAAAGCAGATATCTCCCCCTAGTACACAGACCCAATAGATAGAAAAACTTAGTAACTTAGGAAGTACACGCCTGGCTAAACTTTAGTTTTCATCTTCAGTTATGTAATGTGGTATGTTTGGCATGCCAGTGTTGGACTGTTTATTCTTTTTCATATTGTCAGATTGCTGATGGTCAGAGGGAGCTTATACGGTCCCACAGTGTAAAGAATAGGCACTTCATCGGCAATACCAGCATGGATGCCGGCCTGTCCTTCATCATGGCTAACCACGCCAAGGTCAAAGAACATGACCTTGTCTATGACCCCTTCGTTGGGACAGGCAAGGGATTTTAGGAACCCAAACATCTCCTGTTGTCTCTTAAAACACTGGGCAGTCTCACTCTAACTCTGTCCTCGATGTTTCCTATAGGAAGCTTGCTGGTTGCTTGCTCTCAGTTTGGTGCCTATGTATGTGGAACAGATATAGATTACAACACTATCCATGGAATAGGTAGGACCCAAATCCATCAATAATATAAGAAACACTAGTTTTCTTTTTCTGCAATAAAACATTTTGCTCATGCTGAATGTACAAATTCACGTAAGATGTGTGTGGTTCCAGGCAAGGCAAGTCGTAAAAACCAGAAGTGGCGAGGCCCTGATGAGAATATCCGAGCCAACCTGCGCCAGTATGGCACGGAGAGGCTGTATGTGGACGTGCTGGTGTCTGATGCTGCCAAGTCTGTCTGGAGGCACGCTCTCCTGTTTGACGCCATCATCACAGACCGTAGGTTCTGTCAACAGACCACACACTTTTAAGTTCTGTTTGGGAAAAGCATTTTAATCTAGTTTTTTAATGGGTGTGAACCTTGGTAAAGCCTACATTCTTAAAATAGTACCGCATATTTTGCGGCCGTATTAGAAATGGAGGATATAGCTATGGATCACCCCATTCATCTGTGGTTGACGGAGTGCATCATCTTTTCAAAGCCCCCTATGGGATTCGCGAATCCACCAGGAGGACAGGATCTCAGAAGGACTCTTCTAAACCAACTGACGACTCGTAAGACCATTCTCTTTGTCTCATAGATGTCAGCAACCTAATCAACCATACTCATGCCCTTATATTGGGCCCTATGCTTTATCAACTCATAGTACCAATGTCAGCATACATTTTTATTTTATGTTGTTTACTACGTGTTGTGGGGTACATGCTGCTGTAAAATGGATGTTATGGTATAGAGAATAATTTTACTGAATTATTACAACTTTATGAGGGAGATATAAGAGAGAACTTGGTAAAATTCCATTTGTAAAAGTCACTTTCCTGTTGAACTTGCCAGTCCCCTACATACATGTTATATATAAGCTCCTTTTTAACTGATTATGTTAACTACAATGTGTGTCATGAGAATTGGGATGTCTCCGTGTAAAACGACATCCAGTAGGTTAGTCAGATCTATGATAACATCGGTCTTTGGTTACTTCGTTTTTATTTAAAGGTACCTATGTTCTGTAACATGCTACTCTGTAACCCCTCCCCCAGCTGTGGAGAGAGCCACGTCCCTGTATCCATGGCTTACCACTTGAGTGACATCTTCACAGACCTATTAAACTTCGCTGTTCACCACTTGGTTATGGGCGGTAGACTTGTTTATTGGTTGCCAATCTACAGACCAGAGTGAGTACACTATAGAGATTAAGTTATGTTTATAACTTTATAGTTATATTTTCTTCTAATCACATATCTACAGGGTACACAGGATCTTCAATCTCAGAGTATGAATAACGTCTAATAACTACTCTCACTATCAGGTCCATTAACACTAGTGTTCTCTTCGGGGGCGAGAATGACCTGCCACAATTTAGACACACCCACAATTAAACATTTAGATTGTATGTGTTTGATTGAATTCAGACAAAACAAAATATTTCAGAGTCATGTGCAGCATGGCTCCACATTTCAGTGCCCAACAGGGTCCAGGGTAAAACTTTAATTACCCTGCTTTATTTAAGGGTTGAAGGTTGGGCCTTTTGACCCTTGAGACAGGGAGTATGTAGATTGTGAAGACAGCACAAGAGTTAGCTATATCAGTCAGAGATTTGGCTGGCACACTGCCCATTCCTGTCAATCCATGTCATGACCACTAGGGGACAACCTTGTCAAGGTTCTTCCCTGCTTCACTTCATGTCTTAATAAACCAGTGGTTTAACCTGTGACTAGTCCTCAAAAAATTTGATTATCAGCAGTACCTGTTCTGTCCACATGACTGGACCTGTGTGCATGTGTGCGAATGCATGCGACCCCATCAGGCAAAATAAACCGACCACAGGATTACAGGCTGTGCAGGTGTAAAGAGAAGAGGAAGTCATGACAGGCCCCATCCTGATCTGTCATAAACACACTGGATTTCCCTGGAGACAACTGCATGCCTCATTGGTGGGGAGGTAGGAGGAAGTGCAGAGGGAGGGGGGTCACTGCCAGTGATCATGGAGAGATCGCAGAACATGAGACTGACACTGCTCGCCTTGAGTGTCGACTTCTTTGCGGCAGCCAGAGGGCGCTGTAGACTGATACCACACCTGAGGTGGTTGAGAAAGTGCTGAGCGAGAGGATTCAAAAGTGACTGTCTAGCAACAAGGTTGCTTCTAAACACAGTTGGTTGCATTATGGAACTTTTTAGGTGGTTGAGGGTCACCTTTTGCAGGAATCAAGTTTGTTTTAGTTGTTGCTTTAAAGAGCATATTTATTATTTCCATACACACATAGTACAGACTACCCTGCCCATTCCACATCTTTATAGGGATGCCATTTGACAAGGAAAAGCATAGTCACACTCCATTATTCAGTGTAAAGACCTGTGGTTGGCACAAGAGCAGGTCCAACACTCCACTAGTCACACAATTGGCTTCAGAGAGAACTGGCACTTGGCAGCTATGCTGTCGGTCACTGTGCCGACAAACATCCTACATGACTCAAGAGGCCCATATGCCACAGTGTTCATGGCAACGTTACCGACAAAACGCTAGAAAAAAACATGTTGAGGATTGAGAATAGAGGTACTGACTGACTTTTTAACACCTGCATCACCCAGCCAAAATACCTAGTCTGGCCCTGATCCCCCTCGCTGGTCTGCTGTTGCTGTGCTGCTTGGCTGGAGTTGACAGGACTCCTGACAACGACTCGATTTTTCCGCTGCCTTAGTGTAATCTACCTTTCACAGTAGCTTTCCTTCCCTCCTGGTCATTGACAGACTAGTCACACTAAGATGAGAGGGAGGAACCAGTAGACTGGGATAGAAGCTGGCAAAGAAGGGAAGTGTAATTTTGAAGGGATTACTGGCTGGGGGGGAGTGGTAGTGTGGGGGAATGGCATCCTGAAAGAATGCTGTGCTGAGCTTTACAGAGCCTCTGGACCTGGAGGGTTGAGGAAAAGAAAGGGTGACACAGAATTATAAGCCTACTGCCCCTCAGTTTGTCTTCTTCATTTGGGTTGGATGTCAGGCAATTGTAAATGTAAACCGATGTTTGTTTACGTGTTTGCTTGTGTGCACGTGCCAGTTACTGTGAGGAGATGGTCCCCCTGCATCCCTGCCTCCAGCTGACCAGTAACTGTGAACAGACCCTTTCTAGCCACACCTCCCGACGACTCATCACCATGGAGAAGATCAAGGAGCCAGAGGTATTTAGTTGATAATCCATTCAGAGCAATTTCCCTCCTGTCCCCTACTGTGCGTGCGTGCGTGCGTGTGTGTTATAATGAATCTTTCTACATTCACAAGAGTAACTTCCCGTGTGTGCCACCGAATATGTTTACATTCTGTTTATATGTGTGAGCATGCATATAGACATGTGTGCATTGTGTGGAGTGACACTGTGTTTGTGCACACTGTCTGTGTGTGTGTGTGTGTGTGTGTGTGTGTGTGTGGGGGGGGGGAGAGAGAGACAGAGGGGGAGAGGGAGTGTTGGGACTGATAGAACCTGGGCTAAACCTCACCATCTGGCTGTGATTGACTTATTTTTATACTACACTTAAATGACTTAATCACACATTGTATGGAAAATAATCCATCTTTGGATTTGACAACCGTCTCATTTCACTTCAAAACCCCAAATTGCTCCCATAAAGGCCTCAGTGAATCACACACACACACGCCGTATCCCCCGCACACACGCTGGTATTTAATCAAAATCAACTGGCATGTGTCTAAGGCTCCTATTGGAGTATGAGACACTCGGACTGTTGTTTATACAGTAAATAGCTATACCTAGATACTGAGGTACATATGTTCTGTTTCCTTAGTATCTTCTAGATGTTTTCAGAGTGCTGCTAGAAAGCTGCCTTTCAGGGTGAATACTCTGTTCAGGCTCTGCCTCTCAGGCAGAGATGGTTGAATTGCCAACCAGAAAGTGCTGTCCGCCTGTCTTGTCATGCACTTGGATCCTGGATGTGGATAGAAACAGTCTTCAGGTTGCCTGGCATCATTGTCCTTGGCGATGAAGCAAGGTGGTGCTGACAATAAGCAGGCAAGCGATGGAGTCATCGCTCTTTCTCCTGACGCCTCATTACTCCCCATGCAAATGCCTCCATCTGTCCACCTCATGCATAGCCACACCAAATACTGCTCCTTGCTTGGTATAATTCCAACACTAACCTAAATGCCCTTGCCAGATTCCCAGCCCCCCCAAAAAATATTCACGCCCCAGCTCTGCAACCCAATCCTAGCTAAATCAAATGTAATGTGTATAGCCATTCTTCAAGCAATGTTACAGAAGTTTTCATATATTCCCATAGTTTTCCCTTAATCTACCTAAACCCTCAAGAAAGGCAAGGAAGGAAATAAAAACCTTGGGAGGAGCAATTTGGTGAACAATTCCCTCCTCCAAAGACAGAGGTGCAGAACAAAGGCTAAACACGGTCATGCATCATGAGTGTGAAAAGAAAAGAAAAAAGACACATCCAGAGTTGGAGAATGTAAGTTTGAGAAGTTCCAGCCATGGGGCTGGGGACGTGTGATCAGTGCAGGATCACAAGAGAGCCAGGTAGATGAGTAGGAGGGGACCAGGAAATCCGTGTTGTCAGTCAAAGGAGACCAATGTCCACATGGTAACTAGGTCCAACATTAGCAGACGCCACCTGGCAGATGTTGACAGAGGGCGTAGAGAGAAGAGAGCAAGATTAGAGGATGCACAAAATTGGTACAATATCAGTGAGGGTAAGGTCCCCACTGGTCGAGTGTGAAGTAGTGCAACAGTTTGGCCGGCAAAAAACAGTATTTGATGCAGCCCTACACACCAACACAGTGCCAGCCCCCCTAGATTGCAACATTATATTTGTTCCAGAGAAGAGAAACTCTAAATAAGATTGCCCTATCCCCGTCATCTTTTAACTATCATACAAATACAAATTCCTGGAATACAGATAGGGCACAGTGATGATGATGTTGGTGACAACAGATTTCTAGAATTTTTGATTGTCAGACTGCCAATGTCTGCTCCTTCCTACATTTATAAATGGCTTATGTTATATTAATCAAAATGTACTATTTTGGTACTCTGTTAAATTGCCTTACCAGTACAAACATTTAAAATAGTTCATAACAAAAGGTATTACATGCACAATGGTCGAGCCAGTTGTCATAATTGTAGGCCCAGGTCACCCTACTGATGTCAAAGCTGCCTAAGTAGCCTTCTTTGATTGAACCAGTGCGATTAATGAAGGCATTTGGAATGAAATCAAACAAACTGTTTTGTGACTTAGAAGCAGATTTGCTTTAACAACTGAAAATGTGCTTCTTTTGAAGGTTGTACTTAAAGGCAGGATAGGCAAGTTGCATGAAGATAGCTATTATAGGTTCTTTTGACATAATTCAAACTAAAACATCCCATCTCTTCCCTTCAAAGCCACTCCATGAAAACTACAGTGATGACCATTGAGTGGAGGGGCTGAGTAAGCGCAGGTAGAAGGCAGAAAGACAGTTATCCCATCCCATCAATAGTCAGTGTACTCCTTAATGATGGTTGTGTTTATTACAGTATTGCGACACCCAAAAATGTCATGATTTCAAATGACCATCAAACCTTAAGATATATTGGTTGCTATCATGGCATGCAGTTACTTAAGGCAAATATCACAAAAAGGTCTTCTCAACAACATTGCCTACCCTGCCTTTATAGTATAAATGAGTAGACTTTGGCTACTATGCTTAGTTTCATTTACATTAATTGCATTAGTTCTATCTCAGCAGGCTGCTTAAACTGATGTCAAAATTCTTATTGATACAACATCAATCACTGCAATCTGAAGAATTATAAAAAGGGCACCTGCGAGACATTATTTCTGTGATTGTGGGACACAAACTTCAGCAACTGTAAAACTGACTATACAAAGGTTTTTAATCTATGTTTTTGTGTTTTGAAATGGTGTTGGGCTCCTTAATTAAAACGGTGTGTTCCAAAGGAGAAGTGCTCAATGTGACTGCCCCCAGCAGTTTATTTTGTTGATTTGGGGAATCACCATATAACCAGCATCTTGGGATTGTAGTGTCCATCACCCTATTGGATGATAGGGTGCGAGTGGAGTGATTTGTGGATTGATTTGTAAATTAGGAGTAGGACTTTGAAGTTAGATTCCCCACATCAGCCTTGCAAGAAACACCGGTCACAGGGAGATACCCCAGCCCAAGCTCTGTAACATAGCCTCAGCTAGTAACCTGTGCGGTAACCCTATTTTAGCCTGTTACTCTATCCCAGCTGTTATCAAAAACTCAGTTGCTCAGTTTCTGAACTGCTTTAGTTGAGACATCTCTCCTGTTTTAGCTCCAGCAAGTACTTCAACTCTTTGCTAGCATATACCTCACATGCTGGAAGTGGAGAATATGGTACACCATGTCCTCCACCCTTGTACAGTTTTTTGTATGTGTTTTTTTTGGGGGGGGGGGGGTAGAGATATCTGGCAAAGACCAAAGGGTTTACTACTTTAGTTTGTTGTTTTTTATTCTTTGTCTGTGTGCTGCAAATCATATTGCTTGAGAATAATCATATTTCTTAGTATGCCAACATTAAAAGGCAAATACTGTACATTTATTATTTCTGGGTGGACGTACAGCTCAATAATGGAAAGATGGATAGACCTGACTTGACTTGATTATTTGTTGGTTATAAGGCTGATGGTGGTTTTGGGGTAAGGGTGTGACCATAGACATTACAGGACAGACAATGTTGTCTCTTTTTTCTAAGGAGCCAGATGTACTGGCCCACCTGTCTGATCCCCGATACAGCCCCTACCAAGGACACAACGCCTTCAGGGACAAGTACTTCAGCGGTCTTACAAAGAAAACCACCAAAGATGACAAAATATCCGACAACGGAAAGTGAAAGAACAGACAATGACAATGCCTACGTTGGTGGCTCCACTACTGTTCAAACAGATTTCCCTTTTTATCTTATTTTGTTGTTATCGTCATGATTTTAATGCCTGCTACCCTTTATAAATGAATAAAAATATAACATAAAAATATGCATTTTGAATCGACAGAAGTTAATGTTTCAGTCAATATAATTGTGTGATAGCAATATAACCAAGCTGCCCTGCCCCACACATCTAGTAAAGTTTTTGGAATGGTCAGATTTGGTACTGCCTGCTTATGGATAGGGTTTCCTCCTCCTTTTCATAGGACATCTACATTCCTGAATCTTGTTCCGAAAACTGAGAATTGGGACAGGGACAGCAGACCATCAACAAAGATACCTGCATTCAATTGTTATCATAGCTTGGATTAAGATTCATTGTTTCCTATTAAAAATCGATCTGTCAAGTCCATTGTTTTGTTAAATGTCCCTGGAAAGTGATGCCACATTCTTGGCTCGCCTGTTTTGACTTGCGTGTTTGCGTAAGCATGACGTTTGTGGTTGCTAAGAGCTAAGCCTTTTCCAGGTTGGATGAAATGGAACTGTCGAGTGTGTTCCATGAGCCATCAGATGAGGGCGGTATTCTGAACTGGGTGGGGGCGGTGAATGAGCTCCCCCTGTGTAAAGAAAGGCTTCTTATGTGAGACTTTAATAACAACCAGTAGCTATCAACTCGACTGGAAAAACTGGCGAAAACTTAAAGTGGTGTAAAAAAAAGTAAGGGTGAGTTAAGTGAAATGTCAGTGGTGTAGTGTGTGTTCTGGCCCTACATGCTGGTAACATAAGCAGGGTGTCTTCGATAAGCTGGCATCTCTGAGGAAGGTGCTAAGCAGTGCTTTACACGATACAGATGGTGACTCAAAATACAGCCAGACACTTTTTTACATGTTTGGGTGAAAGGGGCTCTAGCAGCCAAGCCTAGACCAAATAACAGGATGCCCCCACCTCTCTCCTCCTCTCCTGCAGCTAGTCAGCAGCTCTTGTGTTTTCCGACCACAGTTTACGTGTGGCCGGACCATTTTTCATCTCCAAAGACCGGGCAGCCTGCCTCTGCCTTTACTCTACCCTTCTCACTGTTTATCAAGGGGATGGGGTAGGGGGTACTGCTTTCACCATAATTCTCCAATTACACCACATCACCACCACCGACCCTTTCAACCAGCCAACAAAAAGGATAAAAGGATGATCACGCGATACCCCCACTCTCCCTAAATCTTCCCATCAGGGATGAACCTTTACCACACAACAAGGAAACATGTCAGCTCTTCTTCCTTCCTCACTCCTTATCCAATCATATATAAACAAACTATTCATGAGAGGAAACGAGAGGATCTCATCAAAGGTTTATGTGTTTTATTTTAGTTTGTACTGTAGCCACAACACCAGCGATACAATGTTTATTGCCCCTCCCCTCCACCGTGTTCCTGTGGCTGGCCAAGGATTTGGGGGCATGAATTAATGCTGTCCAGACGTAACTTTATGTTCGGCCATGCTGGGTTTTTGTTGTTCTGAACTGAAGTTTGTTTTCAGTTTTTTCTCTTTTAATGAGGAAAAAACATTGGGAAATACTGTAGATGTCTTGCTATGCTGTAATTTGGTAGTTTATAAATGTAGTATATTACATGTGATATTTAATGTTGATACGGTGCATTAGGTATGTATTTTTATGGAAACAGATGGTTTTATGTTCAGACTGCAGGGGATGCATGTGGTAATACCATATCTTGTCTCCTCCATTCCTGGTTAGACAGCCTCAGGACAGACAAAACTATCTTCCTGGAACACTGCCCCCTGTTTGCTGATTGTCTGTCTGTGTGAAAGTGCCCTCTACTCTGCTGAGTCAGACTGGTACAACAAACCAAGCTCTATATCTGCCCAGAGATGCCTAGGTCAGAGGGTTTTGACACAGAACACATGTGCACTCCATCTACACTCTCCCAAGACAGCTCAAAATATCTTAAAGTACAGAGAGGAGAGGACACAGTGTGTGAGTGTGTTTGCATGTACAGTATTAAATGTATCTGTGAGTGATTACAGATAATTGCTACAGTTGGGTTGCCTGTCTGTCTGTAGGCAGAGAAGTTTACACACCAACAGGTTTCTCCTCCTTCACCACCCTTGCCCCGTACCTCCCATCCCCCACCCTCCCTCGCCCTCCTGCACTCACCCCCTGCCCTCAGGTAACCCCAGAGCCCCTATCTACCTACCACTCCTATCCCACTCCCACCGCTCCACTCGTTTTAGGGTCTAGTAAAGAAACACCACTGCTCCATTCATTTTAGGGTCTAGTAGAGAAACCCCTGTGTGAAGAGGGTCATTATTTGCAACAAAGTCATTATATTAGTGCAGTAAAATCCCCGCATCAGTCTTTACTCTCACCACCTTCCCCATCCCCCCACACATATAGCACAGCTGTGAAATGTAAACCACAAAGAAAGTACAGGGGGTTGCGACATCAGTCCCTCCAACTCAGGCGAGAGGAGCAAAAAAGAAAACCTCAGACCCTAGCTGTTTGTTGTTTTAACCTGTGCTCTCTTCGTATTCTGCAACTCCCCCTGTCCTAGGGGTCAAAAAGGCCCCACCTTCAACCCTGAAATTAAGCAGGTTAATATTTTTTTACCCTGTACCCTTTTGGGCACTGAAATGTGCAGCCATGCTGCACATGAATCAGAAAGATTTCGTTTTGTCTGAATTCTATGAAGCACATACAACCTCAATGTCTAATTGTGGGTGTGCGTGTGTGTGCAATTAACATAGTTTCAGGTCAATCTGACCCCAAAGAGAGTATGCGGGTGAAGGTAAATGTGCTGCTAGGTGACAGACTTGAGTAAAGTTTAATTAAATGGCCAAATAATGCAGAGATGTTAGAATGAGTTTCAATGGTGGCACCTGGCACACTTTTCCTACTCAATACTTTTCCTGCCCTTGTATCCTTTCCTGCCCTTGTATCCTTTCCAGTACAGTCTAGTACTTCCACTACATCAGAACAGCTGTGGAGTCAGATCTCACAACGTTACATTCTATTTTCCTGTCATCTGTCCTAGTCTTTCCATTTTTGAGTGGGTATTCAGGGCAGGAGAGAAATGGATGTGTGCATTCCAACTGTTTTTGTTTTTTAATCATGTCTAGGCATAGTGCTCAGGAACTGTTTTGGGATGAGGTCTCAGCTTTTCCTATGGCGATACGCCCCCAGAGAAGAGTGTCTGAGAAAAGGCAAACAAGTGAGGAAAAGACGCCTAGAAGTGATATGGGTCAAGGACACGGAAGTAAGGGAGGTCATTGTACGACCAATCGGTGACCTACACTCCAAGACCCTTTGCAACAGAGCCTTTTTCAGGCATTATTCTCCATGGCCTGGTTTGACCACACAGAGTTCTTTAGCACAGTACTGGCATCAACAACAGCTCTGTGGTCCCTGCATTTGGGTTTAGAGAATTAAAAGTGGGCCTGGTTTACAGAGGCTGGCCTGTCCTAACTGCATGCGATTGGAGGCTTTTCTGCTCTGATTTTCACGTGTAAATAAAACTATAATTTCTTTATTTGACAGGCTCAGAAACAAAAAAGGTGTTATTTACATAGCAGTTGGCAGACTAAATTGAGAAATATTGGATTATGTCCGTGGTTGAGTGAGAGAGCGACGGAAAGGGAAAAAGTCGGTAAACTATACTACCATTTGCCTTCTTAGCCATGCTTTGTTAATGAGATGAACCTCCGGACGAGTTCGTCCTGCCCTTTTTTAATGATGCCCCATTGCCAAGTGGGCAAGCTTGACGTATCAGCAGCACATTTCCTCTTTCAGAATGTTGAGGAATCGCACTGCTAATTCTGTTAATAAAATCTAAACAGCTTATTTTGGGAGTTGGAATTGGTGACACCTGTAATTGAAGTCGAGCCTGATGTAACGGCCAATCCATGTCAGCCTCCAACATTGACTATCCATTTCCGTCCGATGGGTACATAACATCTAGTGATGTCCGGCCGATCATACCTCTCTTTTGTGCTGAAGTTACACTTTGTTTATGAGCAAACACCTTGAAACAATACAGAGAAGAAAAAATGTAATAATGATGATAAATCAAAACCAAATGAATATTGAAGACGCTTAAAACGTGGCAGGATCTGACGTCTCAACGGAGACAAATACTTTCTCTCTGATTGCTTGTCAGTGGTACCTATTGCAAGTACAATAGAAAACACTGCTGCCATGAAAGTACAACAATAAAAGCAAGGTTTTACTTTGAGGTTGAGATATTGACCTTGTAGTGAGAGTATATCCAATGCACATGTTTTTGATTGGGGTGAATTACAGCATGAGAGTAAGCAAACCAAGCAAGTCTTCTTGTAGAGCACTCATTCAGCCGGCTTCAATTTTATTGTTCACCCAAAATGTTTACTTATTCTCAAATATTTTGCCATTAATACCTCATAAGGTTTTGAACAGTTTTGCAATGTCACTAAAACCAGGCATGGTCTATCCACATCTTAGTTTGTCTCTGGTCCTATTACTCCCAGTTGCTCAAATTTGATCTCAGGATTTGAACTTGCATGGCACAGGTGTTCTCAGTGAGCAGTGACTTTAGCTTCAAGCTTCTATCTCGACAAGGCCTGTTCACCCAGAACCACTCAACCCCCACCCTCAGCCGACACTGTCTTGGGAGCCAGAGGGATGCAGGCTTTAAGGAGGGAGGCCTGGTGGTTGCATACATTTTGTGTGTGAGTGTCTGATTGTGGAAGTGTGGGTGTGTGTGGAGGTTGGGGATTGGTGTGTATGTAGTGAGGATCAGGAGAAGTGAGGGGGTGGTTGTGGAGGGGAGTTGCTGCTGCGTCTCATGGCTGCATTACTGACTGGAATGCTTACTCCATGAGGGCGTTCGTTTGTGGAGGCCAGGAAGTGCGCATGCTGTTGAGCCGGCGCCGTCTCCAAGCAGGACGTGGGGATACAGTCGCCCCTATCTCTGCAGGAGCAGATCCGTGCAGGCAGCTGGGTAGTGTGGAGGCCAGAGGCAGACGCAACCACACCTGTCTGCCATGCACAGGTGAGCCATCTGGTTCACCTGTATAATTTCAGGATAACGATGTGGTCACAGAGACGCACCAACTTGTAAAACTACTTGTATACTGTTGCCAAGGTTTTCATCCTCACAAATGCTGCAGACATGAAGTCACAATTCAATTAAATTCATTGAATCCATACTTTTGGTCAGTAATTATTGTGAAAGTTCAAAAGTGCATGCCGTCAAGAGACGAGTTGTATTGGTTTGGCTTACTGTCTTGTCTCACCATAGTCCCGATAGCATCTGATCTGTAAAACATGGAGTTTATTTTTTAATCCCCAAAATTAGATATGCTGTTTCTACAGTATGTCTCTCTCTTTGTCTCTTTCTGTTTGTCTCTCTCTCCCCCTCTCCCTCTCCCCCTCCTTTTCCCACAGGAACCAAGAGAAGAAGGAGCTACTTCAGTAAATGTCATGTGTAAAATCAAGTGTTATGGGCAGGTTAACAACTTGCTTTTTGTTAGAACAGAGCCTTTAAGAGGCCACTGCCAGAAATGCTGTTTATTTTTCCTCTTTTCAGTTTTTTACTGTTTTTAAACAATGTTGCTATGCAACCTCTTTTCACTATAACGTTATAAACAAACCGCTAACTCCAGCGAGGCCAGCCTGCCAAAGGTTGTCAGGTCTAGGTCGCTGGGTTGAGTGCTAGATTCGTACACACACACACCTTCTGGTAGCCAAACAGAGAGTCGTTTCTGTTGTCTTGCATGAATACAACTTCTACATGTGGATGAGGGCTGTGGTAGGAATATCAGTTATCTATATTACATGCGGGTAGTTTGGATTTGATGTGACTGTCTGTATATTCCATGGCTGTTCAAATAGTGTTTTTTATGTGTGTGCGTCTGTGAGCGTGTGTGTGTAAAGGGGAGTGGGGGTAGTGTTGGTCGTACTATCAGAGGGCAAATGTAGACAGTGCACATCTATGAAAATGGGCGCAGAAACATGCGTATGAGTGTTTATGCTCACAGTTTCATATTTATGAAAAAATTCTATGTGAGAATCTGTGTACTTTCTGATGACTTTAGAACCCATGCGTTTGCCATGTTTTGAGATGTGATATGGTGACACAGAGTTACCGAAAGACAGAGAGAAAGAGTCAGCATAGCAAATTACAGTTTTACTTGATCAACAATGGAGTAAATTGAAGAAGTTGTCAAAAAATAATACAAATTATCTGTATTTAGCCATTTTATCCAGTAAGAAAACGTGTGAATTTTGGCAACCCTGTCGTGTAAGTCCTGGGGTAGACTAAGGGATGACATTCATCAGCAACAACGATGAAACACACGATAGAGAGGAAGTGGCACAGCTGGCGAAATGGTGTGGGGCAAACAACCTGTCCCTCAACTTGAGCAAAACAAAGGAGGTTGTGATGGACTTCAGGAGGAACTCCGCGGATCACCCCCCACTGACCATCGACAGCTCGCCTGTCGAGAGAGTCAACAGCACCAAATTCCTGGGGGTGCACATCACAGAGGACCTCACCTGGACCACCAACACCAAGTCACTCTCAAAGAAGGCACATCAGCGCCTACACTTTCTCCGCCGGCTGAAGAGAGCAAGTCTCCCTCCACCCATCCTCACCACATTTTACAGGGGCACCATCGAGAGTGTGCTGACCAGCTGCATGACTGTCTGGTACGGGAACTGCACTGCAGCAGACCGCAAAACCATCCAGCGGACAGTGAACACAGCTGCGAGGATCATCGGTGCCCCTCTCCCCTCCATCCTAGACATTTTTCACACACGAAGCTCCAGCAAGGCCAATAGTATCGTTAAGGACCCCACACACCCCTTCCACAGCCTCTTCCAGCTCCTACCATCAGGTAGACGGTTCCGGAGCATCAGAGCCCGCTCTGCCAGACTGATCAACAGCTTCTTCCCACAGGCTGTGAGAGCCCTGAACTCTCCCGGGTCTCTATGACCCCCCACACAATAACTAAGACTATCGGAAAACTTGTACTAGTCACTCACCCACTGCACTATTCACTTTTCATACACACTGCTGTGTGTACGCAAACTGCACTAAAGACTCTGTAATAATATGTATCTTTATACGCTCATATTCTTCGCACATGTACAATACTCTTTGCACATGCACATCGGTAAGTATTCGCACAGTTTGTATAGTTTGTATCCTGTTTAGTTTATGTATAGGAAAATTGTTATATTTATTTTAAATTGGTTGTTGTTTGCCTGTGCTGTTGTATGTCTGTACTTCTGTAGCACCGTGGCTCTGTGAGGCACGACATTTCGTTCCACTGTATGCACCCGCATGTAGCGGAATGACAATAAAGCACAACTTGACCTTGAACTTGACATCATCTGTCTGCCCCCAAAGTGGGCTACCTTAGATTCCCTTATACAGCAGTTGAACAGGCCAACAATAAAGTGCCATTTGCAGTGAAAACCGGGTTCTCAAATCTGGGGGATCAGTCCTATCAATTGTACACATATTACAATAAGGGCAAATTAGGTTGATTAATTTTTCTTTTGAGAATCGATTTTCAAAAAACTTTTTTAAATATGCAATGATCATAAATTAGAGACAAATGTTCTTTTTTATCCATATGCATACTTTTACAGATTAATTTACACAATGTTTGATACACGTGGCCCAGGCCTTTGTCCAGTTATGCAGAATATACTGTATCCTTTCACATATTCCAAAATAAATGTGCTTGTGTTGCGTAAATGTTCACTTTCCTTCTGATCTAATGTACCTGGGGTCTGGGACTAACAGAGTGATTGTAGCAGAGTGATTCATCATCAACCATAAAACAGAAAACCCCTTCCCTTTGGTTTGAATCACGTTTTATTTGAAGCAGATATAATGCCTACCAGTGGAGTGTATAGTATCAGTAAGCCAGTCAATCTATCTGTCAGACTGGTCAAGCAGTCTTTCCATTAAAATGCAGTCTGATTGACAGAAATGTGTAAAATTAAGGTGCTTGTCTTGGAAATATATGATGACCTGATGACCTGTAGTGGTGCCAGACTTCAACCACACACACACGTACATGTACAAATTAAACACCTAATGTACAAATGATCAAATGTTAAACATTACTATTATATGAGATAAGATAATTGGGGAGTCAAAATAAATCATGTGGTGTGTGTGGGTGTGAAGAGACAAGCTGCATGTTGGCCCACCAACAAGCCATTAGCTCACCTAAGCTTGTAAAGACAACAAAAACAAATCCTCAATTTACACGGAGATGGGCAAATCGCCTAACCAGATGGGCAAATCGCCTAACCAGATGGGCAAATCGCCTAACCACAACTATTTGCATTGAAATGTGTTATGAATACATAAATTGCCACATAAGAAACACAATTTCCCTCCAATAAGTCATTTCAAATAATTTACAAATGCCTCAAATATACACAATTTGGATAATTAACAGTCACTCAAGCTAAACATGACATCATGGCTGACCGTAAACTTTCATTTCTTGATTGTCAAAAATAACCTTTAGATATTATTTTGGATACTGTATATTTTTTTCTGATGTCAAAATATTTTGTGTTATATTGTGTTGTGTTAAGCACATCAGAAACAGAATAGGTTTTTATTCACCATAAAAGTTCACACAGACACAGAATTTACTGTGGTGGGACGGTGCATACATTAAGCATATACGAATCTTAAGTATAGTACAGTGTAACTAAGGGAACTAGAAATAAGATAAAATATAGAATGGGGATGGGACATGATTAAACCTGAAAACTTTCTACCTATTCCCTTAATTACAAGAAATTTGCAAGGCCATAATCTGAAAACAAATGAGAAAACTTAAATATTCTGTTTTATTTTTGAGCTAATGACAACAAAACAAGGTCTGTTCAAAAATATATGCTTTCAAAGACCGATCAACCTTTATCATATTGTAATGATCAGCAATGTTATGATCTGCAAAAATTGAAGTAAAATGGCATCACATGTGTTTGGAACTGTGTGCGTACAGGCACACAAGCCAGGTTAGGGTGCTTTGAAAGAAACCTTCTACCAATTAGTGTTGATAGGTCTTTATTGCACACTTAGCACCTCATCAGACACTGCTAGACAAAGCCGTTAAACCAACCAAGGTCTGGACCAACTCCATCACAAGTCTTAGTATGCTCTCCACATTTTGGGCCAGAGGGTCAGAACTACTGACTTGGCTAAATTGCACCTCATGAGACTCAAGCAGCCTACCCCTGTTAATTGTTTTGAACACCAAGTCTCTGATTTAACACATCAGGAGATAGCATAACATTCTGAATGCTACACCAGAACGGTCCTTTTCTTTCTCACTGTTGTTTGGAACACCTTACAATTTACAGTCAACATGCCTTGTATGGTTGCCATCAGTTTACCTCAGTTGATAAGTGATTTAGACTTCTGGTTAGATTCTAACTCCATGTCATTGCCTCTGTACTTGTTCGGTGTTCCACGACAATAAGTTAATCTTATGTTACTAAACTACAAAGGACCCTTTAAAGGACCCTTTGTGCTTGGTTTGCTGCTATGGTAACCTTGGTGTGAGACATGCTGTACTTGATGTGACCATATTAAATAGAAGGAAAAGGGACATTGTCTCTGTCCCTCCAAAACACCCTCAATCACCGATAAGTATGTGTTTAATGGAGAATTACAGTGTGTGCTTCCAAATGTCGTTCATCAAAAGTATTTCCAAAAAGCCAACACTTTTTTGTATAATGAAAGTTGAAGGAAAACTGGAGAAAAGCAGAAAATGTCCAAAGCATTGGACATTTAATAAAAAGCAGACATTCCAAGCACCAGGAGAAGACTGAGGGTCTGTTTTATTTAAAGCCAGGAATCCCTTGAGGTGAGGGAAACTTTACATTATAAGGAATGAATTAAGGCATGAATAAAACATGGTGGTCAGATGCTCCATGGGTTTATAGGATCTGTGCTAAAACCGGCGCACCATGGGTCTTAAGCAGTCAAAATATACCCCATTCCCATTACTTAGGTATGATTTTTCACCCATGAGATGCCAGTGTGTAGAGATGTAAAGTAAATTCCCCTGCCAGTGTTGACATCTAACTTTCCTACAGCTAAACGTCATGATATTTGATGTAGGCGTAACCGACTGTGCTGTAATTAATATGTTCATTTTTTTACTGGGCATAATTCACGAGACCCATTGCGAGAGCCACTTCACTTTATTTTCTCACCACTCATCGGCATGCCCATTGCTGTACTAGCCATGAGAGTGCACTGTTTGAGGTAACGCCTGTTAACATATTCTCACTTTCCAGTGCTGTTCAACCTCAGCTTGTGCCTCAGAGTCTAGGCCGGCAAGGCTTGCTGGAGCAAGAAAAAAAGAGTACAATCATGAATATCCGTTTTTGGAGATCGCAAGTTGACTATGTCAAAGGAGGTCAAGTAAAAGCATGAAGCAAACAAGCATGTGAATATAAAATCTGCTAGGGATATAAAGTCTGTTTTGTGGATTTTAGTTGCTGCACATTTAATTTTAAGGACAAAAGTAATTGGAAAGGAACAGCAAATACGGAAACCTGAATATCTTGCAATGGTTTAAAACGGTTTCAGTGCCGGAGAAATTGATAACTGCATTTGTTTGACTTTATAACAGACTCCAGCCCTTTTTAGCCTTCACTAGTTCTCCCTAGCCATGTCAAACTACACAACCCTTCATAGTGCAGGTCTGTGCAGTCCCCTGTCCATCTCTGACTAGACCACTGCAGTGCTCTTCTGCCCTCCTCAGTCTTCTGCTGCCCTCCTCAGCTCTTTCAGATGTAATCAGTCCTATAATCATCCCTCTCCAGCATTCAACATCCCACTTCACAGACTTCCTCATCCCTTTTCAACCACACTGTACTTAGCCCACCCCAGACCTCCAGACTCCTCTTGAGAACTGTACAATTCAAACCTGCTGTTTACAACGGCGAGTGGTTAGAGGGATGAGTGTTTGACCTTTTCCACTTGGCACAGGGAGCAGGTGTGGTGTCAGCACCCTACAGAGAGCTTAGACAGTGCCCTTCACACAGTCTAGTCTGGGCCAACAAGGTGGTCTAACACACAAAGACGCACATGTGCTTGCAGTACACATACAACTCTCCTTCTACCAGATTGTCTGTGACTCTCTTTGGAGTTTTCCTAAGCAATCTCTCCAGGAGTACAGTAACAGAGGCAAACCACAGCATAAACTAAAGTGGCTATTAACAAGGAAACGCAGGGAGGGGTTGGCGACAGGCTGAGTTTAACATACAGTGTAGATTATCTCCAGACACTGATCCTTGGTCAGTTTCAAACTTCTCTGCACTAATGGTGGAACTGCTGAACTGATTCTGCATCAGATGTATTCACCTCACCCCCGCAGCAAAACAGGCATGGTGGTCATGGCACCTACCTGGCATGCCCCCTACCTTCTATACTCCCACACACACACAGCTCCCTTCCAAATCAACTTATCCATGTGGAACAGGGCTCATTAGGGAGTAACAGTTTTATTGAGGTGACATCATCCTAAAAGTTACTGTAGTAGGAGAGCAGAGTTGTGGTGCAGCTGTTGGATTAAAGAAGAAACCACCACTTTCCTGTTGCAGTGCCTCCACAACATTTGGACCTTTGTTGTTGACTATTGTTGACTATTCTGGGAGTACCAGTGTTGCTGGAATGGTTTATTAGCAAAGGGTATTGACATTGAACTCCTACAAATGCACGCATGTGATCTGAGAATCTTGTGTCCCAGAGATGGAAATGGCTAGTTGATTGAATCACACCAGCCCTTTATGGAAAATTTGTCCTCCGTTTCAAAAGGATCACTTTCTGCTGGTTCCCCAGAACCATGGGCAACAACTAGAGTAGGAAACACCTTTGATGATGTTAAGTGTAGGCAGGGGGGAGAACATGTTTAATCTGTGATTTATTCTTGTATAATAATGTGGGACCCATGATGCAGAACTGCTAAATCAGAACTGCTAGACTAGCAATCCCCCTCTATGGCTGATATCTTTATCAGGACATTCAGCAATGCCACTTCCTCCTCCCAATCCTCCTCTCCAGTCCTATCAACATGATCTACAAGCATTGTATTAATCCAATCAGGTCTATTACTGAAATAGGTTGCCTGATATCTCTAACTTAGAAGAGACCCATTAACTTTTCCTTATCACAATATGATACATTTGTTGCCCCTGACATTAAATAATTCCCATTTTATTGCTCACGTACAATCTCCTTGAAGTTTGAATGTCCAATTTCATGTTAGGACTGCATTTTGGGGGGTTGACTATGTTGGATTGTGTGTCTGTGATTTGTTTTGGGTGGATATTATAATGCTTTGCACAGGCAGATGTACTAGATCAACATCAGATCGTGCACATTTCTGTGCTGATTCGTCCTGGGCGTGGGTTTCCCCAATAAATTGTTATGTTTGCAAGTGCATCTTTTCACTAAGATCTTAATAATTTCGTGTTTTGTGACAGACTAATAGATGCAGTGTTATCATCAGATCTTGAAGTCAAATTTCAGGGTAACCTGTTTGCAGAACATTCTACTTTTCATAAAATACAGATTATGAGGTTGGTAGGTTGGTATGAACACACATGCACACCTAATGATCTGCTAACAGGCCCTGACATCCCTGCTTCATCTTATTCCAGAGGAGGTACATACTCTAGATTGAGGTCTTAAATTCAAATGTTTTGGCAGGTCATTAGTAGCTCTACCCTACTCTCCCACATCAGCAACCAGATTTCACTCCGGGTAAGACATTCCAAGGAAGGGTTTGGCCTCTCCAAGTGTGAAATGAAATCCTTATATTTGACAAAATGTGTAAAAATGTGTAAATACTGGACTTACTGTGTGAATGAAAATTTGAAGTAGTTTTAACCTCTCTGTATCCTAAAACACCCAACAACGGAGGGACAAACTCATAATTTGTCTCTCATGTGCACTGCATGTAACGTACACATATACACACACACCAAAACACACACACACACACATCTCTCATCGATGATGTGCATCTAAACACACCAATCAGTCAACATGAGGACTGGTCCTATGACTCCATTGATATCTTTGAAGAATACAGTTAAAGCCTTGCTGAATGGAGAGAGAGTGTGTGTGTGTTTATGGAGGTTAGCCATGACAGGCTCTTTAAGCCTTCTACTTTGATGTCCCACCAACCCAGAGAGTTGAAAGGGTAACATGAGAAGTCGGGTCCTACAATGCAGATATCACCTGTGGCCTTTGAAGATATGTTTGGGGCTAAGTAGACCCTGTTACATCTCCGTGGCGGGATACACATACACACACAAGCAATGACAGACAAATACACACAATCTTACACACAGCCATGACAGAAAAAGAGACAGACAGGAACGCTTTTCTTGTTTGGATGAGTGTGCTAGTGGGCACACTTCAGTTGCCTTCTGTAGGAGTGTGTTCCTCTCTTCTCTGGTTACCTCGTCAGTCAGGGGATGTCACACAGGGGCCACGGCCCCATAGTCTCTCATCAGTCTCTGTGTTCCACTGACCCCTGAGAGCCACATCACTCCTCTTCCCCTTCCCCCTTCTAAACATATGGAACTGTTCTTAACCATAACTAAAATAATTCAAAAGCAATCAAGTATTTAATCTAATGTCGATGTGCTTAACCCACCTTCTTGTCATATATAGGAACACCATAGCCTCGCTACTCTCCAGACTGACAACACAATTGTCCCGTCAATCTCTGAGGAACTGGTGCTGGTGGTTCAGCCAATTGGCTTGCTAGTTTCTTATTTAATGTTATTTCAAATAGACCACAGTGTTTATCTGCTGAAACAAGAGTGGGTGGGGGAGATACAAAGGTCTGTGTACCGTCTTCACACCTGACTGGGTTTGACCACCGGAGGGAGTCAGAGGGTCAGCGTTTCTCCTCTCCTTTCTTTTTCTTTCCTCTCCAATCCTCTCTTCACCTGTCCTCTCTTTTCCTCTCCAATCCTCTCTTCACCTGTCCTCTCCTATCTTTAAACACAGTATAAATCTGTTTGCCCTCCAGATGAATGTGTGTTCAGGCAGTGACTAATAACGAACTACCAGGTTTGGACTGATGCACACAAACACATAAAACCATGCATGGTCACACACACAAACACACACACACACACACACACCTACTGTGAACAGGTAAACCAGATACTCCTCAGGTCGAGACAAGGTCACTGCTCTAAGGGAGATACATTACTCTGCATGAGGTAACATTCCCCCCCAGTGCAGACACACACTCGCACTCATGCAGACACACACACACTGTTTGGATTGGCAGAAGCAGCCCATTGTGAGGGTAGAGAGGTGCTGAAGGGGCCTGTCCTACACCCAAGCCCCCAATCCTTCCCCCCCACGATGACAATGACCCCTTTCTGAAACAGTATACATTGGGCCCGACACCTGGGGAACATTATCTGATGTTATTTATTCTTGTCAGTGTCATATCATTGGAGGTCATTCGAGAATATTCGAACGGTATACGTTAACTGAATTGCAGTGTCCATTCACTGCTATTTAAACGATAAACTAGCTGTATGCCACCTAGTATAGTATATGTTTGAGAGAATACTTTTTCCAGGATGTATTTGAACTAGTACTGCTCTGCCCAGGGCTGTTTCATTGAGCGGTACAACCCCTGACAAGGAAATCTTGACTTAAATGTTCTAAAACTCAGGGATTGTGACCTCCCTTTTGTGTCCCCTCACCCCAGACTCAGCGACACTGCTCCCTTGGACTTTGTGTGTGTCTGTGTGTGCAAATGCATGACAACATGTGGGTTTGAATGATTGCGTGCTTGCGTGTGTGTGTGCTGGCAGTGCCCCTCACCTCCGGGTGACTCTGACCGTTGGCAAGGTGACAGCTCCAGTCTGTCTCCGTCCGGCCAGCCTGAACCAACAAGGCCCTAATCCCCAGGATCACCCTTCTCCGCTGGGGACACAGGGCCGGATCTGCCCCCCCCACCAGCTCCAGCTCCGGGAATCTCGAATCTGATTCTCATTGCTGGACCACGCGACAGGCTACTACAAGCCTTGTCTGTGTCATTACAATGGCTGAATTAGTAGGGCTATTTATTGACTGGCTAAGCCCATGTAGCTAGGAGGGAAGACATGATACAGGGAAAGAGGACTGACAAGTTTAGTAGTAGTGGACTGTACAGTGTTTGTGTGTTCATGAGTATGTGGTTCATATTATGTATTTAAGAACCAACACTTGGAGACAAAGACTTAATATACTGTCATAGCTGAACTTTCCATTTCTTCCCTTGCTATTCCACTATCTCGTCAATCCTCTCTCTTGCCCCTTGTCTACTCATCCCTCCTCTCTCCTTCTTTTTCCTCATCCCTCCTTTGCTCTCCTCTCATCCTTTCCACTCTCCTGTCTATGCATCAACTCTCTTTTTCTCATCTATTAGCATAAGAAAGTTGTTTCCTTGCACACACATTGCTTGTTGGCTTGATCATGCTGTCTTTTATATCGGTACACACCAGACACCAGCAGGTTATTAGGCAGATGTTGTGGTGGACAGGACCATGAAGACCCCTGAGTCGGCAGGGCTGCCCTCAGTAGCGCCTGTCTTGTCCCAGATAACCCAGCCACATCTGCTTAATATCAGCAGGACTGTAGCGTTGGGTCCAGCCGGGGATGAAACATAGGTAGGGAGGCTTTAGTAGTGTTTAATTCAAACTCATGAGCCGATTGTCTCTGCTTTCCTTAAAAGGTCGGGAGGAACACTGGCTAATTTCATGTGTGTGCACAAGTTTGTGTGCGTGTGTATACAGAGGGTGGGTGTGCAAACGTGTGGGCTTATGTGGTCATTTGGCATCATGTTATATGTAATGTTACATGTAAGGCAGTTGGCATGTAGGGGAACTTTTGTGTTTGTGGTTGGACGTGTATGTGGGTGTGTGAAAGCACGCAGGCTTATCAGTGAACCAGGTTAAAGGTTTTTCATCTCATTAGATGATGAAGATGGGTAGAATGTATGGTGATTATAAGTTTTGCCACAGAGATACACCCTCTGACAAAACAGCCAAGCCCTACTCCACCAAAGCTCTCTTACATGACACAGCTGTACACCCAGTCTGCTACATTACATAGCCTTGCATCCTCCATGCAATATTAATGCTTGAGTTATCGAGTTCAAACCTCAGAATGAGATAGTTGAAACTAGGAGCATGGAGCACTGCAGTGCCTTAGTTCAGATGCATTATAGATCATCAAGTGTGTGCATATTTGCGTGTGGGTGTGTAAATGGGGGTTTTGTTGTGTGTTTAAGGGTATGAATCCTACCCTTACTATAATTGGAGTCAGGCAGGAGGTGCTGATGTGGCTGTATTGTTATCAGAAAACCCCAGAACGAGGCTGGTGAGATAAAACAGAGACTTCCCCTCTCCCACTCCCTTCCCCTTGTACAGGACCCCTTCTCTTACACAAGACCCCCGCGCATGGCACTGCCGACCTGACTCCCTAGCCAACAGATACGCAACACCGTTCACACACACAAACTCACAGAGTGCTGACTAAGCCCAAACCTTTCAACCCCGCACAAACCTTCTGTTGTTTATCAGCAAAAATTAATTGCTTTCTTTGTTTGAATTAATGGTGGAGAGATATCTGTTACCTGCCAAGATGTCATGCACAAACCTTAAACTATCCAAGGTATGAGCAAGAAAAACTCATTTTGAAAAGTCCTCTTTGTTTCCTCGCAAACGAAAGATGATTATCATTTTAAGAGGGTCTGTCCATTTCCTTAAAAGGGAGAGTGTTTAAAGAAAGAGAACCGGGTGAATAAGAGAAATAAATGGTCTTGTTTGTTTGTGAATGTTTGTGTGTTTTACCTGGGTCGTAAATCCCACTACAACAGTTTTATAAAGTGCTCTGCACCCTACAAGAGTGCCATAAATCAGTTTTATATGCTACATTCTCGGGTCATACTTCTTCTGACCTTTGAACCCTCCACTGGAGAAGAATGATGCCTTACCGGGCTCTGCATGTACAGCTGTGTTGTTCTAGCTAGCAAGCAACCATCCGCTGGTATAAAAAATGGATGGCAGGACAGTTCCCCAAAGGTGAAGCCAAAACATCTCGATCGGTCCCTGGTGGATGGCTGCAGTGTAGCTCATAGGTCCCATCTAATTTCTGTCATTTTAGGTAGCTCTGATGTCTGTTTAATTGCATCTTTTTTGATAACTTTGTTTTTAATTGTGTATGGATGGGACCTCAATACCTTGACACCCAATTACCACTGCAAAGACATGGGCTATAAAATACATCACCAGCACAAGATGGCAGCACCCTTATCCAGGATATTTTGGCTTCATTTTTGCACAGTGGGAGGAAGCGGAGATGTCCATCTTTATACAGTCTATTGTCCATACCTGGACCCATACCCGTGCCTAAGGTTTTGTGACCGAGTATGTAAGGTGGTCAAATTAAAGACAGTGATCATCATGGTTTGCTTCAGATTTTTGTTCATATACCGTACCCCACAGTACTACCGACCCCAGTTAGCTTCCCACATCTGTGCTGAAAGTTATATCCAGAGTTTTCATGTTTGTTTGAACCTAAAGTTTGTCTCATGTGCCTCCAGACCAGATAGTCCTCGTTCCGGTCCGTCTGCCTGCCCACCAGTCCATCCTTCAGTCCAACCTGCCCTGTTTACCAGCCTGCTTACTGCCCTTCATGTCCTGCCTATTGGCCTGCCTACTGCCCAGCCTATGCTACCCTGCCCTGCATGTATATCCAATTTGAACCTACTGTTGGTATGAAAATATTTATATTTTCAAATTAATATAAAAATATATGTTTTTAGAACATTTTCACATGACGTCAGAGTTGTATGTTCTATAATTGTTTGTTGTAATTTTAGGATCTGGTATTAATTTTGAGCATGTTTTCGTAAGCAAAACTAAATATATCACTACCCTTTGCACCCCCAGATTTAAAACCTTGAATCGCCTATGCTTACATGTCCTGCTTTCTGCTCAGCCTGCCTTGTTTTCTGTTGGGCCTGCCCTTCTCTGTCATGCCTACTAACCCGCCTGTCAGTCATCCTTGTTAAATACTTCAGAGAGCCTTAACTTTGTCCTTGTATATTTGTAAATGTATAATTTTTTGCTAAATTGACGTTTCACAATCTGTCACCAATTCAATATTAGATTGTTGTAGTTTATCTGAATTCATTTTTAAATCACTGACATCAAAGTTAGGCCACAGTCTGCCAAAATGTTTGACACATTTTATTAGAGTTTACTGTAATTACTATTAATTTACATTTTACTGTAATGTTTTTCACAGTTGCTGGAGATGTGTCACAGGAACGTTTATGTCTCTATTCATGTCTACCTTCTAAGTTGGAGAAGAAGACAAAGAATCATAACAATTGTGCTATGTTTGGACTCCAAATAAAAACAAATGGACCTTATTTCCAATACTTATCCAGACCATCTCTGTGTGTACTGGCAATGGAATATGCTGTCGTAACGGTAAATTAAGGAAATATTTAACTTTGGCCAAAAAGACTGTATACAATTTCCTGGTACTCACAAGTTAACATACTGTTTCTAGGATTTACCAGGAGGGTTAAGGTTAGAATTAGTGACAGGATGAGAATTACATTATGGGTTCGTAGCGATGCTTAATTTGTGCCGGATCCTGCCAGGACAGGATCTGGAAACTCTTGGGTTTTGAATGTCTGTGTTCCGTACATATTTTTGTGCCAATCTGGTACCTCACATAGTATGGCAATATGGGCATTGGGTTCCCATTGTCTCCCAAAGAATCTAACCTTAAGTTGACTCTCTGAAAAGTCTGTAAAAGTAGCTAGATGACCTGATATACATTCAAACCGAATCATGCCTGTTATCCATACCCAGCTCCATCTGGAGGGTGGGGATGTAAAATGGCTGTCAGCATGGAGGTAAAATTATAGCACTAGATTTGTTGCCACAGTCTACATAAGATTTTTTTGTGGCAAGTGAAGGTAAAAACATATTAAATCTTGCAACAAAGTTGGACACAGTAGTGCACAGTGCATGTGATGCAGTTGGTAATTAAGATGTCAGTGAAACAAACAAATACAAACTCCTGGACTTATAGATAGGGCACAGTGCCCGTGATGATGTTGACAACACACACAGATTTCTGTAATTATAGATTGTCAAACTGCCAATGTCTGCTGTTTCCTACATTATAAATTGCTCATGTTATATTGAATAAAATTAAATTGTCTTACCAGCACAAACATATAAGCTAGTTCATAACAAAAGGTATTGCACATGTACATGCACAATAGTTGAGCCAGTTGTCATAATAGACAGTTCTGATATCAGTAAACACATTAGAGGTGAATTGTCTTTTACAACCAATATCTATCAGCCTTTAGAAGGGCTGGCTAGCAAACTGAATGACAATATGAAGTGGATATACTTTCAGTATAGATCACTGAATTGTGTTACATAAATCAATGTGTTTAGCCTACTGATGTCAAAGCTGCCTAAGTAGCCTTCTTTGATTGAACTAATGCGATTAACGAATGCATCTGGAATAAAATGAAACAAACTGTTTAGTTACTTGGAAGCAAATGTGCTTTTACAACCGAAAATGTGCTGATTTTAAACATTTTAGGAATGCATTTGTTAATTTCATTAGTTGTATTGCAGTAGGTTGCTTGGACAGTTTTGGGTGTTGACTAAATGGATAAATGTATTACACAAATTTACTACTATTTACAAGATTCGCTGTCCTGTATAGAAAGCATATCCACTTTATATTGTTTTGTTGGCTAGCCAGCCCCTTTGAAAGCTGCAGACTATTGGTTGAATGAGCAAATGTGCTTCTAAATAACTAAACAGAATTCACCATATTTTCCTTACAAGACTTTGTTTCATTTAATTGCAAATAAGTGTGTTAACTGCATTAAGTTAAATTTCAGTAGGCTACTGCATATAGTGCTAGAACTCAGGTTTCCTATTCGTAGAAAACTCGCTGCAGACTAGAGGATCAATCAGAATAGAGGGGCAAGGATGAAACGGGAGTAGGACAAACTGCTGGCGAATAATTGTATTATTTGTGTTTCATTTTTCATTATTTGATGTCAGAATTATTTTTGTTACAATATCAGTTGCTGCACTACACTCTACTACACTGTTGAATTATAAAGGGGGCACCTGCAAGACACTATTTCTGTGATTGTGGGAAACTAAACCCATTTTAATTGGTAAACACACACAGATAGAGATTTCTGTCATTATTAGAGATACTGAGCGCTCTGGGACCAGTGCTTGCCTTGTCACCCATTTGCTTTCATTATGCACTTTGCATTCACTTCGTACACCATCTAACTACAAATTGAGCACAAGGTACTATAGTTGCTCTGCCATTCAGTCTTCCCAATCTTTTTCCTCACTTGTACTTGATTCCTTGACCTCTGACTTGCAAGCACAACTTCTTACCAGCTACACCACCAAAACGTGAGCTGTTTGCTTGCACGGGTGACTTGTTTACATGCTCGAGGAGTGATTTTAACAATCCACATCAGCTACACCTGCACATGTGTAGAATGTACACATTGCTTTGAGTGTGTGCATTTATGTGTCTCAAGTTTACCCTGTTCCTTCAGTGGAAAGGAAATAGAGCTATCCCTGGTCCCAGTGAGCACACAGCACTCTGTAGCATGCAAGTTAAAATATAAACACAACTTTGGAATGCAAACAGACTTCTCTCCAACTTATTCTGCTTTCCTCTCTCAGTGGGCCTTGTGCTGAAGCCCAGCTTAGTAGCAAGTCCATTTCAAAATCAACTGACACCCACCAATCTCTTTTATCTACCCCTAAATGGGCACAGTCCGAGTTTTTGGCCAAATAATCTAAATATGGATTAATTGCAATTAAATACAGTCGCCCTTTTTGCTTCAGGTTTATTCAGCTATTTGGTTGGAGAAATAGTCCATAGTGTCCAATAGGGTGTTCTAAAATACTCACATTTACTTTCACATCTGTAAAATGGAACGGAGGCCTCTAAATTCCCTTGGTGCCTGATTTAGTCAGGCAAAAGTGAGAGAGATCAGTTAGACATAAAATGTTCCAGTTTATGCAAAATGTTGTGAAACTCTCCCTGCTACTTCTCCTCCCACAGGCTTGCTCTGTCTGTGAGGAAACTCTGATTTGCTAAAAGGTTTGAGTAGTTTGAACTGAACTTTTGATAGAAATAGGATCCAAAAAGATAGAGAGAAGAGAAAGACAGAGAAAGAGAGACATCAAAACAAAAGAGCTCAGGTCAGAGGATTAAAGGCTTAACAGGAGTTAATATGAGGAAATATGAAGTCCTGGGACTTTTCATTGTTCACTTAGAGGGACTGAAGGAGATTGACGAGGGGCATTTCAACCAATAGCCACACACCTCTGTGTGGTCATTATTATTGAAGGTTGCAAAATGTGTCATTCTATGGACACAAATCCTACATATGTATATGAGAAGGTTTGGATCTGTGGAATAGTTTGAAGGTCTTCTTCTGAACCCCCTGCTATTTCTTACCATGACTGATTACTCAGCCTAAGGGAACGCCACATCTGGGATAGCACACTGTTGCTGCCTGTGAACACAGACAAACGCACAAACATGCATCTACACATGAACACACATTGTGTACTAATGTACGCACACAAACACACACGCATGTGAATCCATCAGAGTTGTGTTGTGTTTAAGACTCAGTTTTAATGTTATATGCAATATAGCACACTACATCTTGGTAAGCCTGTTTGGATTTATGCATGCATTAGTAAGATTATGAGAATATAGGTCTAATAATGTAGATCAAAGCTGGTTTCACAGCACAGAGGCTTCAGACAATGTACACCCAGCATCATGGAACTCCATTATGATGAAAGCATATTGCATATATGTATTGATATTGGTATAGCCTGAAAAACATCAGCAAAACTACTCAAAGACTTAATAGTTCACAACAGATATCTGCAAAATGTGCTGCTTTTTTGTTTGCATTTGCAATCAATATATATTGCTAATTATTGTTTGGAGTTTAAGGAGTTGGTCAGGTTGGACCAAAGCAAAGAGCAGTTCATGGGGGAAAATAGCTTAGATTTTAATGGTGAAAGCAGAAGGAATTTGCATAGTAAGTAGGCTACACTTGCTAGCACTGTCATCAATGTCAGTCGACCCCTTCATCTGCATTTGAGCCTCAACCATAACATACTTTTGGTTCTCTCTTACCTCACACTGTGCAAGGGTGTAGTGAAATGCCACATTGTCCCACACTGTTACAAAGGATGGCATATTTTGCCTTGCTTCCCCCCTACATCCGCATATACCTTGCGTAGAGGTCATCCATGAATACCACTTCTTCAAAATCCACTGTCTGGATGAGGCCATGTGAAAGTAAACATGTTTCTTGTATATGACCCCTTTTAATAAATGGTTGTGATTCAAATGTATTAATTTAGCAAATATTTCATCGAAAGCAATATACACAGATGGGGGATTTTGACCTGCAACCACTTGACTGGTGGTCAAACGCTTTACCGCTGAGCAATATTGTAGCTGACCCCATTCATTTCTCAAAACAACACAGTAAGGCAGTGTTAATACAGTGATGGCATTGGAATGAAAAACACACAGGTTGGTCTGCAGCTGTTTTTGTTCTAATGAAGCAATTTTCTGAATCAATCAGATTTTGCGATTTTAACTACCCAAGATATTGAATGTTCTTTAATACCATATTACTGTTTGCACATTGCTGTCCAATTTAAAAAAAAAAAACATGTAACAGTTTTTAAAAGCACATATGATAATATGCAGATGCACAAAGTACTCATGGTTTGTCCAAATAGGTGGTTTTACTTACGGTCTTAAGTGTTTTGAAAAGGGGAACACATTATTGAAAATCCATCCGGTCAAGTGGAAGAAACAAAAACGTGTTGAATGTAAAGGCTAAAGTTGAAAAAGGGGTCTTTTCTGAGCTGCAAGCTATGTTCTCCATGTCTTTGGATTTGTAAAACTCCAACTTTTACGACACGGTTGAAAGGTGACACTGTTGTATGATGGGTATCTGCTAAGTGGACAAAAGTATATGTAACACCATGGTGTGATGTATGCGCCTCCGCATGGGATTTTATGTAAAAAGATTTAACATGCATTCCCCCTTGAACGCACACTTTCACAAACACCAAGAAAAGAACATTCCCTAGAGCTCACCCTCTAAATAAAAAACCTAGAGACTGAATGAGCAGTCTCACTAAATCTTATTCTCTGCCACATGGTTGGTTCAAACAATGCAACCACACCTAAACACATGTGCAGGATTTAAAATAAGGTGTATTGATATTGAACAGAGACAGGATAACACCCTTCACACATTCTGCCTGCAAATCTGGGTGCCATTTCCTCATATTCATGCACCTGTTTTATCCTCATGCCAGTGCCAGATATCTGGGAGTAGGTTGGCCAAAGACAACATTTGTTCATGCACACACACACGCACACACACATACAGGGTCACTGTCTGGGGGTGGTAGTCACACACCTGGCAGTAAACACCTCACAGAGTAGGAATTGGATCAGACACACAACTTGTCACACATTTAACCAATAACCTTGTCCTAAAGTGTTGGATGTTATCTGATCAGGATGCGGTGTATGTGTGCAGGAGAGCTCTGCCAGGTGGCCTGTGCACTTTGGACATAATCTAATCCAGAAACTCCAATGCTTTTAAGGCCTGAAATAGCTTTCTCTCTATTGGGGTCAACTAAACTTCCAAGGAGATACACTTTTTATGTGGTTTGAAGCATCAACCTAAACACTAAGTTTTAGCCAATAGATGTACGTGTGGACCAGGTCAGCATAAACCCAGGACTACTCACATGGTATTGGTCAGCAAACCTTGTCAGTTGAGATAGGTGACATAACAAACAGACCTATTAAAAACACTAGTATTTGAGGGAATTCTCTGCAGGAATTAATATAAAACCCTAAATTATTTTGAGGTTTCCCTCAAAACTCATGCGAAACATGCGATTCTCTTCTCCTGTTCACTTCATGAACATCACTCACTCATGCTAACCAAAGAGATAGCTTTTTTGTGACCTTGCTGGTTACATGTAATGTGGTGTTTGCAGAGGTGGTTACTGCATTCATTGGTCAGAGGACTTAAGTTTGAACTCAGGTGTGGGCAAGTATGAGAGATGGCTGATGGGGTCTCGTGTAGAACTGTAAAATGTAATACATTGTCGCTGCACTGGTACTTTACAGTACATCACCAATGGCTGATTTGGTTGTGATATGGCAAATGTATGCAAATGTTTTGAGGAACTGGAGAAAGTGCTACTGCAATGTTTTTAAGAAGTTCTTATACTGTAGTTCCACATGATGTAAAGCATTTGTAATTCATTCATTCATTTTCTACTGCCAATCCATGGGATTGCAGTGACTGGAGCTTAACCCAGCAACTTTGCCCCATAGGCAGGGTACACCCTGAACTGAGCGCAGTCACAGGGCTAACACAGAGACACAGACAGCCATTCACAAAGGTCAATTTAGAATTTCCAATTAACCCATTACCTGGATCCCCACAACACATTTTTGTCATCATGGTATTTGAATATATGTGGATTTAGAGTATATGTATGCCTTTGGACGGTGGAAAGAAGCTGGAGTGGCTGGAGAGAACCCACGGTAACACAGGGAAGACATGCAGACTCCACCCAGTGAGATCATGTGATGTTGGATTTGGCCCAAGAATGGGAGGCAAGGGTTCTAAATGCACTGCTACCGAGTACCCATTTGTAATTTATTTGCTTAAATGTATGTAGCCCTTTTAATAGTTTATAAAACATAATGTATACAATTTAAAATGTATTTGTATAGCCCTTTTTACAAGCAATGTCATAGGGGGCATCACATACGCCCATTAAATTGCCCCTTCGCCAACCTAAACCCTCAAGGAAAACAAGGATTTACTCTGAAGTTTAAAAAAATTTTTTTAAAAAAAAATAGAACAAACCTTGGACAAGTAATTTGGTGATAACTCAGAAATAACTCAGTGCTCTGAATTGGCAGACATCAGTTCAGGCAGTGCTAGAGCTGTTAGATCAGCACAGCATCACAGAAAAGCCAGGTATATGGACAAAAATTGACAAATCAAACTTAATATATACAGCGCATTTCATAACAGGAAGCAACACTGCGCAAACGGGACGAAGGAAAGTGAGACACAAAATTTGTTAAAAAAAATCTTTTCCAAACGGACGCAAAAAACAGATCACCTATTAGGATCAATATGGAACAGTACAAATTATTTTATGACCTCTCTGAAATGGGACGATCAAGCACTCTTCCAGAGAATATGTAGTGCCAACATTTACAAAACACACACAGCATGAATGAACTATATGACACATCCCTGAAAGGGAAGTTGTGGCCTAATGGTTAGGGAGTCAGGCTTGTAACCTTCAAGTTGCTGGTTCAATTCTCGCACCAGCAGGAATTGAAGGTGGGGATTGTGAATTAACAGCACTCTCTCTGCCTTCAATACCATGACTGAGGTGCCCTTGAGCAAGGCACCAAACCCCCAATTGCTTCCCAGGCACTGGAGCAATAGCTGCCCACTGCTTTGTGGGCAGCTATTGCCCTGTGTGTGTGTACTTGGATGGGTTAAATGCAGAGCTAGCCATACTGTGTCAAGTATGGCTACCTAGTATACCCATACTTGACAATACATCACTTCACTTCACTGTCCACCAACACATTTTTGTCATCATGGTATTTGAATATATGTGGACTTAGAGTATATACATTACATAACACCGGACCAGGAACTCTCTGTTGTCATGTCCACTTGGTGATGAGGTCCCACTATTGATGGATCGACGACCTGGTTGGTGTTGACAGCTCAATTCCCACACCACAAGGGAGGTATGGAGAGGGAAGAGAACTGAATAAGAAAATGCTAAAGTACAAATGACAGTTTCAAAGTTTGAGGTCCCCATAGTGCAGCAGTTCATTTGTAAGACTAAGCATAAACATAACTGGGCAACATTTGATGACATATCAGCATGAGCAGGTGAACACTGCGTCTTTTTTTCCAGACCTCATTGTCACTAGCATCAAATTGGTGTGTAGTATTTTTCTTGACCTTTTATTCGCACTGCATCTGCCCCTAAAAAGTGCATACTGTTGCATGCAGCACTGTATACATACAATTGGGACACCAGCCTACTACTTCATCATATGCACCTTGAACGTTGACTCTCTTTCTTATACATCCATGAAAAGCCTTAGTGGAAAATGTGAATTTAAAAAAACTACCCCGAAACAAATTGCAAACATATTTTTAAGTCATTCAATACACCAAAAAAGATTTGACCACAACTGACTGATAACTAACTGATATTACTATTGACAAACTGCGCACTGTGGAAGACTTACTTTTCATGCATACTGCAAAGAATACTATAACCCTTAACCCCACTGACCAGGTGTGTTCCAAGTAAAGGTTCCCGGGTTGACATGAAACCAAAATCATAACCCAAGAGGAACATAAATATTGTTTTAAAAAACAAGACTACAACCTCATGACTGGAAGGACTCTTTTCTTTACAAATCAAATATGTTTTTTTTTCCTGGAAAGCACAGAGATGCCCAAACTGAGTGCGGAGAAACAGAGTGTGTAGTGTGATGATGAGGGAGATAAAGTTTAACAGCCTTACTTCTTTGTAGCGCCACTTCCTGCTTAATGATGTATGAAAGCTCTTTGATCACCATCGCAACTCCAGAACCCTGGATTATGCCTCAGCAGAAAGTGGAAAAATATGTTGAAGCCCATTGGCTAATTATCGCAACACTTTTCTAAACGGTTGATCTGTAGATTTACTTGAAATAACTTCCCCTTTGACTGAATGTGTACAAAGATCCAGACCCTTTCTTTACCATCAGTTTCTGTATTTTTTACAGAAGTATTATGTGTGGCGCTTTGTCACCTGTACTCACCAATATGCTTTACTGTAATAACTCAGGGGTGCCACCTTTGAGAAAAGACATTAGCTCAGTACTTTTACAACGTATCTGCTTCATTTGATAAGCCATGATAAAGTGTCTCTACATCTGCACAAAAAATAGCTTCAATATGCTTTTGTTTTAGACCTATTAGAAAACAGTTTCTGAGAATTTCCATAACAATGCTATTGAAATATGTCATGACATCTGTCATAACTAAATAGCTTTTATTGAAGGGGATGCCTCCCTTCTCTACCAGTCTATAAAATATCCCTCACATGAAATGTAATGCAAGACAAAAAATAAACTGTAATTGTAGCTTTTATAGAGAGGTCTATTACACTTTGTGGGTTGGTCTTGACTGCATATGATGTCATTATGAAAAATCAAAGTGTAGTTATATGGAACTTGAAGATCAGTACACACTGCTACATTATGAGTGATTGCTCTGCAAAATACACTTGTATAATATACTTGCTGTATATGCGTTAGCCAGAGCAGAGGTAATCTACCAATTTATTCATGGGAATAAAGAGAATATCTACATGGTTTGAGTGGCCTACTTGCAAGACATATGTTCACGCTTTAATTGTGCTTTCACTGGCCATGGACACAGTTGTACTTCAAACCCAGTATGGAACACAGGATGAAAAAAATGCTGCTGAACTGATATTTCTTTTTATTAGTAAATATGATGTATGTGCCCTGAGGCTACTCTTTCATTTCCAAACTCAGCCAAATGCCAAAACCTGTAGAAATTAATAGGAACCATGAAACATGTGCCATTAAATGGACTCAAAGTTCTGGCCATGTTTCAGACCCATTATTATTTATTAATTTATTTTTAATTTAACAAATGATTTGCAGATGTTTTGCATACATTGTTTTGGAGTCCAAGAATTGTACATATTGCACCCCTTCTCCTCTCTCTCTGTCAGTCAATCTCAGTCAATATTTTTTGTCTTTCGAAGAGTGCCTGTTTCAGTTTATTTTCAAGTGCATGATATATGTGAGATCCTGCAGTAACCAAGAAGCAAGTCTGAGATTAAATTTCAATGATAAACCAGCAAGTGTTTCAGAAACTTTCTGTGTTTGAGTTTGTGCTTTGTATTTGTCTGGCTATCTTCAATTCACAATACTCCAGTGAAATGACCTTAGCCTAATCTATGGGATCAAAATACTTTTTGTTTTTATTAGTGTTTTCATTGTATAATAAAACAATATATATCCTCTTTCTTTTTAACACAGGTTGTGTGATTCTACAACCACAAATTTAAATTCTCTAATTTACGTGAATTACAACTTGTCAACCCACAAATACGCTCTTATTTTTTCTGGAGGTACCAGATTGGTGTTGCCCAGCTTGTGATGTTGTGTCACAAACTCACAAGTCGTAGGCCAGGCAGTTGAGTCCTCTTCCCCTGAAGATTGTAGATGATGGATTAGATCCTGAGCCTGTGATGACTGTCTTAGGCTACAGCCATATTAATGTATTTATTCTCCGCAACAGAAGCAAACCAACCTGATTAAACATAGGTTATTGTCCTCTGAAGATTTGAAAATTCTGGTGTAATGATGCTTTTGAAGTTCTTATACAGCTTCTAATGGCTGTTGGATATTAACTACTACATGTGTGGTTTTATGGTTACTTGCTATTACAGTAGTTGGCATGCTACATTAAGTCCTGCCAGATGCAATTTACTCATAGCCTGTCTAGATAGTTGGCTATTGATAGCTATAAACACTTGCAGGTGCTCAACAAGTATGCTTATCTCTTCTTTTGAGAAGTATGTTTTAATGAAAATAAAAATGATTATGCTGTTCTTAAAGCATCCAGGATGTGTATTTAATTATGCAATGATTATGCACTTGTGTGTGTGTCTATTCATGTACTCGTGTGTGTTCTACATGGCCCAGGTATGGTAAATGAGGTTAAACTGTAAACTGTTTGACACACAGATGAATGGTTGAAGTGGTCAATGTCATTGATATGTCACCTGGTGCTAGACTACAGCGTGTTCGTCATAACAAATCTAGATGGCGCTGACCACCTCAGACTTACTGGAATGCTGACCACAAGCTGATTTGTAATGAAGTGTATATCTGTGGTGGCCTCATATTTTGCTGTGTGTGAGTGAGCGCATGTATCTGTAGTTGCATATTTGCAACTTGCATGTCTGTGTGGCTAGGTAGTGACTGGTGGAAAAATGTCTACTTAGCAAGCCTTAGCAGCTGGCCTATCTTTACAAGACAGAAAGTGGGGCCCCTGCGAGATGTAATGGAGGCCTTGTCTGCCTAGTCTAGCTATAATGCAACCAAGTGAAGCAATGAACAATCTTTTACATTATCCTCCTCTGACTTCCTCAGTCCATATTATTTTGTCTGATCTGGCTTTCAGCTTGATAGGATTTTCTAATCTGGCAATTTAGTCGCCTTATCAACAGATGTGAAATGGATTCCTTGTACCAGTTACAACAGAGTTTTGAACAAGAGAATTCCAAGCAAGTATAGAACCCTCACATGGGAATTTTAAGGATGACTGCACAGTTTAGGAAGAGGAGGACCCTGTTGCTTGGTAAAAGATCAGGAAGTACGTCACCAAGGCAGATTAGTCAGCCAGGGAGGCGGTCACGGCCTCTCACTTTGTTCTCCCTCTGAACCAGGGATGGCCATTGCCACATTTGATGGTTGATCAAGCACAAAAATACACAACCCTGTGAAGAATCTGTAAGCTTTCTTTTTGTTGATACTGGACAGACAGCCCAGCTTGACTCTGATGCAATGTAACAAAGAATGGCAATTTTATTACAGAATCCTTTCCTTTCTTTTTCGGTCAGTTGTGTTTGTTTGTATTCAACTCTTAGTTTACCTGTTTGACTTTAGCACATTCAATGTATTATTTAGTTTTATTAGTACTTTTGGACTGTATGTTTTTTATTTTTTATTTTGCAAGACACTGACATGCTGTCTTAGGGACAAAAAGTCCTCTAGTATGGAAATAGACTAGTGCCATAGGTTTAATTTTTCCTGAATTGAGACATACAATATAGTGAGTAATACTTAAGGTATACATTACCTTAACATTAACATGATTTATGCTTCTGTAGAACAATTGTGTAACTGGTAATTACATACATTCCATATCTGTGTCACGCCAATCCAGTTATGTTACAGAAGTATGTTCATAAAAGATGTAACTGTTCTCAGATCTTGCAATCAGATACTATATTAATGTTTCAGTTCATCGATGTGATTACATTACATACAAAGTCATCTGCCTGACAGATTGGTCCAGGTCTGGATGACAGGCCAAGGATGTCTGGTCTGCACAAGGAGTTGAAAGTATTTGATTTGGATAAGCAGAGTGTCTGGTGTACATAATGGGTCAAGAATATTTAGGTCTTGATTATGGCATAGGAGTGTCTGGTCTGACAGGTCAGAAGTATCTGGTCTGAGTTACCCTCTTGGAGCTTACAGGTCACTAATGTCATGTTGGACCAGCTGACTTACTTCCATCCATCCATGTTCCTCCACTTATCCAGGGCTGAGTAGCGGGGGCAGCAGTCTGAGCAGGGAGGCCCAGACTTCCTTCTCCACGCACACCTCCTCCAGCTCCTCCGGGGGGATCCTGGGGCGTTCACCTCCAGCGTGTCCTGGGTCTCCCCCGGGGCCGCCTCCCGGTGGGACATGCCCAGAACACCTCCTGAGGGAGGCATCTAGGAGGCATCCGAAACAGATGCCCGAGCCACCTCAGCTGGCTCCTCTCGACATGGTTGAGCAGCAGCTCTACTCTAAGTTCCTCCCATGTGACCGAGCTCGTCACCCTATCTCTAAGGGAGCGTCCGGCCACACTGCAGAAGAAACTCATTTCAACCACTTGTATCTGCAATCTTGTCCTTTCCGTCATTACCCAAAGTTCATGACCATAGTTGAGAGTAGGAACATAGATTGACCTGTAAATCGAGAGCTTTGCCTGTTGGCTAAGCTCCTTTTTCACCACAACGGTCTGGTACAGATACTGCATCATTGCAGCCGCTGTAGCGATCTGCCTGTCAATCTCACGTTTCGTCCTTCCCTCACTCGTGAACAAGACCCCGAGATACTCGAACTCCTCCACTTGAAGCAAGGACTCCCCACCCACCCGAAGGGAGCAAGCCACCTTTTTCCAGTCGAGAACTATGGCCTCGGATTTGGAGGTGCTGATTCTCATCCCGGCCGCTTCACACTCTGCTGCAAACCGCTCCAGAGCACGCTGAAAGTCCTGGTCCAATGAAGCCATCAGTACAACATCATCTGCGAATAGCAGAGATGAGATCCACTGTCAAGTACCCCTCCCAGGGACTCCAAGAAGGCCGGGTACTCATAGGCCGATATAACAGTGAGAGACCTGTCCCCGGCTCGAAGGCGCAGGGACGCGACCCTCTTGTTTACTGGGGTAAACACCAACATGTGGCGGCTGAGCCGCGGGCTATAAGAAAGCACATGCCAGAGAAATGTAGAGTCCAGCCTCTCTCGCGGATAATGGATCCAGAACCCAAGCTGTGCGTGGAGGCGAGGCTGACTATATCTAGCCAGTAACGCTCGACCTCCCGCACAAGCTTGGGCTACATCCCCGCCAGCGAGGTGACATTACATGTCCCCAGCGCTAGAGACTGTGTGCATGGCCTTGGTCGTCCAGGCACCTTCCCCTGACCACCGCCCAAAACACACTGCACCGACCCCCTACGGTTCTTCCTGTGGGTGGTGGGCCTGCAGGAAGGTGGTCCCATGTTGCCTTTTCGGGCTTTACCAGGCCAGAGGCTTATTGCCCCTGACAAGATAGCTCATAGGATCATCCGAGCACTCAAACTCCTCCACCAAGTTAAGGTGGCGGTTCAAGGAGGGGGCTTACTGACTCACTTTAGAGAAAATGGGCAGCAATCAGGCTTACCCTTAAAATAAAGGCTTACCCTTAATAATAAACCATGTTAGCCTCTCCAATCTGGATACAGACCACTGTGCCATTCATACTGCATAAAGTCAATTACAAAGAAAGATAATTACATTGGTTTATGTAAAGACAATCTTTCAAAAGCAGAGTAATAATTTAGAATCCCAGATCACGACACTTTAATGGCTGGTGAATGTATGGTCATGTTGGCAGGCTGAGGGATCTTGCTCGGCACCTGGCACCCACCACCTGTCATCACTTTCGGAGCTAAAGCTAAAAGGTATAACGCAGAGCAACTGACCCGAAGTCTAAAGCCTTGTCCACACATGCTTTTAAAGATGATTTGGGATATTTAGTCATAGGACAGTCATGTAGCCCATACCGTCAACAAGAAGGTGTAATATGGAAATAAAGACGATGGGCTATGTTTATATATTGATCTGACTGAAACGAAAACTCTCAATTACCCCTCTACTATATTGTATATGTCTGTGAACCACATGTTCAGTTGTTTACTAATTAATACCATCACTGAATGGTAAACAGAGTACATTGATTGTGATTTCTGGGTTTCATGGAACTTAGGAGTGAGGGAGACGATCAAGTTGCAACTGCATTCTATTGTAGAGTTGGGCCTGAACCATAACTTACAATGTCAGAAGTGAGGCCTAAACCAAGAGCCTTATCTCCTGCAGCTTTCCCTAAGGCTGAGCACCGCCCAAACTAGAGGGATAGAAGGCCTATCCATACAAAGCTTATCACCCTTGTCCCAATGAGACAACATTTTTCATTCCCAGACAAAGCCAGAGCGAGAATTTACAGCAACAATGGTCAGGTGAAGCGTAGACATTGTTAACAACAGAAGATGCCAATATTAAAATAACAAACAATAATGAGGGGAAAACTAAACTATAAAAATGAATGTACGGAGAAATGACACAAGTCTGATCATGGTATCAGACTCACTTTTGTTGGACTCGTTTGCCAACTTGAAGACCAATAAACACTTTGCTGAGTTCCTCCCGTGCTATTTTTGGACTAATAACATTTTACCTCTCCTAGGACTTACATACTTTCTCCCCCCTTGTACTTTTATTTTTCTCAATTTACAAAACTTTGATTTTACACCACTAAGAGAATTAGAACTTTCTTTAGAACACTGAGACCTTGTAGAATTTTAGACACCAGATGGATAGCACTTTTAGAAAATGCTTGAACACTAGTGTGGACAGAGTGCTTTGAAGCTAAAACTTTGTTTTCAAATGTAAGCATAGCCAAACTCCAATTGAAGACATACTGTGGTATCCTCATATGTTAACAATACAACTACGAAAAGTTTGTAATTGTCTGTTGAATAAAGAAAGAGAAAGTGAGAAAAAAATTAATTATTAACAGCAAAAAAGAGTGAATGTGCCAAAGAGATCTACACTTTTATTTCAGATGGGTTTTTTGGATTTCTGGCACAGCTTTGGTAAACATCTCGCTGCTGTTGTTTCCTATTTGATGGTGCTAGCTGTTAGACATTATGGGCCCTATCTTGCATCCAGCGCAATGGACTTTGTACACCGACACATGTATAATTCCTATGTTGCACCAGATTTTTCCGTCCACAGACGCAGGTCAGTAAATTAGGGAATGAATTTGTGCTCAAGCGGGCAGTTCAGCAAAAAAAAGATGTGTGTTCCGGCGTAAACGTTCCCTGGTGCTATTTTACAGTTTCAGAAGAGAAATATTTTTTCTTTTTTAATGAAAAAATAATATTATGCAAACAGACAATTATTCTACTTACAGAAGAGAAATGAAATGCAAAATACAAATACCAACAAAACATACAAAGCATCCAGTACAATTGGTGTGTGTGTGTGTGTACAGACAGAACCAGAGTAAAGTAAACCAGTTACAAATATATACATACACATTTATATACATTATATATAACAAATCATATATAACAATAAAGCACCACGGCCCCGATGGATTCCCTGTTTAGTTCTCCCTCCATCTGTATATTAGGTGACATATCCATAATTAATTTAAACAGTACAAACAGTCAATTACTCCTAGTGACTCTATCACTAAGAAAACTATCATCATGAACTTGAATATATATACATATATATATATATATATATATATATATATATATATATATATATATATATATATGTTTACTGAGTTGAGGTAGGTTGACATTGATGAAAAATGTGTCTTTTTCAGAGGAATATAATTTACTGTTAACGTTTTGAAAGATTTGATTTATTTCTTCAGGTAAGATGGTGGATTTCCCTGCTATGTCTATAATCATTGGTGTTCTAGCTTTTTCTATATTTTGTTTAATTTGCCAAATATTTACCTGATTTGTTATTATAATGGAGGATTTCTTGTCTTAGCCTATGAATTAGGAATTGTGTCTGTTTATTAATTCATTTGTTGAATGAGTTTGTATTTTCTTAATGAATCCTGTATTTCTTCTGTTGGGTTAATTATGTTAATATCTTCTAGTAATTTGATTACTCCAGTTACCTCCAGTTCTGCTTGTTAATCCTATTCTTTCCTTTTTTTAAACGAAGAATGAAATTATTTTTCCTCTTAGTACTGCTTTTCCTGTTTCCAACAGAACATATGGACATGTTTCCGGGGAGTCATTCATCTCTAGAAAGCATGCCCACTCTTGCATGCCCCAAAAAACAAACTGTCAAAATCATGGTCTTTCAAAATAGATGTGTTAAATCCACTTTAATGTTACCGGGGCACTAATGACTATTGGATGGATCTTCAATTCAGAAATATTTGATATGATAGAATTACTGGTGAGAAAGAAGTCAATGCAGGAATTTGAGTGGTGAACTGGTGAGAAAAATGTGTATTCTTTACTGTTGCTGTAGACGCCAACTATCACCAAGAACAAAATCACTGATGAATTGTTTTATGGTGTCTGCAGATTTCCAAATGTGTTTATTGCCTTAACTATTAGATCTATCTAGTGTTGGGTTTAGAACTGTATTGAAATAGCCAATTATGAATGGACAATTAGAAAATCTTGATATTGAAGAAAAAAAGGTCTGGACAAAAGATGGGTCATCTGTATTTGAGCCATACAAGTTGCCACTTGTGACTGGACTATTATTAATTGAAATCTTTATGACGATGAAATGTCCCTCCGGGTCTGTAATGGTGGTATTATGAACAAAATAGATTTATTTATTTATTTATTAGAATGCATACTCCTTTTTGTTTTGTGTCATAGTGAGCAGGAAATAAATGATTTGAGGGATTTGATTATTTAATTTTGTTATATTCTGATTCCGATAGATGTGTTTCTTGCAGGAGACATATGTCAGCTTGTAGTTTATTTAAATGATTAAAAACTTTGACCTTCTTTGCCTGAGAACCAAATCCATGAACATTACAATTTACAAAAGTGATAAATAACATGTTTTAGTGAAAAATAGACAAAAATGTATATTAATGTGTGGGCCAGTTAGTACTGTACAAATGTGAGTGTATGTATTCGAGTGGGTGTAGTAGTGTATATGTGTGTGCGCATAACAATGCAATGTTGTTGGTAGACTCACAAAAAAAACAGAAAAACAACTGACAGATTATACACAGCAGAACATCTAAAACAAAACAGAAACCATTAAATACAAACATATGGTAAAACATAGCAAAGGGGGCACGAGACATAGGTGCAAAAGTAGGAGGCAAAGATTATTTGCCTCAAAAGAAAGTAGTGTGTGTGTAGTTCAGAAAAAGAGTGTGTTTAGTTCAGTTTATGATTATGACAGTTATTGGCTCAGAAATTGAAATTAAGTGTTCAGAAAGTGAGTAATGTCCTTATCACAATATAGTTGTCCATCTATGTATAATTTGTCCACTGTAATGATTGCCTTCTTTCCTTCGGTTATTTTCTGTTTTCGGATTGGGAGGAGTTGTTTCTGATGTTTGAGAATGTCCTTTGGATATTGCTCATTGAGTTCATAGTTTGTGCCTTTTAGTTGTCTGTCTTGCCTCTGAACCAGTTCCTCAGAATACAGAACTTCCATAAACCAGTAAAAACATAGTCTAAGTGAGTGGCGTGTTGTTCAAATGGTATTTCAAGGGCACAAAGCTTGGCCAGAATGTAGCTTGTGCACAACGCGCATGCACTTTACATCTCTTATCTACAGACGCAGCAGTTCCCATTTTTGTAAACACAATTACAAGGACTGATGTTACCAAGTGAGGGAAATCATAGTGGTGTCCATGAAGATGTGAAAAAAGTCAATCTTTTTTCGATTAACTATTAAAAAAAATAGTTAATCGAATTATGTACAGACAATATGTAATATATATACATATATATATAATATATATATGTATATATATATATTACATATATATATAATATATTGTCTGTACATAATTCAATTAACTATTTTTTTTAATACAAATGTGATATATATATATGTAATATATATTATATAATATATGTATATATATATATATAATATATATATATATATTACATATTGTCTGTACATAATTCGATTAACTATTTTAACAACATTTACACACAACCAAGTAGGAGTTAATTGAATTATGTACAGACAATATGTAATATATATATATATATATTACATATATATATATATTATATATATTACATATTGTCTGTACATATACATATATATTACATATTACATTATTGTCTGTACAAAATCACGAATGAATTCACATTCATCACGAGAATCACAAAAGGTAGTGTTATCATTATCATCATTCCAAATTAATTATTGCAGCAGAGTATGATAAATCCCCCTGAATCATATTGTAGATCCACACCTATTTCCCCAAAAAACATCACTAATCACGACTATAACTTCCTTCGAATGGCCTAATCTAAACACAGGAAGGTGCCATTTACAACTTTTGAAATAATGCAAAAACAGGGAGACGATACCAGATTAGCATTGCTAGTGTTTGCCTTAGCCAACTCCTTCACGACGATACCAGATTAGCATTGCTAGTGTTTGCCTTAGTCAACTCCTTGACGACTAATGAGGCGAGCTGGAAAATTTAAAAGTCCTGAAATACTAGGGAAGGAGGGCCAAAAGATCATGGCCGCCAAAAAAACTATTTAAAGAGTGTTCTTGCTTTTGTTTTCTATATTCGGTAGCGTTGCCATAATAGTCACTTCCTCTGTACGCTGATTTGGCCTTCAGATATCTGAGTGGAGAAAACCTAAGCGGGTATATTAGATCCAGACCTACTACAGAAGCAAAATCTAAATTAAACGGAAGTACGCAGGATGGCCAAGCCAGGCTAACGTGCTTCAATGTGCAATATTTCATGGTTTTATTTATACCTCTGCATTTATTACACTGCATGTCTGAACAGAAAAACTGATATTTCACATGAAATTAGAACTCAACTTCGAAGTTTAGCTGTGTGACTCTAAAATATTTAGAATATTTCAATTTCTACAACAGTCACCACAAGTTTGTTTTTGCCAAAACGGTAGTTAGCTTTTGTTAGCTTCTGGGCTAAGTTACTTGGCGTAATACTCATAGCAATGTTATTACTGTGCTGCTGTTAATTACTATCCTTCTCATTAGTACATGAAGCTATACAGATCAGAATTTTTTTTTAAATTAACTCTGCCACATAACATTGAGAATGTAGTGTGTTTTTTAGTTTTTTTTAACAGTATTTACATGCAGTTTGTGTTTTGTCTTGTTTCTTTTGTACCGTTCTTTTTCTACCATCCTTATGTTCAACATGCTGGAGGTAGACTGCCTTACAGAGAGGGGGAGGAGTGACATACTCTGAATGACAGGGCAATCACTCCGACTTGCACCAGAGAACAGGGAAGCTTTATGGGGGCATGAAATTATATGGACAAACATGAGAGGCAACTCATGGGAACATTTAGTGATTTACCACTACAGTGATCATTTGAAAAAACTGTAATGTAGTTCAATTATTAGGACATGGCATGCAACAATAGTGCGAGTATTAAAGTTATTATCCAACTGCTGTTAAACTTTTTTTCTCACTGTGACCATGCACACTTGTGCTGCTATCTTGTCATTGATCATTTGCAATGATGAACGTACAGTACCTAACAAACTAATTGTTTGATTAACCAAGAAACAGCCTTGCTAGATACAAACTAGCCATATGATCTAGTTGGAATAGCTCCCATCCATCAGATGAACCGTTAAGGTAGATTAACTTTGTGTGCAAAGAAACATGAATAGCTAAAACTAATTTAGCAGGTATAAATATAAGTCTACTGACATCTATTAGATTGGGTCTCTGTTGAGTAGTCTCACCCCCCACAACATTTAGGCACAAGCTCATAGCATAAGTCTTTACATGCAAAATGGTTGAACAAGTTATCGTAATATGTCAAGCATATTTCTATACTTTCTATATTTCCATTAGATTTTTTTCTAAATCTGTCCATAATTGGTAAATAGTTCCCAGTTGAATCTTGACTTTCTCTAACGAAGGTGCTTCTCATGAAACATCAACAGAATGTTACAATGGAAGGACAAGGAATTGGACGGGGTCAACAGCCAGAGAGAAGATGAAGAAGAGGAGTGAGGCTGCGTGGTGGAGGAGTTGGAAGGCAAAACCGAGGAAGAGGCAGAAGAGGCTGAGGACATATTCGCGTTCCTGATGAGATTAAAGCCACACTCGTAGACCACGTTCTCAATCATGGGCTTACAATGGCCGAGGCTGGTCGAAGGTTGCAGCCAAATGTTGGAAGAACAACTGTGTACTCGATTATTCAGACTTTTTTTTTACAGAATAGGTATGTAATCTAACAATAGGCATTGTACACTGTACTTTCATTTCAAATGTTTTCCCCCACATAGGACTGCAAGGCAAATTCACAGGGATAGCAGAGGGCCCCTTTTCACACGTGAACAGGAGGAGGCCATTTGCACCATGGTAATAGAAAACAATGCAATAAGACTAAGGGAGATAAAAAGTGCCATTATAGAGGACAACAACATCTTTCAAACATCTAAACACTCAGCATCTCAACCATTGATAGGGTGCTGAGAAGACACCAAATGAATATGAAGCAGTTCTACACTGTTCTGTTTGAAAGAAATGGTGAGTGAGTGAAGGAGCAGCGTTACCAATATGTACAGGTAAAATATGTATGAGCATGCAGCAACTGTACCTCAGAGTAAACAGTACAACATTGTATAGTGATATACAGTAAAGTAAGTGTGAACTTGACACATTGCATCTTCTTTTCCACAGCCATAGCAAATATGTGCGTATACATTTGATGTACCTGTATCTTGGCCAAAATGAAAATGCATGTAATTCATAAAACTCATTTTGTGTCTTCTGGATATAGCGTATAATGGAACTAGAAGCAAGTGAACCACCGCACAGTTTCCTCTACGTGGATGAAGCTGGCTTTAACCTAACAAAACGTAGAAGGCGTGGTCGAAATATCATCGGCCACAGAGCTACAGGTGATGTGCCAGGCCAATGGGGCTGAAACATAACCATAGGTTGTGCAATCTCTGAGAATGGTGTCCTAACGCATATTCCCATTATTGGGCCATACAATACAGAGCGTCTTGTCACCTTTTTAGACACTCTCTACAGGGATCTCACCCCTGAACAAGAGAGGGGTCAGATTGGAGATGACCTGCCAAAGTACGTGATCGTTTGAGACAAAGCCTTTCCATCGTTCCAACATCATCAGGCAATGGTTTGCTGCCCATGACAGGATGCTGATGGAGTTCTTCCCACCCTACTCTCCTTTCCTTAACCCCATTAAGGAATTTTTCTTAGCATGGAGATGGAAAGTATACGATCGTCAGCCACATACACAAATGACCCTTCTGGCTGCCATGGATTCAGCATGTGACAACATCACAGCAGATGCCTGCAGAGGCTGGACTAGACGCTCAAAAAGATTCTTTCCGTGCTGCATTGCAAGAGAAGATGTTCATTGTGATGTGGATGAGAATTTGTGGCCCAACAGACAGGATCATCAAGAGGTGTTGGAAGATTGTAATTCCTTAATGTAATTTCTACATCACCGCATGTACAGTTTTTCCTATGTTCACATTTCTTTAGGGTTTTTTTGCGTGTGCTATTCAGTGCTGTCTTTTCATTTCTGTATCTCAATGACATGTTCTGTCAATAAAATACAGTACAAACAGTAAGAGTGTAAATTTGAATCTTCTCCATTCTCTTCCAATTACACCTCACACATACACTAAGATGTAATTTACAATTGACAATAATTGTCATCAAAACTTTAGCCATATTTTCCATCAGAACATCCCTCCAAACTGTTATATTGACAACATGACTAAACAATTTGACTGTCTTATTCGTACACAATGACTTGTCATTCTGATGGCACTGATATGTGATATTCATTGACACAGATATTTACTTTTGAGAGATGAACTAAGGATTTTGAGTAAGAGAGTGGCTTTTGCAGGTTACCCATGGTGTTTTGCTATTTGTACAAATTGTTTTGAGGAATGCACTTACTGTTTTGCAAATTGTGAGTTTGATTTGAGAAATGTACCTAAGCGACTGAGAAAAACAGTTAGAAACCAACTGTAGTTTCTTGTGAACCTTGGGGAAAGGGAGGATCTGTGTCTTTATACATGTATGGGAATGCATTTGCATGAGTGCACCTGAGCTTGTCGCTAGGCTCTGCTTGCATGTTTGCGTGCAACGAGGCAGCTCGAATGTGCTTATTTTATTATTGAAAGCCAGCCATTCCAAGCCAACTGGCTCCTTGGCCTGTGGAGAGCTATTGTTGACTCGAACAGCGGCTCAGCACCTAGGGGAGGAGAAGAAGAACTGTGAGCAGGGTGTAGGGAGGCGAAAGGAAGGGGGGTAGAGGACAAGGAGTGGAGGATGGGAAGGGGCAGAGGAAGGTTCAGGGGTTGGCTGGAGGGAAGGTGAGAGTTAAGTACAGCGCTGGAGTTTCTAGCAGTAGAGAGGAAAGAAAAGGAGCGAGGGTTTATGTATGTAATTATGTGGTTTGGGGGGGAGGTTCTGTGAGGGTCATTAGATGAGCAATAACTATTGTGCAGTCTGAGAGCTTCATGAGTCAGAGAGAAAATGTAAGATTGTTATTTAGCCATATGCACCCTTTAGCATGTGACAACTGTATCTGTAACTATAACTGACATCCACCCTCTCCCAGGCTGTTCTGCCCTGGTGTTAACCCTGGCTTGAATCCTGATAGATCGCGTCCCTGCAAAAGTGCATCATGAAATGTCAAACCCCCAGTGAACAAGGATGTAGTTTACAGACCAACAGCATGAAAATTGAGGCGCAATATCCTTTTTGATATCCTTTTTGGGTGTTATTTTATCAAATGTCAACCTCTACAACCTGAACAAGTTGTTTTGGTTTTTACACAGTGTTATGGTTGCCAGTGGGGTAGTATCCAAACACAGAAGAGTTGCAAGCCATAACTTTAAAAAAGGGTTTATTCTTCAAAAATGTCTGCGACACAGACAAGGAGCACACAGAAACAAAGGGTAAGGACAACACAAACACTGGACAAGAAACCTATATACGCAGAACTAACAAAACACAGGTGAAACCAATCAGACAAACATGGACAGAACAAGAGACAGGGGAAAACCATGACAGAGAACACTAGGGCAACATAAAAGCTAAACAAAAAAATGGGGCCACAGTCAGAGCTGTGACAAGCAGTAAATGTGGATGGTTTATCAACAGTTACAGCAAATGAGAATGAACAAACTGATAAATAAGTATTTGTAAGTGCATTGAAACATTTAAAATACACTTTTTGGAGAGGTCTACTTGTATATTCAGACATGCAAGTGAATAGTTGGAACCAATCTACGTCTGATTAAAGGTGATTCCAGAGACCCCCACAATGGTTCCGCTGAATGGACCACCAGATTGGACCCCCAGCGCTGTGTCTCGTGACAGGCCAGCAAAGATGGATGAGTTGCTGAAAACAAGACAATTTCCTGGCATAATCCTGGGTGGAGACATGGAATGGCATAGCACACAGAGGGGTCTGCTGGAGTGTGTGTGTGTGTGTGTGTGTGTTGTCTGTGTCCTAGAGTTTAAACCCAATGCCTCAAAACTCAGATGCCTCACAGTACTTCAAAACCGTCTCTTTAAATTTTGTAATTTAACAGACACTAGGTAGGTGTCAAGGAAAGTACTTTTTATCAGACAGTGTGACAACAATAATACACCACTACAAGATAACAAGTGCAATAAGAACATCTCTTGTTTAATATTTTGTATAGACTTTGCAGGGGTTGTCTGCAATACTTTAATTGGCAGTGTAATGTAGACTGAACCTCCAAATATATGCTGCATTTTTCAAACCAAGTTCATGAATAAGCCCTGTGATTTATATTATTCTTGCATGAACTTCCTCCAAAATGTTAGGTCTTGCATTGCCTTCACTCATATTTTGCAAAAAGTCTGTGTTTGTATCTCTCTTCTCATTGAGAAGAAGACAGCTTCATCCTGCATCAATACCGAAGAATAAAGCTGTGTCCTGTAACTTTCTGCACTTGTTAACCATATTGATGTAGGTCCGAGAATGTGTTCAGTTGGATGGTATTGCACATTTCTTTGGGGAAAGCCCCCTTGCGATATATTGGGTTACCGATGCATATTAATCTAATCAGGAAGCATTGCTAACAGATGTCACTTGCGGACGGCCAAAGCATTCATCCTTTCATCAGCACGTGTTGCTACAACTTGGTCCTTAGTAATCTGTAGAGTCCAGCGTGAGGGCAGAGTCAGAACATTTATCATGTTTAATTTACCGTCAGAGATGACAAGTAATTCTGTTGGCTTCACGACTCCAAAAGAGTGATTATGGTCACACTAGTGTGTTCACACAGAGTCAAACAAGCTTTTCTGTTTTTTTCTTGGCAAGGAATGAAAAATTTGCCCCGCTTATGTCCTCTGTTCTGATTACAATGGATTTCTTGGGAAAAAAGTCTATCGACTCAGGAATCTAATCACAACCACTTATCCCCTTCCACCGCTCAGGTCAGTAATGTGTTTTTCTTAAACATGAAGAAGACGTTTTATTTATATAGTGCCTTTCCATCGCTCAAGGTCGCTTTACATAGAGCTATATAATACATTTGCACATCAACATACACAATACAAACACATAAGGCCAGATTTAGCCACATTTTCTATAATACATATTGAAAAGATATGTTTTTAGCTGATTCTTGAAAGTAGGCAAAGATAATATATAGCAAAGTGTGCGCGGTAGGGAATTCCATAATTTAGGAGCATTAACACTAAATGATCTACCACCTACAGTGGACAGCAGAAAACGAGGAATGGACAAAAGACCAAGCTCAGATGATCTGAGGGACCGGGCAGGAGAGTAGGAGTGGAGTAGGTAAGACAGATATGGGGGCGCAAGACCATTTAATGCCTTACATGGAGAAAGGACTGTGTGAAGACCTGACTAGACATTGCCATGGGTACAATGTGGCCAAGATATGCGTTGTTTGTGCACCAACCTACTGTATGCACCAATCTAAGCTTCTTATCAGTCAGTGGATCTATAAAAACAGTGCCTCGCCAACAAATACAGTGGATACGGAATGTATTCAGATCCCTTTAAATTTGTCACTCTTTGCTTCATTGCAACCATTTGCTAAAATCAAAAAAGTTCATCAGATTTTTTTATTGGTGTACACTCAGTACCCCATCCTGATAGAAATAAAATGTAGAAATTGTAAATTTATTTAAAAAAGAAAAACTGAAATATGACATGGTCATAAGTATTTAGTCCCTTTGCTCAGTATTGAGTAGAAGCACCCTTTTGAGCTAGTACAGCCATGAGCCTTCTTGGGAATGATGCAATAAGTTTTTCACACTTGGATTTGGGGACCCTCTGCTATTCTTCATTGCAGATCCTCTCCAGTTCCGCCAGGTTGGATGGTGAAGGTTTGTGGACAGCCATTTTCAGATCTCTTCAGAGATGCTCAATTAGGTTTAGGTCAGGGCTCTGGCTGGGCCAGTCAAGAATGGTCACAGTTGTTCTGAAGCCACTACTTTGTTATTTTAGCTGTGTGCTTACGGTCATTGTCTTGTTGGAAGGTGAAACTTTGGCCCAGTCTGAGGCCCTGGGCACTCTGGAAGAGATTTCCTTCCAGGATATCTGTGTACTTGCCGTATTCATCTTCCCTTCAATTGCAACCAGTCGTCCTGTCCCTGCAGCTGAAAAACACCCCCATAGCATGATGCTGCCACCACCATGTTTCACTGTTATGATTGTATTGGGTAGGTGATGAGAAGTGCCTTCTTTTATCCACACATACTGTTTAGAATTAATGGAAAAAAGTACAATCTTGGTCTCATCAGACCAGAGAATCTTCTTCTGTCGGGCCACTCTGGCATCAAGCCCCGACTGGTGGAGGGCTGCAGTGATAGTTGACTTTGTGGAATTTTGTCCCATCTCCCAACTGCATTTCTGGAGCTCAGCCACAGTGATCTTGCATTCATCTTTTTCTTTACCTCTCTCACCAAGGCTCTTTTCCCAGAATTGCTTAGTTTGGCTGGATGGCCAGGTCTACGAAGAGTTCTGATCGTCCCATACGTCTTCTATTTAAGGATTATTGGGGCCACTGTGTCTTTAGGAACTTTGAGTGCTGCAGAAATTATTTTGTAACCATAGCCAAACCTGTCCCTTGTCACAATTCTGTCTCTAAGCTCCTTGGGCAGTTCCTTTTACCTCATGATTCTCATTTGCCCTGACATGCGTAAGGTCTTATATAGACAAGTGTGTGCCTTTCCTGATCAAGTCCAATAAGTTTAATTAATCACAGCTGGACTCCAAAGAAGGAGTAGAACCATCTCTAGTAGGATCAGAAGAAATTGACAACATGTGAGTTAAATATGAGTGTCACAGTAAAGGATCTGAATACCTATGACCATGTGATATTTTAGTTTTTCTTTTTTAATGAATTTGCAACACTTTCTGAATTTCAGTTTTTTTCTGTCACGATGGGGTGCTGAGTGTGCATTAATGAGAAATAAAATGAACTTTTTTGATTTTGGCAAATGGCTGTAATGAAACAACGAATTAAAAATGTAAGAGTCCTAATACTGTACTAAGACTGTTTCAGTTCTGGATATCATGAAAAATCCCTTTTTTGCCCTTGTGTACCTTTTCTATTTCACTATTACTTAATACTTGTTAATAAACACGTTTTGCCTCTCAACTACGGTCATAAATTTCGCCCTAGCACATTGTTGAGTTAGTAGATAGTCTCCCCCTTTTTGTTTAAAAAACAAAAGTGTTGGCGTCCTGCCTTTGACAACAGTAAAGACACGCTTGTTTCCTCTACTTTCCTTCTCTTTCTCATTCCCTCTTGTTAATCATCTTGTGGTTGGCTTCAGCTAACATTAAATAAAACACAGGCAATGTAGAATGGATTAGGGTTAGTAATGCATGCGTTATTTGTCATCCACAACCCTATCGTGTACTTTCTCAACAGCCTGTTCGCCACTTGGAGCACAATGAAAGTATACTGTGACTTGCGTGTTAAAGTGTATTCCACTCATTTTAATGAATCCTCTTGGGAAAGACAATGTAAGGCATACAACAAATGCAATGTAATGTGGACTGGAGAAGGAATGGCAAAACAAAGCTAAACACTTCAGGAGCCACCCATTGAAATATAACATTTTAATTTAAATGCAGCTAGAGAGGGTAATATTTCTGGGGACATGGTGAAGTGGCAAAAAGTTGCTTGCATTTAACATCAGATGTTTCTGTATATTTTTTTAAAATAAATATGCCTACATATTATTTACGAGATTACATTGGTGAGAAATAAACGATCCTCTTCTCATTTTTCACTCTTTTAGTGAAAGAGGGAATGACAGGCTATGTGGGAGGCTCAAGTAGTTTAAACTATTGCATCAAAACAAAGAAATTGTGCAGTCCTGTGAAAAATGGTCCTAACCTATATGACTTCAACTTCCCCTTTTTAGGCATTTACTTCGAAGTACTTTGTTTATTACTAAAAAAAAAACTTTGGAAACAAGCTTTTTCAATCTACAAGTGATACAAATTATAGTTTTAGCTTGTAAGTATATTTGCAGTGATGCCAACATGAATGAAATTGTATTATCATCTGATGGATGATAGATCACAAAACTAACAAATTCAATCCCCATGTCTGCCAAAAGTATTTTGCCTAATATGGTTGAATTTACACATCTAGCAAACAAATACTAGTGACTGCCAATAGCCAGATTGAACACAATAGCCTACTGTACAGCTGAGCTCACATTATCAATCAAAATACATTTCAAACACACCTCATGCGATAAATCCTGGCAAGATGCAGCATGCTCAAATTTGCAAAGACCTATGAACTTGAACATTTTTGGTGTAGTATCAAGTGAAATGTCATCAGAAGCCTTTCAGTGGTTTAGGTCTTATTTGGGTGAAAGACAGCAATGTGTCAAGGGTCAATGGGGTGATGTCACCTCTGCAGATAAACAACATGGGAGTACCTCAAGGTTCTGTACTTGGCCCATTGTTGTTTACAATGCACATTAATAACCTGCCAAATTGCTGTCCAGGAGTCAGCTGCCAGATGTATGCTGATGACACTGTTGTCCATGCGTCTATAACAACACCTAGCCTGGCAGGGGAGCACCTGACACAGGCATTACATCATATTTCTAAATGGCTTGCGTTCTCTATACTCTTAATGTTAAGAAAACCGTTTCTATGTGCTTCTCCATATGAAATAGGCCTGAAAGGGATGCATTTGACTAAGAATGAAGTAATTGAAGCAGTGAATGAAGTTAAATTTCTTGGGATCATTCTAGATAAGAATTTAAACTTTGATAGTCATATTAAGTACATGTGTAAGAGGGTCTAACCCAGCTTAAATTGTTTTCCTTTTATCAGAAGGGACTTGTCATGTCAAACTACAAAAAATATATATGCATACATGTATATTTCTATTTTCACATTTATCATATTGTGTCACATCGTGATCACAAGCCACTCCAAATAAATGAAAGCCTGTAATTTCAATAAATAAACAGGCAATAAAGGTTCTGGACCAGAAACCCATGAGATGGCATCATTGTTATGTTTTAAGAAAGCATTACCTTCTTACCTTTGATAGTTTGGTCGATCTTAATTATCTCAAATGGGCATTTAAATGTCTAAATGATCACGTGTCATCACTGTTTTCTGAATTGCTTAATAGGCATCAGAGTTCTTATAAGACAAACACATGAGCCACTATTAGTGGTGACTGTCTTGTCCCAAATTATAAGACTTTTTTTGGTCAGTCTACTTTCTTGGCAAAGGGGCCAAAACTCTGAAATGCTTTATCTACTAATTTAAAACAAGAGACCAATGAAAATGCTTTTAAGACAGGACTTGAACAATTATTAAAACAGAACAACTGTGCTCAAATGAATAATCCTTTATACTCTTATATACTTTTATGTTATTGTTTGAGTGTTGCCTTTGCTTTACAGCTTTTGCATGTAAATAACTTTGAATGATAATTTTATTTATTTGTGTGTGTGTGTGTAATGTTATGGTATATTTTATTTTTTCCATATTCTCTTTACTATTAGTGTTGGAATCATTACTTCAAGTTCAAGTTCAAGTTGTGCTTTATTGTCATTCCGCTACATACGGGGGCATACAGTGGAACGAAATGTCGTGCCTCACAGAGCCATGGTGCTACATAAGTACAGGCATACAACAGTACAGGCAAACAACAATCAAGTAACTGTTAACTTATATTGTTAACAGTGTCGTTATTACTATATCTATTATCAGCATTGTTTTTGTTGTTGGTTTCATTTATATATTTTTGTTATGTGTTTTGCTTTTTTACTCTCTCAAAAGGTCTTGAAAATTTGCAAATGTGCTAAAACACTTAAGCAAGTTCAAATTGTTTCTCATGATATCAGGGTGAATTATTTTAACTAACAAACAATAAAATGACAAACATTTATCTGAACAAACACAACAACTGAAATACCCCACAGGGCAGTTCTAACCATATTATTTTCCACAACACTTTCCCTTTTTTGGCATGCCACACTGCATGTGCAAAGATAACATACTAGCTAGCAATCTTGCTAAATTTAACTATGGTTTTGAAGGTTGTACCAAATCTGGACAGAACACCAATATCTATCATGGCGGACCTTATGGGTCCATGAGGCTGTTTCCCTATGAGATATAAGGCATGTATAGACATTGTCAGGCATTTTGGAGCAATGGAATGCAGGGAAAATTATGTTGACTTTGGGCATGGCTTGTAGCACCATCTATGGCCGTACATGGTCCACCAGCAGTCTTGAAGTAGTGAGTGACCTGTCATTGGGCTAAATTTGTAAAAAATCAGGCCAAGGACTTTATAAGATATTAAGCCATTTCACATAGACATATTAATAATGAAAAGAACAATACTAACAAAAATGATAAGATACACAAATGCGATAATGTCTAAATATCAATGCTAAATATTTATTTTTTCAGGTTTTTTAATAACTATACTCACACACACAAACTTGCCTTTATCTGATCTTCCTCTGATCTCTGATCTTTCAGAGTAATGCCTTTGTCAGTCTCCAGTGGCTCTCCACAAGGAGCTAGTATGGAAGTAGTTTGGTCTCTGAGGTGAGCAGGAGTCAGACAGCTCTAAGCCCAGTGTCGGGCCTGATTCGCCAGCCTTGGGCCTGATAGCCTGGTAGCCTGCATGGCATTGCTTCCAGAGAAGACCCAGAACCCACCAGGGAAGACTGCTACCCATGGACCGCCAAAACACAAGCATGCTCTCCAGATGTCTTTCTTTCCGTTTATGACTTTGTTTATCATGCCTTTTTTCGGAGCTGTCATATTCTTCTCTCGATTGGGGCCCCTATAGTGCCAGGTCATTCTGCCTCATGCATTAGATGTGGAGGGATGTACAGAGATGGTGTAGGCGGTATAGCTCAGTGGTAGAGCATTTAAGCCCCTAAAGCTATGTGTTTTGGTAGTCCGCTGTTCTATAAATCTCCCTCCAGGCTGACCCCATTGATGGATCTAGGAGAACCCAAGAACGTTAAGAGAGGGCTTGTCTCCTCTCTAACCCCTTTCCTTATCTGATGTATCCTTCTGAGGAGGATACAAATGTGTCTTAGTGTGAAATATGGTTTTCAGAGCTTAGTGAGAAAACACAAGAGACAAAGTAACACTAAAACACAAGAACCACCAGCTGCAGAGAACAGGTTTGCACCTGTGACATAGTATGCTGCTTAGCTGCTGCCACTCCACCCTGTCCCAGAGGCCTAACATGATATTAGTTTGAAGAACTCATTTGGTATTTGGGGATGTGTGACTCACACAAATGAGTGAGCACTGTCACCTCAGCAGGGCCAATCCAGTCTCCACTTCAGCTTCTGGTTTCAACAGGAACATAAACAAATCTCTTTCCCTCTATACCTCTCTCTCTGACTCTCACTCAAAAGGTCTTAAACTCAGCTCCCAGGCCACAGAGCCATCAGATGTTCCAGATAAGGGTATCCTGTTCAACTTTTACGATAGCGAAGTCAACCAACAGTTATCATTGTAGAAGCCTCTTACACCTCAGTCAGCTAGGATGTTGGTAATAGCACCAACACCACGTACCGCCAAACAAACAGCAATGGGCCAGACCTTTTCTTAAAATACTATTCTTTTCAGGTCAGATTAATAAAATATGTCATTCGTATGTCAACCAGCTCAGACCCATGGTATAGGCATCTGTACATCCTTTCTGTCTTCGCATTTGAATAGTTGTTTCAGCGACAGCCACAGACCACTCTGTAAATGCAGGAGCTGTAAAAGAGCTCCTGTTTAAACAAGTAATGAGCTGAGAAAAACATGACCACAGAAACCACGGTCACGCCTGATCCGGTTACTGCTAGAAAGCAGCCATAGCTTGGAGGTGAACCTGTCTATTTGTTTGTTTGCCTAGCACATGCCCCCATGCAGGACTCAGCCACTGGCTCATTAGACACATCCATGTTTACACAGCTGGAGCCAAACTTAGTAGATGCAGTTCAAGGTGAAGAAACTTGTTTCCTGAAGCTGGTACAGCCGCAGAACTAAGGCAGTTTTTTTGGTGGGGTGGGCCTATGTGGACTTCATAGCATTATCTTTCTCTTCTCATGTCCATTGAATTATCATCCATCCACTCCTGAACATCCCTTCCTCCTTCCTGCTTATAGAATCCACTTCTCCACCTCTCCAGACCCTTCCTCTTCCCACACCTACCCCTCCCACTCTCATACCTCCACTGAATTCCCTTTGCACCCACAGACCTTCCTCCTCCTCCTCTCTCCCACCCCTACAGCTACACCCTCCATTCCACCATACAAAAGCCACATGGAGGGTCTGCTTCTAATCTCGCCTTTCTGGGGTCTCGATTTGTTTTGCTTGTCCTAAGAGCCACAATGCAGTCCCAGTGCCCAAGACCCACTCAGTGGAGATTTAATTAGAGAAGAGTATAAGAACACAGAGGAACTGAAATTTGACATGGTGTGTTTAAGAGGCTGGCTAGCATTTGGCACAACAGGAGACCAGCATATAATACAGCTACACACTGAGAGAGACTTAGAAGTGGAACAAGGAAGAGAGAGTAAGATAAAGGGAGAAAAAGAAATAGAGAGAAAGAGAAGGATGGAGAGTGAGAGGGGAAGAAAAAAGAGGAGAATGGGGGAGACAGAGAGAAAGGAAGTGAGCGAGCATGCAAGCTGAATGCTGAAGGCACCCCAAGATCTCAACTGCATGTGATTCATTAACTAACACGTTGCCATGGGAATGGGATCTGATCCAGTGATCCAGTTTCCTCACAGTGGGTTACACCTCTTGGCTGGTTGACATTCTTTCTTAATGTTTTTCCCTCACGATTGTCTGTTGGAGAGGTAACAATATCGTGTAAACACACAATCATTATACTTGGTCATCATATCATTCAGGAACTGTTTGTTTCATAAAAAGAGCCTGGACAAGATTAGGTGACTTATTGAAAGGGACATCTTAGGTCAGAGGAAACCATTGTGCTAGGAGGGATAGAGAGAGACAGAGGAATGGGAAGGAGGGACTGATGTAAGGAGAATTAACAAGCGTTTGTGCTTGAGTGACCCAGGCCAGACCCTGTGTGATGTAACTAGAACTAGAGCATTCCTTGGACTAGCTCCTCTAACTACAGGCCTTGCCTTATTAGCTTGATCTGCTAAGGGAGATAATGCACAGCAAGACTCAGGTGGGTTTGATTACAACCAAGACCACAACACCAGATAGCCATTAAAGCTATTGGATTGCCATTCTCTCTTTTTTTGGAAGTGTGTCTACTTAACTCTCACATCATCAGTCTATAATACTTTTCTTGAGTGTACTTAAGCACCTTCTGCCATTATGAATTAGCTCACAGAGCCATGAAAGCATTTTGTATATGTCACACGTCATTGCATTGCTCATCAGTATCCTATGCTCACTCTCTTGCCCAAATGTGGAGTTCAATCTCAGGGTATTCCTGCCTGACGCACACAAACAACCACCTCTTGAACACCACTTTAAACTCAGTGAGCGGTCTTTATGTTCAGGCGTGAGTTGAATTAGACAGAGCTATGGTGGCTTAATTTGTTTTCGTAAGGGTAAGATATCAGACAGATCTTTAGACTTGAAAATCAAAAAACAATACATCTAGTATCATTTACCTGTGTGGTCGGCCTGTCGCTTGTCTTACCTCCACTTGCCTAACACTTGCCTAATGCTCACTTGCACCTGGGGTTGAACCTGCCACTTCTGACTTCCCAAGAGTGACCATTACTAGCTACAGCAACAAAAAGATAGTGCTTCAATGGTTGGCCTTATACATAACTGAGGAGTGAGTTTACCTGATTTAAACCTCTACACATCAATCTGTGTTTCCATACAGTATGTCATCATAACCAAAATTTTCCTAAAGTAGCTTCAATTTAATTATCTTCCAAGCTACTCTGCTGCATCTCAGAAAAAAATGTCAATTTACAATTTTCAAGTTCTGGACTGCACCTCACAGGTCAAGTGGCAGACAGGTTGTCTATCCTCCTGCCTGCAGACCCAGAAATCAAAATGATCTGGACCTCTGGACTTCCTAACTGCCTGGTCTTCTAGCCACACATCCATGGTCTACTTGTAGGAAGATTAGTTTATTCCTGAGTAAAACCAGTTCCAGTTGAAAGCTTCGACATAGTGTTTAACTATCCCTTTGAAGACTGAAAGGACAGCAGCCATCTGCTTTGAAAGGTGCATCCAGGTTCACCCAGTGTAAAACAGTGTCTTTGGGTATTTGTAAAGAATGCAGATACAGTCCTGTAGCGATCTGGCCAAACATGTGTGCTGGCATAGGCTGATGGGTCTGTAACACATGAGTAGACTCATTAGCACGCAGGCACAGTTGCTTGCATAGGGGTCCAACATAGAGGTTTACAAAGTGTTGTACACACTCACACACACAAACATTCATCAGCTAACCACATCACACCCCTCTGTCAGATAGCCGTATAAAACCTGCACCCAATAAGCCATAGCACCCTGGAACAAGGTGGAAAACAAATGAATACAATAGCCTTCAATGACTTGGAGGCCACAGGGGAAGTTGTGGCCTAATGGTTAGGGAGTCAGGCTTGTAACCTTCAAGTTGCTAGTTCAATTCTCACACCGGCAGGAATTGAAGGTGGGGATTGTGAACAAACAGCACTCTCTCTGCCTTCGATACCATGACTGAGGTGCCCTTGAGCAAGGCACCGAACCCCCAATTGCTAACCGGGCGCTGGAGCAATAGCTGCCCACTGCTCTGGATGTAAGTTCACTGTGTGTGCGTGTGGTTGCCCACTACGCACTGCTGTGTGTGCACTTGGATGGGTTAAATGCAGAGGTAAATTTCAAGTATGGGTAACCATACTTGACAATACGTCAATTCACTTCACTTCACTATTATTTTGTATCATTCTGGGTGAAAGTTGGTTAGCAAAAAGAAAAACTGCTTGAAGTCAGATGTTTTTCAGAACATAGATGAAATTGTTTTAGCCGTGGTGTTCCAGTTGGCAACAGGAAGGCAGTTAAAGATCCTATTAGATGCTCCTAGAATGTTTTCCTTTTCAACTGATACTTTATTTTAAATTAGTGCTTTGTATATTTTCCCATTGAACCATTTTCCACTGTTTGCAATGACAGAAAACACCTGTGTTTTGCTCATCACTGCGCCAGTTTCAACAGAAATATTTCCCTTCATTTTGGGAGCAAGTGAAGGACACTGTGAGTGAGATCGCATCAAGCACATTCTCAAAATCTAACTGCTCACTCTCTCATACTTTCTCATACTCTGCACTGGAAATGGTCATGGAAATGACACACAGACTGCAAAGTTCTTTGAACAAACATGATGACACAAACACAGAACAGCTGTGGATAACATTCCAAATTCCTTGTAATCACAAAGTGAAGACTTACGTCTCCTCAGGACCATGTCTAGGTATACAGGTTTGTAGCTTGGGAGGGACAGTGAGACCCAGCAGCATTGTGTTTGGGCAGATGGGGGAGAATTGACGGTGGTTCCCAAGGGGTGAAATCTACTCTACTGCCACGGCTCCAGCTCCATGTTTATCTTTGAGCTTTATTGGATGTTGATGTTGGCTGCGCCAGGGAACCTTTTGTTTAAAGCTGAGTTTTAAGGAGAGACATGAGAGGCTGGGCTGTGTGGATTTTTCTAGAACAGTCCTCAATGAGGATACAAACCACTAATGCCCGATCATGATCTGAATGCCACATACTGTGGCATCAAAATGTATACAAATGATTTAAACATAACATGAATATTATAGTGGAGGTGAGACTAATAGAGGAGGTGTAGAAAGAAGAGAGACGATGAAATGAAGAGGTAGACGAAGGAGAGAAAAAAGAGTTTTAGGATACATAAGGTGTACTTAAGAATGGTCAGTGTACACCTGAGTCCTGTTCACTCATGACTCATGGTAAAACAATCATGGTCCAATGGCCTCTAACTAGGTCCTGCAAGCTGAGACTGCTGTGCTATGTGGCGTCAAACTGCAGTAACATGGAGAGAGGCAGATGGCGGGACAGTCACTCCCCATGATGTGTTGCTTCTCACCCTGATCACTCGGAGTCCAGCCACCACAATCTACTGGCACGCACGTTTAAATGAAAATTGAAAAAGAGACTGTCCAGATCTTGTGTTTTGGCAGCAGGCAGTTTTACGTATCTATATCAGAGAGCAGCCACAGTTTACAGTGCCGAACCATTTTATTGGAAATGCGTAAGTAAGCATTCTGAAACAAACCGCTGCCCCATCATGTGGATGAACAATTATTTCCAAAATTTGTGTCTTGTTAGCCATGAAATGTGTTTTTGTATATGTGTGTGTATGTGAGAAAGTGTGTGTGCCTGTTTGACCTGGGACAGAGCATGTTTGGCTTCAGCCTTGTGGACAGGCCCCAGCAAAGCCAAACAAATAGGCATATCTTCTTCCCTTGGAAACCCTGGCACACATCAGGATCTGCTGTTTGTAGTTTGCAGCAAACATTATGTTTTAACATTGCACTACACCATGGATTGACATGGGTACTAGCTTCAAACTGGTCAAGAAAATGGCAGAAAAAAAACATTTAATGATTTATCACAATCTCATATTTTGGTTGATAAGACAGCTAAAATTTGACCAAGATGACACAGTGATCCAAGTTGACAACTAGGTATACCTGTTCCAAAACACCTTCTCCATCCGCATTGTGGTGCTCTCCTTCTCAGAGCACTCCGGTATCTCTGGCTGAGACAGATCGAACTTCCACCTACAGCCTGATTATTTTTTATCATAGGAGCCTGATATATACTATTCCCCAGTAAGAGAAGAGAAGAGTCGAGAGCAAACAAAAAGAAAAAAGAAAGGAGAAGAAGCTTAATCCGTCAATCCGTCTCCATCCCTCCTAAACATATAATGGTTGTGTAGTTGCGGGGATGAGAGACAGTTTGATATGGTCATACTGTAGGTGAGGAATTTATGTATGAGCCAAAGCATATACTTGGCTCTGCCTCTTGTACACAATCTTCCTAATTAAAACTTCCAAATCTGAGTGAACATCCCCCTGCCCCACAAACACACAAGCAAATCAAACACACACAAACACATGAACAAACCAAACAAACACACAAACTAATCAAACACACACAAACACAGTCATATACACACATACATACACACACTTTGTCGCTCTGCCCTGGCTGCAGCCAGTGAAGCTAAGGTGATGATAAATAGCCAGTATCAGTGGATGCCATCTTTCTCTCCTGTCATCAGCACCATGGCTGGTCAGATGGGGGTGGGTACTGTTCTGCGGCCCCTTTTAAGGCCTGTGCCAAACGTTGCCCTCAAATTCCTCTCTTCTCAATCTCTTTATGCTACATTTATTACTTGCACTTAGATGGTATCCTGGAAAATCACAGACTTTTTTCTCCCCTTGCGTACTTGACGAGGTTGGATTGCAGTGACTCTGAACTCAGCGGATTCTGGAATAAGGAGAGGTGCTGACAGCTTCTCTTCACCCCTCATGACAGCATTCCTCCCTCCTCCAGCTGTGCTCGTGTTTTTAACAGATAGGTGTTTGTTTTTTCATACAAGGGCTAAGTCTGTTTGTTTGTTCTTGTAGATAAACGAAACAACTGGAATGCATGCAGGTGCTGGAATGAACGCAGGCACATAAAATAGACAAAAATAACTTGGTCGTTGCTTGCGGCTGTTCTATTATTGGTTCAAGATGGTCACAGCACAGCATGCACAATAAATATATTACTCCCAAACTGTGTTTTATTTAAAAAAAAAACATTCTTATGCCAAATTGATCAACAACAATATTGTTTTTTAGTCCATACAGACATTCTAAAGATTAAACACTTGCTTTTTCTGCACAGCTTATACAATGTCTATTGTGCAGAACTTGTATGGTAATGCACACCAAGCAAGCACACAGGTTAAGGTTTGGTTCAAAAAACGAATTATTCTGTTTAAGATAAGGGTTGGTGCTTGATTTAATTGTTTTACAGTGAGAGGATTAGTATGTTTGTAACTTGCAACATTCTGGATTCACTGCTCTTACAGTAAGATGCTGAGACTGTACATTGAAATTATGCACTGACACACAAAACCAAATTACACAGATTCATTATGTAACCTCTGGGAACCTAATTGGGTTTAGGGACCATCAATTCAGAGAATAATTCTGAAATTAGTGAATCAATTGTTGTGGATCAATTATTTGAATATTCCACCCTCATGTTGAAGCTGGCCACCATAGCGTCTGGGCAAATTATGTGATCATAATATCACAGTATTTTCATTTTGACCAAAATGTTTGCTATGATTCTGCAGTAGTTAAATGGTACTCAAGGGGGGAATCCCATCAACATAGATAAAGGAAAAGACAGGCTTATTTCGTCAAGTCTCGCTTACTTTAGCGAGCCTTCCGTTCCATTAAAGTGTCTTATTCTAGTTCAGGCTACGTGACCATGGCAACTTCGATTTCTGAACTAGCCTGTTATGTGTCAGGCTAAAAGTCGAGCTAAACTAAGATGTGTTGCAAATTTTGTCTAACAGACGGAAACAAAAGACAGTTCCATGGAGTAGATGTGTATTAATTTAAATAAAGGAGTTTACAGATAATGTCACTGTCACTGTTTTCAAAGCCATTGATTCATTGATATAAACTAAGGCCTAAAGTGAGCAGCGCGTCTTGAAGTTTTATCAATTATATCAATTTTGGCGTATCGTTTTTAAACCCAGTAGATGAAGGTTCTCATATATATATATAATCTTACATTCTCTTATTTGTTCATTTCCGTCCTTAAGAGAAAGCATTTATGTAAATTTATATTTACATTTATTTATATAAATACTTGGCAAAGGATGGCAATGAAAAAATAAGAGAGCAGCCTACCACCCTTAGTAGAACGTAGTAGAAAGGAGAGTTCACTTTAACAGTAGAATGGATGTTATACTGTAGATGCCCCACTGTCTGTCATTCACATTGGGATGTATGTTTGAGTGCCCAGGATGCAACATATTACAGTGTGCCGTCTACAATAAAATAAAAACTTGTCTTAATGAGTGCATTGATAGTAGCTAAAACGTGAAGCAGTACCCTAAAAGCTGCCCTTACAATGGTCTAAACTTGACGGTTTCAATGGCCTTACTTCCAATTTCTCATACAACATGCCAACTGTAATGACACTTGGAGTGGTCTCCCATTCCAATTGTTACACTGTCCCCCAGTTGTGCAGTAGCAGACCTTTTTATTTTTCTGCCCCTGCCCTTCAAACAGCCAGTCTGCCACTGTGCAAGCCCCATGTGGACCTGTTAAGACAGACTGTGTTGGAAATCTTTCCATAGTCTAAATGTACAGGTGTACACTGTCTGCCAGAAAATAATTGGATTAAATGTGCATTTGTAATATAATAATAATAAATTGTTAGTCATGCTAAACCATTTTAAATGTTAAAAGCTACAGTTTGGGTCTTCTTCTGATTGTCCTTCTAATATGGAAATCTGTGCTGGGTCTGTATTTCAGTGAATCCCCATTTAAATTATGGTTTATCTTTCCTTTTTATTTGAATGCTTATCTTTTAATCTATCATTTAATAAATGTGTGTAGTAAAGTTATTTTAAGGTAATTGATCAATTTTGTTCAAAATGTGCAGACAAAAACTTTTTCAGCCAACGTCAAGTGCAAGCTGGCCTGTGTTTTGAAATCCATAATATTATTTAAAATGTCTGCCACATTCTTTTTTGGCCATTATTCTCATTCTCCTGTTGAGAATATTGGCCAGTAATTAGGCTACTGAGGCCAGACCACTCTCAGACAGCTCATCAAATGACAGTAATTATCAGTTGGCCTAGATGCATTAGTTATGTAAAGTAGATATGGTAGGCCTACAATTTATGCATTTAAACAGTCGTACTGTTGACTTCCTTGGTGTGTTAATTGCGGCAATACTTTTTTACTATTTTTTTTTACATTGCTGAAAACAACACCAAATTACAATTTACGCTTTGATTTTTGCAACACGACTACTCTTTTCAACAATCACCTGATCTGGGCTGCTTCTGTTCTCCATGTACACGCACAATTGAAGCTTATTGAAGTCTACCTTGAATTAGTGTTGCTTGTTAGTGGAACGGAACGTTAGTGGAACAGGTTGAGGCTTTAGTCTAAGTGAGGATTTCTTGTGTAAGCGCGGCTTTGTTAGCGACGTTGATGGAATACCCCCCAGCATCTTTGGGTTCCACGCATTCTGTCTCGGAGACAGCTGAGATAGACCGAAATGGAGAGAGGTCCAAGAGAGGGTTCAGGACAGATGGAGAGAGAGTTAAAGAAAGAGGGTCTGACAGAGTTTGTACGAGAAATGGATAGGTGGATGGAGGTGGAGATTGGGTGAAGAGATTGGAAAGAGAGAGTGTGCGGAAGTGATGAAGTGAGGGAGAGAGAGGTGGAAAGAGGATGAGTGAGGTTAAGAAAGTTCTGGACCGAGAGGGCAAAATAAGGAGAGACAGAAGGAAAGAGATGGAGAGAGGGTGAGAAAAAAAGTGGAAACATCCTTGCATTCTTGCCTTCTAGTCCCCTGCCCAGAGTTAGGGGACCCACAGGGAAACATATTACCTTCTCAACATTGTGTCACAATCAACTACTCAGTATGTTTGTGTGGATCAGGAAGGACATGGAGGGGACAGGAGCCACTTGATTCTCATAGTCACACAGCCAGAATTCTTTCACTGGCCAACCCGTTCCACGAAACAAAGCATTGTAAAGACTGTGGGGTGTGTGTGTGTTTGTGTGTGTCATTCTGCTCGTTATTCAGGGACCCAGGAAACCCAGGAACCCAGTGGCTTGGGCTCACCTGACCACCTTCAGAAGGTTTGCATGTCCACAGGTCAACGTGGAGCCTCACAGAACACTCTGAGTCAATATTACTAACATTCAAACTTGTTACTGTTACTATTAATATGTTGTATTAATACATCATATTCATACGTCGTATTAATAGCAAGCTAACATGAGAAACATACTGACTAGTAACTAGTATACAATGACTAGTTATATTGATTAGTGATTGATTTAATTACACAGGAGGATCAGTGATTAATGTAAGCACACAGGAAAGTGTTTTGTTTACGTTGTTTACTGAATCAGGAGCCAAACCTACAAAATGAATCATCCTTCATATCTGTTACTCTATTTTTTAAAACCCTATGGTAGGTCTACCCCCAAAAACGTTGGTTTGTCCTTGTGCAGGTATTGCGATGCTTGTCAAGACAATTAAATCATTGGCTGAACAACCACGAAGGTACATTCCCTAGGAGTCTTTCACAGACCACTGCTGTAACCACGAGGTCCAAAAGGAAGTACCACATCCGTTTAGATAGAAACAGATCTCGGAGGCCAAGACTGTTACTCTATGTAATACTTTAATGTTGTCAACACACATACACACTCATGCACACTGACACGCTTGGAGTCAACCAGATTCAGAGTGTGAGTTGATGAAGTGAGGAACTCAGCATTCACATTTTTAGAGATTCAAATCCATATAATTATTTTTAAGCCTCACCCACTGAGGTCTACCAGTAGGGCAACAAGAAGCATGACCATGAAAAGAAGGGGGAGTGGGGGGTTTAGAGTTAGGGAGTGCGATCAAAGTTGTTGTCCCTTTGTTCGCCGATTGGCCTGCCAAAGATTTGTTGAACAAAAAACAACCAAAATGAAAATTGAGTGCATAAGAGGGTGGCGCCAGGCTATGCATTGGTTACTGGGACCAACCAAATCACTTAATTATTAAATTATTCCATGCACATGGTGGAGTCGGTCTCATCGAGTTGTGGATAAATTAAGTAAGCGATCAAGTTTGTCCACAATAGTCCATAGTCTTGAATAGATATGACAACCTCCATATGTCCTATATTGAGTAAGAGGCATTTAAATTCTTATTTAAGAAATTATATCAGTATTTTGTGGGGAGATGAGAGAAAGGGTTCAGTTTGATTTCTGTGATTGACACATTTTGTCTCATTACGATTTAACCCGAATCTCCATTAATTGATTTTAAGATAGCAGAAAAATGGGGATGGTTGGGATGTGGGGAGGGTGGATAGAGGGAGGGAGTGAGGGGGTTGAAAGGGGCTATGTCTGGACAGAGGAAATTAGAAGGTTAAGAGTGGTGGATAAGGGAACTGTGGTATTTAGAGGGGGGTGAAGGTGTGATTGTATAAACGATGTGACCAGATTCAGGTCGTCCGCAGTGATGTGGTGCGAGGGCCCTGGAATCCTGCTCTTGGGGCTGCCTATGGAGAAATTAGAAAGGCCCTGGCTGCACAACCATCCTGGAATCTCCACACCCCATCTCCTCTCCCTCCCCAGCCTTCATTTCAGGCAGCCACCATGCTGGGGGTGGGGGAGGGGCCACAAGAGTCTTCCCTACCCTCTCTCCGGAGCCCCAGAGAGAGGCTTGATTTATAACACTTGTGCCTGGGAGAGTGGGAGTAGCACACTCTTTCACGTTGGTTCTGGAGTATGACAAGGAGAAGAGGGAAAAGGGTGGCGGAGGAACACACACAGAGGGAAATAAATTAAAAAGGTTTCCAGTGTCTAAGAGGAAGGGATGAAGGGGGCACAGGGGATGAGGAGAGGGAGGAGTGTCCCTAGGTGTTCCTGTAGATGACAGATAACTAGGAACTTTTTAACATCCCTCTCGCTCTCTGTGTCACCTGCACTCCTTTGATTGTACTGTGTGGAAAGAGATTATACACTGATGTCATTGGGTTCCCTGTCAGAGTCATCAATGTTGATGTAACCTTTGCCATGGGCTGATGTAGAAGCCCTCTGATAGTGAACATTACAGTACAACTAATTCAAAACACTCTATCTGGCATTAGTTCCCTGTGAACACTAGAATGCTGCGCTGGTTGGGAGGATACTGAAGATTATTTTGGTTTGCTTTCTACGAGAATGAGAATGATTGAAGAAGAGTGAGAAAGAGAGAGACAGAGATTTTGTGCATGTGTATGTGTGTGTAAGAAAGTCCTGAACTGATAGACTGGACCCCATAAAAAAGCACTTCCTCGCTAATTGAAAGGGGTATCATTCCCTCAGTGGTAAAAACAAACAGAGCAGAGGAAGTGAGGGCACTCATTTTTGCTCCTCTCCCTACCCCCCTTTTTTACTTGAGGTTTACGTGTATGTGGGCATGCGTCTGTGCTTACCATGAATAAACACTGTAAATGGGGCTGATTGTAAATGCCATTCTTGGCTGCTTGTTTTCATGAACAGAAAAGAAAAAGAAAGATTAGAGAGAAGAGGAGGTATTATTTATGCATTTTTAGCTAAATATCTGCAGAAATATTAGCAGCACACTACCCTCAAAGGTATTGGATGGTTACATATACTTGTAGTAGGATTAGTATGATTGCTGCAGCTGCTGTGTACACCTTGAACCTGATACCTTAAACCTCAGATATAACATACTTACAGTACCTTCTTTTAAAGACCTGCAACTATATAACTGTGGTAAAATATGTTATGTGTAAAGGTCCTTCCCTATGGAACCCTTCCTTGTTAACTGATAGAGCGACTTTCATCTCGCTCTCACTTCGGACAAGACCTCCCGCTCAATTGAATGCTTTATAAACGGCTCTCCATTGCGTAATGTTAACATCCATTCAAAGGAGGAGGTGACAGGAGGAGGAAAAAGAACAGGAGGGAGAGCAGGAGGAGCAGCCCAGATAGGTGGTTTTAAAAGGCTGCTTTGCCCTTGTCGGCTCTGTCTGCCAGAGAGACCCATTAAGCTTAATGGTGGTCTAGAGTTACCATCAGGATGTTCGACTGCTATGGCTGAAAGGTTTGTGTTTCCCTTTTACATCTCCTTCAGAATCACAACACCCGGGAAAAGGGAAGCAGTGTGAAAGAAAACAAAACAAATGACAACAAGAGGTAATCTCACAGAGAGAGAAATAAAAAGAGATAGGAAAGACTAGAAAGAGGGAGGGAATTAGGTAGAGAGAGAGAGAGAGAGAGAGAGAGAGAGAGAGAGAGAGAGCAAGTGTTGACATGACCTTTTCCTTAAAGATGTAACCTCATGGTTTATTCTGGGGATTCTTGGAACATACTATATGGAGCTCATGGTCAGATATTGGATTTATAATGTAAAAGGTGATGTATCCTCTTCCTCATTTTTGCATTTGTCACTACTATCATCATCATAATCATAATTTGATCATCAGAGCTTGACGAATAGAGTTTCTAGCTTCATCTGGATAAGAAAATGGCTGACTAAGTTGTATACTATGCAGATAAATGGCAGCGTGCTATACTCAGCTTCCCCCTTTCACCTCTACACAGACGGCAGTTGAATTTAGACGCCAGAGAGGAGACACTGTCCATAGAGCTGAGTTTGTCTGTTCCATAATCATATTTACCTGATGACTCAGCAACCCACATAATCATAACTCAGGCATCTGTATCATGCTAAACGGCAGCTAGCATTAGCACAGGCTTGCCATCTAATCAGTGTGTCTGTCAGCCGCAACCTATCACGACTCGGACCCCAGAGATGAATCTTCCTAAACATGAGGAAGAGTTACGGGGTGCTGAGTCACCTGTTTCCTGTGACAACAAGTCGTTTTTTATGGGTGGCTGGCAAAGTGGTGAGCTCACTCAGACTTTAAACAACCCATACTGTACACACATACACATATTCACTTACACAGTCCTGTCAATGTTAGAAGGGGACATCGTTGGCTTTTGAATGGGATGAACTTTGTGATATCATGTTATGAAATTGCTTAATGTGGTGGAAGCCTTCTTTATAAGCCCTCACATCCTACTATACCCACCATCTCTCTTACACTCCAGTCTGGGCCTCTGGGTCTTCTCTCCTAGTGAGGTCAGCAACACAGCATCTGTCCAATTTTGAGACAGATGGGGATCCATTTACCTGATATTCCACTATGACAGCTCGACACAGGCAAACTTAAACACTCAACTGGGTTGGCTGAATCATCCACTGTTCTCTTCTTTTACTTCATTCACGTATCCATCCTCTATTTCTCTGTCTGTGGGTCAGTCAGACTGTCTGTGGTCTACCTGCCAGTATTTCCACTTTTACTGGGAGATTTAACAGTTTGTGGGAAAGAGGGAAATGGCACACCAGACACTATAAAAGGCCATATTTTTCCACTCTCTGTTACTTCAGCCCGGGAACTGTTACTGCTACATACTTAGATACATTAAATAAAATCAGTGTTACCTTATAGAAAGCATGGGGCTGGAAGGCAGGGCATAGCATAACATTTAGACAGATGATGACGTGATTGCGGACATCCCTGGCTGCCAAAATAAAACTTAGATTAATTAACTTTTGTTTCACTTGTGGGGTTTATGAAGAACTGAGATACTTTTGGTTATTGGAGTTGAGCGTTAGCCAATATTCCCACCACAGAAGGAAGAGGATAGACAAAAAGAGAATGAAAGAGAAGAGCTGAGGTAGAGAGCCATCCCACATCTTCAAAAAGCCCAGTGTTGACGGTACAAGGGTCTCTTCCCTTTTCTCCCTTCCTCCCTTAACTCAGAGTTTTCCTCTATAACCTCCACCCTACCCATCACCCCCCACACACATACACACCCTCACCACCTTTAACTCAACCCCATCCACCAGACTCAGGACCCCAGTTGGATGCAAGTAAACCTTACCATCAGGAAAGTACAGTAATCCCCTGACCACTAATCTGTAGGTGGTTTAGCCTATCACGTGTAGTTCAAGTATGGATGAGAATGAATGAGTATGAATACTCATACTCTTACACTGCTCACACGCATGCATGACAAACTTCTCATTAAATAATTGTATATCATAATTGGTTTACAGCATCATAATTTGGTGTCAAGAGTGAAATGCAGGAAGAGAGAAGAAGTGAGACAAACAGATAGAGGAAAATTGACAAAGTGAGAGGAAGTGATGGGAGTCACTAATAGAAAAGGATGGAAAGAAGAGATACGTAGTTGGGAGCTGTAGTGATAAGAGACCCTGCCATGGTCTGATTAATGACCTGAGAGTAAATCTCTGGCTTAACTGAGTTTTAAACTTTGTCACTTGTGATGAACGAGTAGGTCACAGACACAAACACAGAGACACACACACTCACACATGTGCAGTAATCCACCGTTCCTCCCTCCCCTCCCTCTCAGTCATTACCCAGAAGTCTCCAGTGACAGCCACTCGCTCCAACTTCTCTCCAACACATCTCAAGGTCAGCGATCATTTAGGCAGAGTATGGACCAGTGTTGGGTGAAGGTTGGGGTATGGGGTCACTTTGTAGAAGAATACTTGTGATAATGATGTTCCTTAAAGAAGGGAGAATGGGGTTGGATGGGGTGGGTTTTTTGTGTGAGGTAAGGTCTAAGCTGTTAACAGTAATGACCAGAGAGGCCAGGCATTGACAAATGGAACTGACAGTTCAGGGGTTGGCGGGCTGGCTTCCTACATACCAGCTGCTTAGAAGGAGCAGGATGATAAATGAGAGATATTGACATCCCATGAGGTATATTGGTCTCAGATGCCCTGATATGGTTTTAAATCAGTCAGGATGTGTGTGACACAACCTTCACAGATGATGTCGATTCCTGTCAGCCCCTCCATCTGTTAGGACTCTCCATATATGATAGAAGAACTTCTTGTTTCTTACTCCAAAGACCACCCAGGTTCATTAAACAGACCTCAGGAGGGGGAGGTTTTAACTGATGGTCTGTAATCTTTGACATATATGAGACAAGCATGGAGGATCAAATCGTTAAAATTATTATTTTACTAACTAATTTAAAAAAAAACGTGTTTGTCCCCATATTGTATAAACACCACATTTTATCTGAGAACCAGTTAATAAAAAGCATAAACAAAAGGGTTCACACACCAAAGGGTTGAAAACACTTTTATGTTCTTAACAGACTTCAACGTATTTTGTCCTACCAAGTAAATTGTGTTTGCTTTTTTGAAAATGTCTCCTGATGCTTCTTGTCAAAGTATTTTATTGTCAAAGGCTAGTTCCAGGGTGAGGCCTCTGACCTGGCACACCAACAATGACTCCCTAGGACACCAACGCTACATCTGTGGTGCAGCCATCCAGTAAAGTGCTGCCATGGAGAGAAGAGGGGAGTAAAGTTGGGAGGGAGGAGCAGAGGAGGGAGAAGGAGAATTGGAGACCAGTTGGTGGTGAAAGAGTTCTCACGCCCTGTAAGTGTGTGTGTGACTGTGTGTGTGTGTTTGTCTGTGTGTGTGTGTGTGTGTTTACAGCAAAGCAGGGTTGGAACATGTGGCTACCATTATCACCAGTGTCCCCCGTGGTCAGTGCTAAGGACCTAGGCAGTGTGTGGGCCATGCACAAGCTGTGCTAGCCGTGTGGGAGACATGTGCTAAACGTGTGTTAACTATGCTGGAATCATACCGTATGCTCACTATAAGCAGCGATGGGAAGGTACAGTGCCTGGTTCACCCCCAACCACAAAATAGACTCCAAAACACACATGCTCTGTTTATTACTGATAAACCTACAGTACTGTAATCCACCTACATACACATACACATTGTTTTATGGTTCTCTCATTGCTGTAATAAAGTTATTGTATTTCTTACGCAAATGTACTTTAAAGCATCTCTGGCAAATCCCTCACTAGGGAAATACAATTCACAACTGAACTGTTCATGCAAGGATTATGTAAACACACAGTAAGTGAAAAACTATACAGTGCAGTAAATCAACTATTTGTTGAATGCTTGCATGTATGCTAATGTTTGTGGGTGGTATGTTTCTCATTATAAATGACTGCATGGACTTCATTCACATCAATGACCAATTAAAACCAAGCTACTCTCTTCTTGTTTTGTTTGAGAGAGATGACCACTGTCTTGCAATCACATCCTGACATCTTGATGTCCCTCAGGAGGCGATGAGAGGAAGGAGTGTCCACCTGTTTGACCACCGGTCTTCTCTAGAGGTACTTTGAACAGGAAATTACAGCAGGGACACAGAGAGATAGAGAGAAAAAAAGGAGAGAGAGAGTGAAGATGTGGAGGAAAATGGTATATCATATCCCGTGTTCTTATGTTATTCGCCAATCAACAGAACTCTCACTAACTCTCAATAGAAATAATCTTTCAATACTAGTTAGTATGTTTTCATGTGGATTTACTGTTGATTGAACAGTAGAGTGTGCTTATTTGTCAGGTTAAATGGATGTTCAGTGTCAGGAGAAAGTATTGTGGTGACACTGCCCTGAGAGTAGTCATGGGCTGGGGGCTGTGTATGTCTTTCTCTGTAACCGTTGCAACACCTTTACTGCCTGACTGTCATTATCTATGTTTACTTTCTTGTGTCCTATAAAAGTGGGTCCTCTGGCCTTCCGAACTGAGATAGACATGATTGACACCTAAGCCTAGTTTTGTGTTGTCATTTAGATGCAGATTGATAATCCAGAACTCGACTGAATTTGGTTACTCTGTTATTGAAGAGATGGACATTTTCTGAATCAGACAATAGAGAGATGGAAGTGTTCTTTGCCTCCTTGGCAGCCTCTACTCTCACAACAAAAAAGCTTTTATTCAGATAATTCAAACCCAAAGGGTATGAGAAACAACCAGAAGGAAGTTGACCTGATCTGACTGGCTTTACATTTTACTCTTGCATAAGGGACAGTTGAAAAGAGGGTAATAGCGAGAACAATGGGTTAAAAACTCAGGTCTTCTACCACTGGAATAAACAGCATGGGTGAAGCAACCTCAATCTGTTACCACGGTCTCAAACCACTTCAAATACAAAAGCTAAAAGTATACTTCTCAGCTATTCAGCACACAGTCAGTCAAGAAGTATATGTCTGTGTTAGCGACTGTATGTTTTTTCAATTCACTTCATTTACTTCTGGCCTAATTATTCCCATGTCTGATTTGGAGTCTGAAGTCTCTCTCTTTCTCTCTCTGACTTCATTCGTTGTGCCTTCCATTTCTCTAGTTTCCTGCTGTTGGTAACCTACTGTCAGTCCAGTGACAGAGAAAGCAGGCCGAAGATGGATGGTTGTCTGATTGTGACATCTTAAACCTGTTTCCTCCAACTGCCTGTTTATTTGAGTCTCTGCACACTGATATTGCATTTGGAGAAAGTTTTCTTGAACGGCAGCTACAGGAGAGTAAATATTATTAGAGTATCCACTGAGACATGAAATGTAGTTTTAATTACAACTGGTGGAACATGGGGGTCTGACCTGCAGGCATGTGAACAAAACACATCGTGGAGTTTGTATTTGTGTTAACTCATTTCAGGGAGCAAAAGGCTCTTTGACTGCCTGGAACCAGCGACATAGACCTTAAGGTGGGAGGAGCAGGAAGATGCCTGTGGGAGATCGTCTAGAGTATGTGGACTGGTTTAGGTTTGGGAATGGATATAGTCACAGTTACAAAGACATACACACACATGCACACACACAGCCACAGTCAGACACTCCCTAGATTAGTGACCCAGCTCTACGCTGGTCCCTGGGGAAAGACAACAACGGGGAGCTTAGTGAAAACAAGGCCTCCCCAGAACTCGCAAATGAAAACAATCTAAGCTCCAAGGGGGTTGACGTGTCTGACATACCTGTTACTACCCAGTCTGCTCCATAATTTAATAAGGCGTAAACCAAATGGATGAGCTGCAATAAAGCCTCTATTTACTCTACCGTCTGTATAGTTGTAATCTTATACTGCCGAGTAGCAGAATTTAAGATCTGAAGTGGGCTAAGCATGGGACATACCACCAAGTGGTTCGTTTGCTTGCTTTCGCTCTTACTCGTTCGAGTAATACACTATCGTGCAGGTAAATGACTTTCCCTGGTTCCCCCAAGGTTGACTAGATATATGTGATGCACTGTGATGCAGTGTGCTTGGGTAGGGGAAATATTATAATACATATCCCATACTCCACTCTGGTACACGGACATCAGTTCTTTGTAACTTGAAATGTATGATAGGATGCTCCAATACTGAGACTAAAGTGAGCGTAAGCCAGCCACATATTAACCCTGATGGGGATTTCATGGACTTGAGCACAGCTCAGCTAACTCAGAGAAAGAATTTGTTTTTGTTATTTTGGGTTTTCCTTGTGACAGAACATAATTCCAGTTTGTTGTCTGAATTCAGTTCTACTGCCTCAGAACAGGGGGCCAACCATCAGCTCAAACATAGCCAAGAAGCCTTGGGGAATGCTGTCTGGATTCTATTGGGATTCTCAAGGATCCAGTTCCAAGAAACGAGGATGGAAAGAAGAGAAGAAATTGGAGAATCATTCCCATGGTATTGGAAGTCGTATTAAGAGTCTTCATTGTTTTACAATGGTTTCCCATCCAACAAATATACTTTGCCGCCACTTCATACATAAACGCACACCTTTGTATGCACAATACACACCCTTGTATGCACAAACATATGCACAAACACACACTGCCCTAAAAACACCAGCAGACCATGACACAGACAGGTAGAACATGACCAAGCACTTTGAGGGTTTCTTGCTCATATCCCTGTCAATACATGTTATCTGACATCAATCAATAGCTTTGTCAGCATGGGAGGAATCAGTGCCTAAGCTAGATAATCTTTCCATCACAACCCTTTTCTGATCATTTCTACTGTTATGCTTTCTGACAAATCTGTCTGACAAAGCAAGAACAAATGGTTTTCTAGTCACTTGGTTGAATGAAACGTCTCATTGACTGGAGGAATGTGCATTCAATTTACAGTTTTTCTCAATTGTTTACACACATTTTCTGAAAGCTTGCCTCATGTTCTCAGAACTCTACACACAAATCCCCAAAACACACACACAATGGGCAAAACCCCTCAATTCTCCTGCAAAATGAAACTTTACATTCAAAACAATGTTATTTCTTCTCAAAATGGGATTTTGTTTTCAAATGACACACACAAACCATCATATGTATAGACATTTATAAGAACCATCTGCACACTGATGTGCTTAATGTAAAACACTATGATGAATGTAAAACACTTTCGTCTCCATTCATCATAATGACTTAGGCCCTTTTTTGTGTGTTACATTGTTAGAGTGTACAGTTTGTGTGTTTTCAGTGTTACACTTACTACAGACAGTACACACATAAGTGTGTTGTGAAATATTTGAGAATATTTGTTTTTATGCTCAGAACACACAAATGCACGGTAAAATTGTATTTGATTTTTCCTGCAAAAACAATGTACACAGTGTACACATCCCATTCCCAACCAACACAAAGTTGCACATACACTACATACAAAACAACAGAAGAATTTTCCTGTTCAGGATACAGAACACGTTCCTGACCACCTTGAGTTGGTAATCTTTCAGTTCTGCCAAACAAATAGTACAGTACTGTAAATACAAAGTACGTATACAACTCCTAAATACTTGAAACATACTTTACAGTATCTTTTACAGTCCTACAGAACAGTCCACTGGCAATACTGTACTACTGTACTCATTGACTACTGTATTGATATGCAGTACTGCAATTTTCTAGTGAGAGTAGATTTCTTACCTATTCTCATTTCGGAAAGTCCGGATGATGGATGCTACAGTGTACCTGCTCAAATGTGGCCGTACTCTTTGCCCAGCCTCCCTCATTGTTAGACCATGGTTGACCACATGATCAACCAAAGTGGCTCGGATCTCATCAGAGATTACGGTCCTTGGCCTTCCTCGTCCTCGTCCTCCTCGTCCTCCTCATCTTTGCTCTCACTCCTCTGGCTCTGCCTCTGTTTCCAATGTTGGCATCCATTGCTCCAAAACAGAACAGCTCACCTATTGCCCTTTTATGCTAAAGCTCTGATTGCCAATTGTAAAACTGTGTGACGGGTGTTTGCCCTTGTGATGAGTCAGTGTACATATTTGAATGGCAGTGTGTTCATTGTGAAAACAAGATATTTTCTGCCTGAAAATTGTGCCAAAAGCAGAGAATTGTGTGTAGTGTTTTGAAAAAAGTGTGTTTTAGAACTGAAATTTGAGTGTAAAGCAGGAATTGTGCTTGTGCTCACACAGTTTTACGAACACTTCTGATTTGATATGTTATATAATAAATGTTGATGTTATGAGTAAAGGCTTTTTTGTAATACCTTCAAGCAATGTACTGTAGGGTTTTTTATCAAAGTGACGGTGTATGTGTGTAGGTGTGTGCATGCACCTGAAGGAATGCCCAGTGTGCTCCCGGGGTGGCACCCAGGCGTGGGAAGCCAAGACTCTCAGTCTGTCACACATTCCTTTACCCTGCCCCCCATCCACCTGGGATAGGTGACCCCCTAAACAGCTCCAATTACCCAGCCACTGACAGACAGACAGATTATACAGGGAAGGGGGCTTTACGGGGATGAGGATGGGGATGGTAGGGGGGTTCTGAATGTGGGTGCAGGCGGGTCGGTATAGGTGGGTGGGCAGGTGAGGGGGGATGCAGAATGGGCTTATAAAGATGATGAAGAGACCTGCTGCCAGGGTGGAATTAGAGAGGTAGGAACTAGTGGGGTTGAAAGTTGGGAGGTAGGAATTGGAGTGGTAGCAACCAGTTGATTGATTGAAGGTTATGTCTGGACAGACATGAGAGAGAGAGAGAGAGAGAGAGAGAGAGAGAGTAGAGGTGGAAAAGAAGCAGCAATGATGGGCTTGTTTTAAAGAGGCAGACAAGAGGGTGTGAATGAATAGGGAAGACAGACAGAGGAGGGTGGTGGGGTGAGTCAATCAATCAAGGCAAAAGCATCAATAAAGGTGGTGTAGGTGGAAGGGACCCCAGACAATCAGAATTCAGATTCAGAACTCATCCATTCCACAAACATCCAATTTCCAGAGTTATTGAGTCATCAGAAAACCTCTGAACTGTATTTATTTAAATTAAGGTTGTGTTTCAGAGGACTCCAGCCAAGATGATTTTGAAAATGTTGGGAGCCTTCAAAAGGTTTTGGGGAGATTGAAACAGTAAATTTTTTTCTACAACTTCATTTTGACAAGCTTCACCATTTTTGCCTTGCCTCCTACTAGTACACACATGGTTCTCTCTCTTTATCGCTCTCCTTCTGTTACTGTCAGTTCATTGACTAGTAAAGAGTAGAGAATATATTAGAAGAGTAGAGTAGATTTGTACTCTGCCTGAGCATTTCGGTACAGATTTACCAGCCTGCATATTCTGGTTACAAGTCTACCCTTCCTGTTTATATAGTTAAAGAAAGGCATAAAAACATAGACATAAAACATACAACATAAAAAGGACGGTTTGAAGGGGGAGGGGGGATTGTTTGGGGGAGGGAACCCAGAATGCTGCAGAAAAGACATTTAACAAGTTTAACAATCAGACGTCCACCTCATTGGAAACAGATGACAGCTTCCACTGCCTGGTTCTGGGAGCAAGGAGACAAGGCTGAGGCTGAGACTGGAGTTGAAACTGTGTGTGGGATGAGAAGAAGTGAGACTGACACTGATGATGGTATTGAGGCTGCTGGAAAGCAAATCCCTTCACATGTAATATTTAGATTTCTTCTTTTTTTATGTTATGATGGATGGACAAATGACTTTATTTGATATTTGCAAACAAACAAAAGAGGGTTTCCAAAAAAAGGAGATCCATGTCTGATACTGGCACACAAATGTTTCAAATAGCATATTTTCTCTCTGGTTTGAGTAAATAGGGTTCATGAGAAACATCTTGTTGGTGTCTTTTTTTCCAAGTTTATTGAATTCTCAATCATTTTTTGCAAGGGCTTTAAACTTGAGAAGAATAATCTGAGTATGGATAGAAGAGTAGCCATGGTCTAGTCTATGGATGTACAAAGTGTCTAATGTCTGATTTAGGAGCTTCACATTCCTTATACTTCTCTCCATGCCAGTGCAACTGTGACCATGCCTGTGTTTGACCTAATTTGTGTATGTATCTGTATGTGAGTCTGTATGAGCGAAACCCCTTCAAGATAAACCCTGTGGTCTGGGTTCTTAATTATACTGACTGGCTGCTGTCACCACTTCCATTTGTGATTGGCCATTTGCTCTTTTCAGATGTCACCATGTGTGTCTCTGGTTGGCATGCCTCCGACCCAGACGTGTCCTGTTTTTTATCACATCCTCTTCTACTCATCCTCTTTGACATCTAACTCCTAAATGATGATTAGACACTTTCTCAAATTCATTGATGATGGAGGTCATGTCGGACTGTGGGAAGCCTCTCAGGGAAATTGAAGGAAACCTCTGCATCAAAACTAGCTGAGCAAATCATGTTTATGGCAAATGGAGAGAAAAAATGGATCCTCTTTATTTTCATGTCTCTTTCAGTCAATCTAGCAAAAAATAGTTTGCGGAGCACAGGCTAAACGACAGTTTTTTACTCTATTTTACCAGTTACACTGTACAAGATATATTATTTTACTAAATGCTATTATAGATTATGAATTGGTAGTTTACTACTATACTATACCTGTGTATTGATATTGTCTGGCAAAGTATATGATGTCAAAGAAAGGTTCCTGATTTACCTTATCTGTTAAACCAGTACTGTGCTGACAGGCCCATTGAATTCAGAATATGTAAAGCAGAATGAAAGGTGAGCATTGATATTGGCCCCAACCAGAAGAATGGCCCTTTGGGATATCACACCCGTTCCTCCCCACAGTTGGTTCAGCTGCTTTGCATGTTGAAAGCTAACCACACATCTGCTTTTACTTTATGTTTCGTCTGTAGATAGAAAAATTATGGCTTCTTCCAAAAAACTTTTCCGCCACTGTTTTTTCTCTCTGAATCCCAAGAACAGTAACTTATGTCAAGCAATGGACAGCAGGCGAGAGAGTCTAGAAGATGGTTATGTACTGTAGATAGATAGATGACGGACACAAGTAAAGGAGAGGAGTAAGGGAAAAGTCAGGGTTAAGGATCTGAGGCAAAAAGAAATCACAAGACAAAGAGGGAAAACAGAGATAGTCTTCTTACATTGTGGAATGTGTTGAATCGGATGCACGACAACAGCAGGAGAAAGAGTAGACTTAACGTTTCATTCCTGTATAGCTCTACTCCAGTACCAGCTTATCAACTCTGACTCTCTTTAAACTAAGACATTCACTTGGCAAATAATCTCGCCTGTTTGGCCAAGAAAGATGCCAGGACAACTTTTATTTTAAGGCGCTTTTATTTTCCATTATATCTACACCGTCTTCTTTCTCTGCCTCGGATTGGTGAATACAGAGGCTCTCATCCAGGACCAGCCTGACTCCCAAAACCCTACAGCCCTGGTAGTATTCGCCTTTTTCTCACCCAATTGAACCAATCTGAGACCAGCTTTCAGCCAAGTGGGGAGTGTTGCCAAATGGAGGATAACAGTGAGGTCTTATTCCCCAAAAGAATGATGAACTTTTGACACCAACTTCAGGATATATGTAGACACGGTCTAGGTTTGGGAGCTGAAGCCAGCTGCTGCTGTGTTTAGGGTGCAGAAGCAAACTGTAATTACACTGCTGACATTCAGGCAGGCCCTATAAATAGGCACAGCTAATTTGGCTAGTCGCTGGGACAGGTGATGAGAGAATGTTGATGCTTGATCTGGCACACAGAAGAAATGCCCAACTGTTTGTCCAACGAGTTGTCGGCTATGGGATCAGTATACACACGTCCATAAACAGACCTGCAGACAAATATACATGCGTAGGTGAGCACAAACATACACACATTCAGGTGCACACTATATGCACATCAGGCACCGCCCCCTGACTGAGGACCCAGGTGTGGTGAGAGAGGTTGTTTATTTGGAGTGAACTTAAAAACCTCCATCTTTTTTTCTCACACCTTTCCTCCTCCTGCACTCTCAACCTGCTATACTGTCAGTCCCCCCCCCCCCTCCATCTAACACACAGATTCTCAGAAATTTCTGGAATGTCTCCTTCCTTGCAGCATCATGTTTTTTACACATATGACTGCAATCCCAGATTCCAGGCAATGAAAGGCCCTTGACTGTTTGAGACAGGGACTTGAGAGTAAGACTGGGCTGCCCTGGCCTGTACACCAAACAAGATACCCATTGTTCCTCCAAATTAGCATCGTCCCGGATCTGGTCATGCCTGGGCTCTTTCTGAAGAAGACAAGAGGAGATATGGAGCGCTGAATTGATGGATAAGCTGATGTAGATGGAGATTACCTCCATACATGTTCTTGTCTGCCTGGTGGAGCTTCCGTTTTAATCTTGAATATCAACCAGACAGTTATCTTATCTGTGCTCGACATAGCTTTGGTTAACTTAGCTTAGCATAGCAGCGGATGTACTAAAAGTGGTTTGGCAGTAATGGGTAGTAATGGGAAAAGTGGAAACTAGGAATGGGTATAACTAGTTTCATTAACTTGGGCCTACTATTTTGTACTAGTTTAGTGGTGCTCTCAAACAAACCTTGCAAGGGAGGGTTTTGTTTGCAAAGGAGTCTGTCTTTGACACTATTGTTAAATGGTGAGATTATGGAGGTGGTATACTGGAGAAACTTTGTGGTGTTTTTAAATCAAATGAAAGTGTATTGATATAGCCATTTCGTACCAGAGGTTAACACAATGGCCAAGGTCATCAAACTCTATGCTTGGTCTTGGTTTAGTATATCTTTCTAATTGATTATCAGCCTCTATCAAAATGTTTCTTGACAATGGTTGCAAGGTTACAGTATGTTGCTTTACATTTTGAAAGCTTTTCTAAACAAAAGGTTCAGCCTTGTCTCATCTGAGAGCAGTGTCCCTTAGCCTAATCTGTGAGTGAACTAGACCAGTGTATGTGGTCCTTTGTATCTTACTGTATGTACCGCTACACATCCAGATCCAAAATATGAAATATTTATGACTCTGTGAAATAATGTTCAAGTCTGTGTAGTCTCATAATGACATACATGACAATAATACTAAATCAGATATTTCTTTTCCAGCAGTAGTATTCTGTTTCTGCGAGCCAAGGAAAGATACTGTACACAACACACAAGTTAAACTGAATGAAAGAGAAGATGTATCTGACAGCCCGAAACACTATGTACCCATGTTATATGCAATATGGTTGCAATTGTAGGGGTGGGAAATGAACTAGGTTTGCAATCAGAACATTAAAGGAACATTTCGTTATATATTTTGTTAAACATTTTACAGTTTTAAAATTTACTTCAGCAAATGTTTCAGGTAAGATCATAGGTTTTAACAATATACAAGCTTTTCAGATGTTTTTGTATGAGACAATAGTTCATATACAGTATATGCTTGAGTTGTTCTCATTTAATGGTGGGTGATTAAGTTGTGTGCATATAAATCTTCACATGACTGCGGATAACATGTTCAGAGATTGTTTGCAAGAGGAAATCACTTAAAACCTGAAAGTCAACTAAGCTCGGAAGTTGATTGTCTTGAATCATGAGTTGAAAAACACAAATAAGTTTATTTTACCAACTCCTCCAATACAACACAAAAAGTGCAGCATTTGTTTTTTCTATTCCGTAAGTCTCTGTTACCTACTCAGATCAATTCATTGAATTAAATCACGTCCTTAAATCGACTGAGCCCATGTAACGTGTGTGGAATGTGTCACACTACACTTTCCAAGTAAGTCTGATTGACTTGAATGTACTGTCTTTAAACCACTCACTTTTATATATTTATATATGTATAGAACCATAAATATTTGTATATTCATGTGTAACTTAAGTTTGTCGAGACAGCATAAATCAATAGGCAATAACACTTCAACAGTAACAGTGCTAGTTGTGGGTTGGCTGACTCTTATGGTTGAACAATGCAAGAAGTGTTGGCCAAGTACAAACAGCCTGGCATGTGCGTAAGTTTAGGGGGGGACGCTAGGGACTGTCCCCACCAACATTTTAAAATGCCAAAATTGTTCCCACCAATATTTTAGCGAATAGGAGTTTGCACCAAAAAAAAAAAACATTTCTAACTAATTTGTGCTACTATTTAGATCAATTCCAATGGCTAGGACTACTGTGCAAGAAACACAGGTCAATTGATTGGCTGAAAAACCTTGGATGAGTTTGGAGAGGGTTGTCTGACAAGCTACACGCACGGGAGGAGTGTCAATTAAACAAGGTGAGGATACTTTACTAGCTACCTGTTATTATGGAGTTATTGTGCAGTTGCCAACTGTACATATTGGTAAGTAAAAGGACATATACTTGATTCATTTGATAAGATGCGTTAAGAAATTAGTTGGTACCTTTTGGGTTTACAGTGTGTGGCAGAGAGTATGAGAACATTGCAGATGTAATGCTTCAATCATGTTATTCATTTCAATATTAACATGGCCACAAGTAAAAAAGATAGCCAATCTTTATGTATATAATATTAATTTGAATCCTATTATTATTTATAAAAAAGTTTTACAAGGTTTAGTGTGCCTTAATTGGTCATGCATTTATCAACTACATAGTCAGAACCTTATTTCATCCTTGTTGCTGCCTGATTTGGCCTCAGAGGCTTGACAGTGAAAGACAGGAAATCTTAGAGAATCAGAGATTGGCTTGGCCTGCCTTCAAAACCAGGCGTTTTGGTTTTCTCCTCCGAAACCATGAGACTGAAATGTAACCAGTCTTGTTTGTTTGAATCACATTTGATGAGCGACAGATTTTCTCCATTTAGAAACTAGAAAAATGTTTTTCATTGAAGTACAATAACATATTAGATGAAGTTCCTTTGTTTGGTTATTCTCAGTGTAATAATAACTATAATCATTGGATCATGTTTCCCAAATCTGTCAGTGGACAAAGAACACAAAAATGGATATCAGTTTAAATCCCTGTCATTACATGTATGTTTACTTTCTCAAGACTGAGTCAGATGTTATGTAGCCCTTTTTGCAAAAGTCTATTTTTCTCATTCTGAGATGCCAAAACTAGTTTCAGGTGCACATTTTTCTTTGTTGTGAGACTAAGTAGGTAGACAGAGAGAACTCCACAATGGGAGAGAAGAATCTCTGAGAAAATGGAAGTAGAAAACATAGTGTACACATGCAGCAAATATACTAAATCACACATTGTTGTTTTGAGTACATATATGAAGCCTGTGCAGATTGTTTGAACACACTCTTCAGGTCTGTAATAGGCCGACCGCGCCAGCAAATTTCTATTTTCTTAATGGCATAGCTGGTAATGGTTTTTGATTTTGTTCGATACCAGGGGCGGGAAAACGTCGGCCAAGTATACCTCCGACAGGGGCCTGGCCATGTCTGTTACATTGGTGCTGTGACCTGGATCATTAGGTTAGTTGCAGCTGACCAGCTAGGATAGCTGTGGTGTGAGGAGTGAATTTAGAGGGGTGTGTGAGACTAGTATAGATTGGTTAAACCTTCTACTCAGGTAAGTTAAATGTTTGCTAGTTTTTCTTTAGCGTAGCTGGTAGTGGTTGCACTTGGGATGTCAAAGGTTATATGTTTGATCCCAAGTGCGAGTGAACGTCAGCCAAGTGTGCCTCCAATGGTGGCGTGGTCACATCTGTAACATAAACACAGAAGAGTCCATTTTTCATTCCATTAAGTCCCAAAACATGGGGCTTTCTGCACCTCTCTGATATTAAGAATGCAACTGACCGAGATTTAAATCATACCACTGTGTGGTATGGTATTTTCTTTCAGGTACTACATTTATAAACAACTAATTTAATGAGAAACGATCCCAAAACAATTTCATACACATCAGCATCTCACCTTGTGGATGACAAAAGGTATTCTAGCTTTATGAGAAGTTTTGACATGAAATGGTGGAGTGCTGGGTGGATGTACTGTTGCATCAAGCAATTATTTCAAGTGTCTGTTGCCTGAGTTTTGGTTACCACCAACACAAATATTTTTGGAAGGGATTTTACCAGATAGCACAAAGAGACTGTTTTACAACTTTGTTTCAGGACTTTTCTTTCCAAATGTTCTCTTTTTCACATGCAGTCCTACCTAAACTGACAGTGTTTGCCTTGTTGTTAAATGTTGACACATGACACATCAATCACTGGTTAAGAAAGTCCAGCAGAGGATGTACTTCCTGCGGCAGCTGAAGAAATTCAACCTGCCAAAGACAATGATGGTGCAATTTTATACGCCATTATTGAGTCCCTCCTCACCTCTTCCATCACCGTCTGGTCCGCTGCTGCCACGGCCAAGGACAAGAGCAGACTGCAGCACATCATCCGTGCCGCCGAGGTGACCTGCCATCCCTCAAGGACCTGCACACCTCGAGGTCCTTGAGGCGAGTGAGGAAGATTGTGGCTGACTCCTCCCACCCTGGACACTCTTTGCTTCACCTGCTCCCCTCTGGCAGGAGGCTGCAGTCCAACAGGACCAAAACCTCTCGCCACAGGAACAACTTCTACCCCTCTGCTATTGCCCTCTTCAACAGGGCCAAGGACTCAGTATGACATTGCCACAAACTACCAACACCCCCACATCCCCCCCTGTATATACCCCTCCACTGTTGCACTACTGTGCATATACCCCCCCCCCCCCCCCCCCCCNAGGACCTGCACACCTAGAGGTCCTTGAGGCGAGTGAGGAAGATTGTGACTGACTCCTCCCACCCTGGACACTCTTTGCTTCAGCTGCTCCCCTCTGTCAGGAGGCTGCGGTCCATCAGGACCAAAACCTCTCGCCACAGGAACAGCTTCTACCCCTCTGCTATTGCCCTCTTCAACAGGGCCAAGGACTCAGTATGACATTGCCACAAACTACCAACACCTCCACATCCCCCCCTGTATATACCCCTCCACTGTTGCACTACTGTGCATATACCCCCCCCCCTCCCCCTGCACTATATATACCCAACTTACTATAGTTATATTAACCCCATCTGTACAGCTGGTGTCCACTTTTTACCTTATTTGTATTCTATAATAGATTTTAATTATATTTTCATTTACATGCATTATGTTTCATATATGTTCTATGTTTGCACTTCCCTGCCACAGTAACTTCTGTGCTTGTATATCTTGCATGGCGAATAAAACCGATTCTGATTCTGAAAACACAGCCTAATTTAATGATTACGCTGATACACTGACATCTGGTAATTGTATACAGTAATCATACAATGCCTGTAACTTTGACAAATTCCAAGGAGTTTTGTTTTTTTGTTTTTCCAAAAATCTAAAGCTGTTACACTTTTGTGTATGCAGTGTAAATTCAGATGCAGTGGACCAAAACAGGATATTCCCCACATGATGTCAGAAATAACATTGTTAATTTGTAGTTTATTCATGCAGTCCTACTGACAGCCGAGTGTGGCATGGTTACTGGTACACTGTATTAACCTACTCAGTGGATATTAGTGAGGCTTGTTGGAAGTAAACTCTGTTTGGTACAATTTGTTAAATCCAGTGGATACATAAATACATAAAGAAAAAGAAGTGGTAAGAAAAAGAATGGCAAAGGGAAAAAAGAAACCCAATGCTTCCAAAGAGCAGTCAGTTTGCCTGGGTTACGTAGAATTGGGAAAACCCCTGGAATGTTTTCAGCTAAGTTAAACAAAGAGAGAAACAAGGAGATAGACACAGAGAGAGGGAGAAAAAGAGAGAGTGCTGGTCTCTAGTGCTGGGGATAGAATTACTCATTTAACAATAATTAGACTGACTCTTGAGGAACAGTTCACCTTCTCACCTAAGCCTAACCTCTCCAGGGATCAAGCCAGTCAGGCTCCAGAGGTGTTTTCATACCATGTTTTATTATATGTAGACAGATTTTAGCAAGGATATGTGCAACTACAACCAGATCAGACAACACTGCTGGTGACCTAACATTGTCATACTAGGGTTCACTGCATGAGAGGAAACCACAGTTAAGGCTAGGATTAGCCCTATAGTTTTACTACAGTAGGAAAATAGGACAAGAGGGAACAGAATATACAGAACAACAGCTGGCTCAATGCACATTAGCCCACATAAGTTGTTTTGGTAGCATGCAAATGTCGAATACTCAATAAATTATGTGTGAGATGTTTGTCACAGATTTGAGAGTGTGAATGCCTAACCCCATGTCCAAGCATTAGCTCAGGTTTTAGCAAATGCTTGTCTAATCAAAAGCTAAGGTTATTAACTAAAAGCTTGTTCTTATTCAGTCGCAGGCTCATTTATCACACATAACCCACAGGTCTGTATTTTGGCACGCCATCTTGAATGCCTTTCCTCATAGAAACCATGACATGACACATATACCTTATGAACATCTATTATTGCCCAGTATATCCAAAGCAGCCCATTGAGTTTTACCTTCGATAGTAAACACTGACATCCGGTTTTTGTTGTTGCATGACATGAACTATTCACCCGTGTCTTCTCGGAAACTGGAACACATGTGTGCATTCTTCCCTGTCACCTTCTATCTGCGTGAAAGCTTTATGGACATCCTTTTATGAAACAGGTGCTTTTTCCAAAGTAACATGAGGGGGCTAAGAAGGAACTGCCATCATAATGTGGATACTAATCCTCACTCCTTTCATTTGTGTGCATTTCCATTTCAGTCCTTCACTGTACCTTTTTATTCTATCCCTCTTTCTCTTTTATGTTTCTCTGTTGTTCACTAGTTAACTCTCCATGGTGTGTGAGGCTGGTGATGATGAACACAGGAAAGACTGTTCAAAACTCACACAGGATGAGCAAGTGACAGAGCTTAGCAGTTTAGGAGTGTAGGGAGTTAGAGAGGCAGGTCAGTCTAGCAGAGTGGGTGTCAGCATGGTGAGGGTACAGTTCTATGAGACGCTCAGGGTAAACCAGGAGCGATCAACATGTGGTCATCCAGAAACAGAACAAAACTCGTCCTTTTAGAAAGCGTCTTAAGAGCAGACATTCTTGTTGGCAGTGGTTTTAAGGGACTTGTCTCACTGAATTTCATGATATCCTACCATAGAAGAATTAGATATCATTATCCAGTCCAAAAATAAGGCATATAACCTTCAATCAGAGCAGGCTGCTGCTGCTGGCTACCATGGCCCCGAACAAGAGATGCAGATGGAACTGATACAAGATGTGTATATATGTGTGTCTACGAGTGTGTGTACATGTGGGTTCACATGTGGGTGGGTATATGGTATGTAAACCTGAGCTTGGAAATTGGCAAACCAATACAACAGTGCCAAAGGCATCTGTCTTAATAAATTTGATAAAATCCATACAGTTTGCTCATGCAAGACTGTGGTGGTATGTATTGCAAACAGGCCATATAGAGAAAATTAAAACTACAGACAGAAAGAAACAGAGATGTATATGACTTTGAAATCTTTTACCTGTTGAATATGAAAAGTTAACCCCAAAGATACATTTTGAAAATTCACAATTTAAAAAATAAAATACATTTGACAATATTTGGGGGTTTTCATTCAGTTGAACTCCTGAACCTACTTTAACGAAGAAAAAATAATGTACTTCAATGTACTTCAGCAAAACTATGCAGACACGTCACTTGGATATAAATTGTAAACATCTCATCACTTTAAATTACTTTTTCAACATCTCCATAAAAACCAAATACAGAATGACAACCTTAATTAGAGTGTTTGAAAGGAAATTAAGATGACAGTGGTGTCTCTGGTTTGGCTGCACCATCACTGCCATCCAGCCAAGGTTCAATTTACTGTACAACTTAATACTTATGATGTAAGGTTTGCAGTTGTAGGATCCTGGGTCAAGGCAGAGACGAGGAGGTTAAAGGAAGAATTTGAGGTATGTCCACCAGTGAAGTATAGCCTTAAATACACTTCAATACTTAAGAAAATATAACAGAAAGCCAACAATTTACTGTACCCTTTTGTGTACCCCTCTTTATGCGCACCTATCTCTCCTCTCTCTCTCCCTCTTTGGTCGGATCTCATCTTAATAATTAAGTGACAGAGTGATGAATGTGTTTAATAACTTGAGGAAACAAGAGCACTTATACAGGCCATCAATCTCACCAGGAGTGAAAAAAGACACAAGCTTTCCAAATCCATGGGATTTGGCCATGCTTTTTAGAAAGCTTTTCCCCAATAAGTAGAAACAAATAATGTTGGACAGAAAGGGGGAAGGAGAGAAGGCGGAATGAGGTGAAAGGAGTTGTGACTACATATTTCAAGGACAAGAGGAGTTTAGGTAGAAAAAGTGAGACAGAAAATAAGAGATATGAATAGAGACAATGATGGCAGGAAGCAAACACAAAGAAAGCAGATAACAAATGTTATAATGCATTATGCATACAATATACTGTGCGTTCAATATTTTATTCTCGTCTAAGTAGGACAGTTCCATTCAAGTAATATTGACCCTAAACAGACACTCCACTAATATTCATCCACTTGAGGAAGAATACAAAGAAAAGGGATATATGTTTCAGGGCCCGATTCCCTTACTTTCTTTCCTGGTGTCTTTCTTCCATCCCTATTACTTTTCCCCTTACCTCCCTTTCCCAGTGGTGTGGTAGTAATAACTCTGGAATGCTCTCGTCTTCTGTCTGCTCACTTTTCCTCTAAATCACCTGCCACTCCTGCATCCCCGTCTGACCAGCAGCTACAGTTCTCATGGCCCCCTCACATGTCTCCCTCTCCTCCTAAGAGAGGACCCAGCTTTAAATATAGAGAGGAAACGAGAAACAAAGCAAGGCATTAAGATAGATTGGACGAGGGGGAGAGACATGGGCAAAAGAAGGTGAGAGAGGGAGTAAGACAGATAGCTAATAAGAGAAAAAATAGGTGAATGGAATTCTTCATCTGTTAGTGTTTGTGTTATCATCCAGCAAGAAGAGCTGTTACCTTCCTCGATGACAATCTTGACTTCTAGAAGCACCAAACTGTTTTTACTACATAACATAAAGAGCATCCATCCACTTCTGGTAGAGTTCTCTACCCTGCTCTTCCCCTTGACCTTAGTGCTACCTACTCCTGTAACGACCTCCTCACTGTTGTAACAGTGTGTGTCATACGCCTTCAGATCATCCAGAAAGGTCTTGTGACGCCTGTACAGAGAATAGAACAGTTCTCCTTCCATGCTCCAGAGTGGTGGAATTAATTCTCAATTCCTTTACTCTCCGTTTTATCCCTTCTGTCCATAGAAAAGGTCTCATGATGCCCCTCTACTAATTACTCTTTGCTTTCCCAAACAGCACCCATAGCAGCCCTCTGCAGTACATTCTTCTTCCGGTACCTGCAAATGTGCCCCTTCTCTGCTTGTTGTATTTACCATTCTTCTGTTTGTAGCACACACGTTCTTGTTGTACTATACTTGTCATTGAAATTATGTAGTTGAATTGTATTTCAGAAATTGTCATTGAACACCGTGGCAGGTACATAGTGCGTTCTTTGACACTAAACACTAAAACACAGTTAATAATCCACACTTGTGTTCCTAAATCTTTGCAATTTGTTCTTAATGCACTATTTGTTCATCACTTTGGATAAAAGCATCCGCTAGATGATACAAAACATAAAAATGCTATATATTTTTGTTTAGAAACAGGGACTTTAAAGGATCTGTTGGAACATTGTGAACTGTCCTGCCATGGTACAGTCAAGAGACAAGGAGGAGGTAAGAGGTACTGGGGGAAAAAGCAGGAAAGAAGGAACACCTGCTTGCAATTTAGCAGTAAACAGCAAACTAGCCATCTGGTCTTGGCTGGCACTGGGACCCTGCATTATTTTTCAGATGAATCCAATATAAACCGACAGAACCGCCAGCTAGCATCTCTGAGCCTTGTGCAGACATTTGATGATGGGCCAATGAATTGTGGAGACAGACCTACTTCTATTATGGGAATGGGATCAATCACTCTTCAACCCAGCCCTCTGTTGGATCTGGTTGACCATTATAGACCTGATCTAGCAGACAACACAGGCCCAGAGAGCTTGGGGTTGTGGAGTAGAGATAGTTACTATACTATCCCAGGTATGGCATGGCACATTTTCTGAGTGGGGAAGAAATGAGGACCATGTCACGATCTAATTGACAGTACATATTCCTCATCTGCCATTCTGTTCCCCGACCCTACTACATCCCCATTTCCAAACAACCTCTGCTTTGAATTTCATGTGAGCAAATCTCAAGGATGCTGTCTCTGCATGGATCCTGATCCACAGCATGATCCCAGATATTAATAATATCAAAGGACATGTGTCGATTTCGCCAATAATCTTCCCTGTTTTCTCTGTTGTTGTGTCCTCAAGTCTTTAGTCAACCCCCCTTTTCCTTTCTCTTATCCATCCCCTCATCTTGTGTCTTCTCATCTCCTCTTCTCCCTCTCCCAACCTTTTATATACTTGCGTCCCTCTCCTTTATTTCCTTCTCATCTCTGTTACACAACTTTGCAGAGAAAAAGCTTTTTTTAAAGCGGTGGTGGAGATAACTTCAGGGGTGTGTGTAATGTCCCTAAGAAAAAAAGTTGAAACACCTATTATTGCTTTCATAAACTAATTGTTTGAATCTCTGTTGTGCCACAATTGTGTTATGTTGATTTCAATTAATCTTTTTAAAAAGAGTTTTACAGAGACTTAGTATGTAGTATATGTAGTATGTAGTACAGTAACAAACTAATAATGAATATGATTCAGCAGATTAACTCAACAGATTAATTTAAAAACAGTTTCTATAATTTAACTGATTTCTAAGTTTAAATCTGAATTGTCATTTGAAGACCTTGAAACTGTTATCCATGCTTGTTCTCATCTCACATTTAGATTATTATAATTCCCTGTATGAGGTTTTCTCCCAGTCCTCACTTGCCCATCTTCAGATTGTGCAGAATGCTGCTGCCAGAATTGTATCATCCACTTGGAAGTTTCATCACTTTAAAGCTCTTAATGGACAGGCCCCTTTGTATATTGTGGACCTCATACAACTACAAACAACCACTTTGTTGCTATCACCTGTTGCTATCGCACAGGTGATAGAGCCTTTGCACTTGCAAGTCCTCGGCTGTGAAATCAACTTCCCTTTTCTATCAGACTCCTTCATTGTCTGTTTTTAAATTCAAACTTAATACGCACTTTATATAAACCAACATTTCCCACTACCTCTTGAGTTGTAATGTTACTTGTTTTACTGTTATTGACTGTTTGTATTTAGATTTTACTATGCTACACAATTTTACGTGTCGTTTTTGTGCTTTTGTTTGGCACCTTGGTCAGCCCTGCAGTGTGTGCTTTATCAACAAAATGTACTTTCTAAAATTAGGAGGATGATGACAGTCATGATAACTATGAGATACATGAAGATAAGTTTCAACATTGCAAACATCAACATTGGCCAACTCCCAATTTGACTCAACAGCACAGTAATCTCAACCCCTTAATAAAGCCACAGTAGTGGAACTTCCACTTTTTGCAACAGTGTTTGATAAACCCCCAGAGATCTGCCTCCCTTCTACTTCCCCTTTTGACACAGAGGGTCCTATCTTGCACCCAGTGCAATTGACTTTGTACACCGACGCATATATAAGTCCTATTTTGCACCCAAAACACAGCACACCATTCAGTACACAGACAAATGTCAGTAAATTAGGGAATGAACTTGCACTCCGGGGGGCGGTTTGGCGAAAAAGCGAGGCATGTTCTGGCACAAACATTCCCTGGAGCTATTTTGCAGTTTCAGAAGACTATTCCGCCGCAGATCAGGAAAAGAGTGGTGAAAGGTCAGTGGTGCATTATTCAAATAGTATTTTAAGGGCACAGGCTTGGCTATAATGTAGCTTGTGCACAACATGGATGCACTTTGCTTATCTCAGCTACACAGATGTAGCAGTTCCCATTCTTGCAAACATAATTACAAGGAAAGATATTAACAAAAGAAAGAAATCATTTTGGTGCTCGTGAAGATCTGAAAAAGGCTAGCATGAATCTAGCGTACACATTTACCCAAATTATTCAGGCTAATTGCATTTCTACCATTCCCTTACAATGTAACTTTTCTGTCTTTCACCGCCCTGACGTCGGTCTCCGACTGTGAGCCAGGGACAGTGTTTATGATCATCAATGGTATAATGTGTTTTAAAAAACAAAATGATGGACAAATATAAACAACATAGTATTTCCTTTGTTGGAGTTTATGTATGGAACAAGGTAGACCAGGAGCAAAAAGACTGTACTACATCATTACAGTTTTAAAACATATTTAAGACAAATGTGACTAAATATTATGAATCATGTGAATGTCATTAATAAGAGCAAAGGATCTAATGACTGTGTTTTTTCTTAAATCCTATTACTGTATGTAGCACTAATGATAAATGTAGCCATCTTTATTTCTAGCTTAGGGTAAAATGGTGTGTGTATGTGGGGGGGGGGCATTATAACATTATGCGTCTGCCTATACGCTGTCGGACTGTCTTTAAGTGTAAGATGAATTAGTAATGTAATATTTTCTTTGTAAATGATGTTGTCTGGATAAACAAATAATGAAAATATAGAACCGCTCCTTGGTGCGCTTGGCAAAAACGTTATTATAATAGCAATCTGCCATGGAACAAGTACTACTGCTTTTAAAGGGAATGTGAGCTGATGCTCTTATTGGTTTATTGCACGTTGCGCCAAACCACACCTATGACTAATGTAGTCACTTCAAACCAACCCATTTTAGCTTAGCACCAGATGCAAGAGTCATTTATTCCGTTGGTATATTAGCAACAGCGCCCGAGTCCCGCCCCCAAAGTTACTTGAGTTTCGTGCTTATCAGTTGCGTTTCAGATCGTGTAAATAGGGCCTTGACTGTTTTACACTCAGCTCAGAATTTAATTCAGCTAATGTACTGCAGTGTTGTATTGAAACAGTAATTGAGAGCCAGAATTGTATTATTATTCTCATGTATCATTTTCTATCAATACTACACAGAAATCCTTTCAGCAATCCATACAGCAACTACAGAACCTTCAAATCTACCAGGCACACCTCTCTATTCACTTTGACCCAATAAAAGTCCTGCTTCCCTTGTGAAAGGACCGTCAGACAGTAGCACTTGGGTCAGATGAAAGACTGCCTTTCAACACTGAGTGGAAACAAACATAAGACAGACACACCAGGGAGCCCCAAATCAGCCCCCATCTCCCCCTCCTCCATCCCTCCTCATCACTCCATCCTACGTTCTCTTTGAGTCTACCATGAGGGAGTCCTCCTCTCGGCTAGTCAATAATGCTTCATACTGATTGACAAAATGATACCTGCAACACTGATGGAGACTTTATTCTGTAATCTGGCGGTTGGTAGAGGGATAGTGGGTGTGTGCGTATGTGTCCGTTTGTATGTATGTGCACTTGTGTGTGTATGTGAGTGCATGACTGTGTAAACTCTGAAGGAAACAGTTGGAGGTAGAGAACAAAGTGAGGTGAGAGAGGAAGATAAGAGAGTGAGAGGAACGGAAGGTATCAGGGTCAAAGGAGGCCCATCAGCCAATCAGTGGAATTTATCTACTCCAAAGAAAGTGAGCGAAATAGGGGTATTTTCAGATAAACAGTCCAACATGCAATCTGTGGCTACAGACTCCTGTGAGTAATGACTTTAATAAACAAGTCTGGACAATGTCTTGAAATTATGACTTCCACTCTTGTTCCCTGTCTCTAGTCCCAAACATCATGTGTGACGGCTTGTGACGTGTGCTGTGACTCCAACCCTGGTTAGTATATTGAACCTTTCATTTGTTAGCCTCCCTGCTCCTAGGGTGGGAACCTGTTCACTTGTTCTAACTCTGGCCCTTTAGTCAATACATTAAACCCTTTCCCTAATTCCTGCCACCAACCTGCTTGGACTTCAACTTAACCTTACCTTAACCTACCAAACTACCAAAATGAACCAAAAGCATTGGCAGTGATATACATTTTGTATTGTTTGCAGTTTACTGCTGCAGCTGCTGTGTTCCACTATAATTTTGATTAGATTATAAAAGCAGATAACTTGCTATAAAAAGGGAATCTTTGCATGTATTGCATGTTTTTGCCAATGAAATATGATTGAGTCCATATGATTGAGTGTATATATATATATACATTCTAATTTAGGTGATTTTGTCATTGTTACATTGTTTCGCAGGTGCTTTACCTCAAAGGCATTCCCAGGTACCAGAGTTCCAGTGTGTCTTCTTCAGGATTTTATGACTCAGGCTTCGACCCTTGTGAGCTCTTGCAGGGAGATAGGGGGATAACATTGATTGACAACTCGAAAGGTTTGGTTTCCTTACTCAGAGATGCTTTCTGCTCATGAATGGAAGGGCTTCATGTCAAGCATGGAGGAAATAAGGCTTAAGTCAGACTTTTGATCCTCAATGAACCTCTCCACACACACACTATCCCCTTTCATGGATTGATAAATAAAATGATCTACAAAACCGATGTCAACCAATTGTAAAAATGTATTCTCTTGCCGTTCTCACTATTAAGCCAGGTGCAATGTTTTTGATTATACACAGAAAACCTTTCTAATGTCAAATAGCTATCACAATGATTAACAGGCTCTTGTCATAATCCAACAGGACCTAAATACAGTGTAAGATTTCATGCCAGGGCGATTTGTTAAAAGAACAAGTGTAATAAGTATTATACAACCCTCCATTGCAGTGTTCACCTCAACAAGCTCTCACACATATGCACACACTTCAAACACTGATTTTAGACTCATTGCCAAACTCTATCACAAATATCCTGTCAAACCCCGAGACAATTACTATTATATGACTATTCACTGTGTGAATGAAAAGAGGGTTCAGATGGACTCAATCATATTTAAATCAAGAAATTAGTATTTTCAATTATGCTAAAGCACAGCATAACACAGCATGCTGTGATGTGTTGAACACATTAACACCTATCCACAAGTACTTTCAAGTATTTTTCCTTACCGATATGTTGTTTATGCATAACTTAAACTCAGGTGATATTCAGTTCCATCTGCACCAAAAGGGAACAGATGGTGTGCGTGAACATGTATCTGTTTGCGTGCATGTGTGTGTGGAGAAGTAGGGGTTGGCTGTGCTAGTCAGCACCCTGGGGGGATACAGACACTAATTCCTGGCATGCCTTCCTTTAGCATCACTCCTTCCTACTTCTAGCGGTAACAACTCTGACCTTAATTTAATGACCTGTTTGGTTTTCATCCCTCCAAGAGCGAGCCCCAATGGCTGAGCATGATGAATGCATGTAAAGGATACGCTCCAGGTAGGCTATGGTTACATGCTAAGCTGGGACAAGGGCGGCAGGGCCTCGGTTAGTGTCTTAGGCAGTGAGGCCAATGGGGGGTGTGGAGGGGTGGCAGGATGTTTGTGTGCCAATGAGGCGTGACCCTGGGAGAGTGGGGCGGAGTAGAGATGGATATGGAGGGGATGGAGTGGAGTAGGGTGGGTGGAGGATGGTGGAGGGGGGGATTGATACTGACAGCATCCTCAGAGCAGGTGAGCGGAGAGCCAACAAGGAGAGGGAGGCTCTCTGATTTCTTTCAATCCTTGCTTTCTGTCTTAGCCTGTGTCTACTCTGCTTTTACAGTCACACTCTCACACAAACACAATCTTGCAGCTTCTTCTTAACACTGTGATTGGAGCAGTTTATAACTTTTATTGTGAAATGGTATGTGGTTACACTACGTAAACACTGTAAATGGGAGGGTGCTTGCATGTGTCCCAGTGCATATGACTGAGTGTGCTGTTGCTCTGTGAGACTGTGCAGTTTGTTTATTTGCTTTCTTAAGAGGTCTTAAGTGCTGTGTGTGTGCGCGAATGTGTGTGCATATGCCAGGGGGTAGACAGAGGGTTAGCATTGTTGCTGCTGGTGTGTAAACAACCACTTGTTCCCGACTGTGACACTCCCCACATGCCGGGTGTTTACAAGCCCTGAGAGTGGAGCTTCCCATTGCAGCCCAGGGGCATTTTAACACTTACACACACAGCCAGTCTGACCTAGTAAACACAAACCATAATTCAAGAAAACAAAAAAGGCCACTGAGAGCAAGTGTGCGTGTTCAGATGAAGTTGTCTCCGTATGAACACCTTGTCATGTTTCTCCAGGAGACACCCGTTCACAATGAACTAGACCATTTGTTGACTCTGTGGCTGATGTAAAGAATGGGTTACTTATGTGTGTTTCACATAAGACACTGAGCCAACCTGCAGGTTCCCCCATTTGTGTCAGTCAAACAGGCTTGGCAGTTCAGAAAAATAACTGGTGTATGGGGTAACAGTATTCTCAAAAGAGCACTTAGTTGCAGCCATATATAATCCAGAAGAGAAAAATCGAGAGAAGGAATTATGAGGACGGAGAAAGCAGGAGTGAATAGCTGTGATAAGCTGTTAACATGTGGGATCTAGTCAGATATAATACATTAAGAAATTCTTGACCATGCAGGGTTCAGTGTCTGTTTTTTGTTTTCATACACATTACCACATTACCGTAAATATATTTCTTTCATCTACCAGTTTAAAAAGCCTCAGACAATAGATGTACTGTATTAATACATTAGTGGAAAAGCTTCTAATGTCCAGATATAATTCATAAGTGTATTAGAAATCTTGCAGGGCTTTGCAGGGTTTGGCACTTGATAAAGGGAATCCAAAAGATGGCAAACAATAATTCCATTCCAATTACAAATATGCTTTACAACAGACAGATTATTTAATTCAGAGTATCACATTTACAATCTTTTGAATGCTAATGTATTTATTTGTATAGTATAAATATAAATATGTTGTTTGGTTTGTACTTCTGTTCATTTTGATGCAAATGTCCTGGTTTTGGATGGAACGATGACTAGAGAAACAGACAGAAAGTTGCACTGAAGTATTTTCTCCACCTTCTCCACCCTTCTGAACCCACCTTCTGCCTACAGGCCTGGGTTACCCCTCCACTAAAAAAAACTCCCTTAACCCCCTGCTACCATTCTTTCCAGAACAAAAGAATGTGCTTTATCTGATCAATTGTCTATTTTTCTCTCACAGAACAACCTTCTTGACCGTAACCTATCAGGCATCAAGACTGGGCACTCTACAGAACCGGAACTCCTGTCAGTCACTACAGCGATCCAGTTAGCCAGACCATCTTCTTGGTAATCATTCATCTTTCTGCTGGATCTGCAACATGTGACACAGTCAATCACCAGATGCTGCTCACCTGTCTTTCTGAGATGGACATTTCTGACACTGCACTTCAGTGGTTCTCATCCTACCTGTCGGTAAGATCCTACCAGGTCTCCTAGGGTGGTCTAGATCAGGATAAACCTGTCTCAGCATTCCACCCAGCTGTTAGTCTAATAACTTGTCCTCTCCAAGTTGCATTATTGCAACTCGCTCCTCTCACAGCATGTGCAACCCACCCTCTCCAGAGGATTCAGAACGCAGCAGCCTGCCTGATCTTTAAACTACTCAGGGGCACTATTGTTACTTCGCTCATCATCTCCCTTCACTGGCTACTCGTCAACACTGGTGCTGACCTTCCGAGTGGTGAACAGGACCATACCTGACTAGATCCAAGCTCTGTGCCTATTATGTCTTCTGACAACTGTCCAGTCGTACCAACGCTCAAGAACGCTCACTCCCAACCCAAGCTCAAATAATGGTGGAATCATCTCCCTACCTCCATCAGAGATACTAAGTGTTTCTCCACCTTCAAGAAATACACTTGTTCCAACATTACAACGGCACCTGAGAAGGATTTACTAGATCAGACAAGTTAATCTCCTACAGAAACACACTGACATTTAGGGTCTTGTTGTACCTGTTGGAGCTCACCTTTGCACTTTTAAGGATCTCATTGTTTTAGGGTTACATTGTTGCTTGTTACAGTTGAATATTGTAACTTGTTTACTACATGTACATCTGGTCTACCCATTTGCACTTTTTACGAGTCCACGAGGCATCCAAAACAGATGACCGAGCCAACTCAAGTGGCTCCTCTTGTTGTGGAGGAGCAGCTCTCCTCCTAGCTCCTCCCATGAGACCGAGCTCCTCACCCTATCTCTAAGAGAGCGCCCGGCCACCCTGCGGAGGAAACTCATTTCAACTGCTTTTATCCGCGATCTTATCCTTTCGGTAATTATCCAAAGCTCATGACCATAGGTGAGAGTAGTAACGCAGATTGACCGGTAAATCGAGAGCTTTATCTTTCAGCTCAGCTCCTTCTTCACCACAACGGTCCAATACAAAGACTGCATCACTGCAGCCGCTGCACCGATCCGCCTGTCAATCTCACCTTCCGTCCTTCGTTCACTCGTGAACAAGACCCCAAGATACTTGAACTCGTCCACTTGAGGCAAGAACTCCACACCCAACCGAAGGGAGCAAGTCGCCTTTTTCCGAACGAGAACCATGGCCTCATCCTGGCTGCTTCACACTTGGCTACAAACCACTCCAGTGCACGCTGCAGGTCCTGGTCCGATAAAGCCGTCAGGACTACATCATCTGCGAATAGCAGAGATGTGATCCTGTACTCCCTGAACCAGACATTCTCCGGCCCCTAGCTGTGCCTAGTAATTTTGTCCATAAAAACAATGAACAGAACCGGTGACAAAGGGCAGCCCTGGCGGAGTCCAACATGCACTGGAAACAAGTTCGACAACTTACTACCGGCAATGTGACCACATCTCCTGCTCCGGTCATACAAGGACCGGACGGCCCTGAGCAAAGGGCCCTGGACCCTGTACTCCCGGCCAACCCCTCACAGGACACTACGAGGGACACAGTCGAACGCCTTCTCCAGATCCACAAAGCACATGTAAACTGGTTGGGCAAACTCCCATGAACCCTCAAGCACCCAATGAAGACTGTAGAGCTGGTCCAGTGTTGCCCGACCAGGACGAAAACCACACTGCTCCTCCTGAATCCGAGGTTCAACTATTGACTATTGTCCTCTCTAGTACCCTGGCGTAGACCTTACTGGGAAGGCTGAGGAGTGTGATCCCCCTGTAGTTGGAACACACCCTCCAGCTCCCTGCTAGCACCGTAAACAGTGTTGGTGAAGCATTGCTTCTCCCTCCTGAGTCGTCGAACGGTTTGCCAGAATATCCTTGAGGCCGTCGAATAGTCCTTCTCTATGGCCTCCGTGAGTTCCTCCCAGACCCGAGTTTTTGCCTCTGCTACCATCCGAGCCGTGGCACGCTTGGCCTGTCGATACCCATCAACTGTCTCAGGAGTCCCACAAGCCAACCAGGCTCGATAGGACTCAGTGACCTTACGACTGCAGCTCCGGGCTGCCGCATCGACAACAGAGGCCGAGAACATGGTCCAGTCAGACTCAATGTCCCCAGTCCCCCACGGGATCTGTAAGAAACTCTCCCGGAGGTGCAAGCTGAAGACACTGCTGACAGAGGGCTCTGTTAGACGTTCCCAACAGACCCTTACGATACGCTTGGGCCTGCCAGGTCTATCCGGCTTCCTCCCCCACCAGTGGATCCAGCTCATGACCAGGAGGTGATCGGTTGGCAGCTCCACTCCTATCTTCACCCGAGTGTCCAAGACACGCGGCCGCAGGTCAGAGGACACGACAACGGAGTCGATCATCGACCTTTGGCCTAGGGTGTTTCTGGTGCCACGTGCGCTGATGGACGCCCTTGTGCTCGAACATGGTGTTTGATATGGGCAAAGTGTGACTATCACAGAAGTCCAATAACAAAACACCGCTCGGGTTCAGTTTGGGGGGGCCGTTCTTCCCAATCACTCCTCTCCAGGTGTCACTATCGTGGCCCACGAGGGCGTTGAAGTCCCCCAGCAGAACAATGGAGTCCCCGGCCGTTGCACTGTCCAGTACCCCTCCCAGGGAGGGGTACTGATACTGGACCCCAAGAAGGCCGGGGACCCTGCACTGTTATTCAGCCCATAGGCCGACACAACAATCAGAGACCTGTCCCTGGCTTGAAGACACAGGGACGCGACCCTGTCATTCGCTGGGGTAAACACCAACACTTGGCGGCTGAGTCCAGCCTCTCTCGAGGAAAATGGATCCGGAACCCAAGCTGTGCATGGAGGCGAGGCCGACTATGTCTAGCCGGTAATGCTCGACAAGCTTGGGCTCCTTTCCCGCCAGCTAGGTGACATTCCATGTCCCCAGTACTAGAGACTGTGTGCATGGCCTCAGTCGTCCAGGCACCTGCCCCTGACCACCGCCCAAAACACACTGCACCGGCCCCCTACAGTCCTCCCTATGGGTGGTGGGCCTGCAGGAAGGTGGTCCCACGTTGCCATTTCAGGCTATACCTGGCTGGGTCCTCTGGGCAAAGACCCGGCCACCAGGTGCTCGCCTGCGAGAACCCACTCCAGGCCTGGCTCCAGGGTGAGGCTCCGGTAACGCAATTCCGGGCGACATAGCATATCCCGTTGGTCTTGTCATCATAGGGGGTAGGTGAACCGTGCTTAGTCTGGCTAGTCACCTAGGACCAGTTAGTCTTGGGAGACCCTACCAGGGGCTTATTGCCCCTGACAACATAGCTGCTAGGATCATACCAGCACTCAAACCCCTCCACCACGTGTTAAGGTGGTTCAAGGAGGGGAAAAAATGAATAAATGTATGTAACGTAATCTATGTCCGGCCCATTTTTTGAGTTTTGTGTGAAATTATGTAAAATTTGCTTTTTTCCAGTTTTTTTTGTGTTATTCCAATACACACAAAGGAAATAAACATGTGCATAGCAAAACATGTGTAATTTCAATACTTTTCTGTGAGAAATACTTCATTTTCTGGAAAAATGTCAGGGGTGCCAACAATTTTGTCCATGACTGTATATCAAATAGATTCCATCATGGTTAAAATGTGGCATAATATTCCCCTTGTTTTCAACTATGGTGGATGTTTTTCTGGATGTTTCATTAGTTCATAACAGCAGATTACTTAATTGTGCCGCTTCCTATAAACACTGAAAAGAGACGAGGAGCAACAATTACTTTATGATAGTGAGAAGACACCACGCAAGAGAGTGTACGTAGGCCAATAACTTTTATGACTTGCTCTGCCCACAAAACTTTCCCCATTTCCCTTTCTCCCTGCACGGATCATCCCAGGGCAGAAATGCAGTGACCACGAGGTTTAGAAGTAGCCCAAAAACATGCCACCAGCAAACAATATGACCCTGTTTACAAAGCTGCCCGATGTAGCAAGCTAACCACAGATGTAGTAATTCTGCCTGTACTGATCTCATCCAGATTCTCTGTCATTAAGCCAAACTGAGCAAGGACAGTGCTATTGATATGTTGCTGGTGAGTTTAAGTATGCAGCAGCTTTCAAATGCTTACACATTGTTAGGCTCTCTCATGCCATTAAACCACTCAATGTGTACAACCAGGTTGTCCAACAGGATTATCTTAACTAACAAAACATAACATTATTCACATTTAGCTGGACAATTCCTGGGTTTTGATTTTATTTGTTTACCTGAATCATAACTGAATCACAAAATAAGACCAACAATATTATCTTAACTAACGAAAAATAACATTGGTCACATTTAGCTGGACAATTCCTGTGTTTCAATTTACTTTGTTTAACTGAAGCATAACTTAATCATAAAATAAGTTGTTTCTCCAATGGCAAGCATTGTCAGATTTGGTCCATGCTCAAACAGCTGCAATGCAGTCATATTACCTATGTGAACTATTAAGGTGAAACATTGCACAATACTTCAAGGGAGTGTCACCTTGAAGCCTATTAAGTTGGAAAAAAACATTATAATGTATTTATTGACACAAAAATATTTACCTATTTACATAAATATACCCGTACCAGCAATGGTGTATTTTATTCATTTTTCCAAGGTAAAGTTTTGAAAGACATCAATTCTACATAGCTTTACCTCACTTCAAGTCAATTGGGCCCTAAGCTTTTTGTGTCTCATAAAAAATGAGATGTACACCATGTTTCAGAGGAATTGGAGCAATAGGGTTGCAATCACTTTAAAAAATGGAGGTTTGGGCGACGCCTGTGGCGCCCCCTGTGGTCTTATATGGGCCATTCTTGGTGTGGCTGTTTGTTGTGGTATTTTCTTTAAATTTACCGAATTTCAAAACTTTTTACTGATGGGTTCGTGAGATAATTTGCAATAATAATATTAATAATAATATTGAGTGACCTCTGTGACTTCTTGGTGGTGCTACAGTGCTAGACTGGTCAACATGAAACTTGGGGTGAATGATCAGCTAACTAACCCCAATCACTGTGCCAAATTTCTAAAAATTTTACCTTACAGTTTTATGGGCTGCCATAGACTGCTATAGATATAGACTATCAGTATAGGAATGGCTTAATATAATAATAATATTAATGGTAATAATAATAGCAGGAACAAAAACAATAGGTGCCTTGAAGCTTAGCTGCTTGGCCCCTAATAATCGAACTAAGAAAAACAATCGGTGCAGGCCAAGCTTCGTTGCTTGACCCCTAATAATAATGATAATAAACCTAAAATAATAGATACCTTCCAGCTTCACTGCTTGAGATCCATTTAGACATTGAATCTCTACTTTATATTCTACGGCACCCTAAGCTTCTTGTGTCAGTGAGAATGTACCAGTGAGAATTTGGCAGTCATATGAAGGGGCCTTGACAATTACCCAAGGGTGTGGGTTTAGGTGGGGAGGCTAGGGACCCGTCCCCACCAGCATTTTAAAACGACAAAATTGTCCCAAACAATATTTTATGGAGATCGCAAAAAATATATTTTTTAGCAAACTCCTTTGTGCTGCTAATTAGATTGATTCCAATGGCTAGGACTACGGTACAAGAAACACAGGTCAATTGATTGGCTGAAAAACCTTGGGTGAGGTTGGAGAGGGTTGTCTGACAAGCTACACGCATGGGAGGAGTCTCAATAAAACAAGGGGAGGATACTTTACTAGCAGGAGTGTGTCGACGACATTGATCATTTATCAGGATTGTCTGCCAAAACATACCCCATAAAAGGACAGAGTAAAATATTTTAATATTCCCTTTTCTCTGCAGCATGTACTTGTTTGCCCCTTTTTGTGCTTTGTAGATCAACAATGCCACCTTAGAAAAAAAGGACATACTTTTAGATATAGATATTTTATTTTGGGTAACTCAGAAACCCAGTAAAAATAGTGAAGGGCAGGTTGAGGGAGTAGCGGCTGGACCTGCAGGGCTTAAAGTGAGGTCTTGATGAACTATGAATGATCAAAGTGTCAAGCAAGGACATTTTAAGATGTTTAGAAAATCATGATCCTAAGTAAACTCATTTTATCATGAATTAGGGGGGGGGGGAATCATGCATGCTAAAATGTGGGTTCCACACAACCCCTTCATATTTAAATTGCTCTGAAATATAAACATATATATATGATTCATAAATCCATTATTTTATTGTATATATGAAACTGGTAACTTTAGAGTACTATACATGTCAGACGTTATTGTCTAATCTAAACACAAAAATAATCACAACCTTGTCCAAAAAAGTTCACTTCTCAGCCTTGGGGTCGTGGTGGGAATGTCCCCTGTAACGCTGAGATCAAAACTATACCCTCGTAATTACCCAAGCATACATATTTCAAATATTCACAATGAATCTATGTTTCATCCTACATTCAACTATTTCTCTGATTTGTGTTCCAAACATTGGCAAGGGTCTTCCTAGTTTGCGATTTAATCAGACTATCAGTTTATGAATAGTGGCTGTGTAAAGCAATATTTTAATAATATTGTCTTGATCCAAGTGACTTTGGTTTGATTGGTGCATGATTTCGTGCTGTTGCCTGTATATAGCAGATGTATAATATGTATGTGGATTCTATCTTCTGTGTCCAATCCAAAGGTCCAAACGGGAGCTATAATAACTGTAATCACCATGACAACTCACTCAACGTTGGCCACGACCTCTGTGTGTCAGGCTGGTTGTGTGTGTCGTTTGCAACAAGGCTAATCGAATTGCTAATGGTACCTGTTTCTTCCTAGTCATGGCATGACAAAACCCGCAATTTACACCCCTGGCCTACTACAAATGTAAATATCCAATGGCTTATCCTCAAATTGGGCCTTGATACAATGCCATCTCATATATTATGCCCATTCTATATGCGTTTTCCAACACCAGTAAAAATCAACCCTGGGTTTTAATTCTTTACCATTGCATAGTGCTATTCGTTCTTCACAGATCACCCCCTTCAAGTCAAAGTGAATAGAAACTAGTCCAAGTTCATGTTCAAGCCCATGGTGTCTGTGGAGGAATTCAGTTCTCACACTTGTCAATCCCTTCCCACAGTCCAATGACTGTAGAACTTCTGTGTAGCTCCATGCTACAGCAGTTTGTAGGTGAACAGCACAGATGAGACTCAGGAGAGTGAATTAGAGCCAGCCCACCTTTTCCAGAAAACCTTGGATGTATGTGGGTCTCGGCAGGTTTGCATGTGTGTCAAGGACCAGGATCAGTGAGAATTTGGAGCGAAGTGAAGGAAGAGAGACAGTATTTTGGAGAAAACCATATTAATTAAGTATGCACCTTTCAAATATTCACAATAAATGTACTTTTCATCTCAAATTCAACTTTTGTTAAGATCTGTGTACTTACAATGTATAAATAATAAACGCTTGAATTTATGCAAAATAATTCACTGATCTATACTAAAAGTAAATCTACTTATTCTGTTAGCTAGTCAGTCTCTTGAAAGCAACTGAATATCTGTTGTAAAAGTGAATTTGCTTTTTAATAATTAAACATATTTTCCATACTTTCCTGATTATACTTGTTTCATTTGACCTGCAATGATCCGGTAAAAGAAGTTATGAACCACTTGATAGCTAAGGCCATAGGTGTGGTGAGGATTGCCATGCCTTGTGATCTTGCATTTGATATCATATGGACCCAAATTGATTTGTGATGTTCTTCTACATTATTTCAGTGACACTACCTTGTGTCTCCCTCTTGCAGACATTTTCTACTCTGCCTAGGCACAAGGAAAACCCAGATGAGTACTGGATACGTTTGAACAAGGCAGCAGACCTGGCTCTTGAGGGCCTGGACAGACAAGGGAAGCAGACAGAGAACATGAGTGATGAAGTGGCTCTCATATTTGTCAACTACCTCCCTGACCCAGAATTGTCAAACACCTTTAAGTGTAAGCCTATCCACGAGTGGACCTCAAGTGATGTTCATCTGAGGATTGAGGATTATCAGAGAGCTGAAGGCCAGTAGCACAGCTGCTTGTGCTGCACAACTGAAAAGTTACAACACTACCATCACATCCAATTGGCCTAGTGAGCCATTATCAAATTTGGCCGTATCTGAGTACTGCCACATTCCAGTCTCCTCGCCTGTCTCTCTCTAGAATCACGGGTGTCATCATTCTTGCCCCTCTCAGTCTATCCAAGTTTATGGTAAGTGCCTACCTTCTCTGAGCCATGCCTCTGTGCCAACAGCGGCAGAAAACCTCCAACAGAAACTCCTTACCTGCATGGTTTACATGTTTCAGGAGATGGTGGGGAAAATGCAGTAACGCAATACTGCACGTCCTAATCCAGGTGGGAAGTTTCATCTTGCAACAAGGGATAGACATCCCAGAGAAACATCCTGTGCAGTCTGCTATCATTTTTGCCACACCACTCAGTCTCACTGCCAGAGATACTGTGTTTTTCCTGGTTCAACCCTGGTCACACCAGACTGGATTACCCTTCCAAATTCACCTCCCATTCTGTCTGAGGAAAACCAGCTGACCTGTATCAATAAGGAGTCAATACAGGTCACACTACAGACTACCAAACTTATGGGACGTTTGATGCTGAGATGGTTTACACATCAACAGGAGCTTCTTGTAATTAATATGATCTTGCTGTTTATCTGAATGTTCACAAGGTTGGTAGCAGTGACAGTATTTTCCACATGCCTGTTATGATAGGTGGTACAGTAATATTGGGTGGAATGTTGAGCAGTGGTTCGTTGGCCTGTTGTATCTGTGAAATGGCTGAGATGAGACTTAGGCAGGCTGGGGTGTTAATGGACCAACAGATGTTAATGTTGTCCTTGCTGGATGTGGTGGTCTTTATGCTAAGCCAAAGTGTGCTTATGGTGTGGAGATGGAAGTGAATGGTTTTAGGATGATGGTCCCCACACTTGTCTTTCCAGGACAGCATGAGTTGATATAAGGCACCAATGTTATAAAACACATCTTACATTGGTCTAAGCTATGTAAGTCCTATTGGGAGGCCGTGTTTGGCCCCTGCCCACCAGACACCTAGAAAGTGAGCATTTCCTATCAATGCTGTCTAGTCTCATCAGCTGGAGAGGGATAGATGTTCCAGACAATATTGGCACAGTCAGATGTAACTTGGCTACTTGAACCTGGTCGGGAATATCTTGTCTGGGGATAGCAGCCCAACAAGACTACTATTTCTACAGGTAGCACAATCACGAGGGGATCTACATCATCCAGCTCGGCTCCCAGGGGTGTATTAGTTGTGACATCGTAGTTGTGACGCTGTTGAGTCACATTGCTAAGTTGGCTGATGTCTACTCCTGTGTGGCCCTTGACGACATGGATATTGTTGAATGTTCAGAGGTTTCAAGTTCAAGTTCAAGTTGTGCTTTATTGTCATTCCACTACATGCGGGGGCATACAGTGGAACGAAATGTCGTGCCTCACAGAGCCACGGTGTTACAGAAGTACAGACATACAACAGTACAGGCAAACAACAATCAATTTAAAATAAATATAACAAGTTTCCTATACATAAACTAAACAAGATACAAACTATACAAACTGTACGAATACTTACCGATGGGGAGCTGTACATATGCAAAGAGTACTGTACATTCAATGGTCAGCTAAAAGCTGCACCAAGCACTGAGTGACATGGAGAAGAGAGACATCATAAGAAAATTGACAAGTAAATAAGCATCGCCGCTGGTGCTTGTGTGGAAAAAGAACGGTGATCTCTGAATCTGTATAGACTTTTGCTGGTTAACCCTCATGCTCTATTCATATTCTGCAACCCACCCTGTCCTACGGGTCAAAATAACCCCACCTTCAACCCTGAAATAAAGCCGGTTAATACATTTTTACCCTGTACCCTTTTGGGCACTGAAAAGCCATGCTGCACATAAATCAGACAGATTTAGTTTTGTCCGAGTTCAACCAAGCACATACAGTCCACATTTTTCATTGTGGGGGGTTGTGCATTTAACATAGTTTTGGGTCATTCTAACCTCCGAAGAGAGCATGAGGGTTAAACTAAAGGGCCCTGAAGGACGCTCTTCAGCACAATGGATCTGATGTCCGGCTTTTACAACATGCCCTTTCATGAATATGACAGGAAGTACTCTGCCTTTTCGGCTCCCATGGGCCCGTATGAGTACAACTGTCTGCCACGGGGTCTCTACAACAGTCCTGCAAGCTTCATGCGGATAATGACCAGCGATCGTGATCAGCGATCACGATTAATCATACTCTGGGTGGAATGATCTGTGTGTTGTCCCCTGAGGGAAAAGGCTGACCTCATGTTTGGCCGGATCCGTCGCCAGCCTATTGACATCCTTTTTTGTCCTGTCCAGTATGACTCTGCCATACTGTCTAAATTGTGGTGGACATGAACTCAGAGACTCACATGGACGATATCCATGATGCCTTCACTGGAAGGCGGAAAGTGGTGCATAGGAACCTGTTGTTGCTGGCCAATTTTTGTCCTAAGGAAGAAACCTATGAAATGTCAGACCAGGTCTCCCCCAAGCCTTGCGGTATCCTCATCTTACCGTACCTGATGATGGTGAGAGTCGGATGAGGCCTTATCGAGGATATAGAATGATACTCTTCATGTACCTACTAAGAGTCTTGATAATGATAATTGATAATGTAACAGTGTCTACAGAAGGGACTCATAGCCCCTTGTCTGACCCTGAGCCTGTGAACTCTGAAAGGAGAACCATTGTATGGATAACAGTTGTCTGTACCAAGTCTTTAAGAGGTGTATTTTTCTGAGCTGTCAGCCCTAGCCAATCAGGATTTAACAATCTTACCTTAGGACTCCATTGGGGTTCAGTCAGTGGCTTCTGACTCTGGACAAGTGACTGCAGTCAACCCCATGACACATATGGTTTCAGTCTGAGTCAACTCTGTGACTCACAGGATCTTGCCCACACAGCCTAGTGATTTCAGTACACTGACTCAAATTAAGTCAAGGTTTGGTCACCTGGTCAACCCTATGAACAGGATTATACAAAAAAAAGTTGAGGCAGGACATTGTTCGGAAGAAGTTTAATGCTAAAGCTATTTTCAGTTCTATTTTGTTTGCATGTTTAGGAAGCTGAGGAGAAAAAAGAGAGATAAGAAGGCAATTTGTGTTTTATTGTGTTCTACAGGTGCAAATTAACCAGAAGTACCCACTCTTGAGATGTGCCTGTCTATGCCCAGAGCACATTCGTTAGAGACGGACAACTGCAGTGCTTCGATGCACTTAAGAGCAGATCGCGACGCTTCATAGCCAGTGTGTCCCAGGCCTTACTCTAGTTATCAGCTAGGCTAAACAGAAGTAAACAACTGAGCTAGAAGAACAAGAATGTTGGAGAAAGAGTAGACAATTAATCCAGTTCCAGATTTCAATGTAAAAAACGGAGGAGAAAAGTTGAAAGTTGAAAAGGCTATCAGCAAAAATAATCAATATCGCTGTTGCGTTTCCATGCTGGCCTTAACTAAGAGATTTAAACCTGTTATAGAATTTCCCAATACTAACATGCTAGCTTGAAAGTGGTGAGTAACGTTACTCGCCTTTGGCATGTTTATTTAATTTCGATAGTGTTGTGTGTGTTCGTACATGTGAATGCGTCATTGGGTTATTTGTGATAATGCAAGGCTGCTCTCTCAAAAGCCCTCTTATTGACTAACTAGTAACGAGACTCCTGGTGGTTCTTTAGTCATGCAAAATACAAAGTTTGCACAGTGCCTGTTTCTCAAGATAATCGTGAGAAACTACCTGCCCTAAAATCCTATTTAAATACATTCACAGACAGACTGGTATTATTACAGTGCCCATGATGCAAAACATGTAACATTTTAGGCTCATTTATATTTTGCAAACACGTCATGGAAACCACGGCCCACATGGCACTGCATATCCTTGGATCCAGAGCCATATACCGGCTGCATTTCAACTGTGAATAGTGCCTGGTTGGCGAGATAATCATGCCACAGATACAAAGATCCTAGTAAAATGGTACCCTTTTGTTGCCTTAGGGGAACAGCACATGGTGTCATTTCCTGACCTGTTTGTAGATTTCAACATCTAAAACACACAAAGGACCTTTAACATATTTTATTCCCTCCAGTTTATTTAACACAATTACTAAGTCAGATGCAAAGTCAGAAAGCTGTACTTGTAAAATGATAATAGATGATAATCTGATGATTAACACATGAATCAGCAATGAGCCTTTCTCCCACAGACTTCACTAGCTATTTCAGCTATTTGTTTGTGTTGAATGAAAAATTGTTAGACTCTAAAATGTATCAATACAGCTTTAGACTGAGAAGGGAAGGTTTTCGCTAACTTGGTGACAGAACTCACAGCCTTGCACAGCCTCAGAGTTGCTCCGGGACTGCTGGGTATAGCCCTAACTACAACCTAATGTCAGTAGTTACCCTACCGTTTCGCGTCCTTGCTTAGATTTATGGGGGTTGTATGTGCAGAGTGGATTGTGAATCGGGGGCCTGTGGTTTCCATCCATGAGTCTGTGTGTGTGTGTGTGTGAGTAAAATGATCTGTGTTTGAGGGGTGGGGGGGGGGGGGTGTGTTGCAGGGGTAGGCAGAGCGTTTCCGATTATAGCTAGATTCAGAGGTCTTTCCCAAGCTGCAGAGGAAATGCCCTGGAGATGGAATCCCAGAACCCACACGCACACGTCCTGTTAACATGTGGAACACACACAGAATCACATGCAATCATGGAGAATGAACCATGATTTTAGAGTGTTACCACATTTTTGTTTCTGTTATTTTGGAGAGTTGTTTGCTTCTCCTCTCTATATCACCTGTTGGTGATTAGCCAATTCCTGTAAGTTCCAGAAAAAGATTTTAAAACATTTAATATAAGTCAGAGATGGCTGATATCTTGCTTTTTAGCAAGACAAGGTCCCTCACTAGCCCAGCATTGACATGCTTAAATACACTCTCAAAGAGACATAGAAGTGTACCATGTTCATTGTTTTCTCCCTGGTGGTCTTTGTAGGCTGTCTACCCCCCCCCCCCCATTCATTAATTAGGTATGTAAGAAAACTCTTGTGATTTGTCCTGCAGTGGAAACATTCTAAAATAGTAAATGTCCCAACAACAAATGTGTGCTAGACACACCTGTAATGTAACGTATTTCATGTTTAGGAAATACACACTATAGTGAGGTGATTTTAACTGTCTCACAAGATACTGGTCATGATTGTAAAACAGCTGTTTTTTATTTAGGGGTCATTATCACTGGCTATAAACTATCATTAGGGCCCCAGCCCTTGCAAGGTTTTGACACAGAAATCATACATATTTTACAGGGTTCACATGCTAAACACACGGCTAACATGTGTGGTAGCTAGGCTACTATTAGAAGACTGCTCAGTGCTGGCTAGACTGACTAACTCCACTATCCACTCCAACATTACCAAACCACTGGTCATTAGCAAGGAAAGCTGGACTTTGATTATAAAAATGAGTGCCTCAAATCACAGTGTTTTATGGGTCCAAGGTTGTTTTTATGTGACTGGTTCTAAAATGATAAATGGATGCCTGTGGAGGCTAACTAACACCAGTTCACTGTGGAGCCACTACGTTACCACAAATATCCCATTGCAGATATCTCAGAATTAAATGGTTGAGCTTATATTGAGAAGCAAGATTTTTTAACACCACCCCTTTATTCATGTATATTTAAACAGGTTTTAGGCAAATACCTCAGACTTAAAACAAATGTTTTGGCTGACACAGTCCAGAGTCTTTGAATTCCATGCATTTATGATATATTCAAGACACATATAAATACAATTTCTGAGAAAAACCAATTAGGTTAGTTATAGTAGCACTGTGAGTACTCATGTATCAGGATCTGCACATAGTAACCCAGAGAGGTGTGTTTGTACATGTGTGTTATCGGCTAACTTCACAAGAACAGATGTGTCACACAGCAGACTTGTTGAGAGAGGGCAAGGGGCTAGTTTTATTGAATGGAAAAAGTCTAAATTCATTTGTGTCATAAAGGAGTATTGCATATTTCACCACCTGTGCCTGAGGTTGTTCTGCTTCGATAGAACTGAGAAGGTAAATTGTGCTTTCACACGTGTTTTAATTCAGGAACATTTCATTAGAGTCCCCAAGATCTCTCTCTGTCTCTGTCTCTCGCTCATAATAATAAATATACCCACACCAAACTACTACCCAGAATGGAGTAACGTGTAGAGCAAACAGAGCAAACCTGTAGGGCAAAAGGTTAGCCCAGACCGGCCACCTGTTGAGAAAGACAGTGAGAAATAATGCCTCAGACTCTCAAATTAATTTACGTATTTTAAAAATACACATGTATAATTATACTGTATGTTATATGTAGAAGCCACAGTAAATCTAAATATTGTTTGTATCCATTGTCATATATGTATCTATATACTTAGCATCTTGCATTGATGTACAGTGGTAAAATAAGCAACATATTTATATTTAAAAAACATTTTGTCAGTTGAAAATTCCCATGGAAACTTTCCTGAAATTTAAAAGTAATTTTCAACTCCTTTACAACTTTAATCATGGACTATGGGGACAGCTCTTGACCTGGGGACTGCTACTATATTATCCTTCATAGAAACCTACAAAGGAAGCTCTACTCTGTTCTAATTGTACATTACTGATGCTGAGAGGAGCAGGTTTGGGGCTGAACCCACAGGGGGAACACATGACACCCCTGTCTCACTCCATCTCAGCCCCTTGTTCGCGCTCTCTCCAGCCCTGTGCAGCTGACAGCCCCAAACTCTCAATGACTGATCTTTGTCTAGCTCCAGAATCCCCAGGTCAGACCTTGATCCCATGTCAGTCCTCATTTATGCATCTGTCTCATGTACTGTGGTTGCATCTAAGCCATCCTTGACGCATAAGAGAATCTGATAAAGCAAGAGCTATGTATTAGACTCGCCTTAAGAGAGTATGAGTTATACAAATATTGATGGTATTATACCAGATTTACATGACCAGCACATTTCAAGGATCCTCTCTGTCTGTTGCAGGCCAGACAAACATACAAAGTTGGTGCGGAATTATAATGTGTTTCTGCCATGGGGGAGAGGGGAAGATGTTCATGAGAAGATACAAAACTACACACACATTTAACACTTAAGACTGAGAAAAATTCTATAACTTTAGAAAACAATAGTACTACAGGGCAGTGGGCACAGTAGCACTAAATGTGGTAACTCTACAATCACAACTATCAAGAGAATAACAAGACATATGTTATCATAACAACAGAACAGCATAAAAAATGCATAGTAGAAGCATTCTAAAATGTAATATACAGTACCAGCAAGAACAAAGATGCAATATATAGTATCATAATGAACAAAAAACCACCAGTGCAACCATTTGTTATTGGCTACATGAGTTATTGGTCCTTCTAGCAGCTACAACCCTCATGCATGGTAGAAATTATCATGAATAACGTTTGAAAGAGCAAACTAAGAAATGAACAGCATTTGTTTTTTTCCTTTTCATGGTCAAAACCTTAAAAATGGTTTGGTTTACTGTAAGTGATTTTGCAGTTGATTTCTGCAAACAGCAAACAGGAAAGAGTGTGTGACACATGCGCGCACAATAAGCATATTCACAGCTCCGTACTTGAAATATCAGCATAAACATATCTGGAAACGATTTGAACATTGTGTATGTATAATATGTGTATCCACTCTCTCTTTTATTTGTGCAACATGGTGATACAAATACAATATCTACCTTGGCAGAAAGTAAAGTGTCATCTGATCTAATCAAAAGACCATCTAGTGTAGCATGGGTGAGATGACCAACTGAGGGCTATTTTGTCAGGGAGAGTGAAGGAAGTGAGAGACAGACCTAGTTTTAACCTTGGTTTGCAGGTTCCTTAGATGCTGATATGAGAGCTAAGAGGACTCCAATAGGTGTTTGATTTGCTCTACTGGCCCATTTCTATAGTCATGTCGTTCTGGGCTGGATTTCTGCACCTGCCAGACTTCATTGGAGAGTGTTAATGGATCCTGTCATGATCGGTCACAGGGAGTGACCAAGCGACCTTACCTACCATCACCCCCCAACTCCACCACACCGCATTTAAACACACTCACTCCCAGTCAGCATCCCTGTTTGGGACACCAGTAGGACGGACCTGGGAGGCACAAAGAGGGTATTGTTTGTATTGCTTTGAGTGCAAGAAAGGCACATTACAAATGATATACATATTATTACTACTGTTGTTATTTTTATTTTTGTATTATTATTGCTATTATTATTACTGTACACATTTAACCCCTATTTTCCACTTACAACCTCCAGGGGCAGTTGTACAATGTTCGGGACCATACACTCTCTACACATGCCATGTAAAAGGCAAAACTGAGGCTATATATGCAACAGTGCAAAAGAAACCTCTTGCAAATTATCAGAGTTGTCTACATAAAGATAGCTCAAAGGGATCGTAACACCCTTTACAACAAAGTTAGGAACTGAAGCGAGAAATCAAAATGCACGTTCTAAGATGGAACTGGTTCTCAATACCTAACCCTAGTCATAAGTTGCTCATAGGATCATTGTAGTTACTTAGAGATGATTGGTTGACTTGACAGCTGAAATGTAAGCCAAAAAGCTTCTAGCCTAGGCTACTGCCTCTCCATTAAATTGCTAAATGCCCGACAAAATGAAATGAAAATGGCAGAGTGGGGTAAACTGCTTAAAAACTTGTCTGAGAACTCTTGATCTGACCTCTTAGACTGTGATATTTTGTGGCAAAATATGTCCAATACAATTGGATAGATAGATGTTGAGGATTGGAGCGTAGCTGTCACCACAAGCAATCATTTTCTGGCAACTCCAGCTTTAAAGTTTTAAGACATCAGAAAACAATTGAGATTTAATGAACATAGGAGTTAGCTAGTTGTGGGTATAGCTTGCTGCAGAGCCATATCAGCAGTGTTCATGCCATTTGGTAATTTATAGAAGCACAGTCTTAGCCTGGTGCTACCAGACTAACTTCCTTGAAGTCAGGTTCTCTGTTGCATTTTTAAACTGTTGCATCTGCCTATAGCAACTCTGGATCTGCCACAACCAATCGCTAGCGTTCGCCTTGGCCAACTCTTTCACCAATAACAGAACGAGCTAGAAAATCAAGCTTTTCCAAACCCTGTGGGGAGGAGGGCCACAACATCATGGACACCAACAAAACTCAGCAGCTATTGTTCTAGCTTTGGCTTTAACATCTGGATATTCGGCAGCATTGCCACAACGGACTGAATGGCTTCACTCGCATCTTTCTCCGGCGCTATTACTAATGTGGCACACGATAGCACTCCCTCTATTCACTGATTCACCTACCAAACATTTGGTTGGCAAAATATGACTAATATACCAAACTCCAAGACTGAGTACAGAAGCAAAATTAAAATTGAGTAGAAGTTTGTAGGAGGGTGAAGCCAGGCTAACACTGTGTGACACTATGCAGAAATAGAGTGGCTTGCGAGTAAATCTTTTCCCAAAACTATTCAATAGTAGGTTTGGCTACCCCTCCCTCATATTTATTTCCATTTAATAATTTGACATAAACTTTGAATGATATTTGTAGTTTGTGGTGTAGGCTTTAGGCCTAGTGTGTGATTGGATAATAGGCCTAAAGGATGTTGAATAATTACAGAAAATACAACGTTAGTCTTTCAAAATAATATCAGTGGATATTTGATATCTGTTTGCATATTATAATCACAGCTATCTTGCTTTATCAACAGTTAAACTAATAAATAAACTGTTATACAGTATGAGCAGGGGTTTAAGCATATCATAAGCAGACAATCTCACAAGTAGTAATGATCAACGCTCAAGTGTGGCAGCACTGACATATTTCTTGATGGTGGTGAGGAGAGGACGAGTGGCTTGTGTGTGAGTGTGTGTATATGTGAGGGAGGGCAGTGTACTCACTTAAGAGAGATCACACAATGTTTGCATTTCTTTCCACATCAGAGTGACTGATGTTGCAGCTGCAGATGCGAAGGAAGCATTGGTCTGCATTTTGCTCTTGTAAACATCAACACACTGGTTAGAGAAAGCAGCAGGCCCCTGTTCAATGTTGCCAGACAAGTAAATAACCCCCTATCTAGAAAGTAGGAAAACCATTGGCATACAAGTGGATACATTACAAAGGGCTGAAGCCTTTCTCTTGATTTTACATTTTCTATTCTTTATTTTTTGTTTTTGTTTATTTCTCTCACTCTATCACTTGCTATTTCTCCACCACACTCACAAACTGCAATAATCTCTGTCATTGCTACAGAAATAAATAGTATGTTAATGACTATCCTGGGTAGGTAGATCTCAATAACATTACTTCCGAAACAGTTAGAAGCTTCAATGTGGGTCACATAGGCTTATACGGCACTGACTCCCTCTAGGGGTGATGGAACGAACTAGGTATCTCATCCCTCTCTTTTGTGTCCCACATAATTGCCATTTAAAATTCCTAATAGAGTGTTGAAGTGTTCCTATTGGAATAATACTGGAACAGAAAACGGCAAATTTCAGGAATTGTATTTTGCCATATATCACTCTATAATGACAGCTGTATTTTCCTTATTTTCACAGGTACTCATCTTGTCCATGACAAATGAGGTTTCAAAACAACATGAATAGATACAAAATACATGCTGATGAAATTGGAGAAGGAATAGGAATGGCCTAGGTACACAGTAAAAAGGTACGTACGCTGTACAAGCTCAACTAACAACTAACAAATGCACGCTGGTATGAGCCTCCAGAGATGCCCGTGTGCTGTGTGGGGGTGCCTATACTTGACACTTTGTGCTGAGCACTTCGTGCTGACGAATTGTCGGAGCTCTTATGCTATCTCTGAACTGTTTATAAACAAACTCTAGAACCATAATTGCTGTTGATAATATTTCCAAAAGGACGGTAGGGCCTAAATCCAGGTTTCAGAAACGCGTGCTCAGTACGCCTACTGATGTTAATTGTAAAGTCCAGAAACCCATCTTGCCTCTGTCCCGTTTTACACACGATTTGCCTGCAAACATAGCCCTACAGGTACCTCCCCAAGGTTAAAACCGCAGGTCGCCGAATACTCGAGTTCGCTGCGCTATATAAACCAAGCCGAGTGAAATGAACCGACAATGTGGTTTTAATTGTTGTTAGCTGCGATCGTGTGGATCTACATAAAAAACAACACAAGCATAAACGACTTTTAAATATAAAACAACTTTTCATGGCAAACTCTGTCTTAATAGCTTTCATTTCAGAATTAGTTGACAACAGCTAAAATACTAAGTTGACGGTTGATAATTGCCTATAGTCTATAAATGAAAACAATTAAACGTCCGTATTAAAGATAGTTATTGCAATAGGCTACCTGTTTTTCTGATGAAATGAGATACTGCACTGCGCGTAAAAACTCACCGTTTCTAAACGCCGTGCGTGAACTGCCTTTCTAAAATAACTTTCGGAGTCAAAAGCAAGGGGGTCTCTGACGTGGGGGGCTTGCCCTCTAAATAAACTTTGGAGCGCGTGGAGTACAGAGAGAAAGAGACACGACACAGGGCTGAAGTCACCAGAGAGCAAGCCGAAGTCAGTGAATGGGTACTGCACGCGAAGCAGAAAAGAGCTGAAACTATACGTGGAGATTTGTTCGAGTTTCGTTTCGAGGGCAATAGCAGCCTTGCTTAAACAAAACACACATTTCCAACCCATCGAAACTTGGCATTCTATATGACACTTAAAGGTTGTGCTGTGTCGGCCTTCGAGTTTTGGTGTTGGCTTCTCAGTTAGATGCTGAGATGACGCGATGACCTCCTCCTCGCAGGGCACAATAAAGTAGCCCTCACACCTGGACGCCCGGAGTACCTTCACACGGAATCGGTGTGGACCACAGGAAGAGGACAATTTAAAGTTTTTGATCACTATGTCAGTTGCATTTCTGCTCTGCGTTTTTCCTTAGTACTGTGCCGGTGGAGGATAAAATAACGGGCAATGTTGTTGGAATACGTTCTATCACAGTGGATACCTGCTATGGTCGGGCATTGTGGCACTTACGAGGATTCTATCCAGAATGTTACTGTCTGAGCGGCCCAGGTACCATTGGGCCATTGTGCACCACATATTTCTCACTTCTGAACAAGGGTGCTGGAGATTCAGCTCATTCTAGGAATCATACAACAATCTTATTCTGAAAACACCGGAATTTAAAACTTAAATTCGCGGACATTGACATTGGCTATACACGTATCATCTCCGGGTTACTATGCAATTACAACTGCTCTCCATTGTGTTAATCTTGCACTGCATAGAATACACTGGTTGTCAGCAACACACCTCCAGGCACCGGCAACATAAACGTGAGTACTGAATGCACACAGTGGACTTGAGGTACCCCGCGCGCAATGCAATGCTCTCTTGCACACATATACATAGTCCACGTCCCCAATGGTATGTCATGGACAGTAATTTGATTATTTGTCTTAAAGTGTCATTTCACTCATGCGTTTATAAAATAATGTGATCTAAGTGTTCAGGGCATTCTATATTGTCATTAGGATAGTTAGACTGAATTTGGACCGATAAAAACAGCAGGGTATGGTTCTCAGTTTTTTTTTTCTGTAACCCAGTTGTAGTTATCTTTTTGTTTTATTAGCATTCGTATACGAAGTTGACGTGAGGTCGACTGCACTTTTATTGGGTTTCTTAAAAATAATCGACGAATTCTCGCGGGTGAAAGCGGCATCTGCGCCGTGCACACTGACTCTGTCCGCTAGTTCCTATCGCTCTCTGGCGGTCAGTTCGTTTACGACTCACTTCACGCAAAGCGGTTTAGAATCCATGTCCCTAATTTGCTGGTTTGAGCTAGTCAAAAGGAGCACTCCTGAGCGACTCTTACGTGGGGGGATTGTTGTTTACTAAAGAAGCCTCAATTCTCCTTCATGACGTAGAGGCCTCTTTAAACCATTCATATCACCAGTTAAAATATATCCAAAACCAGTTAGACAAACCTGTTTTGTGAAGCTGGCCAGCTGTTTTTAAACCAAATATTAATTTCTTTAGTTTGAGATGGCCCAAAGATAAGATAAGGGTCTTGTAGTTCATCTGCTGTTAGTGGTACTGCTTCACCTGCTACCCCAGACAGCCCGCCAGTGTCTCTAAGGAAAAATGAATGTCCCTAAAGTGAAATGACACTAAGTAGACTTGAACTTTCACCTGCGCATTTAAAAGAATAAATAGTAACAATAATACTAGAATCAAATTGTGTAGAACAGATGAATTCTTTCCAGTCATTGTTTACTCTTCACTGATGCATCTGAATGCATACGTGGGTGTGTGTACATATTCATTGTGGGGGGGGGGGGGGAGGGAGGTGAATGAGTGCACTTCTCAGACACAGGGCAAAAGAGAAATAAAAAGGGAAATGAAAATAGGAGAGAAGGCCATAGCGAGTCAATGACCATGCGATCAACTGGCCTGAAGCATTCGCTTCCATCCTGCTTCATGACACATTTGAATTGCTGAATCTTGCTGTAAATGACAATGTGTTCACAGAGACCTACCTGGTTTAAGGACTAACACAGCATAAATAAAATTTGTTAAGGAGAAAGTCCTTTTGTAAACCACAATCTAGGAGCTCTTGGATGGTATAACTCCCTCTCACTCATAACGGCATTTGTTGTGTTCAAATTTGGACACGTTAGGTTCCTGTTAATTCCTCTTTGTGCCCTCTAATTCTTTTTAGTTCCCTATCCAACAAAGAGAATAAGGCAATACTGAAATGTCTTTAAAATAATATTTGCTAACTATACATTTAATTCCTGGTAAATGATTGAAATGTTTCCAATGTGGTGGTCCTGGATAGACCTTTGGAGCTGTCAACTTTTTGGTTCCTGCAGTCAATTGAAATAGTTGAAGTTAGGCTCATAGTTATTTTAATTTGGTAGCTGATTATTAGGTTGGAGAAATGTACATATGCAGAAAGGTTTGTGGTGTGATTGGTTACGCAAGCTGCTGCCCAACCAATGTTGTGTCAGTGCAAGGGCAGGCTAAATTCCTCTGAGTTAGAGCTTGTGTGAATCAGCCGGGCTTGGCAGGAGCAAATGTGGGCAAATGGACAGCAGTTGTAAAGATTGCTAAGATATGTCAAACAGAATCTTGGTGATCTATTGCAATCTGGCAGCAAAAGCTGAACAGAATACAGAGGAAAAATTCAAACTCAATAGCACGATATGCCAGAGCTGGAGGGGGAAACGTCTTGTAACCCACTACTCATCCATCTGCCTGTGATAAACACTGCTAGCTCTTCTTAACTGGGTTTATACCCAAGCTTTCTGTGTGGTGGAGACAGAGTTTATCACAGTCTTGAGATCAGACCTATATAATGAGATACTGATCTATAACTTGCATCAAAAGGTTGTGATCTGTGGTGTAAGAGACTAAGAATAGGCCTAAAGGCTTGAGCTAAACAACAGAGAACAAAAGAATAAGGCCAAGGGTCCACTACCGTTCCGAAGCACCCTCTGCAAAGTATGGGCAATCATTTTTGAAACCGACATTGCGCTAAGTGTGTTTACATCAGAAGGGTATCTTGGCTTACACATTTGCACTTCAGAATTGACTCAGCGTACATTAGCTCTGTATGAAGTACATATGCACTCACTGGTGATCATTCAGTGTCACTAAACGACAGGCATGACACATTGTGGAGAACAGGGTTGACAGGGTGGCATGCAAAGCCGATGAGTTTACTTGAGATGTCCTTTGATTATTTTTCCCACCGAGAGATTCCACAGACAAGCCCCAAATGCTTTTCTGTCTTGTTTATTATAGGGTTCTTCTAATCTATTGTCACTGTTGCTGGAAACAGTACAGTTGAAGATGCTAAATAAATGATGGCCTCCACTCCATTTTAGCCCGTTGTTTAACTCAATTAGTTGTGATAATTTCATGTTGACTACATGAGAAGTCTGATCTGCCATCTTAAAAACTTGACTTGTCTGATACTGAAAGTTAGAGTTTGAGGATATTTACGTTTATTCCAGATCTTCAAAAAATGGAACATCCGCAGATTAATTTAAACATTGAAAACTTAATATCTGTGGTGCTTTCATTGACAGTGTCCCTTGTGTTTTGTGTAGTGTTACCGGGAGTGTGCCAGGGTGGCTGTTTGACCTGCTCTGATTACAATGGCTGCCTGTCCTGCAAGCCTCGCTTCTTCATCTTTCTGGAGAGGAATGGGATGAGGCAGATTGGAGTGTGCCTGCTCTCTTGTCCCAGTGGCTTCTACGGCACACGCTCACCTGACAGGAACATATGTACCAGTAAGTACCAACATTTGTACAAGTACCTCATTACATTATCATCACTGTCATTTAATACCACTGTACCTTTCAGAGGGTTCAACAACTTGGAGTAATTTGCTCCTACCTACCCACTGGCTACATTGATATAACCACCACACTGACTATTATTTTCAAGATCTCCCAAAGATCATAAAGACTCGGGTGCAGCCTCAATTTGATGATGGCACTTCAATGTTCATATTATCAGTAGCCCCCTTTCAACCTCCCTGTCCCTCAATATATTCTCATCAAGCTGTGCAAGTACAGAATAGTCAGATCATGACATTGTAACTCAGGGGATCTCCTTGAGAGGTGCCTACATAATCCCTGTATGGTAGTAACCTATATTCCTGCTGAGCAGTCTTGCAGAGGCTTCTCTCCCTGACGTACAGGACTGCCCTGCTTGTATGTTTAACATCCAGTATACACACAATAACTCCCACTATTATATAAACGCTGGTGGTGGGTCTGTCTTTCAGAGTGTGGGCCTGAGTGTGATTCCTGCTTCAACAAGAACTTTTGCATGCGCTGTAGAGCAGGCTACTATCTGCACCAGGGGAAATGCCAGGAGAACTGTCCAGAAGGACTGGTTCGCAGTGATACACAGAGGGAGTGTGTTTCCAGTAAGTAAGCCGAGAACTTGTAAAAACACACATGTAGGAAGGTGCACCCATAAACAGATACATATAAACAACTGTGCAACTAAAAGAAACTGTGTTTGTGTGTCATAGTGTGGCAATGTGTTGATGTTCCAGGTTGTCCTGCAGAGTGTGACACATGCATGAACAGTGACACCTGTACAAGATGCAGGTCCACCTTTTACTTACAGCAGGGTCAGTGCGACCGAGTCTGTTCTGAGGGGTTTGAACCTAATGACAAACTAATGGAGTGCACCCATCAAGGTGAGATTTATAACCATACCCTGATGGAGATTTTCTTTGTGCATTCTCTAGATCCTTATCAATGTAACCCCACTAGTATCTGCTATTTCTCCAACCCCAGCTCTTTTTCTTCTTTTGTATAATGACAAACATCATCATCATGTCAACATCATTCAGACACAAGTGCAAGCCACATCCCATAAGGTTTAATGGAATATCTCTCTCTCTCTCTCTCTCTCTCTCTCTCTCTCTCTCTCTCTCTCTCTCAGTACATTGTGAGGTGAGTGAGTGGAGCAAATGGAGCCCTTGCTCTAACTCTGGGAGAAACTGTGGATTTAAATGGGGGGAGGAAACAAGGATCAGGAAGGTCATCCTGCATCCCTCCCACCTAGGCCAACCCTGCCCCCCCATCTCTGAGTCTAAAGAATGCATCGTCAAAAAGAGAAGATGTCCAGGTAATGATGCAGCTCTCAATAAGTAGAGGTTACGAAGCACTTAACACAAAAAGGGAGAAGGTATAATTGAAAACATGATATCAAACTTGATTTATCTTATGTGACAACAAAAGCAATAATGCTATTGGTGGGTAAGGTCATGAGTTTTAATCTCAGGTGGGTTGCATAGTTATATATTGTTTTAGCTCACTGTCCCTGCTATGTATGAAAGTCATCTGCTCTCATAATAATGCCAGACCTTCACTCATTTATCTGTGTGTGTGAAAGGACTGGTCAACTTCGGTCCCTCCTTCTGTAAGGAACGGAGCTGTTTACATAGATGATTACAATCACATTTGCTAGACACTAGCAGAATGCATCTGCTATGTTGCAAGGCAGCAAAACCTTTCAGCTTTGGAAATATCCAAAACAACAACAGTTTCTTGTAAACAAGACTCGCGTGATTCCTAATGAATGGGACTCCACTGCTTCCAAACCAAGACAACACAGAAACAGAGGGTTGGGAGAGGGAAAATCTCCATAAAGGATTTACATGCCTAGTATATTTGTGTTTTTGTTTGTTAACTGTGTTTTTTTGTGTTTTTTTCAAACAGTTTAACACACTGTTTTTCTTGTTGGTTGGCAGCTAGTTTATTTAGTGGCATCAGTGCAGCCAAGTGAGATATTACAGAGAAAGATGTGAAGGTCTCCAAGGCTTCACACTTATTACAAAGCCAGTGTGATGCAGCCGGGAATGGCCCACTGCAGTAGACAGGCTGCCGTCGATCCTCCCTGTGGAGCCACGAGGCAGCGGGACACTGAAGAGTTAGTTTAGTCACTAATCCCAGCAGCTGCCAATGCCCACAAACACCATGCATAGATAGACATACACAGACATATACAGTATATACCCACACATGTTGATACACCCGAACTTGATCCACTAAATAACTACATGTTCTCTCTAAGGTGATAATTTGTAAAGAGACATCTGCACCCTACCCCAGTCTTTGTTTCCTTTTGGCCCTCCTGACACTCCTTTCGTTCTCTGTCTGTCTCTCTCTCAGTCGCAATTTGTCAATCTCTCTCACTGTCTCTCCTCTTCCTTGTTGCCTTCGTTCCCCTTCTCCTCACACCAAAGTAAACACCTCCAGCACTCCCCATGTGTGGGGGCTTCTGAAGCGGGCCTGGGCTTAGTCTGGAGTCGGCTCCGTGTTGATCCTCTGATGGGTCACAGGACACAGCTGTGGGTGCGTGTTACAGATTGCAGGCCCGGTTATCGACCTTGCCCCTGCCCTGCTTGTGTGTGTGTGTGTGTGTGTGTGTGTGTGTGTGTGTGTGTGTGTGTGTGTGTGTGTGTGTGTGTGTGTGTGTGTGTGTGTGATTACTCAGCCCAAGCTCTTAGAACATCCAGTGAGTGCTAATTATCTGGTCTGGTGCGTCCCCTGCGTGTCAGTGTTTATGTTCCATATGCACCAGGGGGTCAGGGCCTGACCTCCGTCAATGTTCTGTAAGCCTCAACAGTCCTCAGACAGTGATACATCCTCCTCCCCCACTGACCATCTATCCCTCCATCTCCAAGAGTCCCACAGACCAAGCAAGGTTTATTTGTTGTTTCTCCTGCCAAGTCTTAAATATCTCTGTTGCTCTATATGTCTCTCTGTTTCTCTTTTTCTCTTTTCTCTGTTACTGTCTCCCTTCATCATTCTTGCTCTCCCACTCACTTCTGACTTTAATCGCAGCTGTTTTAAAGACAGGCTGATCTTTTTGAATTCTCTCTGGTGTTTGCTATTTTTAAATAGAGCTGAGTGATAACACTGGCCTCACACTGTTCTCCGAGATATTCCTCTCTCTTCCAATGCAGTGAGGTACCAGCCTGGAACTTAGTTTCTTCAAACTCAGCTCTGTTGGCTGGTACATCCCTCTCAGCGTGGTGTGGGTCTTGGCCTTGGGATAGACCTGCCACTCATTCCAGCATGCAGCATCTCTCTGTCTCTCTCTCTATATATTTCTTTCTCTCTCACACACACTTGCATTGTGCATAATGATTACATTAAAAGCTCTTGCATAAGGCACACTTGCATGTCTATGGTATGCCATAGAATAAAGAAAAGAAGTTGTGAAAAGAGAATAATTATACATTCTATATGTTATCCATTCTACAAAGATATTCTCAAATGTCCTGGACATATTTGTTGGTACCTCTTACAAAAGATAATGAATAAAGGGATTATAGGTATTTTAAAAACCAATTGGTTGATTTGATTAGTCTCACACATCTCCAATTATGTAATCAGTCATTCAGCTTGTTTAAATGGACTAAAGTAGTCATTGCCATTTGGCATCATTGTGTGCATCAATGAATAGACCAGAGAAAGCAAAAATATTATCTTTCTGATGAGATACGAAAAATAATAATATATAAGCCTGATAAAAGTAATTTATGATGTTCCTATGACAACATTATTAAGAAAATCAAGGTCCATGGAATTAACCAACTTCTCTGGCCCTGGCCTCAAAAGAAAAAGCAACCTCAGATTAAAAATTATGATAGTGCAAATGGAAGGAATGGAGCTGGAGTGATTGAATCTAAAGGTTGTGCAACTAAATATTACATTTAGGGGCCCATCATTTTTTCCATTCCATTTTAATTAGTTTTATTATGTACAACACTATGTTGGAAAACAAATTCAAAAGCAAAGTCTGATTTCTATTAAACATGGAATAAATAATGATGGATGCTATTACTTCAGTCAGTTTCAGTTTTCAGAGGAAATTGCACGTTCTTAGTTTTGTGAAGGGGCACCTTAAAATTAGTGCACATCTGTACATTCACATCCTCGTACATATTATGACTACTTTGTCCTTCAAATCATCACCCATCCATCAATTCCCCTCCCTCCCCATCACCGGGCCCCCATCCACTCCTCAGTCCCCCCAAGACCTCCAGCCCTCAGGCCAGGCAGTCGGTGCTGAACAAGAGGGAGAAAGCGGACATCCCGTGCCTTCAAAGCAGCGGGCATTCTTCCCCTGGGACAGCCCAGAGCTCTTAATCCCTGCCTGGCTCCCGCCAAAAGCCCCCGGACGACCGCACGCCTGCCATGGAGGATGTTGCCCCCTCTGAGTCATTATCCTAATTGTGCTTCTCCTCATACACACAGCAACGCAAACATACACACACACAGCCGTACTCAGCTTCCAGTATGTTAGGATGTAGTGAAGTTTTATTTAACTGTGTTCTGGTTATATAATCTTATTGTACCATCAAAGAAAATGTGCCGATACATTTGCAAAGATTTAAAAGTTATAAAATATATACGTTACAATATTACATAAAACATAACATAGTATAACATTAAATTAATTTATTTTATATATATTCTTGTTATATAAATACATGTTTAAGTCATGTTCATGTCAGCAAATCAGACAAGGGGTAATGTGATAATTGTAGGAAGAATGGCTTCTTGAGTGAATCCAAGGTGTTTAGATATTCCATGCCACATTCATCTTTCTCTCGATTGACACTCTCCATTTTCATAACTCTTGGAAATTCTACTAATGCAAGCTGACAATTTCTTTGGGAAATCCTCAGTGTTATTTGGAGGTATCTTAGCAAGATAAGCAAACTCGACTACTAAAGGCAAAACTCTTATGAAGTTGTTTAACTTAGCTAATCTACAGCCCAAATCTTTGTTGATGTTGCTTGTTGTCTCATGGTAGCTTCACATTAGGCTGTACACCTCAATCCAATCAGTTTCAGTTAACCCCTCCATGCGTGCCACCCTTGACTGCAAAAACAACTGGTAGGTATCAGTCCCTGCAGTCCCTTCTGAGAATGTGTTATATGTTCGCGGAACCCAATTGTCTCATTTTGGTCTAACATATTGTAGGACAGATAAAAAAACTCAAAGACAGTTTCCACTTGCAAAAGCTGCCAAATAAATTTTTCTTGTCATCATCTTAACATCTTCTAGGTCATCTTAGATTTTTGGGAAATACCTTTAAATGGTTAATCTGCTGGAGCTTCAGAATCTTCATACAGAGATTCATACAGAGACAGAGCAATTGAAGCAGAAAAAGAGAAGTTCCTTTAAATACAGAATATGGGTGGTGCCTGATCTTTAGTCATACTTCCAATGGAAACAGAGAGGGTCAGTTTCACAGAATACTCATGTGTTTGTCCTGCTGTTTCTCTGCCAGGATAGATGGCACACAACAGGACAATACACACCACAGCAATGGCTCTCTCTCTCCGTCATTTTTTCTGTAAGCCCCTGCATTGTTTGGACTGTACTCCCCTTAGCGAGAGAAACACCAAACCTCCTCTTTCAATAATTTGTCTATTGTCATACACACACACAATACAAACACACATCACCTCAGCCACCCACCAGACACACTCAAACACAAAATTACTTACTCTTACTACCTACTACCCCCTCCAACACACACACACATATATATATTCATGCACACTTAATACAAACACATTAATTCCTACAGTACCCCCTGTGCTTTGTAGGATGTGTGGGGGCTGATGGATAGATAATAGGTAAGTACAGGCAGAGGGATCCAGGTTGAGTGTCCTCCTCACCTTGAAGGCTGATGCTTTCATTACTTCTGCAAAGGAGACTAAACATAGTTTGCTTGTAGGGCTGTATAGCGCTCTGGCTGGACCCCAGGAATGTGTGGGTCAGCTATGGTCAGTAGCAGAGACCCCTTCTCTACCAGTCAAAACGGAGAGCTTGGCTGATTAATGGACACAGACAGAAGTGGGGGCATTTGTGTTGAAAGAGTGTATGGGTGTGTGTGTGGTGGTGGTGGTAGTGGGGGTGGGGGGCTATGGTTGACAGGGAGAGAGGGCCTCTGTGCCTACCTCAGCGGTTTTGCAATCCTGCTCTTAGACACATGGATGGCACAACAAAAAAGGCTGAGTTTCAGTGGATTTGTCTCTACTCTCTACTCTCTATTTTAACTTTCCTCTTTTTGTCTCTCTCTATATATATATAGATCTATATCTATATCTATAGATATAGATCTATATCTAGATATAGATATAGATCTATATCTCTCTATATAGATATAGATCTATATATATACCAGTCATATATACCATACATATATAATATATATATATATTATTTATATATATATATATATGTGTGTGTGTGTGTGTGTGTGTGTGTGTGTGTGTGTGTGTGTGTACTCATCTCTTTGTCACATTCCCTTTATCTCCTTGCTTCCCTATATCTCTCTTCTTGTTATACTAATGGCCTTCTGAGGTTCAGTGAGAAACTCTCAACATTCCAATACATTGATTTGTGTATATGATGGTTCAACAAGCAGATAAAGTAACATTTATTTAAAAGTGTTCTATATTTCTCAAAAATATCAGTTGAGTATTGCAACATATGAAATAAATGTTGGCCACGTTCTAGGTGTCATGTTTGGTGTCAGGCTGACCCCTAGTGGTTGACTGAATTAATCGTCATTTGCCTTACCAACAACTGAATATGTACAAATGGATGGAAAGAAATGTAATGCATGGAAACAGCAGAAAGATGGACCAGAGATTGAGCAGTTGTCTAAAAATGTTCTTTCTCCCTAGGAGACAAGAGAAAGGGAGAGCGACGGGGAGAGAGAAGGAACCGGAACAACAGAAGAGACAAGGAGGGCAATGAGGGCCGGAGAGAGAGGAAAAAGGAGAAAGAGCAAGATCGTGAAAGCGACACGGGGGATCGAGAGGACTCTGAAAAAAGGAACAAGACAGAGCACAAGCGCCGGCGAGGCCAAAACATAGACCCTGTTTCTCCCAGCCCGGCACAGTAGCAAGCGCTCTGGGGCCCAGTCTCCTATGATCTCCACCTCCTTTGTCCCCCCCTTTCTACTCCCTCTCCCTCCTTGCCCCCCTGAAACCCCTACTGGAGGGGTGCTGCTGCTACCTGTATAATTTAACTATAATACTGTATATGCACAAGAGAGATGGGGCACATAGTACTAGGGCCACTACTGACATTGAGGATCCTCCTCCCCCCACACACGCACGTAATTCAACAACTACAAACACAGACAACTACAAACACCGACATAAACACATACGTACACAATGCAAAGAAAGAGTATCTCCTATTTCTGTTTCTTTGTATTTCAAACTGTGTGATTGGATGAGTGTATAGGACAGAAAGATATAGGATAAATATTGTGTCAGTATGGGCACTATTTTGTTGGAACAATGCTTGTTTATGGTTATTTAAAACGGGCCCAGGTACAAATTTTGTGTTTTGTTTTAAATGTGTGTCTGTGACATAAAATAGAATTGTTGTTGTTGTTGTTGTTACTGTTCTGTAGATGTCATCGTGTTTTTTAGTTGTTTTTTTCAGAGTAAATTAAGTGAACTTTCCTATTTTCATATCAAGACAACTACAGAGAGAGAAGAAATGTGGATACTGCATGTAGAAATGAGGCAAATAGACTCACATATATTTTGATTCTGAGAACACTATGCCTCATCCCAGCTTACCGGTACATGGCCATGTATTATTATGTGTCTCCTGAACAAAGTACTAGTGTGCCTATCATTGTGAACAGAATCTGTGCTTTCAATAAAACCCACCTAAACAGAACACAAAAGCACCTGTATGTCAAATAAACTATAATGGGTTTGTAAAAGTCTGTGTTTCTTGGTTTCTTGGTATTTCAGTATTTTACTTGTATCATACCAGAACCACCCAAACAAAAGGAACCTATTACTGGGTTGCTTGCCAGGTTACGTTGCCACCACCTTAAAATTTAACTGGCATAGTCTGGCGTCAGAGGTCAACATTCACACCCCACCACAACACACAGTATTTAATAAAAGAGCAAAGCACTTTTATTCATTTCCAGATAATTGCATACTTCAGCCAGTGTGAGAAATGACAGAAAAACTACCTGAACCCACTGAGGACTCAGCCGCCCATAGGGATAGGGCCTATAAGGGCTCACTATACGCCCTGACATAGAGTGAGGTACATCCGGTTAGTCCTTTTAATGTTGAAAACGTGTGGAGGGACGTAATGGGCGAAATGTGTTTTCTTTTTGAAGAAATCATTAACTATGCATTCCCTCTCTTTACAACTGTAGATTATTGCATTTCTGATTTATTCGTATTTTGTACAGTGTCACAACTTTATTGGAATTAGGTTTGTATGTATATACTGTATATAACTTCATAACAGTACAAAAGGCAAGTTAGTGCTGTCTGTTTAAAGGTCCTTAGCCTTCCGTGATTTCCCTAGCAACGACGGGGGGGCAGCGAGCATATGGTGACCGCTTAACTGGAGAGGAAGGGGGAGGTTAGAGAGTTGGGCATTAGTTAGGAGTGTCCCTGTCCATGTAGTTTGTAGCGAGTAAGTCCCCTGGCACCCCTGGTGCTCTCACTAGCAAATGTGCCCTCTTGGATGCCCCTATGGAAGATTCAATATGATAAAGAGTCCTGTATGGTTCCCTTGTGTGCAAGAACATATAAAGTAGTCCATTCTGTTGTGTTCTACCAATGGAGAAAGTATGATGCAGTATCCTCAAGGGTGCCCTACCAGTGGAGCAAATATGCATTTTTTACTCAAACTACTCAAACTATATATATATATATATATAGCGCCTTGCAAAAGTATTCGGCCCCCTTGAACTTTGCAACCTTTTGCCACATTTCAGGCTTCAAACATAAAGTTATAAAACTGTAATTTTTGTGAAGAATCAATAAGTGGGACACAATCATGAAGTGGAACGAAATTCAGTGGATATTTCGAACTTTTTTTACAAATAAAAAACTGAAAAATTGGGCTTGCAAAATTATTCACCCCCTTTTATTTCAGTGCAGCAAACTTTCTCCAGAAGTTCAGTGACGATCTCTGAAGGATCCAATGTTGACCCTAATGACTAGTGATGATAAATGGAATCCACCTGTGTGTAATCAAGTCTCCGTATAAATGCACCTGCACTGTGGTAGTCTCAGAGGTCTGTTTAAAGTGCAGAGAGCGTCTTGAAGAACCAGGAACACACCAGGCAGGTTTGAGATACTGTTGTGGAGAAGTTTCAAGCTGTATTTGGATACAAAAAGATTTCCCAAGCTTTAAACATCCCAAGGAGCACTGTGCAAGTGATAATATTGAAATGGAAGGAGTGTCAGACCATTGCAAATCTACCAAGACCTGGCTGTCCCTCTAAACTTTCAGCTCATACAAGGAGAAGACTGATCAGAGATGCAGCCAAGAGGCCCATGATCACTCTGGATAAACTGCAGAGATCTACAGCTGAGGTGAGAGACTCTGTCCATAGGAAAACAATCAGTCGTATACTGCGCAAATCTGGCCTTTATGGAAGAGTGGCAAGAAGAAGGCCATTTCTTGAAGATATCCATAAAAAGTGTTGTTTAAAGTTTGCCACAAGCCACCTGGGAGACACGACACACCAAACATGTGGAAGAAGGTGCTCTGGTCAGATGAAACCAAAATCAAACTTTTTGGCAACAATGCAAAACGTTATGTTTGGCGTAAAAGCAACACAGCTTATCACCCTGAACACACCATCCCCACTGTCAAATATGGTGGCAGCATCATGGTTTGGGCCTGCTTTTCTTCAGCAGGGACAGGAAAGATGGTTAAATTGATGGGAAGATGGATGGAGCCAAATACAGGACCATTCTTAAAGAAAACCTGATGGAGTCTGCAAAAGACCTGAGACTGCGATGGAGAATTGTCTTCCAACAAGACAATGATCCAAAACACAAAGCAAAATCTACAATGGAATGTTTCACAAATAAACATATCCAGGTGTTAGAATGGCCATGTCAAAGTCCAGACCTGAAGCCAATCGAGAATCTGTGGAAAGAACTGGAAACTGCTGTTCACCAATGCTATCCAACCCCACTGAGCTTGAGCTGTTTTGCAAGGAGGAATGGGGGGGGGCGGGGGGGGATTCAGTCTCTCGATGTGCAAAACTTAGACCTGCCCCGACTTAGAGCTGTAATCGCAGCAAAAGGTTGCGCTACAAAGTATTAACTTAAGGGGGCAGAATAATTTTGCGCACCCAATTTTTTATTTTTTTTATTTGTTAAAGTTTGAAATATCCAATAAGTTGTTCCATTTATGATTGTGTCCCACTTGTTGTTGATTCTTCACACAAAAAATAGTTTTTTTTGTTTGAAGCCTGAAATGTGGTAAAAGGTCGCAAAGTTCAAGGGGGCTGAATAATAAGGCACTGTATATATCCCCACATTTAATTTACACCACAGTAAAATGCATTCTACCAACTTGGAGAGAGAAGCAACTCGTCGTTGTGGTCGAAATAACAGATGCAGGTCTTTCGTGAGAAAACTGGAACTGACTGTGCGCGTGCGCGTGCGCGTGCTAAACGAAAGATAAAATAAGTTAAAATATGTTGAGTAAAAATAAAGGACTGAACAGAAACATGTCAAGTAACTTTTACATATTCTATATGTGTATATATAGATATAGAGATATACATATATCTCTATAGAGATATACATATATCTCTATAGAGATATACATATATCTCTATAGAGATATACATATATCTCTATAGAGATATATTGGATCAAAGTTCAATTACGTGATGACGTATTAGACTCTTTCTGCAGGCGTTACGCAAGTTTCTCCTGAATGTTTTGCGGAATACTCATTGGATAGTCGAGTCCCCATCACGTCGACGGCCTACACTATGGTTCTTAAAATATATGTGTCGTTTCTGCTATTTTGAAAGCGAGAGGTTAACCTACCAAGGACTCTAGTGGATGATCAGGTCCCCCAGACACACACACGCACCCTTTTTCGGGGGATAGGGTTGTTTTCAGTGCCGCCGTAATAGTACATCACCATACATTATCTGGCCGAAGTTATTTGTTCCACACTCTTAATATTACATGTGCACCTGAGATACACCCTTGTACCGATGTTAGTGACCTGCTGCGCTGATCTAACCCACTAAAAACAACACCAACAGCAGTCACTTCTGTATTCACACACCTACACTTGAGAATAGATCACCAAACAACCTGTCATGAACCAATCAAGTCAGCCCCTCACAATGACGACCCATTTATAAGTACAAGTCGAGAAACAGATGAGCGTCCTAATCGGCCACACCATCCGTCCTCAAACAGATGAGTCGAACAAATAATTGATAATGTTCGCACATCAGTAGTAAATTGGAATAAGTATTCACAGAAGACACGGGGAGTCTTTATTCTAACACTTCGCGTTAGGAATTAATCGAAGCAGTATTATAGTTTCTCGGTTGAATTCGGAAGAGATATCAGTTTATAGCTGTACATATATTTCTAGATAGAGATAACTATGTATACCTCTCTTATTAGAGATCGTACATGTATCAAACTCTATAGAATACATCATACTATCTCATAGAGATATATGTATATCTATCCCGCGCGCAATGAGTTGTGGGTAATATTAGCGGTTGGTGTGCATCGATCTGCACTTCGAATTCTAACCGAAGTAGAAGACCACCCGGGTGTCTTTGGAATACTTATTTCAATTTACTACGATGTGGAACTTACTAATTATTTTTTCGATCATTGTTTAGGACGGATGGTGTGCGAATTAGGACGCATCATCTGTTTCTCACTGTATACTGATGGGTGTGAGGGGGGACTGTGATTGGATTATGACAGGTGTTGGTGATCATTCTCAAGTGTGGTGATCAGAAGTGCTGCTGTTGGTGTTGTATTAGTGGTTAGATCAGCGCAGCAGTCAATAAATCGGACAAGGGTGGACATGTATGGGACAAATAACTTGGGCCCAGTATGAGGGATGTACTATTACGGGACACTGAACAACCCTATCAAAGCCTGATCATCCACTAGAGTCCTTGGTAGGTTAACCTCTCGCTTTCAAAATAGCAGAAACGACACATATATTTTAAGAACCATAGTGTAGGCCGTCGACGTGATGGGGACTCGACTATCCAATGAGTATTCCGCAAAACATTCAGGAGAAACTTGCGTAACGCCTGCAGAAAGAGTCTAATACGTCATCACGTAATTGAACTTTTCTCTTTTTTTCCCTTCTTTTTTTTGACGAGGCGGGTTAAAGAAAATAGACGAGACAAATCGCAACATCGTCAGTCGCTTCTTCTAGCCCAGTAATTTGGACACCATTACATGATTTAGTGTCGTATACCAAATTGACATACCAACCGGAGAAGGTAAAGTAGCTTTGCAAGTAATGATTGCCGTGTATGACCAAAAATAAATGTTATTTCGCATAACTATAGCAAAACAGTGTGAAAACAAAGCACTGACTGACGTAGATAGGCGAGCTGTTTAGTAGGCTACTAGCCTTTTTTTGTTTTAGCTTGGTAGGCTGACCTCCGTAGTTAGCTAGTTGCTATTGGCTACAACAACAGGTCTCATTGTTAGCTATGGTTTCTCTTACTTTACTGGAGATTGATTTAGACATTTAGTCGTCAACAATTATCTATATGACAAACATTAGCATAGATGTGTTTGCTAGAGATCAAGCTGTCTTACTTTTCGTTATATATGCGCATTGTGTAAAATGACACAGACCAGCCATCTAGCAAATTGCTAGCTCGCTAGCTCGTAATGTCTTATTGTTTTCATGCACAAGCACAAGCTAAGACCCACTGTTAGCTGCTAGTAGAAGTTAGCATTAGCAAATATAATAAGCTTGGAAGCTCGTATTTATTAACGGTTTGAGTGTGACAGTTTGGCTACGAGCGAGCCTTGTTAGAGCTAACTGAATTACAGCACTGTATATATATATCTATATAGATATACATATATATCTGCTAATATAGATATATATATATATCGATATAGCTATATCGATCTATCGATATATATATATATATATCGATATATATCTATCGATATATATCTGGACTAATTAATTTGACATAATATACTGTTAACTTGTCGTTATAGCCAGCTGGGTAGTAGAAATGAACCCCATCCTTAACTTGTTTTCTTATCCTTACAGTGAGTAGAACCAACAGTACTCCCGATGAGACAGCAATATTAGCAGAATCGACAGTAAGTAGGTTCTTGGAGTCATTACTAGTTGTATTCACCTTGAAGTGAAATTTTGCTTTCCAATGAATGTAGCCTGGAGCTTTAACCCTTGTGGTCTCGTCACATTCTGCATAAGGGTCCGAGGGTTTGGGAAAGGGAAAAGTCCCAACTTCAAGCCTGAAATAAAGCAGGTTAATAAAGTGTTAACACTGTTGGGAAACGAAATATGCATCCATGCTGCACATGAATCAGAAAGATTTAGATTTAGTTTTGTGTAAGTTCAATCAAGAACATACAGTCTAAGAGTGTCATTGTGGATGTGTGTTAAACATAGTGGCAGGTCATTCTGGCCCCTGAAGAGAACACAAGGGCTAACTCTGGTAACTTTCTTTGTGATCTACAGTAGTTCCAAGGATGGCTAGCTGTGGCGAGGTTGACCATACTGTGAGCACGCTTCCATCTAATAAGAAAGGTGGAGGCAGCGGAGAGTCCTGCTCTGGGTCCGGCGGCTCCTCTCCAGCCCTACCTGTGCCGGAATGTGCCATCTGTCTCCAGAGCTGTGTCCACCCTGTCCAGCTGCCCTGCCGACACGTGTTCTGCTTCCTGTGTGTGAAGGGTGCATCCTGGCAGAGCAAGAGATGCGCCCTCTGCAGGCAGGAGGTCCCGGAGGACTTTCTGGAGCGTCCCACACTGCTGTCACCTGAGGAGCTAAAGGCATCAGCGGGGGGTAGAGGAGCAGCCGGGGACCACGCCTGGTACTACGAAGGTAGGAACGGCTGGTGGCAGTATGACGAGCGCACCAGTCGTGAGCTAGAGGATGCCTTCTCCAAAGGCAAAAAGACAGCTGAAATGCTGATCGCTGGGTTCCTGTACGTAGCTGATCTGGAAAACATGGTACAATACCGTCGCAATGAGCATGGCCGCCGCCGCAAGATCAAGAGGGACGTTATGGACATACCAAAGAAGGGAGTTGCGGGACTGCGTCTGGATACAGAAGCTGGGGCGGCTGGGGGACGAGATAACTCTGCAGATGGGACTGATGTTGCTGGGGGGCAGCAGGGCCCGTCCACAGCCCCTGCTCCTGCCCGGCCCCCTACTTCTTTGGGGGGGCAGCCTGGAAGCCCCAGCTCCTCCCTGGAGGATGCCTTTGCCCAGTTACACCTAAGCCCCACCGAGGCACCAGAGAGGGCCGAGGCAGGGGAGGGAGAGGAGGAGGAAGAGGACGCTTCTCCTTCTAGGTCTTCAGGCCTTCTCACCTCCGTAGATGAGTCTGGTTCCGGGGGCTGGAGTGATGATGAGGAGGAAGAGGAAGGGGATGGTGAATGTGTTGAGCCCAAGGAAGAGAGCCAGAACAGGCAAAGACTGAATCCAGATGACAGGGCTCCTCCTGGGGCAGAGACCCCCTCTTCCTCCTCCAGTGTGAGGTCCAGGAGACCTGATGGACAGTGTACAGTGACTGAAGTGTGAACTGACATAAAAGCTCTGGGTTGACTTTAACACGCTCACTCAGCAAACCTAGGAACTGAAAAACAGGTTCCTTTAGTGCAGGCTGTGAAATCAACAAACTCTTAAGATGCTCCTTTTTGTCTTTGTGATAATAAACACCAACTCCCAGTTGATCTCTCTAAGTATACTGATGGGCTTTGGACTGAAGTAAAGTCTCCCCTAATTGAACTTATTGCATAACCTTTGAATTATTGTTATTAGGTGTAAGTCGTTTGGTTTGTAAACATCCATCATGGCCCTGTAAGGGATACCCTCATAATAAAAAACGAGATTTGGTGTACATTCGAGACAAAAAGATGTTGAAAAGAATTAGGTCGTTGACTCTAGTGAGGAGTCACTTTCCTATTTTAAAATATGTGTGGTTCAGTCATTCCTGTAACAGCTGTTGAGCTTTAGGCATATCCCACATGACAACACTAGTACAGTCCCAGATCAGAGCCCATACTAGGTTATTCTGAAATTGTATTTTTCTTAATCTAATGGTGTGTGGATTGATGACTCATCTTTAAAACACTGGAGTGGTTGATCATTTTTGCATGTTTGGCTAGACACCGTACTGGTGGAAAAGGATGATGGTTTAGACTTTCATTTGAGTCTGTTTTTTTCTGATTGTTAGTTCTGTCATGTGGTGATGATGATGTGGATGTGACAATACCAGGAGAGCATCTTGTTGCTGTCTCCCACGGATGTTTGAAGTTATAAATATTATTTTTATACTTCTTAACCGTTCATTGTCTTTTGGCCAAACTAAATTTTAGACTCTTGATTCGAACAAAAATAAACGTAATATAACTTGACTGTAATGTTTTTTTCTTTGTCATTTTTTGCTAAGCAAAAGTTAAATAAAACTTCATTTCATCAACTTTAAAATTGGATTTTTCTTGTTCTGGGGGATTAGAGGTCACAGAAAACAACTAAGCTCTCATTGTATGTAGTTGTATGATGAGTAAACCATATGTTTGATTCGAGTCTAATGACTTTTCAAGGTTTTACAGGTTATCAAACCAATGTACAGATAAAAGACAAGACAACCAAATAAAACATGTCTTTTCCCAATTCAGCCTAAACGGAGGGGCCTCTGCAGATGGAGCCAGGCAGGGAGAAGAATCTTATTAGACATTCTGAACATGGTTAGACTGGTAGTACTACTAAGTCTAAGGTTCGGCCATGAAACTTTTCTCACTGACCTGACAGTTTCACAATATCGCACATGCAAAAATACAATGCTTGACACTTGTTTCTGAAATGTATGTCAGCTCTACCCAGGCGGTTGCTGAGTGATCCAGTGCGCCTCTCTGTAAAAGGGGAAGACAATCTGAGCACTGTTGGTTGTGATGCTGTCAACATCCAAATCAAAGGGAGCAGTACAGTGCACTGTGATATAGATGCAAAAGCACTAATTATGGTTGGGATCAGAAATAAGATAAATGTCATGGATGCATCAAGGACTCTCCTGTTTTAACTACATAGTAACCACACTAGTGAGGGATGGCAGAAGAAATGTGACAAAAATCCCTTACAACCTTGCATCCATCTCTCTTCAAGATAAGAGTGGGTAAAAAAACATTCCTCAGCTGTTATATGTAACTACTTGTTTCAGGTCAACAAGAAAAGGAATTCGAACAGCACTGTATGCTTATTATCCTCTTCAGGCTGTTGTTTTACTCTGTCTTGCCTAATCTGATAGCCTTCTTTTGAGGGAATGGGAGAAGGAGCCACTTTGTGCAAATGAGAGAACTCTCAAATAAAACCATACAGTTGTGTCACATGTAAGTCAAGAGACTGATCTGATAACCTGAATTGAAACCCTCATTTTCATATTCTGAACAAAAACAGGATTTTAGGCAACGTTATATCATTGTTTCTCTCAGTGGAATATAGCGAAGGTAATACTTAGTTAACCAACTTTTCCTGAATCTCTGGGGTTCTATTACCTGTCTTAATGACTACCACCCTTTAGCACTGACTTTCATCATTATAAAGTGCTTGAGAAGTTGATGACAGATTAAATCTGCTTCTGCATCAACTTGGACCCCCCTCAATTTGAATACCGCCCCTGAAGATCTGCAGAAAAAGCCCTTGACACATCACACCACCCTCTCCCACCTAAGGTTGACACATACGCTAGGATGTTGTCATAGATTACAGTTCAGCATTCAGTAGTTGTACTCCCCAAGCTAAGAATCCTGAGTCTCTACACCTCAATTTGAAACTAGATCCTAGACCTCCTGACAGGTTAACCCCAAATGGTGAAAATGGGTGACCTCTTTTGGCCACGTGCAGCTCCAACAGTATCCTGATGTTTGCAGACGACACCACCATCCTGGGCCACATTTTCAACAATGATGATACAGCCTAGAGTGGTCAACAACCACTCTCTTAACAAAAGATAATTGTGGAATGTATGTGTAATACATGTGTGTGTGTGTGTGTGTTGGGGTGGTCAAGCCACTAGTCACATGGATGGAGCAGAAATGGAGTCTCCTGCTTCAAGATTCTCATCGTGTTCAATAATGAGAACCTCTCCTGGTCCAGGCAATCTAACACAGTAGTAGAATCGGTACAAAAGTCCCTTTACTTCCTGAGAAGACTAAAGAGGTTTGGTATGTATGCTAAAACTCTCACCAACGTCTACAGGTGCAGCATTGGGAGCATTCTCACAGACTGCATCACTTCTTGGTACACCAGCTGCTTATGTGCTGATCTAATGCGCTTTAGAGGTTGTCATCTTCCCTTTGTGAAAGGCATATAAATGACCAGGAAAAGTACCACCAGAGAGCCATCTGTTCGACGTTACCAGAACGCCCAGGAACGGAGTACAAAATACCTATCATAGTTTCTTCCTTAAGGTCATCAGGCATCTCAACCAATATTAACCTCACTGCACTAAACATTGCTATATATGCAATTTTCTGTTGTTTTTGTGTTGCTTGCTGTGTCACAAGAATGTAATTGTTCTGAATGATTGTGTAATTCTGTCCACATGATAATTATATCTGACCACATGATAATTATATCTGACTTATATCTGACAGATAACTATATCTGACACATGCTGTGTTAAAGGTTGAGCCATTAGATGCAGGCAATGACTAGCATGTCATTGACGTTACATTCAGGCACTAAAAACTTAGTCTTTACAGTCTTGTAAAAATAGAAACATATTTTTGAACCTCTACAGAGGAGCACAAAGAAAATTCCAATATAACTGGCTGAACAATCCAAGCCTCTTTCTATAGCAATACACTTGCCTTTTTATCACCCACCCTGCTATGATGTATATATGACCATAATAATAAGGTTGGTGTTGTTAATTGTAAATTGAGTCACATGATTAATGTCTATAAAGAACATATTTTATTTGACAGTCATACTAATGTCATAATCACTTGCATACCACATCAATGGATGTCACTACACCACTGCATTAAGATATTCCATCGATAGCAAATATCCTTCCTCTTCCTGTCGTCCAGTCCAAAGTCTGGTACATTAGAGGCAGAACCAACCCAAAACAGCAGATGGTTCTCCTCTTTTCCTCCCTTCGCATCACTTGTGTTTGGCTCTGCTCGCTAGTGCTGCCAGATTGGCAGGCCCTCCCCATACAGTGCCGAACACATCTTTCTCAGTTCTTAGTGCTTCCTGTAGGGAGAGCTCTCTCCCTGACATCACCACCTGCTTCACAGCCCGGATGACTGCGACAGGGCCCTTGACATAGAAGTCCAGCCATTTCTCAGCCTCCAGAAGAATACTGGTACTGTCACTGGTATTGTTGTTCCCAGGTTGGGCCCCAAGAACCCCATCTGCCAGGCCCATCTGGAGTGCCAGCTCTGGATTCACCTTCATTGCACCACCCAGCAGTTTTAGAGAGTTCTGGCTTCCCACGATGCGGACCAAACGGGCAGCTCCACCCCAGCCGGGGACCAGACCCATGTGTTTATGGACAAATTGTATTCTACTGCCAGGAGCCATCAACCTTCAGAACCAAAGACAGATATGTGTGTTAGAGAGAGAGAGAGCTGATACTTAATAGTGGATGAGAGGCACAGAAGAATTATGTGAGTCAATCTCATTCACTGTCATTAGACACTGGGCTCAGCTACAGGCTCCATGGTTTAGACTATGGTGTCTTTTATGATGTTCCTGTACCTGAAGTCACAGGCTGTGGTGAGCTCAGAACCTCCACCAAGAGCTTTTCCCTCCACTAGAGCCACAGACATCATGGGCAGCCTACAAAAGGATTCAACAAGTCGTTCATGGGATGTACAAAATCCACTTGTTAGTTCATTCACTTGTTAATGTATCCATGTATCATTGATCCATCCATCTGCTCTGTCTGTCAGCTGTTAATCTTTTTTTCATTCATGTATTTATTTATCCAATCAGTACTTTCAGGGGCAGCTATTTACAACCTCAGCAGCCTGGTCAATGTATTCTGCATGAACATGCACATCTTCATCCCATCCTGAAAGAGAAGGGTTCTTGTTAAATAATGCCTGACATGACTTGCATGAGAGCAAAGGGAAGGGGAATGTGAGACAGACTAAAATACAGCAAGAAGCAGGGAGAGATGGCCAAATAACCCTGAGCGTTTGGTGGGAACAATTTATGTGCTAACCTGGGGGTTGGATATAGCTCTGACAGCATTCAGGTCAGACCCAGAGCAGAATGTTCCAGCAGTCCCCTGAACAATCACACCCTTCCCTTCCATCCAGCCTTCCAGCTGGGTAACTCTTTCCTCAAGCTCCAGCATCATGGTGCCTAGCAAGATGGTCATCAGGAATGTTAGAGGCCTATGGAACTATTCATCTATACTGAAACCCTACACAAGAATTAGCTAGCTTCCATCTTCCATTTTATCAATCAGACGGAATTTGAAATCAGTAATTCTCCTGAAATGTCAAAGAACAGCAATAACCTGAATGTGTGATTCATACTCATACTACAGTTTTTCTCAATTGTTTACACACATTTTCTGAAAGCTTGCCTCATATTCTCAGAACTCTACACACAAATCCCCAAAACACACACACAATGGGCAAAACCCCTCAGTTCTCCTGCAAAATGAAACTTTACATTCAAAACAATGTTATTACTTCTCAAAATGGGATTTTGTTTTCAAATGACACACACAAACCATCATATGTATAGACATTTATAAGAACCATCTGCACACTGATGTGCTCAATGTAAAACACTATGATGAATGTAAAACACTTTCGTCTCCATTCATCATAATGACTTAGGCCCTTTCTTGTGTGTTACAGTGTTACAGTGTACAGTTTGTGTGTTTTCAGTGTTACACTTACTACAGACAGTACACACATAAGTGTGTTGTGAAATATTTGAGAATATTTGTTTTTATGCTCAGAACACACAAATGCACGGTAAAATTGTATTAGATTTTTCCTGCAAAAACAATGTACACAGTGTACACATCCCATTCCCAACCAACACAAAGTTGCACATACACTACATACAAAACAACAGAAGAATTTTCCTGTTCAGGATACAGAACACGTTCCTGACCACCTTGAGTTGGTAATCTTTCAGTTCTGCCAAACAAATAGTACAGTACTGTAAATACAAAGTACGTATACAACTCCTAAATACTTGAAACATACTTTACAGTATCTTTTACAGTCCTACAGAACAGTCCACGGGCAATACTGTACTACTGTACTCATTTACTACTGTATTGATATGCACTACTGCAATTTTCTAGTGAGAGTAGATTTCTTACCTATTCTCATTTCGGAAAGTCCGGATGATGGATGCTACAGTGTACCTGCTCAAATGTGGCCGTACTCTTTGCCCAGCCTCGCTCATTGTTAGACCATGGTTGACCACATGATCAACCAAAGTGGCTCGGATCTCATCAGAGATTACGGTCCTTGGCCTTCCTCGTCCTCGTCCTCGTCCTCCCCGTCCTCCTCATCTTTACTCTCACTCCTCTGGCTCTGCCTCTGTTTCCAATGTTGGCATCCGTTGCTCCAAAACAGAACAGCTCACCTATTGCCCTTTTATGCTAAAGCTCTGATTGCCAATTGTAAAATTGTGTGACGGGTGTTTGCCCTTGTGATGAGTCAGTGTACATATTTGAATGGCAGTGTGTTCATTGTGAAAACAAGATATTTTCTGCATGAAAATTGTGCCAAAAGAAGAGAATTGTGTGTAGTGTTTTGAAAAAAGTGTGTTTTAGAACTGAAATTTGAGTGTAAAGCAGGAATTGTGCTTGTAGTTTAGCAGAATTGGTTTGGGGGGTTGGTGAATGAGTTACATGTTGTGGTCCTTTTGTCTCAAGTACCAGAAAATGTGTGTAAACAATTGAGAAAAACTGTAATATGAACTGAGTTTCAGTATGCACTTCTGATTACATACCAGAGAAAGCATTCATGCGAGTTGGGTTATTGATTACCAGCACTGCGATGCCAGACTCTTTTAGGACAAGGTCAACAGATCCCCCTGGGAAAGCCCTGAGCTTCTCCACTATCTCCTCCTCCTTGAAGCCCTGTGCAGAGCTATACACACAGACCCTCTGTTTGTGGAGGAGCCTGGCGCAGTACACTGGCTTCCTGGCTTTTAGTAGAAGTCTATTTGCCACACACAAAACCATGGTTCTAAAAGAGGAATGAGAAAGAGATGAGGGAAATGAGAAAATGAAGAATAAAGGTACAGAATATAATGGACTTGGAGGAAAAAGTAGTGAGTTCTATTAAAACATTATAATAGCAGATTTAGTCCTACCAAGTCCCTACGTTTTAGTAATGAAGGTTGTCTATGAGTGTGTACTCAATTGCAAGTAAAATGTAGCCCTTTGTCTTACAGAGAGAGATGTCAGACTCACAAGATCAACTATAAACATAATCATCAATGTTTCTGCTTGACTTGTAGGACAGTGTCACTCCATTTGAATAAAATTGCATATTTCCCAAGACATGGGGCTAAAAGCAAAGGACTGTGCAGACACTACAACGACTTCTTTGTTGTTCCTTTTTTTTACCATCAAAATGGAACTCAACCTTACAGTTTACATAGCTAACAATGATTAGAATTCAGCAACACGCAGTTATTGTATTTCAAGTGAACATATAGCTTAAGTAAGCTAATGTCTATTGTCCTTTATTAAATCAACAGTGCGGTTTTTTAGTGTCCTTCAATAGTCTGACCTGTTTGAAATAATTAACTCCCTAGCAAGTGTTTAGAGCGGATTTAGCACAAAGCGCACAGCTATGCTAACATTAAATAATGTATCACAAACTGTTTAATATATTAATACATGTTTAGTAAGCCATTTGCCAACCTTACCTATTTGACTACGAAATGGTTCACGTGGTTGTTAGTGTGTTACACTAAAGACAGTCCCGAGGCAACGTTAGATGTATTATGGCCAAGTATTAAATTGTCTCCGTGTCTCAATTACGCGCAAAAACCAACGACTTGCAGACAGAGTGCGTATTTTTCCACCTCAAATTGAACAGTGACATGTAACACGTTTCCATTTACAATTAAATGTCTTTCATTTTAAAACGTAGGGCACACGGAATTAACCTGTGGTTTTGCTCAAAAATCTTTTGGTTTTCTTAAATTAAAGTCTGCTGTGTGTTTCTGTTGCAGACTGGCAGGAAGGTAGAGGTGCTGTTATTGCTGGAAGGTGTTGATTTAACATATCATGCATTTCATCATTACTGAATGCGCATTCTTTGCCATACTAAGTTTAATTTCAACACTGTGCTTAGGACCCAAATGGACATACATAGAACAAGGGCTAGAGGATTACTAACACTTTGCAGAAGTCACACTTAATCTTAGTCACAAAAGGAAGAACATTATATCCCAGCCATGAAAAATTATGCCCTATCTTAACTGCTGACACGGCCATGAAAGGTTATGCCCTAGCCTAACTGCTGACACGGCCATGAAAGGTTATGCCCTAGCCTAACTGCTGACAAAACATTCTACTCTGATAGGCATGTGAACCCCGATAAACAGAATGTGACCTCTGCCTCAGCCCTGTTTACGTGTCCTCACGTGCCTTAGAAGATGCTGAACACAGATTGTTCATCGTACACCCACTTACGAACTCACCCTGCCTGGAGGTAGAAGAAGGATCTGTGAGCAAAGAGGGAAGGTCTTCCCTGTGCTCCAATGAGGCTCGCAGAAAGTTTAAACCAGGTGCCGCCTCCAACAATAGTCATCCAATCAAAAATGACCTCAAGGACTAAAACAACAATTGTAAACTCTGCTCTGTACCCTTTTCAGGTCTGCTCATTGTTTTGATCCAACTGTTTAGGTCCATGCATGCATCGTTGGACAATTTAAACTCTTGTTGCGAAAGCTGAATAAATATAAGTCGACTCTCGTAGTGCTCCAAGTTTTGACTTAGGCCGCCATACTCCATTGATGTTTTCCTACCTCCAACAATGGGAACACTTGTGATCTGTGCTTTGGTCCTTAATAAGCTGTGCCCCCAACAAGTTTGGTCTCTCCATTACTAGCAGGAACATCATCACTGTTTGCTTTTTAGTTTGTAATGATTCTGTACACCTGATCTGATCCCACATCCACTCCTCACATGACTAATTGACATCACCCTTACATTCATCTTCAACAATTCTTTGTATGAATTTTTAATGGAAAGAATATACAGTTTTCATTATTCCCATAGCTTGCCACTTCCTGAAGTTCCTATCTCTTCCTTTGAACCCAGATATGTAAGCATTAAACAAGCTCTGGTTGGTTACACTCACACAGACACATGCCAGCCTTATATAAATGTATTTATTGGCACTTTGAAAGGTTTAGTAAAATCTACTTACTGCTTTGTGAACATGGGTGAATACATTGAAGATTTGTATAGTGACCTGTATCCATTTATGACATGGACCTATACACCCCTATTTCTTGGAAAAATAGTAACCATAACAGCTGCAAGGTTTCTTCCAGAAGGTGACCTGAGAAGGAGTTGGTCCTTTGGGACATGGCAGATGATCTGTTATGTATAAAGACAATAGCGTGTGAATGCAAGGGTCAACCGATTAACCTTTATTTTTGTCACCTTGGTAATGTATTGCACTCTAAACCTTTCTTGGTCTCTTTGAAGATGACTAGTCTACCAATTTGCATCACAGTATATTGGCATGAGAACCAATCATTTCACTACTGCTACCTCTAATCACTGTACAAACTGTCTTGTCATACTGTCCTGTTTCATTTTTAATATGCAGTCTACAGGTTACTGTATGAAATGGAAAATGACAATAAAATACACTGTTGAGAATGGTAACAACAGTTGTATATTTCCAACAGCAGAGTTTGTGCATTACCTCTAACATTAAGGAATGTTGGTGGTAAAAGCAAATCGCGTACATTACAGAGCCAACGCAATCGCAGAGTAAGAAAAGCCCACAAAGCTCCAAGCCAGCCACCCTGATATTACAGCACTTATTTAGGTCCCTGCACCTCTGGTCAAAAATAATGTCTGTAACCAACTAAGTGGTCTATGGCAAGTGTGCATTAACCTGACACAGCTAGAGCTTAAGCCAACTGAAACAAACAGATGTGGTTGTAAACCTTTCCCCTCATTTCTATATCACAGTCTTCATTTTTGAGACCACCAACTTCATACTGATAGGTAACTATCTAAACAAAATTGTATTTGATAGTAGCTAGCATTAGCACTGGCATCCTTCGGCTAGGGCAACTTTAATGACTTGTTCTTGTAATTTCCCAAGCCGGAGATTCAAACCAGCAGACTATTGTTTTTGAAAACAAGTTGCTGATAAAGCAAATGTTAATTTTGTGTGGTTTGCTAGAGATGTCACATTTTTTTGACAACATTTCCGTATCAATAATAACGTGTTATGTGTCACGGTTCAATTAGAGGAGAAAAACAGCGTTTGTCTGCAAGTCAGCGTTTTTTGCGTGTGGTTGAGACGGGGACTCATGCAAAGTCAACGTTATTTAAGCATGCTGGACACACAGAGACGTCTTAAGTACCCACTGGGCTTTCCATATGGTTGGAAATGCAATACCAACTAAATCCACCTGGGCCATTGTCTCAAGCCAAAGAGAGAGGGGTGGGCACCCAACCCTTCCTGTGTATCCGACCCTGCCACCTTTCATGGTCCGCAAGCAAGAGGTTAAAGTAACTTTTATTGCAACTCCCATTTATCAAGGGTTATTTTAGCTAAATCTTGGCCTAGGATTATAGGAATCTTTTTGGATTCTCCAAATTTGTCTCAGACAACCAAATTGCCAAAATTGTAAAGCGTGCAGCTGGCAGGTTATACAGTCAGTTTCTGGTGGCTTCTGCCATTTATATGTTTGGTGCTCAGCATCAGAGATGCCTTCATACGAAGGCCTTTCTCTCCTAGCCAACAGAGAGATAAACAGGAAAGGCGGGCGAAAAGCAAGCCGGGGACTTTAATACCAGATAACTTTATTTATATCGGCACGGGGTAGGATTTCTGGCACCAAAACATTGTCGTTGCACCTGCTATTTCAGTCATTGAGAGTCACAGGGAGAGCGCAAGATTTCTGACAGGGGTAGGTGTTGTACGGTCTAAGGATTAGGCAAGGATTCTGCACAATATAGACAAGACACTTATAGACGGCAAATTTACTTCCAGAAGTACGAAAATGTAATGGGTTTTCTTTTCTCTTCAGAAAGACAGACAACAGGCACGCATGAGAGGTTTGATGGAGGCTCTTGTGTCTTCTATAACTTTCTGTATCTGAAGTGTGTATGAAAGAGCAAGATTGGGGGTTGTCAATGAAATCATACCCTTCCAGTGTGATGTAAAAGTGATGAACCATCTCCTTAGCTGTCGCACGTCCCATCTCTGTGGTGATCACTCAACAGATACTGAAAGAGATCTCAGACATGTTGCAGTAATTGTCAAACTACAGATAACTGACAGATTTATAAAGAATTGGGGTCAGAGTAACTTAAATGCTTAAGTTAAGAAGCCGTTGAAGCAAGATAAGAGATGTGTTGGGACTTTTGGCATATAACAGATACCCAGCATGACTTCCTCAAATGACTTACATGATCTTTAGCAACATGAGAACAACCCTTTTTAGATGATATTTTAATATAAAACATGTTCTTACATTTATTACACAAAAAGAAAAGCGAAGGCATCCCTTTCATGATGTTTCATAACTTTCTTTACCACATCAATTCCACAGACTGTATTTTCCATTAGATAACCATAGACTTGAAGTTAATAAAAGTCTTAAATTGCCTTGTTCAGTAAATCACAAATTAAGCCATAGGCATGAAACCATACGGCAATAGACTACAAAATATACCCTCAAAATAATGTAATTAGGCATTAGTAGACAATAGCCTTTTGGTTGACATTTATAAAAAGGGACATACATGTTACACGTTGATAATAATTACTGCTTGTTCATTATTTTGCAACACTTTTCTAAAGACTGCATGTAATGTACAGTTGCAAATGTATGTATGTAAAACAATTTGAACAATAAAGTCACACAGGTACAGTTGTTGCAAATAGTCCCTGATTATCTGTAGCTGGACTCAGCAACATTAACTAAATCTAATGCAGCAATACATTTTCAAGAGGCGTCCTGAACTCATTTCCAGCTAATGCACTTACAAATTTGGTAGGATTAACAGTCTTGGAGCAGGTATTACACAGTGGAGAAAATCATTAGAAAAAAAATAGAAGGCATACGAATGGTTTAGGCACAGTCTAGTCAGCCTGCAATTAAATGATGACTGTTTCGGTGTGATATGCCGAGTAGGAGAAGGTGTGTTTCTGGGCAGAGACTGTGGACTGTGTAACTGGAGTGGTGGAGGGAGAGGGAGAGGAGGAAGGTGATGGGGAGTGGCTAGCCCAACGAGAGGGGAGGCGGCGATTGGCAGGCCGAGCTGGCCTGGAGAAGGTCTTCTGGACAGACTCGGGTGAGGACGTTTCTTGGCTCTCCTGTTAAGTAAGAATCCAGTTACATGGGGCATTCATACAGATCTTATAAACCAACAACAAACTCATCTGTTGGTTCATACCAGAATAAGTCAAGTTATCGACCAAAAGATAAACAACCAAGTGCATTTGATGAGAATAGCGCTGTATTTAATTACACCAGAGCACTTGATTTCTTGTGTTTCTTGCACTCCTCTGGCACATTGTCTGAAAACCACAGCCTTCCTGGTTAAGTGGACAAATATTCACAGTCAAAGTAGAGACATGCTGCAGCTCCTGGTTCCATGCCTAATCAAATTGGCCTGGATTCCCAGGATGTCAGGAACATTATCATGACATTAAAGCATCTTAATCTTCAGACGTGGTCTTCTTGGAGCTCTCTGTCTGCTGCAAATATTTTATGCAATATAATTGCAACGCAGCCCTGAGATTTAAGGTTTGGGATTTGGGGGCTTGGACAAACTTGGAAGTTAACTTTGATATAACTTTTAAATACTTTGTTATTGGCTTAAAAAATCTAATGGCCCACATTGCACAAGGATTTGGCCTCTTTATCCAAACGCTAGAAATAAACAGCATTCCCTGTGGTGCTGTCCTCAGCTAAAGGCAGTTTGAAAGAATTTCAGAATGGAGTAAATGCAATGAGCTTTCTTTAATCAAGAGACATTTTGTAGGGAACTCTGAACTCTATTTTGACGATGAACCAGTCAAAATATATATTATTATATATCATATATTATAAATCATAGACATGATATATATGATTTAAGATGGTGTGAGTGTGTATGCATGCACACATGGTTGAATTGACTTGACTGGTAGATTGTACTGACCTGCATACAAAGGGTTTCTCTGTGGGTGGTCGTCTGGGTGAGTGGTGTGTGGATGTGATAGTGTGTCTGTGTTTTTATGCAGGAAGGGTTAAGGGACAGGTGGTCCACCTCCAGGATGTCCATTGGCTTTATGACATCACCTTCTCCCTGGCTAAGTCCAGGTTGGGGCCCTTGAATGAGGCTTGGCTGGCTCTGCTGGTACTGCTGGGCCCAGGCAGCACTTTCATAGCTTTTCAGAATCCTCTCTACAGCTCCGTAGTTTGACCGTGAATCTGCAGGCCGTGGGTAGGCAGCCAGAGTCAATGGCTTCCACGGGTGCTGATTAAGGATCCGAGGACAAGGTCTGGGAGTATCTGCCTGAGTTCTACATCCAGCCTGCTTTAGCAGGGTCTCTGGAGAGGCTTGGGCTATACTGCCTGTGTTAGCTTGTTGAGGTCTCTCCCCATACTGAGCCTTGTTCTGTTTTGGACTGGCGCTCACACAATATACCTGGAGGTCGACAGGGACTGGTTCTCTGTGCCGTGTGTTCCGGGACGGGATGTTTGACATTGAAACGTTTGAGTCATGTGAAACTACATTAGATGTTGAACTGTCAAAGGTGACTTCCATTACTTTTCTGCCTTGACTTCTTGAGTCTGGGGAGGGCCTCTTAAGTTTGACCTCAGGATAGTGAGATGGTGGGCTGGACAGGGCATACCCTGAACTCTGAACACTGAGGATGTCAGGCTTGCCTCTCTGGTGTTTGACCTCTACTCTCTTTGGTTGAAGGTCAACTATGGCACCCCGTGGAGTGACCTCATCACCTACAGTTAGACAAATTGGTTCACAATCCACAGAGATGCCTGCTGGGGTCAAATCCTCCTCATTGATACCCAAGCCCATCTCAGCCTGAAACAGAGTTCGGTTGAACTCAGCCGTCTTCAGCTCAAGGGTAATGTTCCTCCGGGATCCCTGGGTGTTTGGGCAGACTATAGCAAGATTCGAGGAAGGTATAGCCAAAGAGTATTGTGAATCTTGACCCATGACCAGCCTCTGTGCTTCTGAGCTTTTAGCTGTGTCATAAAGTCTGTGGTTGTCCCTCCCCATAGTCAGGATGTTCATTTCAGATAGGCTCTTCTGGATAGGCACATAAGTGGATGACTTGCTGCTGCCAAACAGGCTGCCATCGCAAGACCAGCGGTTATGGCAGCAGCCCATGTTGCAGTTGGAGTTAGTGGGCACAGAGCAGGAGGCAACACCCACATCTGTCAGGACTTTTCCCTCATTCTCTTGCAGCATTGCCTCAAACTTCCTCACAATGTATGGACTGTTTGACTTCCTGTCCACCACCACACAGGGGCTATGGCACTTTCGGAGACCATGGGATTCTTGGGTCTGTACTTCTGGCTCTGGGGGAGTGGGGTTGCTGAGATACCAGGAAGTGATGCGTGGGGGGATGGGTGGAGCTACCTTCTCTTGTTTGGGATGTGTGGTGTCAGTTTTTTGCTTCTTGCTACTGGTTGACCAGGAGTCCTTTGTGTTGTCCGACCATGTGATCCAGTTCTGCTCCTCCAGGACCCGAAGATCTGCGTAAAGCTGGTTGAGGTCAAAAGTCATCTCATCCCTCTCTAGTCTGGTACTATCTTTGTCCCCACCCTTTTGATCAGCTTCCAAGAGGTACTGAAACTCAGTATTGCCCCTAGTGTGAGGAAAAATAAGTAGATAAAATAACTGCTGGACTGAAGCAATAAACCACCAGAGGGTGTGGTACATGTATATCACAATTACATACCAACATGGTTTGTCCCAACAAATACCACAACCCATGGGATACTTGTTATATATCATACCTCCTAAATGTTTTCTTTTATACAACTATTACATGACTGGACTTCTTTAACTCTGTCGAGAAAAGTAGTTCCTAAAGTTAGTTTAATGGTCAACTAGTTTCTTATTTTGTCTGGTTTGAGAGGAAATACTGAGGACTTCACCTCTTATCTTCAGCCTTCATCCGGATCTCATCCTGGTAGCTACACAGCTCCTCACTGACCTGAGCTATCTCCTTCAAAGCCTAGACAGAGAGAGAGAGAGGAAAATGGATATTAATAAAAGATGAGATAGATTGACTAAAGCAGAGTGAAAAGAACGACATTCTGAGGGCAGAGGAGTAAGAAAGAGTTGAACTAATACTGAGTGACAGTGCAAGACAAGTAGGGGAACAGAGGAGAGGATGAACGGTAGTAAAATAAGTCACAAACTGATTTTAAGATTTCTTAAAATAATTTAAAATGTAGACCTTTCAAGATGTATTTTTCAATAAGACAATTTATATACAATATATATATTTATTTTTTCCTACATCAAGTTTTTTTCTTGAAACAAGATGAGCCATGTTACAAACCTTATGACAATAAGATCAAATAAAAGCTAATCTGGATATAACTTTCAACAAGAGGCTTTTCGTACTTTATCACTTCACACAATATCACAAGATATTTGAGATGCAATGTCAAAAAACAAATCCCTAAATTTGATTCAAATGTTACAGAAAGGTGTTTAGGTGATTGTGTCTTATTTTCAGTGTAATTAGATTTGGACAAAAAAATTTATTAGTTAAATATGTGTTCTTGGTAAGGTTAGGTTTTTAGCAGTTGACTTACTGCGTTGAGAGCTGTTGTGTTTCTTTTTTTACTGCTGTTGAAACTAGAGTCTGTGCTATGACTTCTGCTGAAAGGTGCCTGGACTCTGTAATTATCTTTATCCATGATGTCCCTCTCAGGCCCCTGTCCCATCATCCCTTTCAAGATGGCCTCCAGCTCTGAAATGTCAACTTCCAGTGTTCCAACAGACTCCTCCCCCTGTGGGACTCTGCCTTGTCCGTCCAACCGCTCTACCGGGCTGCTCCGGACAACACCGTTGGCTGCTGAATTCATGCTGTTTTCATTGCGACCGGCCAACCCACAACTGTTGCTAGAGGTGCTGTTGCTGTGGTTGGTGCGTTGGTGGGTGTCAGACTGACAGCTGCTGGTGGTGGGGTCTGAGAGCGAGGGTTCACTGAGAAAGCTGGACCCCGTATTGCTGGAATGCAAACTAAACCTCTGATAAACGTCTTGAACGTTCCCTCCTCTTTTTCGCCTTGATGTCACCTCCTTGTACAGCTACGAAAGAGAGGGGAAAAGGAAACATTCTTTATTCATAACTAAAAGCCCAACATCAACTGGGTTTTCCCCTTTCCTCTTGGCTCCACGTATGCGTCTTGACAAATGTGTTATTTCACATAAATGCACTTGTATACAAATAGATTTCAGATACTTTTCCCATTCTCTAATTAAAGGCCAGGCATTTAACTACTTTCATGATGTCTGTCCCACACCCCACTTCCCTCAGTCTTGACAGCAGACTTTCTTCCCCCTCCTCCTTTTCTACCTCTTCTCCCCATCGAATAAACTCTCCCAGCCTCCATTCTTACACTTTCCCTCTTTGGCATCTTATCTGCTCCACCTTTCCTTGTGACCCCCACCTCCTTGTCTATTCCTTGTCATCTCTTACAGTTTTTCTCAATTGTTTACACACATTTTCTGGTACTCGAGACAAAAGGACCACAACATGTAACTCATTCACCAACCCCCCAAACCAATTCTGCTAAACTACAAGCACAATTCCTGCTTTACACTCAAATTTCAGTTCTAAAACACACTTTTTCCAAAACACTACACACAATTCTCTGCTTTTGGCACAATTTTCAGGCAGAAAATATCTTGTTTTCACAATGAACACACTGCCATTCAAATATGTACACTGACTCATCACAAGGGCAAACACCCGTCACACAGTTTTACAATTGGCAATCAGAGCTTTAGCATAAAAGGGCAATAGGTGAGCTGTTCTGTTTTGGAGCAATGGATGCCAACATTGAAAACAGAGGCAGAGCCAGAGGAGTGAGAGCAAAGATGAGGAGGACGGGGAGGACGAGGACGAGGACGAGGAAGGCCAAGGACCGTAATCTCTGATGAGATCCGAGCCACTTTGGTTGATCATGTGGTCAACCATGGTCTAACAATGAGGGAGGCTGGGCAAAGAGTACGGCCACATTTGAGCAGGTACACTGTAGCATCCATCATCCGGACTTTCCGAAATGAGAATAGGTAAGAAATCTACTCGCACTAGAAAATTGCAGTACTGCATATCAATACAGTAGTCAATGAGTACAGTAGTACAGTATTGCCAGTGGACTGTTCTGTAGGACTGTAAAAGATACTGTAAAGTATGTTTCAAGTATTTAGGAGTTGTATACGTACTTTGTATTTACAGTACTGTACTATTTGTTTGGCAAAACTGAAAGATTACCAACTCAAAGTGGTCAGGAACGTGTTCTGAATCCTGAACAGGAAAATTCTTCAGTTGTTTTGTATGTAGTGTATAGCAACTTTGTGTTGTTTGGGAATGGGATGTACACTGTGTATTGTTTTTGCTGGAAAAATCAAATACAATTTTAACGTGCATTTGTGTGTTCTGAGAATAAAAACAAATATTCTCAAATATTTCACAAAACACTTATGTGTATACTGTCTGTAGTAAGTGTAAAACTGAAAACACACAAACTGTTCACTGTAACATATGATGGTTTGTGTGTGTCATTTGAAAACAAAATCCCATTTTGAGAAGAAATAACATTGTTTTGAATGTAAAGTTTCATTTTGCAGGAGAATTGAGGGGTTTTGCCCATTGTGTGTGTGTTTTGGGGATTTGTGTGTAGAATTCTGAGAATATGAGGCAAGCTTTCAGAAAAAGTGTGTAAACAATTGAGAAAAACTGTAATTACAACTTGACACTTGGTGAGAGCATGTGACATGCAAAAGGTCTGAAACGCAGCCTTGGGGAAGCCGTGGCCTGATGGTTAGGGAGTTGGACTTGTAACCTGAAAGTTGCTGGTTCAATTCTCGCACTGGCAAGTATTGAAGGTGGGGATTGTGAACAAACAGCACTCTCTCTGCCTTCAATACCACGACTGAGGTTCCCTTGAGCAAGGCACCAAACCCCCAATTGCTTCCCGGGCGCTGGAGCAATAGCTGCCCACTGCTCCGGGTGTAAGTTCACTGTGTGTGCATGCAGTTGCCCACTACTCACTGCTGTGTGTGCACTTAGATGGGTTAAATGCAGAGGGTTAATTTCAAGTATGGGTCACCATACTTGACAATACGTCACTTCACTTGTCCAGGATACATGAGCCCAGCATTCTGACAGAAATAGCTTGAAGCTATGGATGGGGTGGCATCTATTTGATTTGTGCAGGTATTGTGCTGAAATAGGCACTGTCTGGCATGATCTGCAGGCATGTTTAGCATCTTCCATATACCACTGTTTGCTGTCTTCCATTTTGAGTGTTTCCAAGCATGCAGACATAGATAGAAATATAAACAGTACACTATTTCAAGAATTCACATTTTTGTACTTTGACTGCTATTCTGTAAGCTCGGTCCACAGTTCCTAAGGACATGTGGCCAAACGATGTTTCGCATTTGTGGATGTTTTCATTCAATTACTAAGCTGATAAGATGAAAAACATAATGTGTGATATGTGACTGACCACATCTGCTGAGCTGAAATTGACATGTACACAAACCCATACTGATGCCATTACTAGTGATGCACCAAAATGAAAATTCTAAGCTGAGACCCAGATTAAAGTTGGCCAAAATCCCAAACTGAAACTGACTTTCTTTTAAAAAACTAATCTTGAAAAGCTTTTTTGTGTAATTGTGATAATGATCAACTTTGTCTAAGTGTGAGAACGGTTTAGGAAAAACAAAGTAGGAGTGGAGAGGTAATCTATACTAGTTTAGCTCTCTGGTTGTATCTGATCAGCAACTTGATAAATATCCACTTCAAAGACACATTTGAAACTAGTATGTTCAAATAATTAGAAGAGCTACTGTTGTATAGTACAGTATTTGCAACAGCCTGGCAATTACAGCACTACACTCTGGGGGTATGAACATCACGGAGGCTCATAATCATGCCCCCAGAGTGTAGTTCTGTAGCTGCCTGTTGGTTGGTAGCTGGTTGTGTTAGCTTTTTGATGTAGCAATTTTAAATTAGAAGTTAATTTGATGTGTTTTATCATTAGAAATTAAGTGCCCAGCCTGCCATCAGAGTATTTTGCTTTTTTCTGTCGTTGACACTGAGATTTTAGTTATATATTGATCATTTATGGAGTCCAACACTTGATTTGGCCTTGATATACTTATTAACTGTTGTTTATGTTTGTGAAGAAAAGAAAGGTGGCCCTCAGAACTTAACAATGTATGGTACTTTTACTTTCAATTGATTGTTTGAAAATGTTTTATGGGATGTTCTGGACTAAAAGTGCACATTATACATGTATAAGGGTCTTAAATGTCATATCTGACATGCTTAATGTTGTTATTGCATTTGCACAGATTTCAATACCTAACTACAAAATAATTTTGGATTTATGACCCCTTTTCTTGTTTTCACTACATGAGAGATCCCCCATCCCGTTTAACAGTTTTATAATGTAACTAAGTCACTTTTACTTAAAATACATTATAAATGACAAATTATTACTTTTACATGAGTAGTTATTCAGAGAGGTAATTTCACTTGTGCTTAAGTAATATTTCATAAAAAAATTTGTGACATATCCCCCAACAGTTTTTTAATGTAACTAAGTCACTTTTACTTAAAGTACATTGTATTTGAGTACTTTTTCCAACTCTGAGTATTTGATCCAGGTCTGCTCTCATCTCACCTCCTCTATCTTGGTCTGCATATCTCCGAGCTGGCTCTCCCACTCCCTCCTCTCAGAGTCGAAGCGCTCCAACAGCTCAGAGCGCTCCTTGAGCCACCCACGCTCATTGAGATCCAAGCGATAACGTAGATCCATGGCAGCCGTGTGGGTGTCAGCAAGCAGCTGTCGCTGCTCCTCCCTGTCTTTCCGCAGTGTCTCACTGGGCCCCACCCCACCTCCTTGCTCCACCTCCGCACCCACACTCCCAACCACGACAAGTGCACTTGCACTTCCTCTAGCTTCCAGCTGGGGAGGGAGGGAGGAAGAGAGGAAGAGAAGAGAGGAAGGGGAGAGAGGGGGTCAGAATGACATCAGGAAAGCAAGATAATGATAATTAAGGTGTGGCAAGAAGAGAGGAATGGTGCAGGTGACGGACAAGAGGGACACACAGAGAGAAAGACAGACACGAGAGGAGGCAAGAGAAGCAAGTTCTGTGGAGTTGTCTGACGATCATCGACAACTTATCGCTTCCCCAGTATATCGCACCAGAATCTGTCATCACCAACTTCCTACGAGTCCATGACAGGAGTGGCTACATAAGACGTAGTTAAATTAGATACAAATGGCCATAGCAAGTCTTAATGTAATATGAACCCCAACTCATTTCTGTGCACCACACAACTAGAACACAAACTCAAATGTTAATCCTGAAGACAAACCCCAAATTAGATTTCAATATGATTGTGACATTTGTGTAATTTTTGTGTACTTAGATCAAGCAGGCCTTAAATCTGATAATGGGAGTAGAGGTAAAAGTTGGAGGATATTTGCTTTCTTTCTCTGGGGTCAACATGTGCTTTCTGTTGCAGTCAAATAACAAATATGTAGCTTGAATTTGAGTTAGCCCAGGACAACGCATTTTTGTGTTCTACAGTTGGAAGATGTTAGCAACATAGCATAAAACTCTCTCAAAAAAAGCTATTTCTGCAAGCAGCCACAGGCTATGAAATTGCAGAGTATGGACACAGAATAGAGCAGTTCTCTCTGTGTCCCAGTGCTTTGAACTCTTTCCACAATTGCAGAGGAAGGATGCCTGGAACTGTCCACAGTCTATTTCAAACCATAACATAAACACACAATGAAGGAATGCAAAAACCGAGAAGTGCACAAAAATAGCCTAAGGAAGGCAGATACTGGAGTGACTCTTCTCTTGGGATACTTATACATGAACCCCCCACCCTCACACTCACACACACACACACTAAACTACATACTGCAGATACACAGTGTGTAGAAAGGTGACTGTGTAACCATGGTGTCCCTCTATAAATAGGTGACACACAGCCAAAGACTTACAATGTCACATTCCTCAGGGTGGGAAAAGAGAGTAACTGGAAGGGGGAGGAGATGCTTCTGTCTCGTAAATCAGAAGTATGCACAAAATATGTCTGCAAATATCCATCATTGGATGCCTGATGGAAGGACCCGGGAGCTTGGAGGAGCAGCTTATGTTTGAACTAGACTGTGGCAGGATGGGGTGAAGAGAGAAACCAGTTTTTATGATGGAGCTCACTCCTCCGAGCATAGCTCTACAGAGGGCAAAACCAACAATCCCTTTCTGTTTATGTAATCACACACTAGTACCTATTAGCTCATAACTAAAGGGGACGAAATTGGAATTCAGGGTACAGGCCAAATATGGTCCCCCCAAAAAAGAGAAAAGTTGCTCACTTGACTTGGACTCATAGAAGAGTAAAAAAAAAAAAAAGTTTTTACTTTTTAAAAATCTTAAATAATAAATATGGGTGACTTGGGCAAGGCAAGTATGAAATTTCAAATGCTAGAGGATGTAGTTTACACATTGTGAAGGGACAAGGATTTTAATACAGGTGGATATTGTACTGGTCAGACATACACAGAGTCACAGTGCACATAGTAACACAAACACAACTCCATGGCAGTCACATTGGCATATTGGAAAAAACGTCAGAGGGGCAGACTGCAGATTTACCTTCTGACTGTACAGATAAACACACTGCTTGTTCAATCCAGCTCTGTCAGTTTAAGGTTGTGAGTAGGAACATGTTGTGAGGGCACAAAACAGTGATGCATCTGTAGCTAATTATCTATTAGAATGAAAGATTAATATAGGCAGATAAACACATACCAAAGTCTGCAAGGCTTCATCCAGTTGTCTATAAATGCACATCTACAGAATGCCCTTTAGAAAACCCAATTCAAAATTAAACAATCCTATTTGATGTGCTTTGATACTGTTTCCACAGTGGATACCCCCTGTGTAATTATTTCTTCCTTTGAAAAAACATTTAGCCTATTGTCGCCTTGCAGCTGTTCACAATAGCTCATCCAAAGAGCAGAAACTGGTGAAAGGTGAACTGTGGATCTGGCAAAGGGGACACACTAAGCTTTTCTCGTTTTGGGTGTAGAGCTTTTGTCTTAGTGGGAGCTTTAAGGGGTGCCAGGGATATTTATCACCTCAATAACTGAGTGATAAGTGTAACATCCAACCCTAGCTATCGCATCTTGGGCCAGAAGAAAGAAAAAAAACTATTCAATGTGCATGGTTTCCTAACCCAGGAAGGGCCACCTGATTAACTGCATTAGCTAAGTGAGATGATGAATAGCTAACTAAATCTCTCTTTAGTATGAACACATAAGTACAGTGACTGAAATACCTATGTTACACAGAAATGTCTATCATGAATGGTTGTCGTTATTTTACCTGTGCAATTCGGCATTTCAGCTCTGCTCTCTCTAAGTCCCATACGTATCTGTCCCTTGTGTACTGCAGTTGTAGCTCGCTCCTCTTCTCCTCCTCTCTTTTAACTTCCCCCTGTACCTCTTCCAAACCCGATTTCAGGTCTAACAAAATCCGTCTGTTCTCCCCACCCTGCAAGACGAAAATTAAGTTACCTTTACATGATAGTTCAGATAGAAATAGTAAGAAAAAAGCAAAATTCTCCTGTCAGCCTGAAAGCAATTTTTAAAAAGTCCTCAGCTAACATTATTTACTTGTATATCAGCAACTTGTCTTAAGAGTATTTCCTTCTCTCGCATCCATTCCTCCTTGTCCTTTCCGTGGCGTTTTTTTAAGTCTTAAAAAAAAAAAATTATGCGAGTGAAATGGGGTTTCAGGCCCAACTTGCGCCCGAGCATCCTGAAGAGATGTTCCAAATCCCGGTTGAAGCTGCTCGAAGAACTTACCGACGGTGGGCGGAGATGAGACCCTTCTAAGCGGACTGCAACTTCTCCCCATGCCCCTCTCTCTGCCCAGCCTCGAGCACGGAACGAATTCCCAACCCTGAGCTGGCATGTACCCGCCGCCGCCGCCAGCACCCCCGTGCAAACCTGAACCATTTCCGAAAGCATTCCACATTTCTCAAGCAGTAGCAAGCAAACACAAAATGACAGCCTTCTAGTGACTGGTATGTAGCCGCAGCTTACTTAACCAACACCGACCATTTCCCTTATTGCCTGTTCTTTATGGCAGCCACAACTGCTTCGTTCGCATAACAGGCACTAGGCGCATTTTGTCCGCTCCATATGTCACCACACCTTGTTCGACAAGGTCAAGCTATCGGTCTGATGTGGGACAGTCTGCAGAGGTCTCACTCTACATTCCTCCACCTACAGAAGTATCAAGGCGTCTTTGCATTTGACAAACAGTACACGCGTTTTCATTACGTAACCATAAACGTCTGGATTCTAAAGAACTATTTCGCTGCTTGAGTAGTCAGGGACACCCAGCAACAACTCCGTCGTAGACAGTCATTGCCAAAAATATACATGACCCACTAATGTAAGGGCTGCTGAGTATTTTTACCCCTGTAAACATGCATCTTTTCCTTCAATAACCAGCCGTTAGAAACGGAGAAACGTTGGTGTAGAACTTGTTTGAAACTAGGTTAATTAATCACTTGTCTGTCCTGTCGCTTGTCTTTGATTTATGATCTTAGGTCACGCACTGCTGTAGTCCAGTGTGACGGTGGCACTCGTACGTTTACGTGCCTTAGATAACGCGTTTGCCAGAACTTAGACGTCAAGGCAAGCTTTTGCACATTACTGTAACATGTTGACTGAAGACTATCCCCCATCAAGAACAATATGCTGTTCTTAATAAACAACCTTGTTGACATTACTTTACTGACTAACAGACTACCATACAACTATACAATTGGCTAATTCTTCTAGGTCACTATGTCTTACCTGTTCGTGCAATTAAACTCTTCGAGGTCGCTGTCTTTTTAATGATGCCCTAACAGTACACTTGCGCAACAGCTGCAAATCTCTGCAGGCACACATCCCCCTCACAGCTGGTCCTAATATATTACGTATTATCAAGAGGTGGAAACACAGTGAATGTCTGGTTCCAGACCCATTTCTAAAGAAATCCAAATAGTATGAACAATCCCACACATCCAGTCTATTTATGGATTCCAATTGTTGTAAGATCTGGAACTTAGTATGTGACAAGACTGTCACATAAAGCCAATCCTGTGTGGCTTCAGTCATTCTTGGTAGTTATGAGAAGGACTCCGCATACAGTATATATAGTGAGATCAGTTAACACAAGCTACATCTTTAAGCAGGCAGCAAAGATACAATGAGTGAGAAGACTGGGATGCCTCATGTTTGTCAGGTGACATGATGTCTGCCTTAATTTACAACTTAATTAAAATTTAAGAGGTGAAAACAAAGAGGACAAATAGAGCAGACAGTATCTTATGATAGCTACGTCACTTTGATCAAATATGTTCAGCTCCTTAACTTGCAGTAGTTGCTTTTTAAATGTTTTAAACAAGTGACTAGACTATAGCATACAGTAGGTGTCAAATGTATATTTGCAAAGGGGCCTGCACAACATTTAATACGGATAAACGTACACCAAAAACTGATAATACAACTTTGATCAGAACTTTTTAACTTAAATCTGATTTCTTTGCATGAAGATATGCATCCAGGAACATCCAACCCAAAGTTTTAGTATAATAACATATGTTTAGTACTGTAGTATGGATGCCAAATACAGTACAGAGACATTCAGTATACGTAGTCCTTTACTCACCTCATATATATTGATGTGTCCCTCTGATGTGGCATGTCCCCAGTATTGGTTGAGAGCTTCTGAGTTGTGTCATGATAAATGAGGAACAAGCCTCTTGTACCTAGTGTGACCTTGTGTATGTTTAAAATAAATAGAAAACGTAAAGAAAAATAAACATGTAACAGGTGTAATATGGGCAGGTGTACCATTACAGAACAAAGAAAAGGGTAAAAAGAAAAACCAACTTAAAGATGGTGGCATAAGTAAGTGATGAAAATAGAACAAGTATAAGGATCAGTAAAATGATAGGTTGAAACATCTGGTTGGGTTGGATTAAAGAGGGATGTGTTTGGACCACAAATGCAGAAAATGGAATTGTACAGGAAGTGAGCAGAAGAAAGCTATTAGTGAACAGAGATAATAATGAAAACATGAACCATATTTTAATACCTAATCTTTAAGGCATGACTTATAGTGTGTTTTGATTCACTTTTGTTATATTCGCCTGAAAAAACTTAATATCTTGATAGCAATCAATGCATATACAATACAAGGTTTGACGATAAAATGAAATCAACCTGACATCTATGGGTGTCGCAAGGCTGTAATAAATGCAATAAATCATTAGGCTGTATCTTGACAAATTATTTGATAGGCTACCTGTATGTCTACCTACCTACCTGCATGACCTCTACCCCTGCACTTAATATGCGTTACTGTAGTTTTTGGCAGAGGCTTTGAAGGGAGGGGTTGTTGATATTTAGGTTTGATCTGTGTTAACCAGAAGCAAAAATAGCTTTCTTTGCAAAACCTGCCTAACCCAGCCTGAAATATCTATATAATCTTAATAAAACCATGGGGGCATAGGTTTGTTTTCAAAAGTGGGTGGACAGCTTCTGAAGTGCATGAGTGAATGAGTGAAAAAGTGAGTGAGCATGTGCATACATGTTTTTGTCTGACTCGCTGGCTTCCATCTTTGTCTCTGTGTTAATACTGTTCATATGACGTGGGTCTACCTCCTACTCACAGATAGAGGTTCCTCATCTGTCTTGCCCTCAGGCTTGGGGACCTCCAGCCGGTCAATGAATCCCTGTAGCTCCTTCCGGAAGGCCTTCATTTGCACATTCATGCGGTACAACAATTCGTGCTCCCGGATACGACTCCCCTCATCCTCCTCAAACAGCTCCCCATTGAGCATGTAGACCCTGGCCTCAGCGATGATGGTGCTGGTGTCAGCTATGAGCCTGTCTATGGTTCGGCTCAGTCTTTCTGCCTCAATGCGGATGTCAATCATCTGCTGCCTGTCTTTCAGGTTCCGGGATAAAAAACGTGTGTCTGGGGAGTAGAAGGAGCAAGTCGGTGTCAGGCAACGCATGTTCTTCACCTCATCCGAGTCGCTTTCCCCTCCAATAGGTCCCTCGCGCTTTCGGTGTGGTGGGAGACGGCGAGGCGATGAGGAGCCGTCATCGTGACCCCCGTCACTTTCGGCATCACTGTCTCGAGAGCTGGAGCGCAGGGCGAGGTGCGAGGCCAGGTCATATCGCTGCATGTTGGACAACAGCACGCGGTTCTCGTACTGCAGCTGCATCACTTTGCCGCTCAGCTCATTAATCTGCAGCCTGGCTACCCTCAGCTCCTCCTGGAGGACCTCCATCTTGGCAGCATCTGATCCTCCTCCCCCCCCGGCCCCTCCTGCTCCATGGCGAGAACCTTCCTTGTACTTCAGTTTGTTGAGCTCACTTGTGACTTTCTTATTTTCCTCTTCCACATCAGCTAAATTCCTGTAGGACATGAGGGAAAATGTATAACTGAAACTGATAAAACACCTTGTGAAATTAGATTTGGTTTACCTAATCATTGCATTTAGGTGGGTGTGTTTACATTTATTTCTTCTGTCAAAATAAACATATCTAATAAAGGGTTTCAGTGGGTCATATTTCAACCAAACCAGTGAACTTCGTAATTGGGGAAATTGCACTTCGTTAGAGGAATTTAGGCTCTGTCCTGTGTGATGTTACAGTTTTCTAGTCCTACCGGCGTAGCAGCTCTGCTTCGTCCTCCACAAGCTGCAGCTGCTGTCGGAGCTCTGACAAAGCCTCGCCCTGCTGTTTGGAACTGTGGTCCCTCGACCCGCCGCATGCTGCCAGGCTATCCTCGCGCATGTCCTCCAGTTCAGCCCTCAGACCACGGTTCTCCACCTATGGTGAGAGGCAGAGGCCAAAATTAATCTGAAACTTGACAAGTCATTTCCATGTGGGCTGTCACTGAATGTTGTGTGGTATATGTTTGCTTAAATCAATCAAAAATCACTCACCTCTAGCTCAACAATCTTCCTCCCCAGAATGTTGGCTTCCTCCTCCACCAGACGCAGGCGGAGCTTGAGCTCTGATTCCCGAGTAGTTGGTGGTCCCCCCGCCTCACCCTTGGGCAGAGGGCTGTCCACATCTCCATAGAAGGAGCGATACTTTTGAAGCTCAGCCTCCAGGCGGTCCTTCTCCTTGTCGATCTTCGCCATCTTCTTTCTCATCAAGACTGCCTCTTCCTTGATAAAGGCCAGTTGGCATTTTAGGTCCTCATTCTCCTCCTGTCAAGGGTTAGACATTTCATCAAGGACTATGAAAATGAACCCAGGTTAATTGACATTAATTTAAATGTGGTCTTTAATGTACACAATGCATAACCTCACTTCTATGGGTGTCTGCAGAGCCCTTTTCTCTGATCTATGCACGTCCTTGTTCCCTCTTCTTTTCAGTGACAGCTATACAGAAAAAAATGTTGTCACTCAAGTTCATTGAATGGGAAGTGATGTCAACAAGACATCAAGACATGTGCATGCACACAGACATATGCACATTCAGTCATACCTCCTTGACCTTCTCCAGTTCGTTCTGCAAAGCTTGCTTGGTCACCTCCACTTCGATAAACTGTTGTCTGAGGTTCTCATTCTCCTCCTCTGTTTTTGTACGTCTTTCCTCCACACTTTCCAGTTCATGGTGCAGTCTCACTGAGACATCCTTTGCCACCTACATCAATATAGAAACCAGTGGAAGAAAGCAACAGAATATAAAAAACAATATGAGGCAATGCAAGATCATGCAGTACAGGGGGAGTCAACAACAAAAGATCAGACAAAAAAAGCACCACACCCTAGACAGCCATGTTAATTTTGAGCAAACAAAAAGCACCATACCTTCAGGTCTTGTTCCAAGCTCCTCAGCAGTTCCGCGTCCACCTCACCAGTTTCGGCAAAGCGTAGCCTCTTCCTCTCGGCTTTCCTCAGACGGTACTGAAGAATCCTGCAATTCTTATTGGCCCTTTCCAGCTCGCGACGCATGTCCTGCAGTTGGTACGCATCTTCTTCATAGAATGAGTCTCGCATTTCATCCATCTCTGCTCGCATTTCCTGTATTTCGTTCTATAAATTATAGCGATTATTGGTAAATATGATCAATTAAAGACAGGTCATGCCGTTATGATGTTCGGCTATCTGTGGCTAAAAACAAAGACAAGCACTTGAGCTTACCTTCAACTCTTCGTTTTCATCCTCCAGTTTCTCTATTTCATCTTGCAATCTCTGGTCGGGCAGGGGAAGCGCTGGTTCGTGAATAGCTGCCTCCCGGGACAGTTCCGGTTCGGAGGCCGGAGACGTAGGTGCCTTTGTCTGCATCTTCCCTACCCTTTTCCCCAAACTCTTGTTCAGATGAAACTGGATCAATTCAGACTGTAAGCATCCCTCTTTCCAAAACCCAGGACCACAGCCGACGGTGCTCTTGGAGCCTTTCTTTTGGCCGTTTAAAGTGATGTCTCCTCTCAGGTTTTTGCTTTTTAATTTGGGCGATTTCGATGAACAAGGCTGGTCAGAGACAACACGGATTTGCTCTCCCCTAGTTGGAGACAGTAAGTCAGTGCGTGTATCTTCGGGAATATGATTGCGCTCTTCCGATGGCCCACTTGTCACGACTCTGAGCTGTGTAGGGTGTTCAGTACCAGTAGACTGGACAGCTGCCGCGCCTTTGAAAGATTGCCTTTCTTTGCCTGTAGTGGTTGAAATGGGCGACTGACCACGGCTGCTTCTTCCACCGCTTTGTTTTGACGTTATAGACTTAGCCTGCGTGTTGCTTTTCTGTGTCCATTTGGATCCTGTATCTTTTCCCCCAGCCGGGGAGGTCGCTCTCTGCTGCTTTCTGTAGCTATTGTCCGCCTGCCGCGGCTGTGCCGCGTCGACTGCGCCACTTGCGGCCGGGTTCATGGTATCATCCATGGACTTTTAGTGTACCCACGTAATCCCACTGTTTTCCATGAAGCAACTGAAAAAAATAACAATATAAAAGGACGCTTCAAAGTAAGAGAATGTTCACTATCTTGTTGTTGTCAAGTTGGGTACTCGAAGGCAGGGTGCTGAAAAGAGAGCTCTACATAGAGTGGCACCTATGGAGGAAACAGCTGTAGATAGATAGCTGTAGACTATGGACAAAATGCACGCCAAGATTACAATCAATAATCCATCGGTAATGGTAGGCGTAGTGCTGGATGCTGCTGAGTAGCTCAGTATTCATTTCTCAATTGAATGTCATCCTAACAACACGCGAATAACAGCATCCTAGTAAATCCATCCAATTCAATTGAACTGCGCTGCGCGTGCACGTGTTATCGGTCTTGTCTGCCTATACCTAATCATCCCGTACAAAACCATTTTGGAAAGAAATATTTCTTACGGTCTAGAGTATTCAAAATAATCAACGATGGCCGGAGAAAGTGTTAGTAGTGAGTAAGTAATCTCAACCGCGCTGTCCGACTCATTCGATGAGTCATTACTCCGAAGGACCGGATAGCACACGACCAGGCGCACGAAGCTCCACTCTTACCAAATTATAGGGGCACGGTTCTTGACAATGCCTGTCTGTCCTTTAAGATATGAAGTGGCTTTATAGGAAGCACCCTTGGTTAGATTCAACTCTGCAGCGACAATGATAGGGGTGATGTATGGTCAAGATCAATAGTGGAAAGACTCATTTGAACAATTAATCTATAACGGTGATATTTTACATATCATAAGACATATCCTACAACTACTGACATTACGAGATATCCCTACAACGAAAATGAGCACTGCAGGTCTTTACAGATAACGAAAGAAATACACATTCAAACGATATCCTTGTTGCCACGCAGCTGTGAACGTAGATGTCCTGTAGTGCACTTTAATTTATAAATGGATGACTACAATTACATTTTCAAACAGATTCTTACCTCTTGTCGGGTCCAGGCGGCAGTGATGAGAAGACAGGACGCTAACAGGGAGCATCCGATCACCAATAGCGAATACTGTTTCAATATGCATGGCTGACGTGAGGAGGGGCGTGCCCATACCCACCCTCGGAACACAACCCGAACAGTGTGAAAAATAGATTGACTATTCCACTGGGTCAGGGTACAAAAACATCCCTGACTCTACATGTTCACAGTGTCAGTCAAAATCTTAGAGAGATAAACAAAGCCAATCGCAAGACAACCGCAAATAGTGCTTAGGACAGCTTAATGTTTTGTATAAGAACACAGATTTAAGCACTCTGAGCACCTAGATAAGATATATCAAACTAAACTATGAAAAGACTCAGGTAATCACCACAATATGATATATTATATCTGCCAGGACAGAGGTAAGACAGTCGATTAAGGGTCTTTGTTAAGACAGCCATGTTCACTGAAGGATCCCAGATGTCAGAGGCACTCCCTTTCACTCCAACCTCTCCTCATCTCCCCATTCTCCAATCCTATCCTCCATCCCAACAGCGTCAACGCTGTTGAATATTATAATCAATTCCCCACTGGTAGTGTCACAGCAAATATAATGCTGAAATATGTGGCAAATCTTAATTTGGGTGTCTAGGGAACCAGGTTATTCCTTCAATTCTTAATTCATCCAGTTCACTTCCTTCGTCTACAATGACCAACTAAATTGACAGTGACAAATTTTGTATTTTGCCAAATCTGGTGGCCCAATATTTGTAGATTATTTCTATGTTATGCTGAAAAGCAATAATATGCATTTCAAATGGTTGTAAATGCTTTAGTTGGAAAAATAACCCATTCAATATATGCAAATAGACCCTCCTTTTAGCAATCAACCAAATCTCATAATCCAATCTGAATGATAGTGATTTCCCCTGTTGGAATACATTCTCAATTTCCCATGTGATGACTAAGTAACATTTTGTTCACTGATATTTTTAAACCAGGCCCAAAATGCAGAATAATTTAGATTGTTGTGATAATGTAAATGTTATGTGCCACGAGTCTTTTAGTTAGAATCCATCAGATAACTGCACATTATCGAGTATCATGTAACCAATGTTGAAATATGACATAAATAAGAATAAATAGTTTAAAAGCTGAAGTTAGGTGATTCATTTAATGTAAGTTAATTCATCAGAGTTAATTAAAAAAAAAAGTTAATACAACAATTAAATGTTCAAGAATAAAAGTATGCCGACAGAAAATTCATGCTACTGCCCCTGCCCCTTATAAGGGACTAGTAACGCTAGATACAGCACTTAAGTGACGCTGCGGCAGAGACCTGAGGGAGAGAACGATCTGTTTAATAAGCAAAGAAAGGAGTGAGGAAAATTTTATTTTGCTGTTTTTACCTGGTCGGGAACTAACAGGGATTTTATGAGAACTAAGCCACACCGGTTTTAGTCTTTTTTTTCTTGTTGCTTGGTTTGAGGCTCGGTCGGAGCGAGGATTGGTCTGCAATGTGCCGGTGTGCACATGTGCAGACGGGATTCAAGATGGCGAGCCAGACCCAGGCTTTCAACTAATCTTCTCCATCGCATCAGTGAGGACATCTCCTGCGTACGGCGACTCGCTGCCAGAGTGGCAGGAGTTTCAGGAATTGTTTGTGAACTGAATTGGAAACCGATTTAATTATTATTTTTGGACTGAATTGAACTGAAACTCTTAATTGAATTGAATAATTGAACTCACATTTGGACTTGAACCTGAGACTAAGGTGTTATACTTTTATTTTCATATTAAGTTCTGTTGGAGTATGTGATTTTACTCCGTTACGTGTTCACGCATCGAGAGTGGTAAGATGGATCACCAGGATTCAGTATAGTTAAGTTCAATGAAGTTTATTCCCTAACAGTACAATTCTAATGCAGATATATGGGTCGCTCCAAGGTCCCTAACAGCACACAACTACGTGCGTCTTATGCTTGGCACAGCAAAGAACGACACCTTTCCTTGGGAGACCCACAGTAATATATAGATAACATCAGGCACTAATTGGGACAGGAGCTCCTCTGCCTTTGGTGGTTTCCGCTCCTGGTACGAGGGCCGTCTTATCTCCTTATGCGGCTGATAGGACCCTCTTTGTTGCCTCTCTCTCCCAGGTGTTTTATTTGACTCTGCACAGAAATAAGATAGCATTCCCTACTCCCCACATTCCGAGATAAGACAGTAGAATACATCATACTGTTGACTAGGTGTGGACTGTCTACTCCCTCTTGATTCCCACAGTGTGTTGCCTTTCTTGCATGATAGAAAAGTACTGTCTGTCTGCCTTACAAATCTTACAAGTCAGCACAAGCAAATCATTGTATCCTTCATTGTTAACATAAGTAAAATCATATGGGTTAGCAAGTGAACCATTATATTCTTCATTATGTAATATCATATATTTTAGCATAAGTGAATCATTATATTCTTCATTAGTAAATCATATAGGTTAGCATAAGTGAATCATTATATCCTTCAGTTCATATGTTTGAATGTGATTGGAAATGCTTGTGGTCCACTTTGATTTGGTTGTGTAAATTGAAGGTATGTTCTTACCTGTAAAAGAAAGGGACAAAAGTTAACTCAGGAAGAACAATAGGAATTCCAAAATAGGTGCGACCTAGGAAAAGGCCGGTCTAACTTAGATTGTAATGTAACTGACACACAAGTGCAATTGTATGCTAAAACTAAGAAAGGAAATTGATGACTCAAGACTGAGCTTGTACTGTAAGTCATTCCATGTCTGTGCAGCACAATAACTAAATGCTGCTTTAAATGATTATTTTTTTAATGATTAAATGGCCAGTTCATAGAAACACAACACAAAAAAGCGATATTTCTGTTTAATTGATCATCAGAGTCTGAAAGACAATTTAATTTGAAAATTGACTGGATTTTTCCTTCTCCATTTTTCCCCTTGAGCAAACAAAAAGTATTTTTCTTCAGTCTCGATCACTCAACACCTTTTGACAAGTTTCTCTCTAATATTAATCTTACAACCAGGACCGTGTTCTGGTGTTTCCCTCTTCATCTCTGCTCAGATCAGCCAGTTTAACAGGTTGATCTGAGTATGAGCTCTGAGAACAAATGAGTCAGAATCACTCTGTCCCATTTCTAACACTCAGGCTTTGGTCAGTGCTCAGATTACTTCAAGGCTTTGATTTCCTGGTTTCTCTGATTGTTCAGATCTTCTTCATGGACAGCCACACGTCAAGGTTGATCAACTCTTCAGCTTAGCTTGAACAAAAACAGAACAATTCAACCAAAGTCTTTGTTAATATCTTAGCAGTCGATCTCTTGGTCATCCAGGTTGGTTAAAACCAGGATCAGGGCTTCTTTCTTCTTCAATTATGAGTTTTTGCTGAAGACTCTTTTTTGCCTGCTTAACATGCCTACTTACTCCTTCAGCTTCGTCCTGGTTTTGCCCACCTCTGTGGTTATACGATTCTCTGCCTCAGTCATAGCCCTGAAAATTTCAAGATGTTTCTTCACTTTTATGCTAGGCTTAAACTTAAACACCCTCTTCTGATCTGTTCCTAAAGCGTTAAGACAACAGTGACTTTCCATGGGTTTGACTGTGGGTTTTGTTTGTTGCATCAACTACCTCTGCCATAGCAGGCACATGGGAAAGAATGTTCCCCTCAATCTTAACATAGATTGAAAAAATCTCTGAGGTTCTCTATGGGGTGGTTATGTTTGCCCTTGTACCTTATAATAGGGAAGCTATTCCTCCTGTGAGGCAAATCACACAACACTGGACAAGACTAGCTTGACAGTTATAATAGTGAATTATCAAAATAATTAAAATGAGCTTGTAACATTGATGAAAAACTACAGTCCTGTTCTGTGCATGTCTGGGTACATCGCTCATTATATGACCACAGTGTTAATAGACATATTTAGAAGTTTCATTTTCATGAAGCCCAAAAGAAGAGCCTGCTGCACTATATTATGTGAAAGTACTTGAGCCTAATTTTGATAAAGTATTTATGATGTATTGCACCCTCAAACACCGTGAAGTAAAACATTATTTATGTTTTCCAAACATAAGCATTAGATTTTAGAACAGCCACAGTGATAACAGAGCTCTCTATTTGACATCTCACACAATACCATACTGTTACTCAAACTCAATTACTATGAGGGATGTGAAAATATATGAAAAGGGCAGGCCAAAAACAAACACAACCATTAACGTTGAGATTTAAACCGCAGCGGGTTCTTAGGTTCTGATATTTGAGGTGGTCAATGTCACAACTTCTTTACAGTATTTTCAGCTGGCACAGGGGACTGGAAACATGAATATATTTTATACATAAAACATATATACATTTTATGAATGACTTAGGGGTGTAGTGTTCACTCAATGAAAATGTGTAATTTTACGCATCATTCTTAGATTTTTAAGCCAAGACTTATGACTCTCATATTTCTTTAAAAGACTTCACTGCATCGCCTTTAGCAAACATTGATATTGGTTATCACACCCAACAGCACGCAAGGGTTGAATAAGCTTATTCGTCAGATACATGTTGCAAAGAGTAAAAAATCTCTCCAGATACCAGTTTGTGTCTTTTCAAAATTACAGTGTCAAACACATGTACTTATACAATTAGTGCATGTTATTTCTGCTCTTTTGAGCTGAATTAGGAGCGTGTTGCTTTGAATTAAAAAATACAAATGGACAGCATTTTATACCCACCTCTTCCATAAGATTACACCCACTCATTAACTCTCCTGTGTGACCACTCACAAACACACAAACCCTCATACACAAGTGTACAAACATGCACACACTCTTTCTCTTGGCCTCGTGGAGGCTAGCTGATCCTGGTGCAGGGACACACCGAGCCTCATTACACTCACAGCAGCTGTGTGCGGTTAGCATGGAAACCTGTGTCAAGCTGAGGGATGGAGAAAGGGATAACAAGAAGGCTCCTGATTGATGAAAACTGTTAAGAGAAATGAGAGAGTTGGTGGAGAGAGTGATGGCCTCTCTAGACCACAGAAAACACATTGTAAGTCTACATTATATATTTGTCATACTGAATATATTTTTCATGTAATAGACTCATATTATCACATGAGTTTGTCTGATTGACTGGAATGATACAATGTGAAAAAATTACAATTTGAAAACAATCAGGTATTAAAAAATAAAATAAAGGTTTCAAAGAGCTAAATGTATTTGAAATTGACAATAATGACTATCATGCCATCAAGTGTTTGCTTGAAGTATACACTAGCTTTCAAATGTTATAGATGGTTTATGTGCTTTTTGCTTGTACATTCAGCTTCTGTACCTTTTTATCGTTCATCCAAAACAAAACCAGACTTCCCGGATATCTCATAGGAGGAGGTTGAGGAGGGTAGACGATGAGATTTAAAAGCTGAAACACTGGTGTTATATAGAAACAGGAGACTCATGGGGTCATCTATGGATGGGGATCTGGATGTGTGATGCAACTGGGATTTAAAGATTGGGAGGAGCTGTGCTCCGATCTAACACAAACAAGTACAATGATACAGATGACATTAAACTGTCTTGATTATCATCACATCATATGTATGTAAATCAGAGTCAACACAATGACAACAAACCACAGGCATTCGTTTTAATTTGTTATTGGAGTCTGAATAATTATGGTCATCTAAAAAATATGTTTTTACAGAGAAATGCACTGTCTCCATAAGACAAGTATGCTTTCCCAAATGCTCAATGTACAAAATGTCTTAGCATATTCACATCATTTATTATCCTCTATGTACAATTGTCAAATAAAATGAAAAACAAGAAAGTTGAAGGACATCACACATAAACTAACACTTATAGTATTTATTTACAATTGAACTCAACCAAAATACAAAATAAATCCAATAACATTCCATAACATTGTCCGATGGATAATTGATATGCAGCAGAGTGCTGTTCAGCTGTTCTGTAGTCTTTTTAGGTCGAGCATAACCATTCTCTGTTGCAGCTACAGATATATTGCTATTCCACTGATGTTTTCACTTGTAATTGCAACTTCATGTATTTGTTATTGGAGTATATATATATATATATATATATATATATATATATATATATATATATATATATATATATATATATATATATATATATATATATATATATATATATACATATATATATATATATATATATATATATATATATATATATATATATATATATATATATATACACACTCATATGTGTGTGTGTATGTGTATATATATACATATATATATAAAACACAGTTGGAACCATTCCAGAAACAAAGCCCTAACAACATCATTGATTGTCACTGCTCATCAGTGACAGCCACATGTAAAAATACTTGGTTCAGAAAAGAGATTATATTCTATGAAGTTCTATTCCAATCTGTATCACATTCTTTTTAGAGGAAGTTGAGAAGTTTGTTTCAGAAGTAATTGTTTTGTTTTAATAGAAAGCTGCGTTTTAGGGTGACAAACTTACAGAACAGAAGAATACTGGTCACAGACATTTTGAAATACAACTGTATTATTCATCCAGCATTTTCACAAGGTGACTGGCAGGCAAAGTTCTGCTCTCCTTGTCTCTTATCTGTCCACTATTCCTGTCTCTCTATCTCTTTCTGTCTCTCTTTTGATGACATTACATTGAATAAGCTAAGTGTAACATGGATGAACCTGATCAAAGACAAAAAATCATCCACATTATTGTGACATTTTCTGTAAAAAAAGATATAAGACACAGCTCACGTAAAGCCCAAAGACAAACTGTATGTCTGTGGTGTTCTCCTCCACAGCAGTTCTCATCTGAAGTTCAACTTAAGTTTCCTTTTAGGAATATTAGATGTGCTAATTAATTTTATCTGATGTGGTTTTCCATTGTATATCTTATTCCATTTGATGTCTTGCAAATTGAATAATCTAAATAAACACACCAAAGGTGTTATTAGACATTGAATATTTTTTTCCAATTCCAGTCTGCAAAGTACCACAGCACAGCATAGACAGGAATCATGTTTCCAGTACCAGAAAGCTGGAAATGGCTGTAATAACTGTAATAGCTGTAAGTTATGATCAGTTTAGACAGATAACTGACAAATATCTCTCACACACAACAACATCCATGTTTCTTCAACAACCAACAATACAGGGTCCCATACTTCCCAGCTCTCTTAACAGCTAGACCAGTCAAAGACAGCCTGCATTAAGGTCCACAAACTCTTTGTCTTTTTCTCTCTCTCCTCTGTCTGTCTGTCTATCTCTCTTTCTTTCTCTCTATCTCTCTCTCTAATTCTCCCCCTTTTTATTGATCTCTCTGTATCTCCCTCGCTCTCTGCCTCTCTCATCTCTCTAGTCACGCTTCGCTCTCCCTTTCCTCTTCCTCCTCCCATTCTCTTGTTTTTCCAACTTCTCATCCACCTTGCCTGCCACCTGCCCTACATTGGCGACCTTGCTCACCCCATTAACGCCTCCATTAGCAAGGGCTTTTGCAGTCTTGGAGCTGTCGCGATCACGACGAGGCAGGCGGCGGTAGGTCTGGTAGTAGAAATTTCCAAAAAGGACGATAAAGGTGACGGCGTAGCAGATGAGGGCATAATGCATCCAGTGGGGGAAGTCACAGTCCATGTAAAGAGACAGGGCCGTGTGTCCAATAGTTACATGGAATTGGATCTGAAGCACACATAAATGCATTACTTGGCAAAAAGTAATACGGTGAAAATTGTAGTTCATAATTGGAAACCAATATCAGAAACTTATGCTATTTTACAGTAATACTGTAATTACTAGCAGTTATTCTGTGTGACTCATTAGGATGAACTTTAGCATGGTTTGTGTTAACATTGAAGGCGTCATTGGGTTGCTAAAAAACAACTAAGCATTATTAGCAAGTTGGAGATTTAGTATCTGGATGTATCTGGCTCAGTAGGATTCTGCAAACAGCATATCTCGTACCATCTGGATAATGGTGAGGTACTTCTTCCACCACAGAAACTTCTGGATCTTTGGCCCACATGAGGCAAGACCGTAGTACAGGTACATCAGCACGTGGATGGCAGCATTCATGTGTGCTCCAAAGAATGCTATAGGAGTAACAAAGGTTAAAATATAAGCAAAGAAGATAAAGTAAAATCTACTTTTAATTACGTTAAATTATTTGTAAATCATGCTTTATAAAGATGTACAGTAGGGACAAATTTGTATTGTATTTTTTTATCCAATCCTATGATATTGAATTTTAGTGTTCAATATAGATGTGATACCATTAACGGTATAGTAAACCCTCAAAGGAAAAGATTTAAAAGATTTTTTGTACTCACACTGCCCTCCTGCAACCCACTTGATACCAATCCACCAGAGGGTAAACATGGTGCAGTGATGGTAAACATGTAGGAAGCTGACCTGGTTGAACTTCTTTCGTAGGATAAAGAACACTGTGTCCAAGTACTCCACCCCCTTAGATACAAAGTACCACCACAGCGCCGCTGCTATCTGTTTCAAGAAAGAAAGCAAAATTTAAGAGGTTTTGGTCAATTTGACTAAACCTTTAAGATTCTGGCCTATGTGTTGGTCCATAATAATGAAAATATGTGATTTGATACCAAAACTGAACTGTAAAGAAATATGTTGGTTCTTTGGAGTGTCTGAGAACCTGGTCAGTGAATTGTCAAAAAGAAAAGAATATTCAGTTAAATCTGCTACCTGAGCTGTTGGTTTGGGGTTACAGTACGTCTTACCTGTCTGGAGACTCAAGTAACATGATCTGTCACCTCTTAGCCTTCATTCAAAACAGCTGCTGGTGTGTTGGGGGTCATAAAGTGAAGAGAGAATGACCACACCACACCCCTACTCCCATCTCATAGTGGGGTTGGTTCAAACGAATACTGTCTGATCATGTTTTTCCATGTCTTTTCTAAAGGAACTAGTTTTTAATGACATTCTTAAAGCCTGTGATTGGACTTGCTGTTTTGCATGACCTAGTTATCATCCAATCCAGGTTAATCTTGTCACCCCGCTCACTGCTCATGACAAGACCGAGTCAGACAAACAACAGGAACAGACATGGTCACCAAACAACCTCTTTTACAAATACTCACCCTGACTTCGTTGGGGTCGTTGGAGTAGTTAACTGGCTGGCAGATGTAACTGTAGCTGGCTGCCCGTGCTGCCATGAAGAGCTGCAAATAGAACCCAATAAAAACTGTCCAGGGTGTACCCCGCCTATGGCCCCAAGTTACTGGGTTAGGCTCCAGTCACCCGTGACCCCAAAAATGGGAACAAGCGGCACTGCAATCCCTCCCAGGGATCGGCAGTAGAAAATGCATGTATGTACAGTATATGTAGAAACAGCAAACGGAAACACTAGAATTAACATAAACTACCTCATGATGAAACGAACATATTTCTGAATGATGCATATTTTGCAGGGATATAGCTGACACTAAAGTCCCTAATATAGACTAATGTATGGAACTATGGTCATGTAAGGTTCAAATCCTGGTCATTTTTTCAAGCACAATGAGCTTCACGTCAAAATAACACATTTATTGGAATGATTTACGTCTATGTCTATTAAACCTTTGAAATAGATATATGGACAAGAGGTAGACCTGAGATGCTTATTTATGCCTACCTCTTTACAAATGAAGAAGTTGAAAAAGACCATGCTGAAGTTATAGGCAACGAGGGTCTTCTTCAGCTGAAAAGGCTCACGATTCCTCATGTATTTGGGCCCCAACCACAGGAAGAGCAGATAGGATGAACTGATTGCTAGCGTGGGTAGCGGAGAGTCCATAAGCGGCCATTTTTCCACCCGCTTGTCTGTTGAACATAGAACATCAGGAACTCTCTTTTTCCCTTCAATTTCTCAGTCTTTCTCATTCCATTACATGCATGTATGCAAGCATAAAAAACATGCAAACGTAAACACATTCCTCTGACAAATATCACCTGCTATGGTTAGGCCCCATTTGTAGAATTCAATGGTGTCGTTTATGAGATGTGTGACAATCTCCATGTTTGTGGCCAGCATCCTGCAAACAGACATTACAGAGAAAGGTGGACAAATGCTGAAGACAGCCATGTAGATCTCTTCTTTTCTTTTTGCTGACATACATTTTAAATGTTTTAATTTGACAGTAATGTTGTGTTTTGAAGGGTTGTGTTTTGGAATAATGTCTTCCTTAATCAGATCAACTGTAGGACCTATAATATGTAACTAATTAATTGACCAATTAATGGCATTACTTGGATTAGGAAAGTACTGGATAAAATCGCATGCACTGAGTATTCTACAATGGGCCAGATGCGGGACAATAGCCGTTAAATATTTGCCAACAGACATGGAGGGATGCGCGGAACCCGGATGAAAGGTCCTTGTACGCTACATACGAAAAGATGGAGTATGTGTCAGAAGGTCTCTGGTCAAAGCTGACGAAACAGTAACCGTCGTTCAGAGGTACAGGGGTTTTTCAACTTCATATCAGAACTGGCCATTGTACAGTAGATGCCAGACAGACGCATAAACCCTCCAACACATGGGCCGAGAAAATACAACGTCGTTTAATCATTTAATCATTCTAAAAAATTACGCCTCCTCGTCTTGCCCAGGATAAGGGATGCATTAGCATCTGCCATAGCAAGTGCTGGCTAATATTTGATGAATAAAGGCTTCCGCGTGATTATGATAAAGCGCATACATAACAAGTACAAATTCTTGATTTCATTCATTATTTTCGTCACATTAATTTCTTATACATTGATGGAGACTGATTTACATTTTGCAACAGAGCACATACGGCCCGTGTGTCTCATTGATAATCCATTTGATCCTAGTAGAACGGAGGATATAGCATACGTGAAATTAAGGCCTCGAAATAAAACAATCAAACAAATTCACATAAACGCAAATAAACGTTAGACTGGAAAGAATTTTTCGCACTACAGCCGAACCTATTTTCATTGAATGAAGATGCTGTTCATCTTACCGTGTCGGCAGATATCAATCCTTCTATAATGACATTCAGTACAAGGTCATGCGGATGAAATACTCCTTACTGTTGAGTATCGAGTACTATATGAAACTGCGTTTTTAGTCAAGTTTATGGACTCAAACAGATGACCAATTTTATATCCCACGATTTCATGAATCCCTTACAGAGTGACCGCGCAACCCTCCTCACTGTGTTCTACGCCGCCTTAGACACTTGATGGATGGCTGGATGTGGTGGTTGTACGCACGCGCACTGAAGTCGACGGATGCGCCAAGCATACAACGACGTTGCCGGCATTTGTGCTAGAAATTGTATTGCCCCGTACATTTCACCCTGACAAGTCTTACACTCAGTATCGCCATGGCCTTTTGGGCTGTATAGTTATTTTGCGCAGTCTTACATATAATTGTAATTCGGGAACAATTTTATAGTAGGATACAAGGCCGCAATCCTCCTCGGATGGTGAATTGATATATTTTCCATTAATTGACTTCGTCGCGCAATACTTTTTTAAAAAGCCTTCTCTATCAGTAAACGGAATGTTAAAGTGAATTTTTTTGGATGCCACATTATTGAACGAACGACAGTATAAGCCTACTGTTTATTCAAGATGAAGATCTGGAGCACGGAACATGTTTTCAGGTTAGCTGCCATTGGTATTCAGTCAGATCAGCATCACTTCTAAGATGTAATACATTCGAAACAGCCTCCTGAATGCAATCAGAAGAATGATTTCTTGTACTGTTCATTTAAATAGTTATTATAACATTGTTTTTCAGCCGAATGCTCCATTCATTTTATCGTGGATGCTTGACATACTATAGACAACGACGGTCTCTGATGGATCGAAATATCCATAGCATACTTTTACTGCACACAGTATATTTTGTTACTGTATGCCATATAATGCTCTTCTTAAAAATAGATAAATAGTAAAACGAAGTCTTAGAGGAGCGCAAAAGAAGAATGGTACAATATTGCATTTCCCTCTAGGTTGTCAATGAGGCTGGCCAAATAGACATTGTCCATTGTTAAGTGCATCCTAATCATATTCAGATATGACAATTGCTCATTATCTTACATGATTTGTTCACTATCAGCTATCCATGGGAGACAGTGATCAAGGCAGCGATGAGGAAGTATCCCAATCCCATGAACCCCAGTGTGGTGGGCGTTGACGTACTGGACAGGAAACTGGATGCGGCGGGACGTCTGCATAGCCACAGGCTACTCAGCACTGAGTGGGGCATCCCAGGGATAGTGAAAACGGTTAGAGCCTTATTCTGTAGGCAGACATGTCCTGTTTGAGATTTGTCCCTGTGGGCTATCCCGGTTAGACAGTCTCAGTCAACGGCCCTCCGACAGAAGTTAGGTCTACCAACAGATCAGTCCAGCCTCCAGTCCAGTGTACAATCTGACTTGTCATGATTCTGTTCTGCGTCAGGCATTGTGCATCTTTTTGTATGATATTGGTAGGAACATGTTCATTCTGTCCGCCCTAAACCCACAGCTATGAACGATACGGAACAGGAATCTCCACTTTGATTTACCCAGGCCCACAGTACTGCTCTACTCTGACCTACGAAACAGACCTTGGTCTCTGTCTGGTTGACACCCTGAACTGCAACACATGCTTTACAGATATTGATGACAAAAAACGTTATATTCCTTATAACAAATACTGTATATTTATAGCAAAAAAAATGTAAACACTTTATGTTATATTTAAAATGACCATAGCCACCTTGTCTGTCATTTGAAAATATTTTGGTTGGAATTTTGAAATGAACTGTTTCAAACTGACACAAGTAGAGAGATGTCAAGTACTAAGAGGTCTGAGGGATTTTACATGAACAACTTCTTAATCTCCTATGTGTATGATGAATACATTGTGTTCCTGTTCATGCTACTATGTCATCATCTTTATTTCCTTTACAGATACTGGGGACCAGCCAGACTCTCACATATGTAAAAGAACATTCTATAGTTGACCCAGAGGAAAAGAAGATGGAGCTTTGCTCAACTAATGTGAGTTAGATGCATGCTTCATATAGCAACTTTGTATTATAATTGACATAATGTAATTATAATATACATTGGAATGTTCATGCATTTATTGTTTTTAAAGTTACTGTCCAAATAAGGATATTTTTTTCAGATAACTCTGACAAATCTGGTTTCTGTTGATGAGAGACTAGTTTACAGACCTGACCCAGACAATCCTGAGGTGTAAGTATGGCTTTGTTACAAAAATATGACATAAAGTGTAAATTATCCATCCATCCATTTTCTACCACTTATCAGGGGCAGGGAGGCCCAGACTTACTTTTCCACACACACGTCCTCCGGGAGGACTCCTCTCGAGGCATTCCCAGGCCAGCTGAGAGACATAGTCCCTCAAGCGTGTCCTGGGTCTCCCCCTGGGCCGCCTCCCGGTGGGAGTTTCCCGGAACACCTCCCGAGGGAGGCGTCCAGGAGGCATCCGAAACAGATGCCCGAGCCACCTCAGCTGGCTCCTTTCAACGTGGAGGAGCAGCGGCTCTAGTCCGAGCTCCTCCTGTGTGACCGAGCTCCTCACCCTATCTCTAAGGAAGCGCCTGGCCACCCTGCAGAGGGAACTCATTTCGACCGCTTGTATCTGCAATCTTGTCCTTTCAGTTATTACCCAAAGTTCATGCCCATAGGTGAGAGTAGGAACGTAGATAGAATGATTAATTGAGAGCTCTGCCTTTTGGCTCAGCTCCTTCTTCAACACAATATAGAGACTGCATCACTGCAGCCGCTGCACCGATCTGCCTGTCAATCTCACATTCCGCCCCTCCCTCACTCGTGAACAAGACCCAGAGATACTTGAACTCCTCCACTTGAGACAAGGACTCCTCACTCACCCGAATGGAGCAAGACACCTTTTTTCCGGTCGAGAACCATGGCCTCGGATTTGGAGGTGCTGATTCTCATCCCGGCCACTTCACACTTGGCTGCAAACTGCTCCAGTGCACGCTGCAGGTCCCGGTCCGATGAAGCCATGAGGACAACATCATCTGAGAATAGCAGAGATGAGATCCTGTGCTCCCAGAAACCAGACTCCCTCCGGCCCCTGGCTGTGCCTTGAAATTTTGTCCATAAAAACAATGAACAGAACCGGTGACAAAGGGCAGCCCTGGTGGAGTCCAACATACACCAGGAACAAGTCTGACTTACTACCGGCAATGTGAACACATCTCCTGCTCCGGTCATACAGGGACCGGACGTCCCTGAGCAAAGGGCCCCGCACCCCGTACTTCTAACAAACCCTGCACAGGACACTACGAGAGACACGGTTGAGCGCCTTCTCCAGATCCACAAAGCACATATAAACTGGTTGGGCAAACTCCTATGAACCCTCAAGCACCCAATGGAGAGTATAGAGCTGGTCCATTGTTCTAAGACCAGGACAAAAACCACACTGCTCCTTCTGAATCCGAGGTTTGACTATCGACTTTTCTCCTCACTAGTACCCTGGTGTAGACATTACTGGGAAGGCTGAGGAGTGTGATCCCCCTGTATGTGGAACACACCCTCTGGTCCCCCTTCTTATGAAGGGGTACCGCCACCCCGGTCTGCCAGTCCAGCGGTACCGTCCCAAGCTGCTGCACAATGTTGCAGAGACGTTTCAGCCATGACAGCCCCACAACATCCAGACGCTTAAGATACTCAGGACGGATCTCATCTACTCCCGGCGCTTTGCCACCGAGTAGCCCACCGACCACCTCGGTGACTTCAGCCTGGATGATCGATTAGTCCGCCTCCGGGTCCCCGGCCTCTGCTTCCCTCGGAAGATGTGACGACAGGCTTGAGGAGATCATCAACGTATTCCTTCCAGGGTCCAACAACGTCCCCAGTTAAGGTCAGCAGCTGCCTGCCTGCACCGTAACGGTGTTGGTGAAGGACTGCTTCTCCTTCCTGAGTTGGTGAACGGTTTGCCAGAATTTCCTTGAGAGATCCGATAATCCTTCTCCATGGCCTCCCCGAATTCCTCCCAGACCCGAGTTTTGCCTCTGCGATCACCCAAGCAGAAGCACGCTTGGCCTCCTGATACCTGTCAACTGTCTCAGGAGTCCCACAAGCCAACCAGGCTCGATAGGACTCCTTCTTCAGTTTGACAGCATCCCTTACTTCCGATGTCCACCTCTAGGTCGGGGATTGCCGCCGCGACTGGCACCAGAGACCTTACCTCCGTAGCTCCGAACTGCTGCATTGACAACAATTGAGGCCAAAAACATGGTCCACTCAGACTCAATGTCCTCAGTCCCCCATGGGGTCTGTGAGAAGCTCTCCCGGAGGTGCGAGTTGAAGACCCTGCTGACAGAGGGCTCCACCAGATGTTCCCAACAAACCCTCACGATACACTTGGGCCTGTCAAGTCTGTTCGTCTTCCTTCCCCACCAGCAGATACAGCTCACAGCCAGGTGGTGATCGGTTGACAGCTCCGCTCCTCTCTTCACCCCAGTGTCTGAGACACGCAGGTCAGAGGACACGTCAACAAAGTCGATCATCGACCTTCAGCCTAGAGCAGGGGTCTCCAATCCTGGTCCTCGAGGGCCGCTGTCCTGAAGGTTTTCAGTGTTTCCCTGCTCCAGCACACCTGAGTCTAATAAAGGGTCATTATGAAGCTTCCACAGAGCTTGGTAATAGCTCATTCATTAGAATCAGGTGTGCTGGAGGAGGGAAACATCTAAAACCTTCAGGACAGCGGCCCTCGAGGACCAGGATTGGAGACCCCTGGCCTAGAGCGTCCTGGTGCCACGTACACTAATGGACACCTTTGTGCTCGAACATGGTGTTTGTTATGGGCAAACTGTGACTTGCACAGGAGTCCAATAACAAAACACCGCTCGGCTTCAGATCGGGGGGTGGCATTCTTTCCAATCACTCTTCTTTAGGTGTGACTGTCGTTGCCCACGTGGGCATTGAAGTCCCCCAGCAGAACAATGGAGTCCCTCGTCGGTGCACTGTCCACCACCCCTCCCAGGGACTCCAAGAAGGCCGGGTACTCTGCACCTTTATCCAGCTCAAAGGCCAACACAACAGTGAGAGGCCTTCCCCACCAGCGAGGTGACATTCCATGTCCCCAGTGCTAGAGACTGTGTGCGCGTCGTCCATGCACCTGTCTGTGACCATTGCCCAAAACACACTGCACCGGCCCCCTACAGTCCTTCCTGTGGGTGCTGGGCCTGTAGGAAGGTGGTCCCATGTTTCCTTTTTGGGCTAATCCCAGACAGGTCCCATGGGCAAAGACCCGGCCACCAGGCGCTTGCCTGTGAGCACCCGCTATAAGCCTACAACCAGGGCGGGGCCCCTGTAACACCACTCCGGGCGACATAGTGTATCTCGTTGGTCTTGTCATCATAGGGGGACTAGACAAGACAGCTGGAGGGACAGATGGATGATGTACATACATAGTAAATTATTGAAATGTCTTTTGTAAATTAGATATTTATATATATATTAGATATAAAGTGTACATTGGATATTGACAAATCACAAACAACCGATCTCCTTGACACTTGCACGTCCTGAATACTATCGGTCTGCAGAACCATATTGACCCAGGAGGCCATTATTACAGTGAAGGGTGTCAGTCTAAGCAGCTATCTAGAGGGCATGATGGCCATGAGGATGTCAGCCAACGCCAGAAAAGTGAGCACTGTTTCCTTATATTACACAGATCGCATGTTCACGTAGTATGTTCTCCTTAGAGCATGCAACAATATAGTGGGCCACAAATTAATTGATCCTATAACCTTATTTTTGGATATGGGAGATCATCTTATGGGAAGACAGGTTGCACCACTCAAGAGAAAGCTGTTTAGAATGGAGTTGAGATAGATACACAGATATTTTGAAGTTTCCCACAATGTTTTGTAATGTATTATGTTTCTCTGTGTGGTTTTTCTCTGTGACAAACTAGGAACTCACATTATGTCTGAGGTTGATTTGCAAGATCTGTGTTTGGGACATTGTCCTTTAACAGTGTATGGCACAGTTGCTGCTATTTCTCTGGTCCTCCTCTTCTTCTCTGCATGTGAATGTAGGGTTGGGATGCTATTGAGTGGATCATTAAGAATTCTGAAAGGGAGAACGTACCTATCTGTGACCTCTACTGACTCTGGTAACTACCTCAGTCTTTCTTTGCTGCTTTATCTTCACCTCTCTGTAATTCTTTTCATCTTTCACTAGATGGTTTCATCTTTGCTGCTGTGTGTATCTTTGCACTGGATTACATGTGTAGGAGCTTCAGTGTATGTTTGTGTGGGTGCATGTTATCATTAATTTTAAATATTCACGTTTTGTTTTGTTAAAACATCAGGCTGCCATGAAGACAACGCCATCAGAGACCCATAGCTGTTCCTAGCAACTTGGTATCTTCACTCACCGGTTCAGAGGGTCTCAAGATATCATGGACGACAACTACATGTATACCAAACCATTTGCTGGGACTCAGTTTGACCATGTGCTCTGACCTCAGCCTTGAAGTACAGCACAACTTGGTTTCTATCTCCAAATGTGTACTGGACTCTTTGTGTGTTGTCATGCAAAAAAACATATCTGCAAGCAAAGAGCAGCTTTCAGTACATCCATGTGTATCTAACCAAACACTAGTTAGTGTTTTGAATAGTTGAAGCACTATTTTAAAAGACCAACCGGCCATCACAGATATTCACCTGATCGTGAGAAACGTGCTCTCTATTTTTGTTGAACTAAGAGAGAGGGTTTCATTGAGACATTCCACACCAAATACAATACACCAATGTGTGTATGTAAATATCTTTGAAAAATGAGGGTACATTCGAATCACCTTACCTGTAGCCTAGTCAAGTAGACTACTGCAGTCATGATGTTTCCCTTTTAAATGAAACATAAAGTGATCTTCAGTTACCAGACAAGTCTACAAACCAAGCTGTGTTAGTTTGAGTGTATATAGTAAAGTAAGTAACAAAACACTTTTAAAGACTAAATTAAAGGGAAGATGTCATAACCATGCAGCTTTGTAGTAAGGAACGTCACAGATATCAAAATGGCTTTGAAGGTCATTCGTGCATCCCACTTTCATCACAGAGAAGGACTCCAACCCTGTCAATGAAGGTGTTGCAGTATGAAATACTGCAGTTTGAAAGCCATTTGCTGTTTCAATTGATTAACCACTATTATGTGCAGAGACAGTTACTATAGAAAAAGACTGAATCTATTGTTAAGTTGTGACTCTTAGTCAGTAAGTTTAATTATTTTGCAGTTGTTTACTTGATAAACAATTTGACTGCACCAAGATTTAGCCATCAAACACAACTTCGCATGACTAAGGATGGGTGGTTGGTTAGCTGCACGTTTACTGTCTGACAACTACCTGAGAGGTATTCCGGTCCTGACCTGAAAAAGTGAATCTGTGAAGCTGTTACTCATTTTTGTTTAATATGAGTAACTGACGGAATGATCTGCCAACATTTACCAAAATATGGCACCTAACGTGATGTATGTAGTACATATTTTTTACTGAGAACACTTTTGAAGGCCAAACATTTTGTTTAAAAAAATGCAATCCTGCCAATATTCTGTGGAGGGTTTTTAACACTGAAGAGCAAGCAGGTAAATAACACTATGCATAATCTACACAGTGGAAGAGGGACGGGCGTTAAGTAGGCAGTACAACATTTTCTATACCATATCACTCTGGTTTACTTTCAAATATTTTAAAGATGGGAACTAATATTATAATTTATTTTGTCATAATTAAAAAGATTTTTGTCTTTACATTTAATTTGTCATGGAGTATTTCTCATTCTTGGATGAGAATCAAATGAAGCATTTTGTGAATTGGTAAACTCCAACATCATTTTTGGTGGTATACTATACCTAATAAAATAGCTAGTCAGTGTACTAAGTAGTTAACTAAAACTATGAATTTACATGGCAATAAGGCACTGGAGATTTTGGAAGCAAAGCTTTTATTTATCAGATATGACAACAATTGCACAGCATGTCCTTCGCCTTCTAACTGTGGAAGCCCAGGAAGGATTTGAGTCATAATTGATAGTTCCTCACTCTCATACCCATGAACATAAGATCACAGAAGATATGTGAGTGAAAACGTTACTATCATGCAGGTTGCCTTAAATAAACATCTTTAAATTATTCAAGCTATTAAAGTTCCATCTTTTCTAAGAACTTGAATTAGAGAGAAACCAGAGTACTATATCAGGTTGTCAATTAAGTTATTATTTAATAATGTGAACGAATATAGAGATCTATGAAACAGAATACATGAATTAATGGTCAGCAGTCATAAAGAAACACCATAATTATTCTGTATTTCTATTCTATCTTTGGTAATACTGTGTTCACTATGATAGTGTTGTAACTCCTTACGTCTATGAACATGCAATTACGTTCATAAACTATAGATATCAAAACTTATAAAAGTGAAAAACCAAAAAAGAAATTAAGATAGGTCATCCTATGAATGAGTATCAAAATGTTAACACCTATCACCCATTGAATCTATTCAATATCTACACAATCCTGTTTGTCCCTATTGACAAAACAAAAGGGCGTGATCAAAGTTTCTCAGAGCATCTGACAATTACATTCTCAACTCTTGAAATACTGACTGAATACCTTTGGCCTAATTTCAAGTTAATGTGCCACCAAGACATTCAAAAATGTATCCCAAAAACATTTCTAATTCAAAACAATCAACCACTCTTTAACCTACTATCAACTTGAGAGTAGCTTTGTTTTCATCCTATATGAAATTAATTTAATTTGATGTTGAAAAGCTCCCAAAATACTTTGCTCTTCAAGCAGGTACTTAATTACATCCCCCATCCCACTCTTCGCAGTCTGTCAGTACAGGAATCCCTTGCGAAATCAACAATTATGTGAAGTATGTACAATCAATTTGCAAGGTTCCGCGGTTCTTGTTTCAGAACTTGAAGAGGTTGATGAAATCTTGGGGAGAGACAGAGATGGTGCAACTTTCTGGGTTGTTGGCTGTGCAGGGATGATTTGTATCCTTGAAACAGAGATGGAGGGAAAAAGAGTGACAGGCAGAGAACAGTGATTAAGGCTTACATATCGCAGAGCATGTATAATATACCTATACCCTAAGGGGATGGTGAAGAGTGTGTAATCAACATAAAAATGAGGGCATGGAGAGACATTAGGGTGATAAAACAAATTAAGAAACTGATTGGGGTCTGTACCTTCCAGAAGAGGATGTGGCAGTGTGTACAGAAGTGCAAGGTGTCACTGTACTGCTCTCTATGTGGGTAGCACCTACACAGCTTGAAGTACATCTTTTTCCACTCAAGACCACCCTTGTCTGACATGATCAGGCGCTTGCGGATCTGTAAAGGTTGACAGAGGAGTGGTAAAGGATGAGCCAGTCCCTTCAATTTACAAGGCCCCTGTGACATGCTTAATTTGAACAAGTATATCACAATCTGACCCATGTCTTCACTTGGACAGGCGTGTCGAATTAACTTGGCGCGACTGTAGTCATTCAAAGGTATCTTACAAATAAACAGCTAGTTTTAGCTTTTCATGAGTGCTGATCAGTTTAAATTAAGTGCCAGGACTGTTTGTTCAATCAGAACATGGTTTCCAATGCATGAATTGAGCTTTTGTGTGTGTCAGTAGGAATACCAGCGACTTGATATGGATGGGTGTGTGTGTGTGTGTCGGTTAGAGAGAAAGATAGATGGTCTAACCAAAGTCTCTCTATCAGTATACCTGTCTGTCTGTGAAGTGGTACTGGCAGAGACTCCTCCAGAGAAGCCGGTCTTCAGTGAGGGTCCCCAGGCCTGGACACACCTGCCCCAGGCTCACCAGGTCCCGTCCGTCTGACAGACACTGCATGATGTTTAGCTGCAGGCTGGCAGGAAGGTCAGTCAAGTTCATCCCGAAGGACACAGGCTGGGCCAACACACAAATGTGTGGGGTCACAAACAACTACAAAGCTGCTTTAACGGGTATAGGATGTTGCCTATACTCCATTTAATAGATTTTTTTTAATATATTCTTTTTTGTCACAGATTGAGCCTTTATGATTTTTTGCAAATTGTTTTTTGCCCTTAAAGTAAGTCTACACATCTGCACCTACATCATGTTAAGGTACATCTTTGCTCTCTAATTGATTTAAATGTTGTCCAGTTACTCTTTTGAAAAAAGATAGTTCATGGATTTCATATACATTCATTAGAATACCTCTCCACTGATGACATACATCTCTGGAAGGAATTGAGAGAAGTTGAGAAGGACAATTCTGAATAAGTGAATAAGTGAAGTGACGTATCGTCAAGTATGGTGACCCATACTCGAAATTTACCCTCTGCATTTAACCCATCCAAGTGCACACACACAGCAGTGAGTAGTGGGCAACCGCACGCACACACAGTGAAAGTACACCCGGAGCAGGAATTGAAGGATAAAATTTCAGAGGCCACCACCAATTTTACCTTTCTATTTCTCATTCAAAATAGTCCTTCTTTACTTTTTTAAAAGAAAAACCCTAACCCTAACCCTAACCCTAACCCTAACCCTAACCCTAACCCTAACTCAAATCCAAATATGGATCCAGCTTCCCTTAGTTTTCTCACCCTGTTGATTTGGATGTTGTCCAGCTGCTGCTGCCACTGGAGGATGTTCTCCATGCGGTGGACCCAGATGTTGATATTTCCCACCAAAACAGACTTCCCCATGTCTTGGACTAGGCTGCACAGTGACACATACAGGCTCTGGAGCAGCTCCTTGATGGGACGCACATTCTGTTGGTCATCCAGAACTGGAGGGGGGAGAGATGGAACCCTTGTTGAAGTCCTAGCCTTCAACCCTTGGTCAGATTATACACACTACAGGCCATTTCACTTTTCTTTCATTACAAAAATGCTATCATAAAAAAAATGTTGTTCCCAGTTTAAAAAAGACTGTTGCCCCAGTAATAACCTCTCTGTCAACTATAAACTGTTACCAAAGTACTCAAGAAGCTTGTCTGGATCTAACACACAACATCTCTTTTAAAGCAAAAACCAATTGCAAAGTGTTTTCACTAGGAGAGACTTAAGAGCAAGTGTAATTTAAAAATATGGAGAATGCATACCTTTCTGCATTACTCTTTCCAGGATGTTCATGTAGTTTTTCTGAGCTACTCCACTCAGGGAAGGTAGCTGGGACTTGGCTATAAGCTCCAGCAGCTTGGAGAGAGAAACAGAGACATAAATATTAAGCAGTCAGACCCTGAGACTTTCCGTTCCACCATTTGTTACCACTTGTTATGCTTCTTTTCCCTACGCTCCATTCTAAACAAATCGCAGCCTCTAACGATGTCCATGAAACTTGTTGGAACCTCTCAATTTGGAAAAAACTCTGTAGATAAACTGGGTAGGAAAACAAAATATTCCTGATTGGACCCTCAGCTTAGATAAGTATTTATATGCTTGTCCATCCTTATTATTCACAAAGAAACCATAGAAAGATGGAGATATTATGTAGGATCCCAGTACGTCTCAGGTTAGTTTTCGTATTTACACATACCTGAAGTAGATAATATGAGGGGCTTACTAGTGTGCAAGGATATCTGAACACTAAGTCCCCAGGGCCCTTGCAAGCATGCCTGGCATGTAACAACAAAGTTGGTGACATCATGGAGAAACACTGCCCCTACCGCCACCCCACTTTGCTCAACCATGTGACAAAATATTGTGAGCACCCCTTGGAAACCCCGCAGACCACCAGTCTCTGCCCCCTTTCCACTCCTTCACCACAATTTCCCACCCCCATTTCTAAGCCCCTCTCATCCCACTAAGTGCCATAGTCAGACAGCCTGTGCCTGTGCTGAGCTGGAGTAGCAGGCTAGGACATGGGTCAACTTTTATCCATCAAGCCAGCACTATACTTCCACTTGGCTAATGTAATGCACTTTGATAGTACACTGCAGAGACCAACTCTGCAGTATGACGCCACACCAAGTTTTCCACTGAGGTTATAACATGTTCTCACAGTAACGGTGTATGTGTTCTTCCCTGACTGACTGTGAAAACCTAATCAGTGTAACTGAGAAGAACCTAAAATACGCAATCAGGCAAGGGATAAGTAATCTGGGTTCAATGCATCCAGACCTAGGTGTATTGTTACAGTTGCCATTGTTCCTGACACCCTGCATTTGTAGCAATTATCCTAGGAAAAAAGGCCTGTCTTTAACCATGATCATTGTATGGGGTACTTAGTGGAGAAATAATATGATGCAAAAATACTTAAAGATTCTAAAGGTTTGTAAAGGATATGCAATTAGCTGATGTATGCTTTGTTTGAAAACCAGAAGAATCTGAACAGTGATAAAAATGTACATCCTCAGCTTTCTGCTCTTCTTCAAATAAAACAGTCCCAATGTAGGCATGGAGATACAACACCGTCTCAGTCTGCCACAGGTACAGAGATCTAGCTACAAACATTGCACATCCAGTAAGAGAGAAAAGGGGGTGTAGGGAGCCCAGTGGGTAGAGGTGTGTAGAGAAACTAAGAAACTCAAGTCGAGTTTCATTAAGAAAGGGGCTGTGATTTTAACCCACTGCACAGATGTCACTCCTTTCATCCCTCACCACAGATCTGACGGGGGAATATCTGGGCTGTGGTGGTCCTCAATCCCCAACCAGCTGGGCAAACAGATACCCAGCCCTATCAGATCAGTGTGAGGGAGTGAACAAGGGTGCATGAGGAGGGTACAATACTGCCTGGCTGCCTGACTGGCCAACTCCAATCACACCTCCCAGAGTTTAGACCTCCTAGTCGGTGACCTTAATCATGCTCATGGCCCTCTAGATGGTGTATGTCTATGCCTGTACCCCATGTTCCCCCCTGTTCCCATGGAGGTACTTGTTGGAGACTAGACAGGTCCATCAGTGGTACAGGAGGCTACGTCCAAAGGTTGGTAATTGAAATATTTGACTGCATACAACTGATGTACTGCAAGACCATATGCATAAACTATAAAATATGTTCAATAAAGAATTTAATCATAGTGTAAATAAATTAACAAGGGATGCTACAATCTTACATAATGAGAGGTGAACAACTTTATGACTTCATATAAATATACCACCAAACACAGGAACACGTACACACAAACACACAGTCAATACCAGAGACAGAATATCTCCTCTAGTCTGTAGTGAGATGATAAGGGCCTTGCAAAAAAGCCAACCCACCCTGAGGCTCGACTTGTTTCTGCTGCCTCTGCTCACCCAGTTTTACTGATAAAGCTAACAAAAACCCTCCTACAGAGGATGTGCCACCTGACACGGGGTAAAAGAGGGAACTTACCCGAACAATGTAATTAAATCGCCTAGTGTCTCTGATGGCGCTGCAGAAATCCAAGCGGTTGAAGGCTTCTCCCAGTGTACAATATCCATGACGCTATATGATCATAGGAAATTAGTTCATCATTACCTATAGGCAAGAGTCCAGGCCAGAGAGATAAACATTGAGAAAGATGATTTAGGAAAATCTTCCTACCTCTTTGGTGCTTGCTTTGTGAACATAGATCCATTTTTCTCTGTGGAAATCTAAAGTGAGGCATTGAAAAACATTGAATATTTCATATAAGTGTACTATTTGTATGCATTATAAATGATCATATTATAATTTCCATATATAGATACATAAATATACATATACCTATATATAAATATATATATAATATATATATTTTTTAGGGACCTTAATTACCTCTAATATATATATAGAGAGATATCTCTATCTCTCTATATATATACATATCTATATATATATATGTAGATATAGATATATATCTATATATAGATAGATATATATACATATATATCTATCTATATGTATATCTATATATAGATATATAGATATACATATATCTATATATATACATATAGATATCTATAGATATAGATATCTATATCTATCTATAGATATAGATATAGATATCTATCTATAGATATAGATAGATATCTATCTAAATATAGATATAGATAGATAGATAGATATCTATCTATATATATTAGAGATAATTAAGGTCCCTAGAAAAACATTTAAAGTTCTGCTGTACTGTGTTCTATGATTGTTATGCATATACACTTACAGGGAACCTTGGAATTGTTGTTGATTAAATCCTTTTTTCTTTTCTTGGCTGCCATGTCATAACTAATGGCCAACAGCAGATTCTCCTTGAAACACTCCTTCTCTACTTTGCAATAGCTAGAGAGGAAGCCAAAAGTGAACAAATAAAAAATCTTTAACAGATTATTATGTTTACATTGAAATATGTTGAATTTGATTGGGTAAAAGGATACATCAATTGGTATGTGCATGTTCAATATACTGTAGATGCAACAGGCTTATTCCGTTAATACTAACCATCACTGTTGTATTGTTATTAATAGCGCAATGATTACTAGGCTGAGAATTGCACTGTCAAAACACACAGCTGTTGTGGAAACCCTTGCTGGCTATGATATAAGTGCGATAAATGCATCTTGGTTGGTTGTGTTTACACGAAACTTTCGATGGAGAGTTGCTCCAAAATAATGTGATGACGCACTTTATCTGTATGATTACCAGTGTTATTGAAAGATGCTATGCATCAAACAGAAACAATACGTGACACACTACAATATTATTGTCTGCACTGACCTCTCCTCTGAGACGTTGTTTTTTTCTTCAGTTGATGTTTTTTTCCATCCTCCTCCTGTTTTAACCCAGCTCTGTCCAGGCGACCTCCAATCCTGTCCAAGAAAAGGCATGTTGAAGCTGAAAGTCTTAAGAAAATTGTACAGGTATGACAGTGTCGCAAACCGATTTTTCTTCAAAAGTATTCCTGTCTTGAAAGTTTGGTCTGTTGATCAGCATACGAGGCTGTTTTTATAACCTACAGCAAAGTTTCCGGAAATGCTTTGGGCCCGCCCTCTTTGGAAACTGTCCCTCAACACGTGGCTTTGTTTATCATCTTCAGTATTGCAAAACTGCCGAGTGAAGGAATCATCCCACTGTGCCTTTTGAGGCATTGCCTGTCGTGTTCATTAACCACGTTAAATGTGCTGATTCTGACATTTGATCAGTTCTCTTAGTAAAGCATTTTCTATCTATTTCTAAGTAATCTCAAAGAAAATAAATATCTGTCAAGGTTTCATTTCTGAAAATCCCCTGAATCATTGCATTATTGAGGTTTACAATAAAGTCCTAACTCTTCTCATGATTTTGCAGGAGAGCAGAGTTTCATAGAGTGGACACAGCCTTTAGTATGCCTAAAAAGTACGAGAACAGGGTAAATTGAACCAGTGGTTAAGTTCAGCCACCCTTTGTTAACGATAAACACATTTCTTAAAAAGACCATACATTTTAGAAGACAAGCTCACAAATTAAGTGGTAAGCACATTTAAGTGTAAAATCAGAATCAGAATAGGTTTTACTCGCCATGCAAGATATACAAGCACAGAATATACTGTGGCAGGGAAATGCAAACATAGAACATATATGAAACATAATGAAGGCAATGAAAACAATATATAGCTGCTGTTCCATATTATTTTTGTATATTAAAGGAATCATGATTCTTATGTCTGAATAATTAATGACAAGTTTAAAAGAAATTCACACATTAGGTAGTGCTTTAGGTAGTTACAACATGAGGCTATGCCATTAGCATAACAGTAGCAAAAATTCTGGATGATGCTTGTTAAAATGGTGGATGTGGGGTAATTTTACCTAAAAAGGTAGGGGTAAGTTGAGCCAGGTGGCTCAAAAAATTATGATTATTATTACATGAATTTAATTCTACAAAGCATTCTTAAATTCGATCACAAAAATGATATGACATTGAATTGTAGACCAAAAACCATCATGCCTCATTAATATAGAATCTATATTCCCTTGCAGATAGAGAAGAGGGGTGTTGAGTAGGCCTAATAGTGAGGGGCAGAGAAGAGAATATAGGAGTGGGGTGGAGGAGGTATGTAGGTAGGAGGGGAGGTAGAGAGGAGGAGGTATGGAGAGAGAAGGGGGGGGGAGTTACAATGTGGGAAGTTGCGGCCTGATGGTTAGGGAGTTGGGCTTGTAACCCAAAGGTTGCTGGGTCGATTCTTGCACCAGCAGGAAGTGAAGGTGGGGATTGAGAACAAACAGCACTCTCTCTGCCTTCAATACCTTGATACCAAGGTGCCCATGAGCAAGGCACCGAACCCTAGGTGCTGGAGCAACGTTTAGCAGTGGGCAATAGCTCCCCACTGTTTCCAGGTGTATGTACACTGTGTGTGCATGCGGTTGTTCGCTACTCACTGCTGTGTGTACACTTGGATGGGTTAAATGCAGAGCACTAATTTCAAGTATGGGTCACCATACTTGAAATATGTCACGACTTCACTTCATCTGATTGACTTTTCTAGTCTGCACTTCATGCACAGTTTTTTTTTTAAAGATCTACTTTGAAGACCAATTATTTAGTTCTGAGCATTTCAACAGGCCTTGTTATGGAACATTGTTCTATGAAGTTGTAAACTTTGTTCATACTACATTTTGTTTAATTTGTTATTTTGTATTGATTGTAACTTGCTTTGTTAAGGCAATAGATGAGGTAAAAAATTTCTGATTTACCTTAACATAATCATTGTCACAATTTACTCCCATGTGGCTCAATTCATAATCTCTTTGGCTTGTCAGGGTTCAGTTGAGCCAAGAGACCACTTTTGGGGGAAGAGTCACATTTTTAAAACTAATTATTTTAGATTCAATGTGATTCTTACCAGAGATCCAGTTCAACATCTTGAACTATTTGTACATAGTGTAATTAGATACATTACTAATATGACCTTTCTTTAAAGACGCCTCAAGTAAAAACAGACTCAATTTACCCCATTCTCCCCTATTATCAGTACTGTATATTTCATAAGGAGGCCTGTGTGGGCTGTGAGCATATGTCCAAGTTGTGTTACATTTGTTTTGTAGAAGTAAGCTTTTATCTGTTTGCTCACTGGATGTGGAACAGAGACACACATAGCATATCTAATATACCCCAAATTGTTTCTTCAGTTAGTGTCTCAATGTGCAGTCTTCAAGTATAGATCAACCATATTCAGGTTTTAACATCGTGCAGTGTCAAAATAACCAGCATTGAGTTAGCGCTGTTGTGCTTCGAAGTGGCTCTACTGGTATCTGACTGTGGAGCAGATGAACAGTGTCAGTGTCTCATCAGCCAGATGCCACATAACAAGAATCCCAGCACAGGTGCTTTAACCACCTCATATCTGGATGGCCAAAGGATTGTTCTGCTACCAAATTAAAGGTCAAACTGTATTTATGTACACAAAGGTTATTTCAAATCTGGACTTAACATTTTCTTGGTAATCACAAGTTGATAGAAGGATTTTCCAGTGGGTTATTTAACAAATTGTTCATTGTTGTAATTAATGTTTCTTTTAAACATAGATGGTACTTATGCTAGGAAAAGAATGGCAGTGACAACTTTAAGCAACGTGCCATTCATTCTCGTCCCAGAGATTTCCTAGATATTTGTATCTTGAAATAAAACAAGCATTATAATTGAAGTATATGCACTGCATATCAAATGCAAACAGATATTCCTGATCGGCAAAAAATGTAATCTCATATGAAACAAAACTGTCAGGTGTCATAATATTGGTGTTATTGTTATGATGATCACAAGTCAGCTACAGTTCCCACCCATGCATATATACACAAACACACACACACACATGTAGCACAGCCTCTAACACACACACACACACACACACACACACCTGTTGCTGTCATTCCACAGTCCAATTTCGTAATTATCACAGGTTGTCTTGCGAAACAAGACTCAGGTTATGGGGCTCACTGCTATGTGCATCTGCCAGCCAGCACAGCAACTGGTGGGACACATGATTCATGTGGTGTTATGTTCATAACTTGTTTGTTTCCCAAAATAACATCGTATCACCTATAGTTTCCAATGACTCCCTTATACACACACAACATCATCTCTCACCTTCTACAGTATTTCAGAAGGGCAACCTTTAGTAGAGTATGTTCTGTATTCCAAAGAACTAGAGGTCAACAATCCTCACCAATAACTAGAGCTGTAACACGTTATTGTTTCCCTTAAACAAATTCCATTTGATATGAAAGCCATGTTTACAGAGTTGTGTAATGTTGTGTGGCCAACATGTACTCAATTCAGTAGAGATAATGTAATGAGCACTGGCATCACAATAGTTCAAACTGTATAAAGTATTGAAAAATAAACTATACATTCCTGTTAGTACTGGGAGTGTCTTGTAAATCCTTGGTTTAAGGTGTTTATTGAAAGGGCTGGACCATTTAGGTACAATGTTTGTTGTATGACTACATAGTAATCTAGTTGTTTTACAGTTGTGTTATCCCATTATATTTGCCATATACTGTATACTTATAGAGAAGCCACATATGTAGATGTTTTGCAATATAAATTAAACCCATCTGGGCTTGAATAGCACATAAGTGGTTTGCCTTAACATGTGACATCCATGTGCTTCTCAAGTTTCCTCTGGTGTCACTTGACTGAGCCTGTCAGACAACACACGTTGAGCTATAGTTGAAAGGCGTGCAGTACCATACAATCCTAGTCTCGGGTGAAATTTGCTTTTATTAATCAGAAAATACATACAAAAATACAAAATCACTGAAATTAAAAAATGCAACAAAATAAATAAATATATGGGGCAACACAAAAAGCTTTGCTAAGGGTTGGAAACAATGCAGTAATAAAGACATTTCCTGATAATACTATGAAAGTACATACATACATACAGAAAGTAGAGCTCTGCTTTGCTCTTTGCTTATTTCTTGCTTATTCCTACTTGTACCTCTTTTTGTACAGCACTGTACCCTGCATTTGACAATCATGTCCTTTGTCTCTGTGATACTGTAATTCTTGTTCTTTTTTGATAGAAAACTGCAACCAGTCAAAATCTATTGGGCAGTCATTACTGTTTCTGTAACAAATGGAAAGCACAATAGTCTGTGCCACGAAATTAGTTCATTATAAGGTATTGTCTTATTCAATACTTCTTATTCATACTGTTCAATGGTATAGAATACTATCTCATAATGTTTCTTTTATAAATTCTGCTACTTTCTCTATTCCACCTTTAACAACCTGTTTGCTCCCTGAACTGGCTTATGGTCGTTATATCACATAATTTGAAAAAACTTTAATACATTTAGTTGTGTTTACTGTAATGATTGACATGTGCCCTCTATTTTGCACGTTTTTCTGAAAAGTCAAAGTGAGATCTGCAAATTATGTTCTTACCATGTGAAATGGTTTAAGGTACACCAGACTGCACATTTTGCAAAATGAGTTCAGGCAACTGAGAGCTTTGTTCGGCTAATGGCTTTTGGTGTTTTAGCAATTAAGAAAAACTGTATTTATCAGGTATGCTATGAATGCTCACAGCAAGATCAGCAATGTCATTATCATACTGTAAATTAATAGGAATGTTTAAATAAAAGATGGACATCATACATTGCCTTGAATCAGTCACTTTGCACCATATGCAATACTATGCAAATCGTTCTGTATATACTGTAGCTGTTAAATTAATTGAAAGCAGGATTGTGATGTATAGTACACCGTAAGCTTTTAAGAAGGGATTGATTTGTCAGAAACAGATATCATGGACAGGGAGCCATGGTCAAATAGTTTGTATGGGAGTGTCCCTTCTGAGGTCCATGCGTCTGTCTTTGGGTCATAGCTCTCAAAACAGTCAGAGTCCTCAATAACATCCTGTCTATTAATGTAGCGTCCCCCTGTCACATAGATCTTGTTGTTGAGGGCAGCGGCAGAGTGGTGCATCCTTCGCTCCTTCAAGTTAGCACACTTGAAGAACTGGTTGGCTTTGGTGTCGTACGCCATCATTCTCCTGGTGTAACCTGCAACAGGAATATGCTTTGAGGAAAAATCTTTTTTCTTGTCAAGCTCATTTGTTTTAGTAGCTGAGCTACAGGCTGAGGTTCAATGCCTTGTTGTCTTCACCTTAGTACAGTCTCATTCCCACCGACACATACATTCACAAACACACCAACACGTAAAATAATCTAATCTAACACATAATCCCACATACCTCCAATAATGTAGATTTTGTCATTTAGAAAAGTGGCAGGAGCACAAACATTCTTCACTGTTCTGTTTTTGATATTGGACCATAGATTTCTGGAAATATGGTACACCTGAAGAAAACAAAAACACATTTTATATTACACATTGTTGCATTCTAAATTAAAAACTGAATTTGCTCTGCAATTTTCCTGTCTTGATTGGTTGACTGGCTGATTAATTATTGTTTACGGAGTAAATTCAAGAGTTCTGTTGATCATATTAGGCAAGCATTTTGTAAAACATTACAACTACTACTAGAAGTACCTGTATCATTCTAGCAGGGCTTTGAATGGCATCTTCTCCCCCAAACATGTAGATCCTCTGATTGTGAGTGGCCACAGCCGGGTTAAGCACAGCCTCAGGCATGGGTGCCACGGATTCCCATTGGTTAAACATGCTATTGTACCTCTGCACTGAGTCATACACCCTTCTATCTGGACCGATGCCCCCCAGGACAAAGATAAAGTGAAGGTAGGAAACACTCTGGTGGGCAAAACGTGCCTCCAGCAAGGGCTCAGCCTCTCTCCAGTGGTTGGTCTTGAGGGAGAGCATGTAGACGGTTGTGGACACCTTGCTGGGGTGTATGTTTATAGTTAGGCCTCCCAGCACATATAAAATGCTATGTATGCTGACATAGGAGGCCTTATAGAGGCGGACAGGCAGCTTAGCCAGCCACTCCCATTGCTGAGTATGCTCGTCATATATGAGGGCTTCCCTGGAGGTCTGCTCATTGTTCTTCCTTCCTCCCACCAGGACCAGCGTCTCACGGCAGGTGTAACGACGTGGAGCTCCCCACAGGGCATTCAGGTCGCCAGTAACCAGGGAGCTGACGGAGAACAGAAGGCGGCGGACGGACTCGATAACCTCAGTGCATAAACTGGATGACTGAATTAGAGGGTCGTTGGCTATGAACTGGAACAGGTAAGTAGGGTGGATGTAGCGAAGACGAACCTGGATATCACAATCAGATCAGGCGGTGTAAGTAATCAATTATGCCTCAGTTGTCAATCAATTTAAGGTTGCTGGTTACAACATACATGAGAAGTAATATATCACCTTTTTGAAGAGGTCATGTATGGCTCCGTGCCTCGAGAAGGGGTCGTGGTGGATCCAAGCTAGGAGCGTCTCAAAAACCTGTTCCTCCTCAGCACAGAGGCGGTTGTCCTCCAGGTAGTCCATCAGCTCTGGCAGTGTGAGCTCGCGCAGGTCCTCTGACTCCACCACATCAGAGAAGCTCCGCATAGCCATCTCCATGGCCTTCTCCCTCAGGCTAGTGCAATCCAGGATTTCAGACAGACGCACCATGCTCAGGCAATTGTCTGGGCTCAGCTGACCCTGGAGGAACACAGAGCAGGCCTCAAATATGTGGCCGAACTGCAGCATGGATGCCGACTGCATCAATGGTAGTACGTTCTCCGTGGAGATAGTAATTTGGCCTGTGTAGACATAGTCCACCATGGAGCTTAGGATAGTGGCAGAGACCCCCTTCAAGTCAATTCTATTCTGTTGGGTCTCTCTGAAGTTGTTGCAGAACATGGCTCTGAAGTAGGGACTGCACGAGACTAGTATGTTGCGGTGGCAGGGGATCTCCTGATTGTCAGAACAAAGGAGCAAGTCAATGAAGACCCTCTCCTGTCTCAGACTGTTAAGCTTCAGGAGCAGCTGAGGGAAATGGTCCTGGTCCTTATAATGGAAGACCTCCTGAACTGGGCACTCCATGATGCTATAGACAGAAGAACACAGGACATTATATGTCAAGACATATCAAACTTTTTCAGTGGTGCTCCTGATGAAGCTGTGTATTGTAGCTTGTCTGAGTGGACACATCCCTGTCCAGTTTCAGCAAAGCGCAGGGATGGTCATTTCCACCTTGAATGTATCAGATATTTTACACCACCATCCAACTGTGCTACCGTCAACCCTGGCTTTTGACTGTATGATTACCTTGGAGACAACAGCACATTTAATGTATGCTTACTGAGTACTATCACATTGTACTTCCTCAGCATGAATTTATACTGAAATGCCAAATACGGCCCTGCAACTTGTTGGCCCCAGTCCAGGGTGTACCCCACCTATGGCCCGAAAGCTACTGGGTTAGGCTCCAGTCACCTGTGACCCCAAAATGGGAACAAGCGGCACTGCAATCCCTCCTGGGGATTAGCAGTAGACACTGGATGGATGGATGTCAAATGCGTCTGCTCAGGGTCCGAGGATGGGCTACATGCACTAGCAAAAGAATTGAAATCTAAAGGCACATAGGTACATATCACGTATGTGAACTGCAGAGCCTCACAGACAATGATTGGTGGGATGCCAAAAGGAGCAGTTGCACAGAGTAGGGATTTCTAGCTAAACTAAAAAATGTGTTCCAAGCAAACCATCATTTTCCATGACAGAACGACCTAGTGCAAAAAACAAACAATATTTGTCCATCTAAGCAAGGCCTTATAATAAAAAATGCTATGGTCCTACAACAAAAAATGCTGAGCTCTGCAACTGACATTAAAATTGCAAACGCACAGAAGCATAAACTAAGTTAGTAGGGTATGGCCTGGTGTTCAACACACACTGGAACCAATGCAGCATGCTTCATGTGACAGACAGTAAGTAACAGTACTTTTAATTTAACGAAGCACATACTGCACAATGCACTGATATGATGCACACATCAAATCATGGTTATATTTGGCTGCAAATTGATGTTTGGCTACGTTGCTCTACATTGGCAATCACACGAACACTATAATTTAATTGAGTGGCAAACCAATAATAATGTTCATGTCTGAGATAACTGACTGTACGTGACAGGACAAAAGCATCTGCTACTTTAACGTAATTGTATTTTAAAAAGTCATATAGCAAGATATTGTGGTAACAATAATTAAATTAGGTATAGACACCCTGCATGGGTGACTGTGTGTGCCACATTTTTAGATTACTTCAGGAGTCTTACTCTTCATCAATGACAGTGAAAACATCAGTTGTTTCTTTAATTCAAGAGATCAAAAGTTGTCTCTGCTTAAAAGATTGATAATTTATAGCTGCATCTTTGGAACATTATGTACGTTGTGTTTTGCTTTTGAAACTAACCATTAGCCAAATAGCCAAAATATTCAGAAATACTGCATGTCTATGTAGACGTGTGTGGCATTCCTTACCTTTTCCTTCTGTTATCAATAGCTACAAAGGTGTCTCTTGACTCAGCAATCAACATAATTCAACAAGAATGTATTTTCATTTGACCTCACCCTTCACTGTTTGGTGTCAGTGCTTTAAGTCGATGAATTCAGAGCTGTGTTTGTAGACATGTTACAGGGTGTTGTTGTTATGCTCTCTTGCCTAGAGGCCTCTGTGTACATTCCTTCCCTATAAATAGGAGCACTCTGGAGCAATACTCACATGTGAATCCCTCTCTCCCGCTTTCGATTTTCTTTCTCTTTCTTTCCCTCTTTACCCCCTCTCTCAAGTAATCATATCTTTCTCAGAACAACCCCCACTCCCATTCACCTTCCCTCCTTCTGTCTTATGCATCAAAGTGTTTACAACATTCATAGCCTGGCATGACATAACTACGTTAGTGGAGGTTTCATCCATAAACCTCTCAGAAAAGGACCTGGCTTGTGTTACCATGGCAGCATGTTAAACAGATGTCTGCAGATGACTGGAACGGGTACTGGGAACAGCAGAGTGGGGCGGTCAGGTCACGAAAATGACACACATCATGTTTGTTATGACCAGTGTAGGACAAGGAGGAGTAGAATTTGTTAAGATTAATCCAGGAGTAATTAAGTCTATGTAATACTGTATATCACATTAGTTGGTTCCCTAACTAAATAAAATGTATTCATGACCTTAAAAACATTATTTAGTCCTGGTTAGTCAGTTGTCTGAATACATAAATCCTTTCCCAGGTATCTTTCAATTTAAGATAGGTATGTTAAGATGATTGGTAAAGGCATGAGGCATGAAAAATTGCATTTGGGACAGACACAAAACTTGGGAGATACAGAAAGTAATTGATACCACAAAAGTAAACATTCTGGATCATTACTACACTACAGACAGTAGAGGTTTCCAAGCTGTCCCTCGAGCAGCACTGGGACACCATGACATGGTCCAGCAGAGGACATCAAAATGTTGGACTAGTGAGGCCTTCTAGGATCTTAAGGGATGCTTGGACTCTACTGACTGGGATGTGTTCACAACTCACGGAGGCTGTGAGGTCGCACATCAGCTTCTGTGAGGACTCCTGCGTGAGGACATGCAACAATGACAAACCAACTAGATTGAGTCCATAAACAGGTTTAGCAAGGTGGTGAGAGAGACTAAGCAACTGCACTCAGAGACACCAAAAGAGAAGTTCTCTGCTAACGACTCTGCTTCTTTTTGGATAGTGCTCAGGCAGATTGTTAACTACAAACTCATAGCCCCCCACATCACTGACAACTCTCACATGGCGAACGACCTGAATGAGTTCTACTGCAGATTAGACAATTGGACTGTCTTGAACTACACCTTCTGACCCAAGAGGCCTCCTTCTCAAAGCAGAGATAAAATCTCTCCATTTAGGAGGGAGACGTTAACAGACGTTTCAAGCAGAATAACCCCTGCAAAGAAGCTGGACCATACTCTTCTTTCCAGCCACCATCAAGGACTGCACTAACCAGCTATCTCCAGTGTTCACGAACATCTTCATCACCTCCCTGGAGACATGTCATGTACCAGTTTGTCTTATGTCCTCCACCATCATCCCTGTGCCCAAAAAGCCAAGCTCTCCCAGTTGAATGTGTCAGACTCCACCTGCAGGTGGATCACAGACCTCTTGCTTGTCTTCCTGTCTGACTCCTGGTCCATCAGCTATGGATTTCAAAACGGCTGCATAATTTCCCCTCTGCTCTTCTCCCTGTACACCGACAGCTGCAGTTCCTGTCATCCGTCGGTCAAACTCTTGAAGTGTGCGGAGGACACCACCCTCATTGGGCTAATCTCTGGCAGGGATGAATCTGTGTGCAAACGCAAAGGACGCGCTTCGTGAACTGTACAGCGCCATCAGCGAACAACAAACAATTAACCCCGACTGCTTTTTCATCATAGCCGGTGACTTTAACCACGCAAACTTTAAGACTGTTTTGCCAAAGTTCCACCAACATGTGAACTTCGCAACAAGGGGAAACAACACACTGGACTTTGTTTAAAAACAGTTAAGAATGCATACAAAGCCGAACCCCGCCCCCACCTCGGGTACTCAGACCACATCTCTGTTATGCTAATCCCAGAATATAGCCCACTTCTCAAACTTGCCAAACCGGTCCTAAAGCAGATCACAGTATGGCCAGAAAATGCTACCTCTGCACTGCAGGACTGCTTCCAGGACACAAACTGGAACATGTTTAAAGAGGCAGCCACTTACAACAACCACACAGACCTACAGGAGTACACTGAAACTGTGACTGCTTACATCAAAAAGTGCACAGATGATGTGACAGTCACATAGACCATCACCACACGCGCCAACCAGAAACCATGGATGACAGCAGAGGTTCGCGGGCTGCTAAAGACCAGAGATGAAGCTTTCAGATCAGGAGATAAAGCAGCCCTCAAAACAGCAAGAGCCAATCTGTCCTGCAGCATCAAAAATGCAAAACAGTCCTATGCTCAAATAAACAACAATCACGTCACAGGCAGCAGAGACACACAGAGTTTGTGGCGAGCCATTCAGACCATCACAGACTACAAGCCCCCGCCACAGACCTGTGATGATGACACATCCCTCCAAGATACAATCAACCACTTTTATTTACGGTTTGAAATGCAGAATGACACACCTGCACAAAAACTGCCTACACCTCCCAACGACCAGGCGCTCTGTCTGTCTCCAGCCGACGTAAGGAAGACCCTATCTAGGATTAACACACGAAAGGCTTCGGGTCCCGACAACATACCTGGCCGTGTACTGAAAGACTGTGCTGTACAGCTGACAGATGTCCTAACAGATATCTTCAACACCTCGCTGACCCAGGCAGTCGTCCCCACATGTCTCAAATCCACAGCAATCATTCTCTCTATCAGCTCTGAACTCAAATCACCCCACCCCTCTCCGACTCCCCATACAAACCCCATACCACCTGAAACTAAGACCATCTGAAACTTGCACTAGTCATTTTCCACTGCACTACTTACTTTTCACACACACTGCTGTGTGTACACAAATTGCACTAAAGACTCAGTAATATCGGCAACATATGTATGTTTACATTCTCATAATCCTTGCACATGTACAGTACTCTTTGCATATGTACAGCACCCCATCGGTAAGCATTCGTACAGTTTGTATAGTTTGTACTTTTTTAGTTTATGTATAGGGAAAATTGTTATATTTATTTTTACCTGATTGTTGTATGCCTGTACTGTTGTATGCCTGTACTTATGTAGCACCGTGGCTCTGTGAGGCACGACATTTCGTTCCACTGTATGCCCCCGCATGTAGCGGAATGACAATAAAGCACAACTTGAAATTGAACTTGAACTTACTTTTATTATCTTATATTAATGCCATCAATGTAGTGCTTACTGCCATATTGCAAAAAATATTTTAGTTAACAGACATGATTTGTTTATTTTCATCTTTATTCCAGAAGAATAAGTCAACAATCCATAATGATGACTTAACATGCCATTATATTATTAATTATATTGGGCTGCAATTACATTAGTTATACAATGAGCATAATAATATTCAATATAATATTCACAAGATTGTAAATCTACATTTAATATATAAATATAGGTATATATACTGTATGTAGGTATTTGTTAGCAAACATATATATATATATATATGAGACGCATTTGGACAAAGAAAACCGAGTCATAAAGAAAAATCCGAAAATATATATTTAATTTGTTGCGCATCATTATCGGATGCGATTCAAATTATAATTTTGGTTGTCAGCTTTTTTTTCAAATACATCAACCATTCATTTTTATTCGTTTTTCATGTATAGGTTGAAACAGGATAATGAACTTTATGAAAAAGTATAAGGACGCTATGATTTTAGAAGATGTGGTTTATTAACTGAGGAGTAACTGTCAACGTGGAGTATTTTGCAGACTTTTATTTTGAAGTATCTAGCTCTACCAGGACTTGATTGAATGTTCATCGTTGTTTCCCGGTAGTTTTAGTGTCTAGATTGTTACTAGTTCGAAATGAGAGAGCTGATTACAAGCTAACTACTAAATGTTTTTGCTCATTACTGTAGACTAACCAACTGCCTTTAATATTTGGAGTTGTTCTTTGGCAGCCAGCAGTTAAAATAATGGTACTTTATTCCGTGACAAGCTAGGCTTAGAAACCTGCTACAGCTAGGCTAGAACTAGACTAGAAACAAGCCAACAACGACACGGAAAAGTTAGCGGTTTGCTAACTAGAAAGTACCGTCTTGCTAACGACTTGCTTTGCTAGCTCGTTTGATTGGGAAATTAGCCACTTTACATTTCTTACTTTGTTCTAAGGATAGCTAACAAAAGACAAGGCTACTTTATTCTAGGTAGATTTAAGAATGTATCTGAGCTCAGTCCACTCAACTGTATCCAGCCTAAAATCATGTCAGACAGATATCGGAACAGGAATGGACATTATTACAAATCTTGCACTTGACTTGGTTGAATCCCAGGGTCAGTTGCAAATACAAAGTAGTTTCTTCTTTGATGGTACTAGGGTACAAAACTGTAGATCTCTCGTTCGTTAAGCTTCTGTATCGTTCTATAAAAGGCGCAGAAAACGCAGACCTAAGAAAACTGGAGGACATGATGGTGGACTGTGCCAGACTGGACAGAGAGATCAACAGCTTTGATGAGGCCGTTCATCATATAACATCAGAGGTCAGTAAGTCTCATGTGCCAAGTGAATATAAAATGTGATTTCAGATGTAATTCTTAAGACGTAGAAAAGTCCCTCAAGCTGTGAATTGTAAAATTGTGCTTTAAAGTCCCCATAAAACACTGAACAAGTCTGCAGGGCTCTACACTAACTTTTCCCCTGAAGCACAGGTCTACCGGTGTCCCTTTCGGATATTTTGTAGCACACATTTAGGACATTTAGGAACACAGTGAAAATGTAGTTTTACATACAATTCTTGCATGGCTATCAGGTGGAAAGTCTGACTGAGGTATGGCGTAACTTTGACTTGAAATGCATTGCTTTGTGCTCTGAGCCTCTGGGATTGTGACGTTAAAATTGTGCCTTGTATTTCCCGAGCACTCAGATTAAAGTGTATCAATAATGTATAAATAGCAATTGACACTTTGCGAATATCCCATTTATCTCAGCAGACAATTTAAGCGAAGGTGAGCGTGATGTTCTCTTCCTAATTTCCAACTGGAAGGCCTACTCTCGACGGGCTGTCAGACAGCACAAACCACTGCACTGTTTGCACTGTCTGTTTTTACGCGTTTGAAGGGACACATCTGTGGAATATGGAAAGATAAGACGTCAACCAATTAGCAGCTGAGATGGTCCAAAGTCTCAGAGGCTGTGATTAGCTTTGACAGTTGCATAACAGCTGTAACGATGTAAATAGGAGGTTAAACAATGGTGAATAAAGGATGCCCCTAGCTCGATTGGTTTTACCCTGCCATTTCTGTTTGAGCGTGCAGATCCACAATCAAATTCAGAGGACATTTACAAGCTACCCTGCCTTCAATCTTGTCCTTTTAGATCTGCAATCGAATTTACATTTATGATCTCCCTTTAATGCGAAATAGAGTAGCATGTTGTCAATATGTCAATAGCATGACCAAGCCAAATGACATGGGTCTATCAATAAATAACTGTTCGATGTTTTTAATAACAGCTTATGCGCTCACTAGGTATTAGTGCTAGTGGAGGGGCTATAGTCAGTGCCATAATCATTTCACCAAGGCATTGATTCTTCTCTGCCTCAAAAAATCCTAAACATGAGTTGGAAAAATCATTTAACAGTCAAATTCCACAATTCAGTCCTGCGCAGTTGACAGTTTTTGTAATATGTTTAAAAAATAAATGTACATTTTTAAAGGTGTTTAGACAAAAAATGTGAAAGTCACTTTACAGGGACATTAAAGCTCAGCTACCCATTCTGATCTTGCTGTAGCAGAAGCATCAGAAATTAAAAGCTGGCAAGCTTTGCCAAGCCAGCTGTTTTAGCTTTTATTCCAAACAATCAAATCATGATGTTCCACCCTCACTCAAACCCACTTCCACAAAATACTGACACGCTGCCTGACCACAGACCTGCCGGGAGATTAGCAGCATCATTTTATTCCAGAAAGTACCCAATGTTGCATAACCATATAAGAATATATACAACACTATCAAAATGAACATAAACATAGGTAATGTTGGTACATTCAAGCAAGCATGTTAGTATTGGGGAATTAATGTAGTTGTAAAGACATCCCCACAGAATACAAGAAAACTGATAAATTGCATATTCATCCACTGATCCACTGTCAGTTTTCACTTTTGTCTTTTTAACTGTAAAATCGAGAACTTAATTTATTACCTACTCTTTCTCCGTCATTCTTGTGCCTCATTCGGTTGTTTGGAATAGTTCTTCCTAGACTGGTTGAAAACTACACCAGCATGCATTGAGTGACGGGGTAGAGCGTGCAGGTAGATTGACAGGCAGCCCATCTAGTCATTAGTCTGAGTGATTTTAACGATTTGTCATCTTTATTTTAGTCCTGCAAGAACCACAGATGTTGGCTTGGTGTCATACTACCATCGTGTTTGCTATCAAGATTTAAAGTTTATTTCAGCAAAAAAGACAAAGTGTTGATAATGATGTTGAGAAGCACTATCTCTAAAGAAAGCTGTGTTCCTTTTAAGATAATGAAAGATAAATACAGAGGGAATTAATGATTTTAATTGATATTATTTTTTGACAGATGACAAACACTCAATAAAGACTTAATCGTTAAACAAAAAGATCAAATATAGACTAGACGAGAGTCTATGACCAATTTGAACCAAAAACAAAAAGCACGACAAAAAAATCTTGATTTACAAAAGCAGCATTAACAACAAAACAAAAACAGGTTTTAAATGAAAACAGGATAAATACGAGTGTATCGCACTGTGCTTGTACTTTCTGGAAGTTACTAGATTACGTGATTTATGTGATACATAAATCCAAACCATTGAGATGATTTGCGATTATATGGATGTACAAAAGTATCTTTGCTGTGGCTCTTCAACAATAATGGAAATTGCCAGAGTAGCGTGGAGTTGCCAGATTTGTTGCTAGATTTAAAAAATTGTCACCGGGGAAGGTCAAAAGTGTCAATCTAACAATGTCACTAAATTGCCAATATCGTTCAACCTATAATGTTAAACAGTAAACCTTTGTTTTGTTGGTTAACAACATATGCATTTACACAATACATTTTTGGAGAGTAATAAAGTGTTTGTTTTGCACCTCAGGCCAGAAACCAGCAGTACCCTGAAGCTTTGTTTGCCCTGAGTGACCAGGTGAGAGACCAGTACACTAAGGCTATGAGCAGGCTCTCTGATGCTGAGTTACAAAACCATGACAAGGTGGTTAGCTTCAAGGAGAGCATTAGAAGTTCCATAAAACAAGGTAGGATGCAACAATACCAACAATATTATAATTTACAATTTCATTTCTTTATTGAACGTAGAAGTGATCTGCAGAAGTCTAAATAACTGTTAGTTAGTTTTAGTTCAGTAAAAAAAAATTATTGACAACTTAAAGACATTCAATTCTTTCTTTAGCCAATTCAAACACCTCAGAGGACACGGAGGAGGAGCTTGACGAAGACATTGCTGTGACACAGAGTCAATTGAACTTCATTTGTCCCCTCACTCAGGCCAGTGAATGCCTCTCACACCACACTACCTAATATACTAGTAGTAGTATATATAGTTGGGCTGCCAACTCACATTATGCTACCCTATTTTTACGTCATATGGCTAGAGTAATGTTGGTTTTGTTTGCAAACGTATGTTGTGCTGTATGCCTAATATCACTGTTCAACAGTGGCTAATATCATTGTTCAACAGTTGCATTCAACTGCTTAGAGAGCCAGTGATCACAAAACACCCTTTCACATTCAGACTAATATCTACACCATTCTGTGTGACGCAAATAAGATATAGGACCACTTCTGAGCTCTGATATGTAATGCTAACAGTTAGCCTAAGTCAAGTTTAATTGATGAGTTCTGGTATGGGAAAAACATGAAAACTGCTGATTAATTGAAAGGAAATTGCCCTACATTATAAACCCCAACCCTATGCAGATGCTCATAGTCTTGGTGTGTGTCAGTGAGACTAGATCTTTGTCTCCTGCAGATGGAGATGAAGAACCCAGTAAAGAACCGGCAATGTTGTCATTACTACGACCAGGAAGCAGCTCTGAGCATGATCAAGACTAAACATGATAACAGGAAGAAATTCCGGTCAGTTGTATTTCTTCTCTGTTTTATCAGAAAACGAACACTTAGACTAACAACGTTAACAGTAGCGGCGCTGTGCAGTCATTTGACCTCAGTGACAAGAAAACAATATCTTCGGACTCAACCAAATTCTAGGACCCTGCTTTCTTGACTATTCCTAGATATGTGCGATGGTCCAGTTGAAAGGGGATATTGTCAGTGAATTCATTTAAATAAAATTAACCATTTGTGAAAGCATTGATTGTAAGCTTTCAGATAGTGTCCTACATTGAAGGTCTTAAAATGGTAGTTCATAAGTGTATCTGAATGCTGGTAAATTGGTAAGCTGTGGCCAAGATGAACAGCTTTAAATGATATACACCTTTTCACACCTTTAGAGAGGTGTGGTAGTTATGTGTTGAGCCGCAGTGAAGGAAAGAAAAAGAAAACATAATTTTTACCCAATCCTAGATGTTTTATCACCCAGGTTGTTTGCACTGACTACATTGCACTGTACCTTGCCCGATTATGGTTCAAGTTACGTGTTAAGTTGTAGGTGCAAATCGCATTTTCTGAAAACTGCAGTCTATTCACGGTTTACTAGATCAAAGAAAAATGTGTCCTGTGTACAACACGCTGCCCAAGTTTAGCCTATTCACTCTATTTAGTCTGTGGATGTAGGCTCAAACGAACGTATTACATTACCATTAAGGGTACTTGATTTGAGAACATATTTGACGATTCACTACTTGATTAGAATGGGGGATGGGATCGTAATTTGTACAGACAAACAGCCTATGTATGGCTGCACCGTGATCCAGATCAAAAAACATCATGCATAATGCACCCACAACTCAACTGGAAGCTTAGATAAACAATAACTAATTATTTTGTGATCCTAAACATGTTTTTTACTTGATCTTCAGCGGTTTGTAATATGCAAGAAAGTGAAAACTTTCTTGAAAACTATTCGGCTTCCAGCAAACTATACTAGATACTGACAACATCCCGTTTTTACTTTTGTGTTACGTGTTTTATCACCCAGTATTGAATCACACTAGGATAAGCTAATTATAAGCAATTTTGCTCATGCTTTGGTTTAATTGTGAATACACCATCCACACTTAAAACTGGAGTCCCAATGTTACAGTAGCCTAGTATCCCATTTGAAACCAAAATACACATTCTCAACCAGTACGATTATCCACTGCCTATTAGAGGCTACACTGCCTGTTGTCCTTTGTAAAGTTGTTCAATTAGCATCAACTTGTAGGTTAACATCAAGCAGTCCTATAGCCTATTTCCAAACTAATTAAATATGGCTCTCATTGAAAAAAATACTTGGGCTGTGTCCTGACAATAAATGAAGAACATTACATGTTTTGCAAGTGTAACTGGATCTACAGCAGACTTGTCATCAAAACCAGTACCAGGATAAAAATGGCATTCCTGTCCCTGGTTGCAGAGTTGGACACGAACTACCTTCATCAATCATTTTTTAGAACTATAACATCAGAGCTGTAGTCACCAGAAGTTTGTTTGTGGTGACAGCTGTGCACTAATCCTCAACATCCACTCATTAATCTGTATTGACCATATGTTGTCACATAATATCTCGGTGCTCTCCAATGAATTAGTATGAGCAGTTGTGCCTTGATGGTGCCCCACATTTTCGTTCTATGTAGAGGCAGTTGTCTAGAAGCCCTTTGACTTCATATTTCAGTTTTTGAAAGCTGTAAACAATCAGCATGTAGCCATTGCAAAAACCTTAAATGGGGCAGTACCAGTGACAGTGCAGAAGAAACTTCTTACAAATTAGCCATTTTATCTAAGGAGAAATACCACCATCGGATTGTAATACCCTTTGTAACAAAATTAGGAACTCCCGTGAGGAATCGAAATGGTTGTCTCATCAAATCCGCAGTTCTTGGACATTTTAATCTTTCGGATACCCAACCCTATCTACTATAGACCAACTACTTGCTACGTGTGAGCCATCCTTTAGCCAATAAATATATTTTAACAGAATGATTGTAGAGTCAGACCAATAATCGCTGACTAACAACATGGAAATGGATGACAGATTGACGATGGCAAGTTCATTTTTTGACATTGGCTTTAGCTAAAAGATTTGCCATCTTGCGACCATTACGTGCCAGTAACAATGTCCCTGCCCGTAGACTCATGGCCTAATTTGACCCCTAACAGCACTATGACAGCACTATGACTAAATTAAATCGCCATGGTATTTATGTGGAATCTAGCCTGTTTGCTTCAATTGCCTGTGTGGTATATACTGCTGACGCCAAATTTATTTTGTAGTATAGACACTATATAGAGAATATAGAGAATATTTGAATATGTTTATCCTCTGTGTGTTTTGCCTCATCTCTAGTTGTCCAAAGGTTGGCTGCAGCAACATAGACGTAAGGAAGGAGGATTTGATCTTGGATACCATGATGAAGAGGATGATTCATAAAAAGCAGAACTCAAAGAAATGAGATTTGATTCCTGGAATGTTTATTTTATCAAAGGTGTCAACATCGGAGACTGTTCTGACTAACATAATTCTTTTTTTTTTTACCAATGTCAATTAGATTTCTGCTTTTAAGGGAGAAACACAGTTTTGTCCTTAAAATATTAATAACTGAATAAGCAACTCATTTCATTACACATAAAAACTGTGTGGAACTTAATAGTAATATACAACATTTGTATTAGTCTGTAGAGATTACAGTTGGTAAATGTGACCACAGGATGGCAGTGTCTTGATAGATTTGTGTGTGATACATGTAAAATGTTTGATTATTACTAAAACAGAAAGTAATAAAATTTATGAAATATGTGAAACAATGTCTCGATTTGTTTATGATTTAATACATTTGACAGAATTGAAAGGACATCATGAGAATAGACAAAGTGAATGAAATTAAGGAATCCTCTTAACAGATTGAAATCTCCTGCCTCTCCTGACCTATTCAGTTTTTTCTTCTAATACGGAAGCAAAAAGCTGATAGTTGAGATGAAAGCTGGAGAAGCTAGTCTTCTAACAACCTTACAATAGTGTTTTGATAAGATTTCTGCTATCTTCCTCTCTTTTTAGAAAAGCAATGCCACATCAATTGCAGCTGAAGCTCATTAACAGTCGAGACTAAAAATGATCAGACATTCATTCATACTTTATGGGCTATTGTAAGTTAGGTTCTGCCAGTCCTCAACTACAGTAAGTTTCTGTTGAGTTTGATGTTTGATGATGAAGTTTCCGGGGATATACGACCCTGAAACATGCTGACAGTCTGCCCCATTTCTCCATCTGGGTGGAGTTTCTGGTTCATGTCAGAGTTGGAAGAAAATTAAGGAGTGTATTTCAGAACAAAAGACAACGAAGGATTTGTATTCCTTACTTTTCTGTCCTGCTTTTCTTCTCGTTCCCAACCCTATCTCCCTAACCATCCCCTCCTTTTGGTCTTGCTAACCATCACTGACTGGCACCCCTGCCCTCGACACCACTAGAATGTAAGAGATAGTGTATGCTGAAGGAGAGTTGGGGGAGTATCTGCTGACCTTCAGGGGTTGTTCTGTGTTATTCTACCTGGTACCTGTGTGTACAATAAACTTCTAGCACTAGTTCAGCTACTGGTATATATCAGTTACAATATTTTTTTCCATTAGCCTCATGTGACACCTGGCACAGCACAACCTATGCTAGTCTGTTCTGGTCATCTTGAATTCAACTGAGGGTCGGAAACAGCTAAACCTTAATTTAGTACTTAATTTAGTTTTTTATTAAATGGGGTAAACACGTAAAGTGTACTTCGCATGTGCTTTACACGTATTACACAATATTGATAGTAAAATATTGTGGGTACATGGGAACTGCTATGTAATACAAGGTTTTAAAGGGTAGCACAGGTGAGACATACATGCAGCAGCCTGTGTTTGATTCAAACAGTGGCCAATTGTGCATGTCTTTCCTTCTCTCTGTCCCATACATTTTCTGTCTGTCTATGACTGCCACTGTACAAAAAGGCAACATATGATCAAAGTTAGAAGAATAGAGTATTCCTATATTGTAAGAAGGCACTACAAGAGTAGGTGTGTAAACGAATTGTTGAACAGTGATATTAGAGAATGAGCATATGGCACAACATACCTTTACTACAAAAACATTCTAGCCAAATGAAGTAAAAGTAGGGTAGCCTACAGTGACTTGGCAGCCCAAATATGCGGTATATTAGGCACTGTAGTGTGAGAGAAACGAACTGGCACCCACTTACACCCAGAATGAGTTCCTAAATTTAATTATATTGCTACTATTATGGTAGTTAACATAACCCTTATATGTACAATGTGTATTTTAGATACCTGAGGCCCAATCTTAAAACATATTGCTTGACACTTTGTGGTCACACTGGCAGCAGAACCTTTTTCCCATTGATCTGAGCAACAAAATATGTCTGACTGAAACCAAAGCTTCCTAAGAGTCTCCAGCTTGTTTGACCAAAATTAACAAAAGCTTTTATTCTGAAGTGGCCCAGTGAAGTGGAGACGTTTGGGCAGGTCTGGCTCCAGGCACTATGCTCCCTTTATACTGCCCTGTAATCCAGTGTGATTTGGTGTTCCAGTAACAGAGGCAGCTACTGTTCCCCATGTTGCCTCACAACTCAGGGATAGAAGTGTTAAGGATATGCAAATGAACCTCCAAGGTCCAATACTATATCCTCTGAAAAGGAAGGAGAGTGTAGACAACTGGTTTCATTCCATTCCAGAGAAACTCATGTAGTTGTAAAATGCTACTGTAGATTTAATTTTTACAATCTATAACTGAAATGTTTGATTTAACTTATTGATAAATTAAGATGAATTCTCTATTGTGATTTACCTAGAAGTTTATTAAATCGGGAAGGAAAAGTTGGCTTGTGTTTTTCTCTTAAATGTAATATTTGTAGTTGATATGTTGTTTGTCTATGCAGTAAAATTGTTGTTGGATTTAATTTCAGAGATTTTTGTCTTTCTGAAATGTGAAACATTGACTTTGATAATATATCCACTCACAAATACTTGATAACATAAACCAACACTCAGTGCGAACTTTTGGATTCATGATTAAATGAGTCCATTTAACAGTGTTCCATACCACTTTTTCAAGGGGTGATCATACCAAATCCTAGCTACTCAAAGTGCCATGCACACAATATGGATGTGAATAATAAACTATTTAACCTTCATCTGTACATGTAAATAGTCCCTGTAGAATGACCATAAAATGTGTTTTGAGTTAGTCACACCACACAGAAATTTGTCCCCAACCACCCAGCCAAATTTGAATGATCAGCAAGTAAAGTAAGAGATAAAAATCTTGAAAGGATTTTACATTTTCTCAGATCTCAGATGCTGGGGGCATGTCTGCTGAGGTTGCTGAAATCATGGGAATCATGTAACACACTTCTCCAGAATGTGTGGCAATTCTCCAGACTTTAGGGACAACTGGGTGTCATCTGCATAGCAGTGAAAGTTTACTCCAGAGCTTCCAATTATGTTTCCTAAAGGCAGAATGTAGAGAGAAAATAGCAGGGGCCTAGGAAAGAATCCTGTGGTACTCCTTATATTAGAGCTCCTGGATGAGCAGCAGTTATAGTGGATAAATTGTGAAATGGCAGATAGATACAATCTGAACCACTGCAGTGAAGTACCAGAAATCCCATACAGCAAATATACTTCATATGTTCCAGAATAATTTGATAATCCACACTGTCAAATGCTGCACTGAATTGGAGGAGAACTAGGACAGCGATAGAGCCTGCGTTAGAGGTCAATAGTAGATCCTTGACTACTTTGGCTAATGTAGATTTGTAGTATTGTTCTGAAGACGAAATCCAGACTGGAGAGGTTCATAAAACCAATTTAAGGAAATGTGTTCTGTAAGCTGTTGTACCACAAACCTACAGTTTTTGAGAGAAATTGTACATTTTAAATCAGCCTGTAGCTGCTAAGAGATCCGGGATCCAGTTTTTTTAAAAGTTGTTCCTTCATGATTGCTTGTTTAAAATCGTCAGGGACTTTCAGTTATGATAGGCTCATTGATAATACTAAGTGTGGGTGGTCCAATGATTGGAAATAGTTTGATATGAAGTTTGGCAGGAAGGGGGTCGAGAAGGCAACTGATGGGTTGCAATGAATCTATCAGCTTTATGAACGCTTTCACTGAAATAGGGTAGAAGTGGGCAAGAGCCTCAACATGCAGTATGCTTGCTATAAAGGAAGATTCTGTGTTCTTGGCCATTTGTTCAGAGCTTGTCTGTACTTTGTCCCTAACTGCATATATTTTGTGGTCAAATAATTCTAGAGAATTTTTTAGGTTAGTATTGTGTCAAATTAAAGAAACTTTAAACTTCAATATCTGCATCCGTCGTTATTCTAGCTTGGCAAAGCAGGGTACGCTGAATGAAGGGCATATATATATGGTACTATTATGATGATATGTGTGGCTTTACTATTACTAGCTCACTGTTATTGTTAATATCATTATCGTGGTGTTAACTGACATAATGTTGCATAACCATAAGATTATTAGACATGATTTACCAAAATCAAGGCCATGGTTCTCGACCAGAAATAGGTTGCTTGCCCACTTAGGTTGGGTGAGGAGTCCTTGCCTCAAGTCGAGGAGCGCTAGTATCTCGGGGTCTTGTTAACGAGTGAGGGAAGGATGGAACATGAGATTGACAGGCGGATCAGTGCAGCGGTTGCAATGATGCAGTCTCTTTTTCAAAATTGTGTTTATGTTTGAGAACCAATTCTCATGTACAAAGAATAATACATTGCAGTAGTCCAATCGGGATATAACAAATGCAATCACATACAATCACACTAAGCATTCCAGTGTAGAGATGACCCCGCACTATGTTCTATTTGGGTGTCACACCTGCCTGCCTTTAGACATGCTGCATGAGGTCACTCCCCTGCAACAAAAGGAAATCCTGGAAGGGTTGGTCCACCACCATCACTGCTCCCTGTGATGCTTATGCAAGAGTTAAAGAACAGGCATCCTGCCAGCAGGGTTGGGATCAAGCTTGCAACAACAAAGGCCCTTAAGCACTCCCTTTGCTTCCAAGTGAACGCGTTTTGACTCGAAAGTTTAGCAGAAGGACCCAAGGAAATCTTGCACCCCGATGTTTTACAAAGCCATTTGTGGTTATCTCCCAGGTACATCCAGAATAAACAGTGTCTCTGTCACTATGTCCCCCAGAGCGAGTCACTCTCCCGTTCGAGTTCTTGCTGTTGCCCCCTAATTTGTCTGATTAGATTCTTCAGTTGAAAGAAACCCATTAGAGCAATCCAGGCATAAAGATCCCATCTGCCCAAATTCTGGACTAGGCAACCACAAATTCTGGGCAGGGTCCTTCTACCACTAATGCAACAATGACTCTGATGAAGAGATTAATGATCCAGATCCGGATTCGCCCATTCTTGTGCAGCAAGAAGCTGACGTTGCTACTCCTAATTTGGACAGTGAGACCCACCACACTAGTCCTGAGCCTTGTCAGCATCAACCTCAGTCCTCAGTGCACCTGCAACTGCTTCCTTGTTATTACCTGAGCCTTCCCCCTAGACACTGACCTGGGCAGTTTAGGAGAGGAAATTCAATAAGTAGTTCCTACTAAAGGTTGCGGCGTTGCTACCTTGGTGATTTTGGGATGCGGCCCATCTACTTTGGGCAAATGTAGCGATAGACAACCACTTTTAAAGTGGGGGGATAATGTCATGGGTGATAAGATTTTGATGGGTTAATTGGTCGACGGAGTATCTGGGGTGCATGGTGGTGGTGCGGTTTGAGCCCTTGCCTCCCAGGAAGGAGATCATGGGTTTGATTCTTGGGCCAAATCCAACATCACATGATCTCTCTGGGTGGAGTTTGCATGTCCTCCCCATGTTACCGTGGGTTCTCTCCGGGCACTCCGGCTTCCTCCCACCATCCAAAGACATGCATGTGATAGGTTAATTGGTATATTGAGAAATTTCCCCTAGAGAGTGGATGTGTGAGTGAATGGTTGTCTGTGTCTCTGTGTTAGCCCTGTGACTTGCTGGCCCCAGTCCAGGGTGTACCCCGCCTATGGCCCGAAAGCAACTGGGTTAGGCTCCAGTCACCCGTGACCCCTAAATGGGAACAAGCGGCACTGCAATCCCTACCGGGGATAAGCAGTAGACAATGGATGGATGGATGGAGTATTTGGGTGGATTAGGATTGTTAACAGGTGCCAAATCTGGAGGGGGGCATGGTCGTCTGGCAAACAATGCCAGGATGGACATAGCAGCCAGAAGGGGGAGCCTGGTAGACAAAAGATGCCTCAACCTCTGCTACAAGGAGGACTTCCTGATGAAGAGATGGTCCAAAGTTTAAGTTCGTATGAGAAATTGTATTTAAACGACTTGCGTTAACTGAACTATTGTTGTGTGTCTTGCTGGTCTCGGAAAGCGACATTCATAATAGTGAAACAGCATCAATGGTTCAATCTATTGTATCAAACTACTGTGAACTCTTCTCCTTGAAGTAACAGAATGTCCACTCGCTGGTGTGAGAGTGCTGACCTTGTACTGGATCATAGTGGACGCTCTGCTGGTGACCAACAGCTGGAATGAGGACTCTGCTTCTGAACTGGTTTGAACTGAACTACTAGCTGCTTGGACTGTGCAGACTGCGCAGACTGTGTCCTACCCTGTGTGGAGTGTGTGAACTGAATTTTATAGACTAGTCTGTTTAAGGTGTTTACATGACAGCCATGCAATGCGATATGATGCTTTATTTTAGTCTTCATTTAGAGTGCAGTGAGTTTTCTAGTCTAGTCATGTGGGGCATTTAATGTTTGTGGTGCAATTTGAGAGTCTGATTGTGGTGACAGCACATTTTGTAGACAGCAGGTGGCTAAGGGCTGCAGGGTCCATCCCAGCACTGTGGTGGCATTTATCTCCAGGTGGGGTGAGACAACAATCTGGTCCTAAACAACACCAAGACCAAGGAGCTAATGTGGACTATAGGAGGAAAAAACAGACTTCCAGCCCCTGTGCATTAGTGGAGACTCTGTGGAGAGGATGGCTTCAAATGTTTGGGCATCACCATCAGGGAAGATTTGACATGGAGCGCCACCAGACCACTGCTCTGGTAAAGAAAGCCCAGCATAGACTGCATTTTCTGTAATCCCTTTTCTGTATAAAACAATGGAGTTCCCAACAGCAGACTCTTATTTCTATGAGGGGAAGGTAAGATGTCTGACTCCAGCAGAGTTATTTTATCAGATGGGGGTCTGCCTGTGGTAGGGGAGTTCAGTATCTTACGGATAGATTGACCCTTCATAAAGGGACACATTATGACTAATTATCCATCCATCCATTTACTTCCGCTTATCCAGGGCTGGGCCACGGGGCAGCAGTCTGAACAGGGAGGCACAGACTTCCTTCTCCACACACACCACCTCCATTTCCTCCGGGGGGATCCTGAGGTGTTCCCAGGCCAGCCGAGAGACATAGTTTCTCCAGCATGTCCTGGGTCTCCCCCAGGGCCACCTCCTGGTGGGACATGCCTGAAACACCTCCCGAGGGAGGCGTCCAGGAGACATTCAAAACACCTTTTTCCGGTCGAGAACCATGGCCTCGGATTTGAAGGTGCTGATTCCCATCGCGGCCACTTCACACTTGGCTGCAAACTTCTCTAGTGCACGCTGCAGGTCCCGGTCCGATGAAACCATGAGGACAAGCCATGAGTCCAACATGCAGCAGAAACAAGTCTGACTTGGTACCGGCAATACAAACACAGCTCCTGCTCCAGTCATACAGGGATCGGACAGCCCTGAGCAAAGGGCCCCGGACCCCGTTCTCCCGGCAAACCCCCCACAGGACACTACGAGGGACACGGTTGAACTCCTTCTCCAGATCCACAAAGCACATTTGAACTGGTTGGGCAAACTCCAATGAACCCTCAAGCACCTAATGGAGAGTATAGAGCTGGTCCAGTGTTCCGCGACCAGGGCGAAAACCACACTGCTCCTCCTAAATCCCAGGTTCGGCTATTAGTCGGATTGTCCTCTCAAGTACCCTGGCGTAGACCTTACTTGGGAAGGCTGAGGAGTGTGATTCCCCTGTAGTTGGAACACACCCTCCAGTACCCCTAAGAAGGGGGACCCCGGTCTGCCAGTCCAGAGGTACCGTCCTAAGCCGCCAAGCAATTTTGCAGAGACCTGTTAGCCACGAAAGCCCCACAACATCCAGAGACAAGATACTCAGGACGAATCTCATCTACCCCCTCGGCTTTGCCACCAAGGAGCCCACCGACCACCTCGGTGACTTCAGCCTGGGTGATCGATGAGTCCATCAGAGGACACAACAACAAAGTCGATCATCGATTTTCGGCCAAGGGCATCCTGGTGCCACATGCACTGATGGATGCCATTGTGCTCTAACATAATGTTCATTATGGACAAACTGTGATGAGCACAGTCCATGAACAAAACACCACTCGGGTTCAGATCTGGGGGGGCCGTTCTTCCCAATCACTCCTCTCAAGGTGTCACTGTCGTTGCCGTGGGCGTCCCCCAGCAGAATAATGGAGTCCCCGGTCGGTGCACTATCCAGTACCCCTCCCAGGGACTCCAAGAAGGCCGGGTACTCTGCACTGTTATTCGGCCCATAGGCTGATACAACAGTGAGAGACCTGTCCCTGGCTTGAAGGCACAAGGATGCGACCCTCTTATTCACTGGGGTAAATGCCAACACGTGGCGGCTGAACCGTGGTGCTATAAGCAAGCCCACGCCAGCTCGTCGCCTCTCCAGCCTCTCTCGAGGATAATGGATCCTTAACCCCTGACCGCCGCCCAAAACACACAGCACCGTCCCCCTACGGTCCTCCCTGTGGGTGGTGGGCCTGCAGGAAGGTGGTCACATGTTGCCTTTTTGAGCTATCCCCGGCCGGGTCCCATGGGAAAAGACCTGGCCTCCAGGCGCTTGCCTGCAAGCACCCACTCCAAGCCTGGCACCAGGATGGGGCCCTGGTAACGCCACTCTGGGCAACACAGCGGATCTCGTTAGGTGAGGTAAACTGCGCTTAGTCTGCCGAGGCACCCACAACCAGTTTGCCTTGGGAGACCCTACGAGGGGCTTATTGCCCCCAACACCATAGCTCCTAAAATCATCCAAGCACTCAAACCCCTCCACCATATTAAGGTGGCAGTTCACAAATTATATTAGGCTTTAATTACGTTTGCCATACCATAACATTCACATTTTTAAATGAATCTTATATTCATTTAAACATGTTAAATCTGCTTTAAAATCGTGGAAATAAACTCAATAAACAACTGTTATGAGTGTGCAGCATTTGCTACACCACGGCAGGTATCTAGTTTATCAAGCCCTTTCTCATTGGGCTCATTCAGCTAAGGTAAATCAGTGAATGTGCCCTGTTTGTACCTGAGAGGATAGGTCTAGGCAAAAAATAAATGGGGTGGGACTACTGATGGCCCACCATTGCCCATAGGTTGTTTTACAGGCCACACCACAAATGTCTATTTTTAAAATGATGGCATTCCAACCCCATGAGTCTAAAATATTGGAAACTAGCTAAATATTATTTATTTATTATGGGAAACCATGCAGTGGTAACCTATACAGTCTGGCATATGCGGTGAACATATTGAAAAACTTACAAGTATATTCTGATGAACTATGACTCCAATTGACTTAAAATTAGGTATTAGGTCTTTGTGTGAAAGACATATGTATTTAAACTAGTTTGAAACCACAAAAGCTATGGAAATAAGAGTGAATACAAGTAAGAGGGCAGCTTTGTCCGCATGCAATTTTGATTGTATACACAACAGTTAGATTCAACCAAGTAAGTCTACTTTAATTGGACAAAAGCCATGAGTCTGCCAATGGGCCTTCTGAGAAGGCTCTGGTCTTAATTTGCAATCCAATATAATACTAGCACTATATAGCACTATCATTATGGTATTCCAGAAATCTCTGTGGCATTGTGCCTTATTTATAATTCCAGTAATCTGTGTATGTGTTCTAAGAAATTGTATCTGTATAGTGTTTATAGTTCAAATAGTCTGTATTTGTGTGTTTCACTGACATCTGAATCACTGACTGCATCAGGTGCACTGTGCACTTGTTGTAACAAAGTAAAAACCAAAACCAGGATTCCTCCAGTTGGTTGGAGTTAGAGGTGGAAAGAATCCTGTAAAACACTGTATTTGGCCTGGCATGGCTCCTGCACACCACGACCTAACAGAACATGTTAGGTCACAAGTTATGACAAACCTGCAGTCATGAGGAATCCAGAATTCAGCAAAACTCTGTGGAGCTGTTTGCTGCTGTGTGTTCTGTGTGAAGAGACAGAGATGGGGGCTAATCAAGCTCTTGTGGTCCTGGAGTTGACATGGATGGGTGATTTTGAGTGGCAGTGGGGAAAAGAGGGACTGGACTGCAGGCTCTCAGTAAGGATTCGCTTGGTAATGCATGTCACATTGATGATCCTGAGCTGAGGGAGAAGTTGGGAACAGGGTCAACCTCCTAGCTAGCTCTTCATTCTATCAGGGTTGCCTGTCACCCTGCTAATAGGCAAAGCCTGTCCATGGCTTGCACCCAGGAATAGGCCTACAGAGATGTCTCTCTTTAAGTTTGTCTCTCTGTCTCTTGCTCTCTTTGTCTCCCTTACGCATTCATACAAACTTTCTCTTCCTTTCTGTCTGTCCGTGCCTGTCAGTCTCTTTCTATTCATATCAAATTGACAAACACTTGTTTTGTCAGTTGGTTATCAGCCATGTCTCCTCTTAGTGCCCTCATGTTCATAATTTCTGTATGGAAACCACTGATCAATGCAATGCCTGCAATGAGAACGACAAGCCATCTGTTGTACCTTTGGAACGCACAATGGAATGGAAATTATAGATAGGTACCGCGATATATTTCCTGGCAACCCCAATAGTCAATCTGTAAAAGAGAAAAGGCAGTCACTCCCATTTTCTCTCCCATGTTCTCCCTTGTCTCATTAGCATCAGAAAATCAATACAAACCTTGATACTGATGCATTGTTAAATACTCCTAATTCAACCTAGGAAAGTTTAATGTTCCATTTTTCCCTAACCTTAACCCTCAAAGTCCACAACTGCACAGGCCCATGGTTGGAAAATAGGAGCTTCACTGTGCCAGAATGATATACACAGGCTCAAGACGAGACTGCAATTGAATGGAACAAGGGCACAAAAGCAGTCACTTGGCCAACCCTAACCTTGGGTGTGCCCCCCATCAGGGGGACATCAACAGCATCCTAAGCAGGTTCACAAATTAAAGGGCCATAAGGGTTTCTGCATGGGAGAGGACATCTGGGGCCTCGTATTGCCACCAGAGGATTAGCAGTGGTTCAAAATCTGCCACAGAAGGGATAAGTGTCAGGGGCAGAAGAAGGAGCAAGAGGGATATTAAAGAGGCTCCCAACAATCCATCAACACTTATGAAGGGCTTAACCAAGATATGGATATCAATAATGAACGGATGGGGACACGAGTGGTTGTCTTTTTTCCTTCTTGATAATCATTTATTCCACAAACACACATTCAGACGTAATGAGGGATAATGGGCAACAGCTAGCCAAGAGGCTGAGTTCATGTTTCATTCCTGTTCAAACATATTAAAGGTAAATCTTAATAAATCACAATCTTTTTCTCTTACTCCAAGAAATGGTGAATGGTTAATTTGTTGAATGGTGAATTTATTAATATCTGTTAGTACAGTGAAAATGTAATTCAACTCACAGTGTGAATGAATCACACACTGCATTCAGATGGGCATGCTCTGTTGTTTGATGTCCTGCTGTGTCTGCCTGTTTTCTGGAAAGAAAGCATGTGCATTCTCTCAGATAAACACTGCCTCCAGAGGGGAAGCAAAGACCCACCAGAGAATATAGATAACCAAGCAGCTCAAAAAACAGCTCAGCATCCTGCTCAGAATAAAGGCTTTTCCTTGCAGTATCATCATAAGAATGCCTGGAAGCAAAGGGATTTCCAGGAAACTACGCCTGCCTCTGATAAAGACTGTTTAGGAACATGGAAAAATTCTCAGCACCAAAGAGCTTGAAGTAGTGATGTGGAAGTTATCATGTAAGAAAAGTGGTCTTTGCTGTTATTTGGTTTGAGCTGATAGTGTAAACCTCTACAATGCATTTCCAGACCAACAGTTCTGGATTAAAGTACATGTTCAATGTTAAATGCGAAAAGAACTGTTGCATTTTATTTGAAGAATCCACTAACTATTTTATAATGTTGACCTACGTAATATGTTGATTCAAATATTTATATTTTTTATACGTTTATTTTATGAAATGTGTTGGCCACCTTATGGACATTATGCCGTCAACAGCCTTCAATTATGCTTGTCCAATAGTTATTATGCATTGGCTTGACTATAGTTTTATATTGTATATATATATATTACATTACTGAATTATGTTATCTGAATCTTTGGCTGAAAAAAGGCTTTGAAAATATTTGTGTGTGGGTGTTTCACTCCTGTGTCCACACTCCTGTGTTTTTCCAGGCTGACTCCCTCTATTGTCTCTGTGCTCCCAAGGGACAAATGAGAAGACGGGAAGAGATAAGGGGGCTTATTTCTTGCAGATCGCTTATGGACAAGAAACTGGGAAACTCCCATATTGCAAGTGTTTACTTGAGAACAAAAATGTACTAAAACTCCCAAGTTACATAGTACTCATCAATAGAAATAAGCAATTTACATAAACCAAATATTGTGTTTCTGTTACAATAGTCAGGCTCTTATTAATTTAAATATAGACTTCACATCTACATTAGATTTTCCATATTGAGATTTTGATCAGACTACTCCACGAAGGTTTCTGTTTGCTGTGGGGTGGGTTGAGTAGGGGCTAATACGTTGATGTAATTAGACTAATAATTAAAGGCAATAAACATTAGCACACAGGGGAGATACATTTTCCGTAAGCAGTTGTAAGCACACAGCTTTGATAAGTGTGTACATTTTCCTAGACCTCTAGTGTGTAATGCACCATACGGGCATGGCATGGAGAAACTACTTCACATGTTTTGTATAAAGATATGAACAATAAGAAATATGAATATATGTGTGTGTAAGTATACAAACATATTCATATTTCTTATTTCAATATTCAAATTTCTTACATATTTATATAAATAAATTATATATGACATACATACATACATACATACATACATACATACATACATACATACATACATACATACATACATACATACATACATACATACACACCAAGAATGTATCATACAATGACGGATCCTGGAGATGGTTAGCTATCAGTTGAAGAGCAACCATAGCAAGTTCCACCATGGAAGCGGTGGTTATAGGACAACATCAAGGCAGCATGCAGAGAAGTGAGTTAACTGTCAGAGCTCCAGACAGGTCCAATTAAAAATTATGCCCACACCAGAAGCATTGGCAACTACCAAACAAAAGCTCCAAGCCTTGGCCTGAAGAGGTACAAAAGAGAAATGAAGCCTGGAGAATAAACTGGCTGTTCTTTACACAACCAACAAGAGTGTGCTCTCAATGGCTGGGTTACACCTAGACTGAAGACCGAATAGTTCTGGAAAGGCATATGGGAAAGGCATATGGGAGTATGAGGTACGCTGCTGTTACACAACAGTGGTGCAGAGTGGCTAGCGGAATACGAAGAGTCTGAAAGAGTTATGAAAAACCTGTATGAAAGTATGAAAAACCTGACATGATTCATGCCTACTGGATAAAGAAGCTCACTGCACTTGACTGGAATCACATGAACCAGCTGCCCTCTGGGCTATGACTCCTATGACCTCCTGTACCCAGTGGTAAAACATCCATGAGGTAGCAATCACCAATGCTATGGTACAATTGTTTACGTAATTTCCAATACTCCAACCTAAGCTTTGGTTTGTCAGAACATGTTTTGCCTCCAAGCTAACTGCCAATAGGCTAGTGATTCATGTTTGGGGCACAATAGTCATAAAAGGAGACTTTTTCCTTCAATGTCAAATCTAGAGACAAACTGTTGAGAAATATTGAAAACTGGGTCTAGATTTGGCATTCCAACGACTCTTGCAGTGGAATCAGGGAGTAACACAGATGTTTTGAGAGCTTATTAAATCCAAATAAGAGACTGTAAATGGATTGTCCGAATGCTGCCAGTTGAAGCTGCAATGGAATGAGAATAAAGTAAAGAAAGGTGAGAGAAATAAACTATGCAATTGTCAGACTACAAAAACTCCTCTCTCATGTAAAATTTACTAGAAAAGAGAAGCTACTTTTCCTGAATTGAAATAGTTGCACCTGTTTACAGTCAGTATTAAATCACAACCATAATTTATCAAATACACTAACAAGAAGAACCAAAGATGAGTCAGTCAAAATAACCCATTGGTAGTCATTAAATCCATGAGACAGACATAATTTAAGTTGCATAATAGAGAACAATAGAGCTGTTCGATTCTCGCACCGGCAGGAATTGAAGGTGGGGATGGTGAACAAACAGCACTCTCTTTGCCTTCGATACCATGACTGAGGTGCCCTTGAGCAAGGCACCGAACCCCCAATTGCTTCCCGGGCGCTGGAGCAATAGCTGCCCACTGCTCAGGGTGTATGTTCACTGAGTGTGCGTGCGGTTGCCCACTACTCACTGCTGTGTGTGCACTTGGATGGGTTAAATGCAGTGGTAAATTTCGAGTATGGGTAACCATACTTGCCAATACATCACTTTCACTTCACTTTTACTTCACTTCACTGTTAAATTTTGCTGCAACTTTCATGGTCACATCAGAGTTCATGTTGAAAACCACAGGAAGCACCACAAATTTCACAGTGCCTTTACTGGGGTCTATATCATCTTTCACTTTGATAGCTTGGCTGTGTCCCTTTTGCTCTCTCTCCCTCCCTTTCTCTGTTTTTCTTTCCATGTCATAATCATATTTCCAAGAGTCTGAGAAAGTCCAGTTGGAGGAAGAATATTCAGAGTAGATTAATTTCATCCTTTTATGTATGTGTGACCCAGACCAACCCTGGCCATGAGGACTCAGAAGTTCAAACAAGTCCATGGGTCTTTAGACAAGAGGGGTACCCGGCCAGACCATTGTGTGACTAAGAAAACAAGACCACATTGAGACAAGCAAAGATTGGACTGGAAAACCTTTTGATAATACAGAGCACAGGCAATTGAGCTGTGTCCAAATAAAACCTTCACCATTATATTCCACTTTTTGTCTTTTCTTTTCTGACCAGTAGTAAACTGCAATACATGACTTGAACATGCAAAGGTTTTTTAGGTAACTGTAATTAGATGTCATTGCCCCATGTTAAGTGAGCCCAGATGTTTATAGCTTTATGGTGACTGAACACAACCCTCTAAGGTGATTAGATGCATGACCTACTTTCAAAGGCTATAGGGTATACAGTCATCGCAGATAATTATGTCAAATTATGATTTAAATAATATTTAAACTTTCAGATAGCAACACTAATCAAAAGCTGGGCTAATCGTCCGTCCGATCTATCTGAGCATCTCTTATCTTATGAACACAGTCAGTTCTCCCAGCGTTCAGGAGAAAATGGCTATGTTAATCTACTGGCAACTTCACTTATATAGGAATATGTTGGGGGGGGGGACAAATCGGGGTACAAATATTTAAAATGAGGATGGAGTTTAGTCACAGAATGGTTTATGGTTGAGTGTAAGAAAGGTAGATTACAAATAAAATGTATAATTATCAACACCTTGAATTGTTGTAGTCCTGTACACAAGAGTGATTTCTGGTATAGCAATACCTGCATGACACAATACTGGAGCCACACATTTATTTTGTTGAGCCACCAACAAAAAGCCAACTTCTACAAATATCTCCCAATGTTTTTGTATTGTGCATGGGCATTTATCTAGAGGGGGAGGGACAGCATTCTCCTTTGTAAATGTGGTATGGAATGAGAAATTGAAAATAAATATGAAACTCCCCCACAAATCACATTACCTTACAACCAAATATTTCCCCTCAATATTTCCCCTTGTCATTGTTACAGAAAAGTTTTGAAGTAGTAGTTTCATAATAGCATAAGATAATTATTGACAATTGGGAGATTTACAACTTCATTTGTTTGCCATCCATAAAAGGATAACCTACTAATCTTAAAACCTATTATTACACATTACAAACACATTATTTGGATGTTAGTCAGGAATAGCATTCTCTTATTCAAACTTACTGAACTTTCTTTCTCTGAAAAGGAACCGATATAAAAATTGGTCAACTGATCACCTCAATCCCCATTTTAAGGTGTAAATTCAACCCCTAAACCCTAACAAAACGGTCTAACAGTGGTTTAAAAATAATATGAATTTGTAAATATATGTAATTATACCCTCATACAAACATTAGAATTTGAACCTTAAAATCATATATATGTAAGTGTGTGTATATGTGTGTTTATATATAATTCTAATGTTTGAATATATTATACTCATACAAACATTCAAAATCCATAAATTATTTAAAGTGCACAATTGTGATATTAAAACTGTATCAACATTGTCCTTAGGAAAGATAGCTGTATCCCTTCAATAATTTAACTTCAACAATTGAAAGAGAAATTGTCAGACACATGAATTCACAAAATCAAAATCCTCACTAGTGTTCTTTTACCCCTGAGTTCCAAATGAGTATTTTTATCTGTTATCAAGATTGGACACTGTAAAGACTTTGTTCCACTCCTCTCAATTGACTGAATACTAAGTATGATCAGATGTCTTAGTCAGCTCTATTTGATAGACCTTGGAGTAGCCTACAACCAAGACATTCCTTTTGCTAATTTTTCAAACCAATTTGTAATGATTTTGTTTAGTCACCAGGTTAAAAGGTCTATAGTCTTACGGTTTCGTAAACCTTCAATTAACGTCGTGGTCATTCTTAATTTCATCAGTTGCATTAAGGTGGTTGGCCAGCTCCAAAATCAACGCATCGTTGCCTATCTGGTCGTTTCTCCTCTTCTCCATAATAACGTCCTCCAAGCTTTGAAATTCCAGGACATGGATGTTTTTTTCAGAAATTTGTAATTTCAACCTGTAAGGCTGCTTTCCTATACGAATCTCCCCACCGACTTTGAACTGGCGCTTGCCGTATCTACACCATGCGGCAAAGCACTCAGAGTTTCTCCAGCACAGCTCCCTGTCTTGCACCCCAACATGCTCCAATGCTCGCTGAACCACCACCTCAGGAGGCAACGCACGGAATTTATAAAGCCCATTTACTATTCTGCCTCTTTTCCCTTGACTTGCGTCTGTGAGAAAGTTATTCTTTATTTGAGCCCGGTGCAAGTGAACTACTTGATAGCCCCCGACGTACACAGCCCAATGAGGATACTGGCCAGTGGCCAAAAACTCTACCAAGTCACCGGGTTTGCATTTATTCAACAGGTTTTCGGGCGAAAATGTGCTCATGTCTGAGAGCTTTATATTTTTCTCGTACACGCACTCCTCTCTGTAGTATACCAAGCATTCCGGCTCATTCCGGTTGTCATATTGCCTCTCTTCCTGGTTTTGTTGATCACTGTTGGGTCCGTCAATATTGTCTTCATGTTCGTCATCGTCGTTAGAGAATAAGTAGGACACTCCGACCCGAGGACAGTCATCTTTTGCCTCAAACCCGTTTGTGTCAGCGGTTGGAACTTCGGCATAACTTACATGTGTCAACTTTTCAACCTGGTTCCCCATACCACTTACAGGTTGTCAGGAAGAAACAACTATCCACCTGTTTCAGGCGGAAGTGTAGTGGGGTGCGCTCACGCTGTAAACCATGGCCTTGCCGTAAGTAGTCTGCCCATTTCACATGGAAAGAACTCAAAGGCGAGGAAGGTTTTCAATTCATAACAAACGTCGGAATAGTGTCAGGAGGTCCAAGTGTTAACCTGTAAAAAGAAAAACAAACATTGTAGAAGAGTTTGACATAACAATATTCCAGTCAAAATAAATATTCCTATAGGCTACTTTCCAACTTTAACAGGTGTATAGGATACACCTGTGCTCTTTGAGGGCGTTAACAATAGTTAAACTCACCCGCAGTTTTTGAGTGAACGGTGGCTAACCCTAAATAATATTCCCGATTATTAACGATTATTCCAGTTGCAAAGGAAAACAAGAGCTGTGTTACGTTCCTTAGTCGATGTAGTGTCAGGTGGACTCACAAACTGCATGCAGACTACTGCCACTATTGCTATCAGACTCACTCCCACGGATGTTGTCGTTTAAAGTGACAGTGTCAAATTTATTTCTACCAACAAGTTAAACCACCGAGTCAAATGATGTCCTGTCGTTTTGGTACAGTGTTTAAGACAACCAGTAATGAACCTGACGCAATATAATTAAAATCATCACCTTTAGAAAAACACACTTTTATTGTTCAGCTCTTGTAGTTATGCTAATAGATGTGAGTTCTAAGAATGTCTCTGAAAGTGTCAAATGGTTGAATGGTAACAACAATGTGTAAGGGGCATAGAAGCCTAGATCTATCTCTCCTTTTCATATGGGCTAAAGATACCACATTGCAGTAACAGCTAATTCATGTTTTCACATCAATTTGAAAGGGAAATGCATATACTAAATAAATCCATACATTTAAAATATACAAGCACATTTCTTGAAATAATAAATTAAAATGACATGACACCAAAATGACGTCAGGGCTTTTATTTTATTTCATTTATTTTCTAAACCCTGTTTTGCTCTTATGCTATTCTAAAATGCAATGTAATTCTATGTGGTCTACAGTATTCCTGTACATATAGAATGATTGTACCTTTTACAATACAAGAACAGTATTTGTTTTATGATAACTGCCATTATAACAGGACATTCCAGATATCTGTACTGACTTTGTTGGTTAACTGAGTCAACATCTGATCTAATCTCACAATTAACAGATCTTCGTGTAGACAGACATGTATTATTTCATAGTTCCTGAATTTTAGTCTCTGAATTTTCACTGGAATTTGCATTGCATTCAGACAACTGAAATGTCATTGTCTGTCCCAGAGCTCTGCTTGCTTGCTCGTCAGCCAACCAGCCAGCCAGGGTAAAGCAGAAGAAAATCACAGTGCTGTTCTTCAAAGAACTAACTCCAGGTTTCATCTCCAGAAAGCCATTGTAGTGGCGAGTCCCCAGCTCTACTAGGTTGCTATCTTCAGGATAGGTGACACATTAAAAACATTGGCTGTTGCAGGTGGAATAACAATGCATTCTGCATTGCTGTCCTACCAGGGCACTGTATCAGAGACATCAAGAGAGACCTGGATCTGGTCTTTACAGGAGGTTTTTGGGAGACCTATCTTTCTATATTTCTGTAAAAAAACACGTAATACATTATGACAGAATTCTGGAGGCCCCTTGTGAACAATATTTATTTCACCACCAAAAATATTTTTTTGTTTCCGAGTGGCATGCACCTTATAAACATCATAAGAATTTTAAGCAGCTAAGCATAAGCTCAGTATAAGCCCTTAATCACAGGGATTCACAGTGGATGTTGCTCTCCATTAAAGGTGACATGTTTCTATTATGTTTCCACTGGATGAGAGAATAACACTTGTTTGATTAAATAGGTGTGAGGTTAGTGATCTAGGGTATCCCACTGGTGTTGTGATTACTTTGATGTATTTTTAATGAGGGGTCATATGTATCTGCAGACTTATGCAAGATAAGTTGTGTGAGAAGCCTGTTTACCCTAAAAACTATACAGTACAGCTGGATTCGTATGTAATAGAAAAAACTCTTAATCCATTAATTGTAAGTGCATACACAAAGACAAATTACAAACAACAACCCACCTTTTTTGTTTTTGTGGCTTTACTATTTCTAGCTTGAGAATTTAGAATGACCTCAACTATTGCTGACTGCAAACCGTAGATTTGTACTCTTTGACTGCCATCTAGTGAATGGTCACCATTAAAAGTCATAATTGAAGGTATGGTCACAATTTAAATCTTTGGGTTGTTGAAAACATTTGAATGCAGAGTGAGCATTTGAATTTATTTTGAGAGTGTCAAAAAAGACCATTTTAAAAAGACATTTTTCAATTAAACCTTCCATTCCAAAAGCATGTGGAAAACCCAACCTTCTGCCTCTAACTTGTACTAAACGTAAACCCTGGACACATAAACATGGTAGAATTTTAAAAGGTTTCATGGAAGATAGTTTTTGTTGCCGGAAGACAAAAATAGGTCATGGTAGAATACGAAGTATTCCAACCGTTCCCACTGGCACAGGGAAGTGCAGTATTTCATGCTGAAATATACATGGAATTCTGAATAGAAGTGAGAAACCTGTACACTTGTTTTTGAGCCTAACTTGAATGTATTCTATTTTTTATTTGGGAAGATAGACTTAATAAATATGAATGGTTAGAAATTATTGGTTTTGGTGACTGTCTTACCCAATCTTTTTAAATATAGCCAAATTGTAGCTGGCGATTCAACATTACTACAACATTACCTTTCTCCTTAACACAAAACGACTATCTTACCTTCAACAATACAGGGAAGTGTCTGATTCAAAGTTGTAGGAGTCACTTAAGGCAGTATTAAGGGGACAGGACACACAATCTCATGAATACATATCGAAAAAACAAAAGGGAGCATGCCTGCCAGTAGTAATCTTGTGTTACTCAACTAGATCATTTACATACAAACATGTCCTGTTATAATTACAGCATTAAAACTAGACTCTAACTAAATTCTCTCTAACCAAGTTAATAAGACACTATTGAAAATAAAACAAAAGCTATTTGAGCTAAGGGACACACTGGACATGCTTCTTGCATGGCAGCTGAAGCATTCAAGATATTAGAGCTATAGTTTTGATTATCCTTAACAACAAATCTCTGAAACAATTAATGAATGAATAATTATCAAGGAATTATAAAGTTTGACCTGATTTCAAGACTTCCTCTGCTCTTACTGCCCTTTCCCACTTTTTCCAATCACCACATTTCCACAAGTTAGTTGCTGCAGACCAAGATTCTCTTACACAGACATTACATTGGTCGAAAATGTCTAAGTCAACACATCTTTCCCTTGCAGTAAGGCCACCGGACCTGACAGTTTCAGAATATAATTTACAAATAAATATTCTTGTAAACTCGCACCATTGATGCTGAGATTATTCAAACATTCTATTGGAAAACAATAATTTCCCCAACCTTTCTTATAAAAAGACCAGTGCAAACAGATCCTGCATTGGGTCTGAGATCTGAGATCTTGAAATGTTTACTTTTTGGGTGCTCGAAAAAGCATTTCATCGACTTGAATGAGATTATATTATGAGTGCTTCAGGAGTTTGGTCTTGGCAAATCATTCTGTCTGCTCACTTAGTCGGTGCTCGCTTATTTTGACAAATCAGAACAATTTATAATGCAAAGAGGCACTAGACAAGGGTACCCACTTTAACCCCTGCTCTTTGCCATCACTATAGAACCCCTTATGGCTGCTTTTAGGAACAAATAATTTATTTAATCTTACAAGATAGGCCAGTTAGACCACCACATATCTCTACCCCAACAACATTACTGTCTACCTTGTTGTATCCATAACGGTCCCTCCAACCCCTATTAGATTTGCTGGATGCATTCGGGAAGTTTGATAGTTATATTGCAAACTGGCAAAAGAGTGAATTTTAAAAATTAAGTTTGATCCAGTCTACGTACAAAATGTACGTCTTAGAAATATAACGCACATCTCAAAATCTTTGGGTAACATCCATTCATCCATCCATCCATTTTCCTCCTCTTTATCCGGCGCCGGGTCGTGGGGGCAACAGTCTGACCAGGGAGACCCAGAAGTCCTTCTCCATGCACACCTCCTTCAGCTCTTCCAGCGGGATCCCGAGGCGTTCCGGGGCCAGCCGAGAGACATAGTCCCTGCAGCTTGTCCTGAGTCTTCCACAAGGCTGCCTCCAGGTGGGACATGCCCGGAAAACTTCCCAAGGGAGGTGTCCAGGAGGCATCAGGAACAGATGCCTATACAACCTCAGCTGGCTCCTCTCGACATAGAGGAGCAGCAGCCCTACTCCGAGCTTCTCCTGTGTGACCGAGCTCCTCACCCTATCTCTAAGGGAGCATCCACTCTTTGGGTATCACCATGCCAAAAATACAAGCTAAATTATTTACCAATGCTTGAAAGCTGAAAACATAAATTTTGAAAATTTGACAACTTTCCTACTGTCTATGATATGTTGTGTGAATGCAGTCAATATTAAGACAGCCCAGTTTTCAATCCTTTTTTCAAATCCTGCCAATCTCTTTTCAAAATCTTGGATTCAGTTGCACTGGTTTTTCCGCTGCCATTACAGAACTATAACTCAAACTAGCACGCTTCGTCATCGTTATCTGCCAATCTGAGAGGAGAAAACCTAAGCGTGTATATCAGGTCCAGACCAACTACTGAAGCAAAATCGAAATTGAGCATAAGTACGTAGGACTGCAATGCCAGACTATTCACTCACATGCTCGCAACCAAAAGTCACAAAGCATGATGGGTACAGCTAGTTGCAAGCATGCACAAGTTTCCGAACTAGGATCTAGGCGAGCCACTGTTCTGCACAAGACCGGACGAGCAGGAACTAGAAAGATGGCGCAGCCCATTACACTCTCCTGCTTGCTCACAACTGGACTGTTTATTGTATTACTAAAACTCTGAATGCTTTTAAAAAGTGTTTACCCAAATTAGTCAATTTGTAGGTTTTTGTTCCTAATGAAAAGTAAGACATGCACACCAAGTGTCAGAAGAATTGTAGCTATTGGGTAAATATGCCATCACTTTGAAAATGTGACTGTTTGCATGGCCTGTGGCTCTCCCTAAAGTCAAATGTGACCCACATTTGGTATGGGCTTACCCACTCAATGTGGGTATCAATGTACCAAATTAGAACATTTTCGTCCAGAGACTTTGAGATATTGGTGCGTATGAAGAAGAAAAACAAAAACTGCAAGTAGCGATGCAGGTTCCGCCGCAAAATGCCAATTTATTATACAAATGCACATTGTAGAAGATCAAGAGTTGAACAACAAGAGAGCAAAATTATTGTTTGGCCAATAACCGGCTGAATGGAGATTAGACTCAAGAGCATAAGGTTACAAGTCAGTCTTTCTATACTCTCTGCTATACATACACTTTTATGTTTTATGAATAAAAAGGGTAGAGTATTAGCTTTGGTCAGCTTTGAGACAAAGTTTAAGCAGCTGCTATTCAGTCATCTTTTGGCATATCACAGTGAAATTGTGCTCTGTACTTCAGAATAACGTCCTTCCAGAGGACGTTATTAGTCTGGTTTGTAAAAGCATCAGTCAAATACATTTGCATCATTGACACATAGATATGGAGGTAATGTTGACATTTACATAATATCAGTTCTAATTTGGAACATGTGGTATTAATGTGCCAAATTTGAATGTTTTTGACGAGGGACTTTTTGAGATATCGGGGCGCAAGGAGGAACCCTAATAGATGTGTTGAGCAGTAGGAAATTTAGTCCTGGAAGACTACAGTAAACAGGTGATTTACATGTGTGCGTTTACGCAGCCTCACTGACAGGAGACACTCAGACTAACTGTCTGTTAGCCCTCTAAAATGTCAGCTCACTGTCAAAAACAAAAGGTTGATGCAGAATTTCTGAGGCAGAGTTTTAACAACCCATGGACTTCTTGGCATCTGTTTACTGAAGACAAAGGCAAAGCTGTGTGCTCAGTTTGTGGAGAACATGTTGCTGTGTTGCAGGATTACACACAGGCTGCGCAGACCGTCGCACACTAACTCACAGCACATCTGCTTCCTCAACTTTACTTGGTATGCGGGCGCGAACTTCACTTTCAAAGCCAGAGAGTGTCGAAACACAAAACAGTGTTACAAATGTGCCACAGAAACAACTAACTGGAGAAGGTTCGTTCTGATTCTGAACACTGGTGCATTGTGGGTAGCAACACAATGCGATCCAAGCGATTTGAGTTGACATTCTCAACTTTATGCAAATGAGGAGCAATTTTCGCTGGTGATGGCCAATTGGATTGTTTTCTTGTTTCTCACAATGTACCAAACATGTTTAACATTTCTAGCTTTCAATTTTAAAATGATGGAGAAACTAATTGTCTGTGTGGCTGCATACCCAACCCAGTCCTGATGGTAACAAAAACATTGGGTCATGGTGAGGGCCACCAAAGTTATTGGTGCTTCTGGTAGGGTTTTGAACTGTTAACTTCAGTCTCATGACAAGACATAAGTGTTAGCTTGCAAGCTCTGTCAGCAGTAGCTGAATGTTTGCACGCAGTGACAAGACGTTATGCTAACTACAACTGTGACTTTAGAGAACTACAACTCTGCAATAATTTGACTGACGCCCCTGAGTGTGGTGCACTGTGGGAAGACAAGCTATTTGCTTCGCTGCAGTAGCCATGCACCGTAAGCCCCAAATGTTCACAACGCCTGGCTCCACGCCTAATAACACTTGGTTCCTTAGGCAGTCTCAAAAATGGTATCAATATAAAAAATACAGTCCCTTTCTGTTATCATGATAGGCCCATAAATGTTCACTGCACCTACAGTCAAAGCATCTGGGCCTGCAGTGCTGCCAACATTTTCATCAATATTTTGGATTAATATACAGTAGTATTGTTGCCAATGGGTCTTTTACTGAAAAATGATTTCCATATCAGTTCTTAAATACGTTAACAATTATTCATGTATGCAGATAGCACACATTAAAAAGCATACATTTGTTGATGCTCATTTACACTTCAAAATACTAAGATTGAAGTGTGTAATGAAAGCGTTCTCTTGTAATTTGCCTTAGCCTAATACCATTCCCTCTTGCACTGTATTGCAGCCTCACATTGTGGAAAAACATGCAGCAAGACGAAAACATTGAGTAACCACTGTGAAACTGGTCCTAATGAATATCTCAAAATGTTGTCACTGGCGGTATCTCAGCTAGAATTGCTATTGAAACGTTGACATCTGCAAAACGAAAATGCGCTCAAAAAACATCATCTTGACATTGATTTGAGGAAAACTGGCTAATATAAAAAGTTATCACTGTCAATAACAACATCCTTGTCTGAACTCTTAAGAGAGATGCTGGGCTCATATGAAGGTCTATGCAGAGTATCTGCGTTGTAAGTTTTTCAAATTTGTTCGGAAAATAATGGATATTTGAAAAATAATAGGTATTTTCCCAAATTTGTTCATTTGGTGGTTTGACTTTTGCATTCTACAGTACCTACATCACAATGGGAGATTTCATAAAGGATGATTATGCCAAATGTAGAGAACTGTGTGTTATGTTTTGAAGTGTGGTTTAGAACTGTATAATGTATGGGAAAAAATATATAATTGATTTAGGATAAGGTATTAGTTTCAGGTTTTAGTCATTGTCTCTGCAATTGTGTTCCAGTGTTAGTGTGTAATCAATTGAAAAAAGCCTTCATAAAAAGGAGAAAATAATCATGAAGAATATGATTTGCTAAAAGATGTATAATCTCATTGACAATGGCACATTTACAGCACATAGTTGGCAAGCCAATGTTGGCTATTTAAAATGTTAATCAAATTGACAGCTACAATTTAATTATTGCATTAGTGATGCATTGTTAGTCAAATGAACAAAGGCCTCAAGTAAAACAAATGGACAAATCAATATGAGAAATTAGACAGAAAAAACCTTCATCCAGACTGTCACAGGACCGTCCTGAACTCGTCAAAGATGAAACTGGGCACATGAGCTTCTGCCACCTGAAATCATAAAGACCAATCAGTCCAATGCATGCTTTTCAATATCATGCAACAAAGAAAATAACCAGGAAATACCATGTTTTGTTGTTATTCAATTCCTACCTTGCGTGGAAGTTTAGTGTACCGAACATAATCTTCTAGGAACATCAATGCTCCAACCACATCAGATGGCATGTCTGGGATTCTCTGACTGCAATGGCAACATACTTAATCAGAATCATCTTTATTTGCCTAGTAAGTTTGCACAACCAAGGAATTACAATGGCAGAAAGGTGTACATGGTAAACATGTAAGAGTTTTAAATAGAAAATGTACAACAGTATTTAAATTATTATTTTAAAATAAAAAGTGCACTAGAAATTACAATAATAAAAGAAAATTAAAAGGAAATCCTCCCCCAAAAACACAGAATTATGGTTGCCAAAACATTAAACCATTGAGAGCTTTTGAATTAACAATTTACCTGGTGCACTGTTCCATTATGGAACGAATGAATTGACCAATAAGAGCTAAGAATTGCTCAGTGTATCTAGAGTGGAACTGCTTGAGAAGGGTGAGCAAACCAAGCACCAGTGGTGGCCAGTCAACAGGGTCTGTGGCTTTCCTGCATGTCATACCTGTACAAAACAAAAATAACTCAAAATGCAGAAACTGCAGATCAAGGTTAAGTGCTAATACATGTTGTGAACACTATTGTTATATAAATGCTTGATTGTTTGAGTTCATCGTTTTAAATTGTTGAATATATACAATTGTTAATACGTGTTAAATAATTGAATACATTTTGATTTGCTGTCGAAAACGGACACAAAAGGGGTTCTTCATGCAGTGCAAAACATATAAAAATGTGTATGCTGTATGTTCAGTTGACCCTTTTTGGAACAAAGGTTATAATTTTATTGGCAGGGACAGACAAACATTAAACAAGAATGTTGTTCTTGACAATTAAGCGCCCAATAAAGGTATTGTGTCAACAATAATTTGGGGGAAAATAAAGCGCATCTTGTATAAGCCACACCCAACCAGAATGGGAGCTTTAAGTTTTTATAAATCTGAGTATAAGCGGCATTGGAATATAGGCCGCGCTGGATGTGGTAACAATGATACAATGCAATGAGTATCAGGCGATCTTACAGCATGCCGTTTTATAACACACTTTGCCTGTGGGTAGTATGCCCATAAATAAAGCCATGTGTTTTATGTATGGTATAAATATTATAAACATTTCATTCATAGTTAATGTTTGTTAGCAATTACATCCATTAAGTGTATTTGATCAAAGTTCAATGACTAGCAAAAATGAGGTGAAAGTGTTTCTACAGTTGTTTTCTCATAAAAGAAAACGTGCTGAGACACCACACACATTTTTTTTATTGGAGTATAATCCACATCTTTATTTCTGAAAAATATGGTACTTTATTTACTACCTGGTTTAATAGATGTATGCACTAAGCACCTTGGCACTTTGATTTATTTTCATGCTAAACGCTGTATAGGTATAGGTTGTATAGGTTTATGTATTTTGTTTTATGTTTATATAGTTCTTACACCGCAGTAAAAGAAACTGGATGTCAGGAAAGCAAGCTGTGCCACACAATAAACACCCCTTTCGAAGAACCGTCTGTCCATTGTCATGACATAGTAACAGCCCATTTGTGATCTTGCCCCAGTCTTAACTGAGTATAAAGGATGTGCCATGATTGTAAGCTCTGGAAAGGTCTTTAGGCCTCAAACTGACGTATTAAACCATCTCTGTTACATTAGCTCACCTTGGTTTTTGCTATACTGCAGTTTGGGCAGCTGAGCAATGATGAAGAGGAAGTTCACAACTGGAAAATAAGGCAGGCGCTTGGTGGTAATGTAGATCTACAAGACATGAATTGGACCGTTCTTTATTATATTTCTTGGTCATTTCCATTCTCTTGTGACTATTGTCTTTGTTTAAATGGAAACCAAATCAAATCAAATGTTGCTGTCTTCCCTTCTGTACACACCTTGTTGAGTGGATTATGTATGCCAGCAGCCTCCAGGTATGCTGTGATCTCATATAAGAGAGTGTTGTCCTCTTTGGGGTAAGGAAGTGATGGGTCCTGGTAATGGGCCTCAATGTCTGCCAGCAGTGACCTACAAGTATATATATACACCAGTTAACAAAGGTGCATAATGCATTAATAATGAACCTGTTACATTGTAGCATAAATTGTTTTCATACAGCAGGCTTTGCACAAACACTTTGTAAAAAGCATTGTCTTCTACTATTTGCACATCATTTCACAAACAAGGTGGGTGTTGAGAGGGAGACTGACTTATTGAGGTTCTCCAGAGCTGCAGCAAGGTGTTTGGAATCAAACTTGCAAGAGTAATTCAGCTCGTTTGAAATCTGCTGCCTGAGGATCTGCATTTGGCCCACCTGGATTGTGTACAACAAAGTTGTTTAGTTATTCACCCTTGATTTCTACATACTGCAATCTCACAAAGCACAATGTTACAGTGTCCAAGTAGTGAAGACTCGTGAAACACTTGAAAGGTATGACAAACCTTCATGATGGCCTCCAGGTACAAGCCCCAGATCTTCTGTGTTTTGGCCACAGCACTAGCATAGACTTTACTAGCATTTGCTTGGATGGAAAAAATCATTTGATTTATTACATTGTATGGATCAGGGTATTATGTACAATGCTTCTGACAATACTATTACGAAACCTACCAACAATGCCTTTAACTGGGTTAACAGCACACAACAAAGCTTTAAAGACTTCAACCGCTGCCTTGTCTCTTAAGATGGTTTTCTGTAGCATTGTCAGGAAATTCTGATGGGAAATAAATGAAAACATTTGTTTTATCCATACAGTGCCCTACAACGTTTTGTGAACCATCAAGTAAAATTCACTTAACTGATAACTGTACTTAGGTTATTGGCATTTGTTTGCTCCTTGTCTGGGAATGAGCAAACATGAAATTTTCATTACACACTACAAAATACTATATACTGTTTGATTACTCTTTACTTGTTGTAAATCACAGTCGCTGCTGAATTAAACCTGATGTATGTAAGTTATGATTTTCTTTTACAAACAGAAAAAGAACTGTGGCCCAATCCCAGTTCAACCCTCACAGACTCACAGACTTTGTGGCGTGTTCCTGCCAAGTCTGTGAGGGCTTATGGCCTTTTGTCAAATTGCAAAGTGCGTAGACATTTTCAGCCTTTTATGCACAGCTTTTGTAAGTCTGTGTTTTTGGAGATGGGTCCAACCGCAGACGTCTCTCCTCAGGCTGTTCTCCTCTCATCCAAGTGTTATAAATTTGGTTAGAAATAAAAGTTAATCTGTTTAAACACAAAGCTCACTGATGGTTAATATAGCCAGAAGTCTGTGCAGTTTGTTCTTTAATGAAAAATTCCAAATGCACTGTCCTCAGATTTTGTGAGGGTCTGTGAGGGTTAAGGGTTTAGAAGGGATTGGGCGTAACTACTTAAGACTTGCAGATTGGAAAGAGAGCCTGGTTCAAGGTGATGTCAAACAGTAACCAACCCCTTTTGTAATGTAATAATATTGCATATTCGTCCCTATTTCTGATCTCACCTGTAGTTCCTTCACAATCATGAAGCAAAGGAGTCTGTCAAGGCCATTGAGGCCAAAGGTTCCCAAGGTGTCCTGGATCTCTGAGAAGAGATTGTTGTTGGTCACCTCCAGGTGAGTCTTTATGTCATACCACGTGTTCATCTGGTCAATGTAGCAGGTACCTCTGAAAATATGCAACACTTAGAAGTGCACTGAGAAAGTTTACTGCCAAGTTCTGCCAACATCTGCCCCACTCTATGTATGTAATACTGTAGGTAGGATTTCTAAAAAGTCAACCAGATTATTAAAGTTACAGTAACCATCTAAGTTAAACGCAGAGCAGCAAACTACAGTATATACAGTCCAAAACATACAAAGACCCCATTAAATAGAAACTTAATTATTTTGGGAGGAATATAGAAAGGGTTCAGCCATTTGTTGAAACTCGAATTGAAGAACAATGTGGGATCCATTCTGGTAGTGGAACGACAGATTAGATCTTCTCTCTTGCAAAGATGAGGCCCTGGTACTATGCCCATCTGGTCTACATGTGGTTTGTGGATCTGGAGAAGGCGTATGACGTATGATGGGTATCCAGAGAGATTGTTTAAGGTGCTGCAGGAGTATGGGGAGAGACCCTTTTTTGGGGCCTTTTTAAGGCAATCCAATTTGTGTACACCAAAACCAAGAACTGTGTCTGGGTCCTTGGCACAAAGTTGAGTTTGTTTCATGTGGGGCTTAGTCTGAGCTTCATCACCAGTCCTGTTTGTGATATTCATGGACATGATGTTGAGGCGTAGTCGGGAATTGGGTTGCGGTCGCTGCCTTTTGCGGGTGATATGGTGATCTTCTTGTTGTCATCAGTCCGTTGCCTTCAGCAGTCACTGGATTGTTTTGTATGTAAAGCGGCTGGGATGAGGATCAGCACCTCTAAATCTGAGGCCCTGGTTCTCAACAGAAAGCCCATGGAGTGCTTACTCCAGTTAAGGAATGAGTTCTTACCACTAGTAAAAGAATTCAATTACCTCTGTCTTGTTCGCAAGCGAGGGGAAAATAGAGTTTGGCCGGAGAATCTGGGCAGCTGGTGTGGTTATTGCATTTGCTGTATCGCACCGTTGTCACAAAATAATCTGAGCCAGAAGGCAAAGCTCTCAAACTACCATACATTCTTTGTTCTTACCCTCACTTGAGGTTGTGAAGGTTGGGTCATGACAGAGAGAACAAGGTAGCGAGTACAAGCAGTCGAAATGGGTTTCTGCAGAAGGGTGGCAGGCATCTCCCTTAGAGATAGGGTGAGTAGGTCAAGTCATCCATGAGGAAGTTAAAGTAGAGTGGCCGCTTCTTTGCATCAAAAGGAGCCAGTTGAGGTGGTTTGGGCTCCTGGTAAGAATGCCCCCTGGGTGCTTCCCTAGGGAGGTGTTCCAGGCATGTCCAGCTGGGAGGAAGCCCATATCTCCACACTGGCCTGGGAATGCCTCAGGGTCTCCTAGTCAGACCTGGTTAATGTAGCTTGGGATAGGGAAGTTTGGGGGACCCTGCTCGAGCTGCTGCCTCCACAACACAAAAACGGATGTGCCATTGATGAAATGACAATATTAGATTTTTGTTTTAAGAAGTATTAATAATAATAATTAACATTGAAAATGATTAAAGATGCCAATTCCAACTAGTGTTGCACAGTCTACCAGTACTAGTACTGCACTGTAGAACTGGCTTTTGAGAAATGGTACAATTCTGGCATAAAGAAAAAAAAAAAAAAAAAAAAAAAAAAAAAATGTTGCTCCTGTATTGTGGGGGGGGGGGGGGGGGTGAAACAGCCCGTTGAACCTCGGCGATAAACTCTGTAGGCAACTTCATGAAAAGAGGACCTGTGTACATATATATACAAAAATACCAACTATATATATATATATATATATATATATATATAAAAAACTGCAGCTTGTGTTTTGTGCAGTTACATTTGATTTATATTGGGAAACCACTAACATATAGAGATACCACTAACACTGTGGTTCGACAAGCCAAAAGAATATAAATTTAGATTTGTTTATCCACAGCACATTGTCACAGAAGTCGTGGAATTTGTTTGTGTTATCTGGCAAACTTAAGTCTTGCCCTGATGGTTTTTTGATCCGTTGTTTATTTGTTTAGTTTAATTTGTTTAGCCTACTAAACTCATACTAAAAACCAATAACAAATATATCCAGTACTTCTCATATTTCCATTTTATTTCAAAAAAAGATTCTGTATAACTTAACTCATGTAATTTATTCTCTATCTGATCTGCTCTCATCTTAGAATGTATTAATTATAATACTTGATAGTAGATAAACAATTATTATTATTAAGACTACCACATCCTGTTATACCTCCTATGAAAATCAAACTTGTGCAGTCTCTGTCTGATGGTAGATGCATGAATTTTGACATAAACCATGTCAAGAACTACCTGTCAGTCCCAAGTTGATATTTTAGGATCGTTGGAGACTTCTTTAGGCATCTTGCCGACAGATAGTGCAGTGCCTGTGATGCAGCGGGGATGCCAGTGCTTCTCAGTGGCATTGGTACCTTTATTTCTCATATTGCATTTGAAATTCATGCTCTTCTCTAAGTAGGCTTCAGATACCTTTTCAACCTCCACATAATCTATTCTAGTCACTTGTGCATGTCAAAAACAGAATTAAATGATTTATTATTTTGAACAAATTAACAATGCCATGCTACATGTAGCCTTATGTATCTTTCATTTGTTGGCTGTTTCACATGTTTTCAATTGACTGTTATGCTGATCAAAGTGTGTTATATTGGTTCTCTGTTAAATTCTCTTATCACCTCACCTAGATATTTAGTTCATGCACAACGTGTAGCTGAGCAAGTTGTCACACTGTAGTACTCCATGTTATGTTTTCATACTCCAATTCACCATACAGAACTTGCATGAACAGTTGGGGTGTTTGCAATGTTTTCATGAATGATTGAAAATGTTCCTTTGTGCTATGCAATGCTGTAAACAAGACATTTATTTTATCTGATTTGCATAAGACAACGACTGACCGACGAGACTAAATCCATACCAACATTGTTTTGGTCATATTCCCACTTCTGGATTGCTTTCCATGCCTCGAGAAAGATATCACCAAGGAGTGGTACCAAGAGCACGTAGGTGATTATAATATCATAATTGATTTGTCGTTATGAGTTTGAAAAGTGCAGGCAGTTTTTACACCAGTAAACACATTAATTTCGTATTTCTACAGAAATGACCTCTATCTGTTAAAATGAAGGTCAAACATCCATACATTAAAAAGGGAAATGGACAAAGGACACCAGATTAAAACCATTTTTTACATGAGCGTATATCTAGAATTTACTATGTTTACTGCGACAATACCCTACCTTGGATCAGTGATCCGCAGGATCTCCCGGCAGAGCCGACCTATAAAAGTGGCTGACTCGTCAACAGAGGGGAACTTAGGGATGGGGATGTGAGTCGACTGGTACACACTCTGCCAGTCCTGGATCTGAGGAACACATTCAAGTTCAATAAAAAAAAGGGAGACGAAGGCACTTTCTGCAACATTTGCATTGTCTCTCCCCCTAAAAACCCATGGAACTCATAAATGTTTACGCTTGAATTAATAAATATACATGCTTGCAAAATAAATATACATGCTTGCAAACAAAGGCTTTGCCACCAAGTATTAAGTGCTTTTGGCTAGAGGGATCAAATACTTATTTCCCTCAATGAAAAACAAATCAATTAATACATATTATTTAAAGTTATTTTCTGGATTTCCTTTTTGATATTCTGTCTCTCCATGACAGAATACATTTACCATAAAAAGTATAGAATGATAATGTCTTTATTAGTGGGCAAACCAACAAAATCAGCAAGGGATTAAATACTTTTTACTGTCACTGTAGGTGATATTGTTTTCAATGCGTACACATTTTTGTCTGAATTTTGTTATGCAGCCGCTACCACAACTGCCCTATCAGGATTCAAAGCACAGATCGTTCTGTCTTATCCAACTCAAAACCCCCAACACACACATACACACACACCCAAAATACAAAGAAAAGATTTATGTATAGAGGGGAACTACCTTGGCTCTGAGGAAGCTGTTACACTCCTGTTCCACATTGTAGTTGATAATACGAGACACCTCCTCCTGCCAGATCTTCAGCCCATATATACTGACATAATCCTGAATGTACTCAAAGGAGCGGTAGAAGCCATCCATGGTGGCAGCCATTTCCTTTAGCTTGGGCATCAGCTCACTGGGCTGAAATTCAAGTACAGTCTCAGTTCCAAAAATAATAATTCGGCTAATGTGTTTAGTGACAATAACACTGATTGTATGCATTAAAGATTAGGATGAAACCGGTACGTTCAAGTGATTATTTTAAAAAATCATTTCATTCTCAGTGATTTCCTTCAGGAGACATACATTCAATAATACTACTTTTATAATTAAATGTTTATGATAGAAAAGTTCAATTGTACTTGGTATTTTATACTGTATATTATTGTGTTTTCAATTTGTCCTGATGGGTTGCATTGCCTACCTTGGCTTTAGGGTTGAAAATTAGACCTTTGTGCAGAGCATAAGCCACTCTCCTCACCAGCTCTTTCCTGATGCCATCTTCTAGGAGCTGCTTGGGATCCACCTAAAACCCCAACACCACAAATAGAGTCAGACAACTTTGCGGAGTATCTACCAGACACACCACAATGTTTATCTTTGTTTGGTTTGGGACATTTTCCCAACTAAACTGGAAAATGATTCAAACTTAAAATCACGTTTCAGATATGTACTTCCATAAAAGTGCTTTAGTCAAAGTATCATGCTCACGTGTAAAGTTGAATAACAGAGCACTGGATAGCATTAGTTTACCTTGATAATCCCAACAAGGGTGGTCTTCATCATCAGAATCCCTTCGGTAAATATTGAGATGGCGTGGGTAAGTTTGGCCACCTTTTCACAAAAGAATGAATTGAAGAATGAATTCATAGAATTGGCAAGTGTTACTGTCCTAATACAATTCACAGTCCACAGTTCCCCCTACCCACTTGTGGCTGTCTGCGCTACACATCAAATCTAGATTACATATGGCATTCTATGAATAATCCATTTGTACACCTAATCAGAGAGACACAACCCGGAATAAACCTACCTCATAGCGAGCTCCTAGTTGAGAGTAGTCCTTTAGCTTGTCCTTGTCCAGACGAGTAGGAACCTCCATGATATCATGAATCTGCAGTTTTATAATCTTGGCCAGGGAAGTAAACATGCTCTCTGGGATGATCTGCAACACCTGATGGGAGACAAGATCAGGAAACATTTATGCATTATGTTGTATTAAGACAAGTCAACAAGGTAAATCATTTGGATTGAGTATGTCTTTTGTATATCTAGTATGTCTATTTATGACTAAAAACAGATTGACCAGATTTGTATTCACACTTAAGTATGAACACGCATATGCCACATGTACGATTAGGTAACAGGTTTGAAACCATATTAATAGATTATTCGAGTCAGATTAAAATATGACTCCTGGTTGTTCAACTAGATTCTAAGAGATCCAATTATTCTTTCGGTGCATGAGAGCTTTTTATTTATGTCACTCACTTTTAACATTCAGTCATACAAGTTTAGGACAACCCACTGAACTGAAAAATATGACTGGGCTAAGACTGAAAGTCACCCTACCCCCACCTCTCATATGCTATCTGTAGTTGCCAAATGAAGTCTATACTTGAGGGGTCTCACACCTTATTGTGTAATTTATTGTAGCATTGCTAGTCAGATGTTGCTAAGTAAGGGTCAAGATGTGGTCTGATTGGTTGTTCTTGGGTATAGGCCTACTAGTCAAGGGTCAAAGGTCAAAATTAAACTCCTTCAGTGATTAGATTGCAACAGTGTTACTCATGTTCATGGATTATGTTGTGATTGCACCAATCATGGAATAAACTGGATGACTTTTGCAATATTTATCCAGCTTTAGACTCATTGGACGTAAGACAAGAGCAACAGGTAAAGCAATAGCTGCCAAGCACGCCGTACCGGAGCCTGGGGCAACATTTCAGTAGTGGCTGGCTGGCTGTTATAGGCCTCATCACACTAGTAAATAGTAAATTATAATCTTTTATTTAGTTCTGCGAATGTAATCTCACTTCTAATAGCTAGCTGGTGTTGTTTATAGTATACCAAACAGGTCATCATCAGGTGATCATCAATTCAAGACGTAGGTTGAAACGCAATCATTAACTAAACCAGAACTCAGCTAACAAGGTGAGGTTGAAGACAGTTAACTGAAGATATACACCATGACTAGACTGAGCACATAGTCTAGCTAGAGGTAAGTATTCCTCCACGCTGCAATGAAACAAATGGCCTGCTGCCATAGGAGCAGATTGTTGTAAGCCATGTCTCAAATACTCTAGAAATAGATTGGAAAGAAACACACAGTGTTAGTATTTCATGTGGGAAACATTACAATTTCTAAACATTACCTTTCTGACGTAGGCCACAAGCTCCCCAGAGTAGAACTGGGAAACACTGAGGAGATCAGGGCTGTTGGCCTGGTTGATACGCAGCAGGGGCAGGTCCAAGGCAGATGCCAGCTGTTCAAGTTAAATAAATGTTGACATCAGTGTAGGTGTTTCTGTGTTTTTATTATCCAAAACAAATTTATCTGCTAATATATTTGATGAAACCATATCCTCTAATGATTCATGTTATTCTGTATGCATGCAATAAATTAGTATTTTACCTTCAGAAATGTGTCTCTCAGCTTAGTCACCATGGAGGGGTTCACTCGGATGCTCTCCTGCATGATGGATGTGAAGCTGTGGGTCGCAAACAAGTCATATCTCAAATGTTTGCGGTATCAACTGACAATATTATCATTGAACAAAGTCAGACTAAAAGTGATTCACAAGACAGTTGCAGCACCTCACTCAGACAACAGAAACTGGGGCACCCTCCTGGAGCCAGATCCAGAGAGGGGAGTTCACCAGTGAGTGTCTTGTGGCCGAGTACAACCCAAAGAAGCTACATGGAGCCACCGCCCAGTGGGCCCACCATCCACAGGGACACCTGGGCATGCTGATCCCGGACACTGAAGACTAGTCCCTATAGATCTGAAATGTCACCACTCTCCTGGTGTGGGAGGTGGAGTGGTACTTGATATAGTGGGCTCACCTCTATTCATAGCCCTAGAGTACTAAAGCAGGGCTGGACTATTATTTTCCAGAGTTGCCCAGGGAGAAAGGTGCAGGGTGGGTGTGGGAATGCTTACAAGCACCTGGCTGCATGCCACTTTTTTGTTTTGTTCTCCCCCAGGAAAGGTCGCGTCTATAAGGCTGAAAGACCCAAGGGGGATTATTTGTGTTGTGTGTGATTATGTACCAAACCACAGGTCAATATATTTGGCCACCTTGGAGTTTCTGGGTGGCATCCTTGAAAAGGTTCCATATGGAAACTAAATTATGCTGGTAGACTTCAATGCTCATATGGGCAATGAAGAAAGCTGGAGGAAGGTGACTGGGATGAATGGCTTGCAGGATCTGAACCTGAATTTTGCTTATCCAACGTCTGTGCTAGTCATACAGGTATTGATAAGTGTATTTGGTACAACAACACCTTAGGCCAATGATAATATGACTTGGATGACAAATGATCAGAACTACTGACATATGCCTTGGATACTAGGGTAAAGAGAGGAGCAGGACTGATCTTGAGCCATAGCTGAAGTGAGGCAGGTATCCTGTTGGGGAACCTCAGCAGAGTCTTTGCTTTCTGCAGATGACATAGATCTCTTGACTTAGTTGGGGCAGGGCCTTGTGCCGAGGCTGTTTGCAACAGGGTGTGAAATGGCTGAAATGATTTGCATCTCCAACTCTGATGCCATGGTTCTCTACCAGGAAAAAGGTAGATTGCTCCATCAGGGTTGGGAGTGAGCTGCAGCCAAAAGCGAAGGAGATTGAGTATATCAGGATATTGTTCACAAGTGATGGGATAAAGGTAGCCTGGCTTTACCATCCTATGTACTTCCGCGGAATTTCGATTTAGCTTCTGTAGTAGATCTGGACCTGCCATTCCTGCTTTGTTTTCTCCACTCAGATATCGAAGGCCCAATCACTGAACAGAGGAAGTGGCAGATAACGATGACGTTGATGCAGCATGATAGTTTGAGTTGTAGTTCTGTAATGGCGGCAGAAAAAGATGCAAGTGAAGTCATTCATTGCATTGTGGCAACGCTACTGGATATCGAGAATATAAAAGCTTGAGCAAGAAAAGTCTTTACAGATGTTTGTTGATGGCCATGATATTGTGGCCTTCCTCTCCATGAGGTTCGGGAAATGTTTGTAATTCCAACTCGCCTCGTTAGTTATGAAGGACTTTGCTAGGGGAAACACTAGCGATGCTAAGCCAACAGTTATAATCTTCTCCCCACTTTTTGCACTAATTGAACTGTTATGCATGATGGTGAATCTTCTTGTGTTTAGAATGAACCTTTAGAAGGAAATTCGAATAATCATTAGTGATGTTTTTAGGGATATAGGTGTGGATCTGCATTCTAATTCAGGGGAATATTTAACTTATCCAGATTCTATTGCAATAACTATTTTCACGATGATAATGATAACAGTACATAAGTACTTAAGACTATTTAAGGTATAAAAGCGATAAGACATTCTGTGAAAAGGTGTTTAGCGTACCTCGGCAAATGAAATAAAAATTTTAATGAAAAATTATTTAACATTACATGCAAGGATAATTAGTGAATATGTTATGTTTTAATCATTATAATTATTGTTATTATTGTTATGTCTGTACATAATATGACAAACTATTTAAACAACATTTACACCAACATTCTAAGTAGGCATGCAAAGCGCTTCAAAGCTGGAGCATTAAAATCCAGGCAAGTAACTGATTAAATTATGTGAGCAGCCCTGCCTTAGCTCATTCAGATATGCATCCGTATTGCCATGCCATTGCTCACTCTCACTCTTAATTATATCTGTCCAAAATTAGGACTGTTTTTGTGTGTGCTCCCTGTGAACTGTATAGTGTATAGTCGGTCCTATAGCCTGTGGGACTCGTCGTCACATCCGGGGTGATGCTTCTCCTGATTTTTTAGCGAGTTACTTGGGCACGACAACTTTTACGCGGCCTAACGGCACGGCTGATTACACATTTTTTCAACCACCATTACACATTCACTACCAGCGGATTCGCATAGTGCTTGTTCGCGCCTTTCGTTTAGTTTGTTTTAAATTGTTTTGTGAATGTTTAGCCGCCGATCCCTACTTAGGAATTCCGTGCTTTGTTTTTTGTTTTTTCTATGTGTAACACTCCCCACCCCCACCCCCAGACACACACACCGCACTGATTAAAAGTAAACACACACACACACACCTCACTGCTCGCCAACACACCCAGTGTGGTAGATTACTTCATGATGGTTCTCCTCTTCCCAGATAAACATACGGACGTTCTCAGCTCGGCGCTCGGAACCTTTCCCACGGTGTTCCCAACACCGGACACCAACCGGGAATGCTGAGACCGGCGGTCCGGAATCGCACCTGAAGATTTGCGGCTCTGGGAAAATCTGGAAGTATATGTTCGGGAGCGTTTTGGGCCAAAATGCGGATGTGGATGTCAGCTTGTTAGAAAGGATTGTTTTAATGTATGGTCTACTTCCTAAATACAGTATGTCATATTTCTAAACTACACACACACACACACACCTTAATGGAGATGTTCTAGCGTGAAAGTATATTTTAGTTTAGACCATCAAAACAGCCCCCTTGTTATACTCCTTATATTAGTGCTGTGTTCATGAGGAAATGAGCGTTTATTGACGTTAGTGTGTTCAGGATATTAATGAGTATATGTCGAGTATGTGTGTTCTGTGCGCTGGATTCTGGAACATTCCTGAATAGAAATCAGATGAGCATTAATGAGAAAATACTGTCGCAACATGTTGAAAAATTCCCCTTTTCACTTGGCTCACGTTTCGCTTGTGACAATGCTCCGAAGTGTGAGTTTACTGCAAAACATGAACGAGCCATTCGGTCATCATTGCGTCGATGCGCGTCGTTAAAAATAACGATTTCATCTTCCGTCAGTTAGTATCTGACTAGCATCCGATTCCCTGGCTCCTACGCCGTAAACCCCATTCATTTCAGGTCACGATTAAACACAGATGCAGTTTGGCGTGTGTTGGGATTAAAAGCGCGAGCGCAAAGTCAGCAATTTGAACTGGCGGACCAGAGATTCGATCTTTGCCGCAGCAGACGTACAGCACAGCAGCTTAGAGTCCCCTTTACTGGAGGCGATAGTCTGGCTGTGGTTAACCCCTGGTCCCAGGTCAGGCATGGTTTTGTCCTCTTGCTGGCTGTACTGGGTGGATGACAGCAGGGTAATCTGATCCCAGATCAGCGTTGGGGAGCAGGAGGCCCAGCTGTAAAACAGTGTTTCAGATGAGCACTGCAGACGGTAATCTGCTTTGTATCGCATGGCTTGGCTCAAGTTTCCCCTTGTCTTTCTATTCATTTGATCTCTCTTTATCTCTCCATCTCTCTTTATCTCACTATCTCTCTCTCTCCATGTATCTCTTTATCTCTATCCATCTCTCTTTATCTCTCCATCTCTCTCTCCCCATCTCTCTCTCTCCATGTATCTCCTTATCTCTATCCATCTCTCTTTATCTCTCCATCTCTCTCTCTCCATGTATCTCTATCTCTCTCCATGTCTCTCTTTCTCTCCATCTCTCTGCATGTCTCTCTTTCTCTCCATCTCTTTCTCTCCATCTCTCTCCATGTATCTCCCTCTCTCCATCTCTCTCTGGTAATATCTTTCTATTCATCACTCTTTCTGCTTCCATTATTCTCTTTCTCGCTTGCCATTTCCATAACTCTCCCTCCCTCTCCTTCTCTCTTTGCCTCCCTCCCTATTTCTCTCTCTTTCATCCCCCCTCTCGCCTTTCAAACCCTCTTACACACAATCTTCTCCCCATCTGTCTATTCTTCCAGCCCTCCTCTCCCTGGTTTCCCCTCCCTCCTAGTCTTATGTCACATCTGGGAGTCACTCCTTCTCCTACCCTCCCTTTTTATCCCTCCATCCCCTTCACCTTCTCCTGTCATTCTCTCTTTTTATTCCCTCTTCTTCCTTCCTTCCCTGCCTCCCTCCCCCTTTCCATCTCTCCTTTCCTCCCCATCTCCCTCCCCCGTCTCCCTCCCTCCCCATCTCCATTCATCCCTCCACCTTTCCATCCATCCCTCCCTCCCCCTCTTCATCCCTCCCTCCCCCTCTCCCTCCCAGTCAGAAAAGATTTAACCATAGCACGTGTATACTCAAATCTCCCCTTCCAGCACTGTGTACAACTGTGGATAAATCTACCGCACACTGGCCTGGGTCTTTAACAGTCCAGCTCCCATTTACACACAGTACTCTTTTGTCCCATGCAAGCCACTCAATTATGAAGTTTATGTGCTGTGTTAAGCAGTAAGGCCCTCAAGTCCAGGGTCTGTCGGGAAAGCCAACGTCTACACGCCGTGTATGCCAGCACGTCCAAGAGAAACACTCTTACATAAATGCAACCTCAAGCGAACAGCAAAGTCGGTCTGTCTGTCTGGTCGGTCCGCCTCTCCTCGCCTGCCAACCACAACCCCCAAGAATATTTGTTTTTGTCCTTTGTTTCTAATGAATGAAGTTGATTCTGCGACGCCAATTGACTGGTGGGGACTTTTATGTCGTCATGAACGTCGGACACGGGAGCGCGGAGAACGTTGGGAGTGAGAGCGGAGGCTGTGGCCACGAGGTGGGCTAATGGTTTCATTACAGAGGGACTGGATGAAGGATCGGTCAACCGCAGTTTGGATTCTGGAAAAGGCTTCTCGGTAAGGGTTGGTGGTTTTGGAGTTTTGGCAAATAAGATCCTTCAATACCCCCCGAAATAACTTTCAATATTACCGGCGGTAAGAAAGTGGATACTGTCATCAAGTCTGTGATGTTTTGTCGATATCATCTCATACGAGGCAGTTCCAGTTGAAGCGAAGGAAAGCCAGGCTACGTGACAGACTGAATTCACTCAGATTAATATGAGTATTATTTATAGACTGTAACATTCTGCGGCAAAACACAAGTGACTCCATGTACCTCGTCTCAGTCCAATGACCCGAGGCTTGGATGAGGCTCTTCCTTCATCCTCTCCTCCGTATTTGCTTTACTTTGGCGACATCGTATCCCTCCATCCTTCTTCATCCTTTTGCCCTTTGCTATCTGTGCTCGGGCTTTAGCCGAAGCTCCTGAACGCTGCTAAATTCTACGAGGGTTCATTTCCTCTCTGTGAGAACCTGAGCATTAGTGTTTTCATAAGAGGGTCCCCATCCTCTCTCACTATAGAGCTATGCATTAGGTCATGGCCAAAAACATTGACTTTGTACTCCAACGTTGGACTTTAAACACAGTCCCTTCTGACGAACTCTGTGGGCTCACTTCTTAAGAGGGAGATCAACACTATGTCTTGAGATTGGGGCTGCTGGCACACCTCTCTCTCTCTCTCTCATTCTCTCTCTCTCTCATTCTCTCTCTCTCTCTCTCATTCTCTCTCTCCTTCACTCTATCTCTCTCCTTCACTATCTCTCCCTAACTCTATCTCTCTCTGCTTCACTTTCTCTCTCCTCCGCTATCTCTCTCCTTCACTATCTCTCTCACTCCTTCACTATCTCTCTCACTCCTTCACTATCTCTCTCCTTCGCTTTCTCTCTCCTTCGCTATCTCTCTCCTTCACTTTCTCTCTCCTTCACTATCTCTCTCCTTCACTATCTCTCTCTCCCTCTCATCCCCTCACTCAGTCTTCCTGTCTCTCCCTCTCCCCTCTCACTTGAATTAGCGAAGGCATTCTCACTTACAGCTACACAAAGGGTTTTAGGTTCTCACACACACTCCTTCACTCTACAACAAAGAGCATCAGCAAGTCTGCCTATACAATATCAGCCAGAGTCGGTTTATGGCAAATGGAAGCCAAAATGAATATAGCATGAAATACATATATAAATAGTTTTATTAGTATCCGCATCTTCAGTAACTGAATTCTACCTTTCCTTTATAAGGATAATATACCAGAGGTAGAATCAACAGTGATAGAAAATTATGAGGGTAAAAAGAATGATATACAGTACGTGTGTGTGTGTGTGTGTGTGTGTCTGTGTGTGTGTGTGTGTGTGTGTCAGAGAGAGAGAGAGATAGATAGATAGATAGAGAGAGAAAGAGAGATATATATAGAGAGAGAGATAGAGAGAGAGAACCTCTCTTGGAATACAGAAAGTAATCTCAACCCCATCATTCAGAGATGGAACCATCTGGAATGCTTGGAAAGATTCCCTACGTTCCATAATTCCAGCGCAAGTTATCTTTGTATTCTCTGTAGATTTGAGTAACAGGAAAACTACAACTCCCAGATCCAGCTCTCTAGTAACACCTCCCGTCTTCCTTCCCCCTATTCGTTCAATCAGTTTGGAGGAGAAATCTGTCAGTCGTTCAAGACCTGCCGCATCCAGTCCTTTTACGATGGTCCTCCACTTCTCCAGGGGTCCTCTGCCAAAATCTAACATGGTTCATATTTGCGATGTGATTTCAGACATGCCAGTGGTCGTTTTCCCCCCCCCCCCCCCCCCCGTTGTAACATTGCTTCGCTTACAATCTTCCCTACTCGACGATGCCTCTTGACACGGAATGGACGACGTCTTCCGTCGTTCGACACAAAATGGCGGCCGCGCCATCCATGAGGGGATGACAAGCGGACTGAGCGGAGTGGAAGTCTCTGTTGGTAGAATAGCGACAGACGGAGAGGATGCTACCGTATGGTCCTTTCTCTCCTCCTCTCCTCCTCTCCTCCTCTCCCAGCAGTCCCTCCGTGTTCTTCACCTCACACCTGAGAAGAGACCGAGCGAGAGAGAGAGACACGTTCACTCTACCCACATCGCCATGAACCACGGCATGCTCCAAAATCCATCCCAGCGTCATTCAATCGTCATGTCATCTCATCGACAATATCGTTCATTTCCTCACCGCCGCCCCAATCCTGTCAAAATCAAACATTTTGGAATAACCTTTATCCCACTGCACCAGTAAGCAGCACTGACACCACACTTTCTCTCCCTGTGTCCTTGATTCACAGATCTGATTGGTTGCCCCACTGATTGACCGCTGAAGCCAGATCACGGATTGGCTAACGGGCTTAATTGGCCTACCTCGTTTGCAACAGTACTGACACGTTTTACCACTTGCTAGAGAGAACAGGAAGAGAGGGAATGTTGCGGTTCTTTCTGCCTTTTCTCTTTCTACCTGTACTCCTCTGGCGCCCTGTGGATACAGACTTAGGGAGAGGGGGAGGGAGAGGGGGATCTTCAAGGGAAAGAGGGAGGGGGGGAGCGAGGGAGGGGATTCGCACCACTACAATAAAAGCGTATCCATGATACTCTATTTATACTCTACACAGTACAAAAACGTGACGACGATGCATTGTACTGAGGTAATGGCTTTGGCAACCCACGGAACGTTGCAGAGACTTCTTTTCAATTGCCGACCCAGATGTGTACTGGCCACAAATTCGAGTGATGGACCTCCCAGTTCGACTGTGTATAGAGTAAACCATGGCGTCCCTAATGAATTCGATGGACATATGATACTCATCACTTTACAGGCACATATGAACTAGATCCTGAAGCTATAAACTACATATTCAGGGACTCTTATCTGCGTAATATAGCTAAATTTAGAAAGATCTTGACTAGGAGTGATGCTGAAAAACTCATACATGCATTCGTTACATCTAGACAAGACTACTGTAACGCCCTGCACGCAGCGTGTCCTAAAAGCTAAATAAAGAGCTTTCAGTTGGTTCGACAAAGACAATGTAGGCAACGAACGATCTTAGCAGGAGCCGAAAAGAAGAGACCCACCATCACAAAGGTGGCATTTCCAAAAGGTCTCATCAAGTTTTTCTACTAGCTATCTGGTTGAATTTAGAACAAATTTAAAGATTACCTACTACCTCACATATAAGTCATAGAATGGCATGGCCTCCTACTACCTGCCCTATTCAAAGCTGGATTGTGTACCGAATGTCCATTTTAGTCAACACAAACTCCTCAGCCAGAGAGCAGTTACGCTCGAACAGCGCTGAGGACCTGATCTCGGATCGGGTCTTTTTCCTCTCTGAGTCACTATAAAAGCACAGTAGGAGGTCGAGCATTTAGCTACCAAGCTCCTGTGTTATGGAATCAGCTCCCTGTTCATGTTAAAGAGGCCGACACAGTCTCTTTATTTAAGACCAGGCTTAAAACATTTCTCTTCGAAATAGCTTATGGGCAGGGCATTAGTTAATATCGTAGTTCACTATAGTATGTTAATCGCTATTCACAAGTTTCGATCCCTCCGAGGTGGGCTCTGTCCTGGATGCTGCCCTGGCGATGACTTCACCCTAGATGCCTTGCCCCGCCTCACGACCTGATCTGTGGACCCGGGTGCTCCTCAACTGTCGGAGGTGCTTCCTACAACAGACAAACTGCTTTCCTCAGACCCACTTCGCTGAACAGCCGAACACTCCTCGCACTAGATGAACCCCTCCTTCCGCCTGAGGGGTTCTTTCTTTACAGTCCATCTGCATATGGATGCACGCCAGTCCTGGACCATCTACAGCCTGTCCGTCCGTGGGAGCAGGATCTCTCCTTCACTGTGGTTCTCCCCGAGGTTTCTACTTTTTCCCACAGGGTTTTTTGTAGTTTTTCCTTGCCGAGAAGGAGGGTCTAAGGACAGGGGATGTTCCGGGACAGTCGTCCATTTGCTAAAATCATATGTACATTTTTATAACTTGATTTTCTGTTTATTGACCAATGATGGAATCCTTGTCGCCCTTCGAGGCAACTGTTGTTGTGATTTTGGGCGTTACAAAAATAAATTGAATTGAATTGAATAGTCCCCTGTCTCCATTGTCTCCTCGTTCTTCCACATCTGAAAAATATCCATATCACACAATAGCTTTGGAAGTGCCCAAAGAGGAACTGATAGTGTTTCAGTGACTAGGGACGTCTGGAATACTATGTTTAAACTACTGCCTTGTGATCCAGCCCCCAATCAGCAGAAAATGATGGATAGATGGACAGAACCAAGTATGCTCACCACTCTCTACATACAAGTTGTAAAACAGGTCTGGTACTACCCCTACCTGTCTATGATCTGCCAGGCATAGGACAGGTCTCCTACTATCTGCATGGTGATCAGGACCTCTTCCTTGATGTTGATGGTGCGAATCATCTGGTGCAGGAACTTTCTGGTGTCAGCCAGGAACTGGCACACCTGCAGGTTTGACTCAAGCTGGTGGAATTCCTGAACCTGAGTGTAAGTGAAATTAAATTATAGTACCATGGTAACACAACAAAGAGAAGTAGAGAGAATAAGACGATGTAAAAAAAAACTATAGTCCTTACTTCAACCAGGGCCTGGATGAGCTGTACTGTCTTCCTCCCTGCAGCAGTGGAGTCCTCATAGTTCAGAGACTCTATCTGCTTCGAGATTTCTCTGAACCATGCCTGGAGATTCTCTATGGAACACAGCGAGAACATATGATTCAAAACAAAAAAAGATTTTGTGGCAACTTACGTCAGAAAAGAGGGAAATTAAAATGACCGCCACAACCCTAATCCAAATCTGACAGTGAACTCCATCAATGATTGAGTTCCTACTGTTAGACCATGGGAGAGGCTCGGCTACCACAAGCCAAGTTTGGAGGCTAAGGAACATCATAGTTGGAGGTGTACAAGTCTGAGCAAGCTTTCCCAACTGCTTACTATTTTTATTTTGAGTATTTGCATTGACTGAACGAAGTTGTTAATACACAGTAGCAATGGCCATCTACATCGTTTATTGTCCTTCCTAATAATGTCCTTTGTAATAATGTACTTTTGTACAATTGATTACTATATAGCATGCCATCAAATAATGTATATTTTTGTACTATTACTTTTGAAGTAATAATGTGAGTAGCTAAAAATCTTCAACTTTATATATACACAACCTTTAATAGCACTCTAACCATTGGAATCAATGTGGTGTATCTCAGTGTGGCATAGATTTTTCTTGTCGAAATTGCAACATGAATGGGATTTACCGTTTTTCTCTACCCGGGTAAGGGGCTTCACTCCAGAGAAAACCTCTGCTAGCTCAGTCATCCTTTCAGAACCTTCAGTCTTGTAACTTTCCCACTTCATCTGCTTCTCAGTCAGCATGTGTTTGAACATCTAGGTAACACAGTAGCAAATAAGCAGATGTTTCAAAGTGGACCGTCAACCACTTTATTGTGTTTCATTTGTATGTTGGCTTGCTGTCCATGTACAATAGTAGACATATTCACTGCTTTGCAAAGTAAGCATGCATGAAGAACTCAATAGAATTAACAATTGCTCTCAACATTGTACTTCCTACACATACAGAAGACTTCTGTATATGTATACCTGGAAACCCCGCGAACATAATGCATCAAAACTGATTTCCTATATTTAACTCATATGAGCCTGCGCACACGTTAAATGTATGCTGGTTAAATAATACTTTTGCACAGTAATGTAGATGCACATGTATTTCATACAACATGTTCATGAGACTGACCTCTTTCAGAGTGAACTCAAACTGGGCTGTGTCCAGCAGAAGTTGAAAGAGAATCTTGGGGTTGTACTTGGAATCGTTGATCACCTGGTCTTTGATCTGGCGCATGCGCTTATTGTTCAAGTCATAGGCTTCATGAAAAAATGAAAAGGACTATGTCAGATGTCAAACAATTTCATGACAGAAGAAAGTTCTGTTATCATGATACAATACCATATTAGGCACGTAATATGTGACATGCTCCAGTGAAAAGAGGCTGTTGTCATTCTGTATTTTCTGATAAAAGGTGAAAATGTTTTTGTTCTGTTTTGAACAGTTTGGTTTTTCCTTTATTTTGCAAAAGTAAAAAAGTGTTGAAGAAGACAGTCGGTCAAATAAACAAAATGTTTAAGATCACTAAATACTTGTAACTTATTCTTGATTTTCTGAGCTTCCAGTTTGGTACGTCATGCATGATGTGATTTGCACAATGGGGCAGCAATTTGTAGGGCAGATAGAGGGGTCATTGGTCCGCTAATGATTGCTAGATGGTTTGTCTTGCCAAGGCAGGTCAGAAACTAGAGAGGCCTTCCTCAATCTGTTACTCATTTCCATGTTAATAGTTGGGCCTATTTCATAAGAATGATTGTTGTCTGGCCCTTCAATCATTCAGCAGAATTGTATTTATTATAAAATAGGCCACACACTAAGGGGTAGACTGCAGTTGGTCAAAAAATGTGTAGCTTGAATTATGAACATTCTATTTTTGGCTGGTAATGATCACTTGTTATCCTGAGCCGAAATTATAAACACATAGGGACATCTGCCTTCGGGTTACTGTGACCCACCTTTGTAGCACAAAAGGTGAATCACAATGACCATAAGGCACCACATGGGTTATATTCAATGGTCTGATAGATCCAGTTATCCTGTCAAAATGTTTATTGTAAAAAATTGATTGTCAGGGCACGGCCCAAGTAGGACTACTGGGCTAATTTCTTCTGAAATTCATCCATTTATTTATTACTGTAACATAGGCAGTGTGTATCTAGGATTACGTAAGAGCAGTAGAGCATTATTAGAAAACTGAATCTGGTGGCCAATATACAACTACAAGCCTATAATAGCAGCAATGTCTCCGATGTAGGGTGTGTTTGTCTGTACAAATTGCAATATCCCATCCCGCCTCCACCTCACCAAGTTGTAAATTGGCAGATTTGATCCACAAGTCAAGTGACCTCAAGTAGTCTAAACACTAAGTTGGACTTGTATTGTTGTTGGCCAAAAAACGATTTAAAAGTTTACCAAAAAGATTCAGTCTAGTGAGAACATTCTGGGCTTAAACCCCAGAAGCCTCTTTTGCTTCAAAATAAAGACTTCCCTATTTTTCTGACTTTAAACTCTGGTGAGTTTGTTAAGCTAATTGCATGCATTCATTATCAAAACAAAATTCACCTGTGAGGTGAACATGTCTGAAAAAGATTGGTTGCGAAAGTCGCTGAGTGTCAACAGAGAATGTTAAATAAGGGGCCTCCTCCCACTCTCAGGAAACTTCCAGCTTCTGAACTGGTTACAGTTCCACTGCAGGTTCAATATAAGATGCAGTGGAATGAGATGCCTGCTCACAGGCAAGTGCGAAATGGAGATTTATGGAGCTATACACCTCAGAATCCACTTATCTCAAGATATATTTTTTTTGTCCATCAATTTTAGAGTTGTATGGAAAGGGGATGCAAACAAAATACTGACAAGTGATTTTTTCCAAGTCGCTTTTTTGTTTCAAAAAGCCTTTTAAAATGTTGATGACGTCATACGCATAGCAAAATGCTAGCATGTTATGGGCAACGTCTCACCCTGTAAGAAATAGAAAAAGACAAGTGCTCCATTCAACTTCAAACTAATAATCCAAAATTAACTAGCAAAAATGATCAAATTTGAGAGGGAGACAAATTTAGCCACCTAACTCCATAGACTCCCATTCATTTTGCACTTGCTTGCTATAACCCCCGGTGGAACTCTGGTGGAGCTGTAACCAAATTTGGCAAAATGGGGCTTAATATCGAGTAAATGGGCTCTCCATAGAAGGGATCTGTCGACACAGTGAGGGGAAAGGATGACAAGAAGACTAATCAGAGTGAAGAGGTTGGAATGAGCTCCTATGATGCCCATGGACGCAGATAAGGAAGATGGGAATTCAACATAAAAATATTACACGCTGATATGAACAACATCAATCTGCACTCCGTTGGTTTGTATATAGGACACCTGCGACATTTTAAAGCAGGCAGAGTGCTCGAGATAATTGTTGAATCCCCCTGAACGCTGAACATGCAGAAGGCATGCTTGAAAGTTGACATAAAAATACTTGTGAAATGTTGTATTTAAAGGGGTCACACACTGTAAAACCATTTTTACCTTGTCACAGTGTCATAACGGAGGTTTGGGGGGTAAAATGGACATTCAGTGATTCTCACAGCCCATTGACATCTGTTTTATGTAATCTCACATATCAAAACTCCTACTGTGAAACGCTCAGTTTTGTTCACTGACGTAGATGAACACTACTACCATTTCAGGCTCCGGTCTGAACCTTTGTCACAACCCTAAATTTGCATTCAAACCAGCCCACCGTGTGAATCTCAGACCCTAGTTTAGTTGCAACCAAGCCTGTTTAATTTGTCAATTGCCTGACAATGCGACCGGTGGTGTCATGTAAATCTATAATTCAAATATGTTTGGCTGTGTTTGTTCTGCAGCTTTGCCCATTGTACGCCAACCAATCAGTGCACAGCTCATGTATATATTAATGAGCATGCAATATATGGCAAAAACAGCTCATTTCAAAGCTAGACAATTTCTAAGGTTGCATTAGGGCACATTAAACAAGGACTTGGGCCATTTTCAGCCCAACCTATGTTACATACACTATTCAGAGACCTTAAGGAACACTGTAAAATGGCCTAAAACACCAGTGCATCACCCCTTTCTCAAGGGCACTATCTAGTAGAGATAACCCCTATATTTTCATCATGTTAGGGATCTCCCTATACTATTCATACGTGTCATATCCATAAACAGATCTTCCCATTTAATTAAAAGATTGTCCTAATGTGCTTATGTAAGAATCAGGCACACATTCTTAGTGGGGAAGGAGAAGGATCTTTCTGAAGGAAACCTGACCAGACTCTGCAGTATGGAGCATGAGCCAGCGGATGGCGACGTTACAGTCCCTCAGGCAGTTGAGGAGTTTGGGGATGTTGTCCAGAACGATCTCCTCCCTCAAGAAGCCCTCCTTCAGCAGTTGCTGCATCTGGAGCTTCAGACCTTCCAGGCTGGCTGCATAGCGATATGCCTGTCCAGTTGAGGGTTCAGTTCAGTTTTTTTTGTATTTTTTCCCAAGGGCCATTTGGTTGCAGCATACAAACATATAACAAAAACAATCAATCCCACATAAAAACAAACATATAGAACATTTAAAACTAGAGATTTAATTTAAAATGAGAATTTCCAATTTCTGGGGAAATTATTAATGTAAATGCTTTATTGCAGGGGATAAATGTATATCAAAATAATTCATTATTAGCTATTTTTGACCCAATTGGAATGAGAAATTCTGAAGAGCTAAACCTCTGGTTAACTTTGCCCCCACAATATTAACAAATTCCCATAGACTGCAAACTGAAACATCTCAGTTTACATATTAGATTCGTTAGAGAACTAGTGTAGGCTTGTCAGGGGAGGAAGAGGTGTATCATCCTCCTCAGTGACATAGCTTTTTTTTGTTTTGTTATACATTTGAGAGAAAAATACTAAATGTAAAACTGAACACTTTTACAATGCAAATATTGAACTTAAGGTCTACAGCAGCGTTTCTTGACAGGGGCAGAACCACCCACAAGGGGGTGTTCAGTGTACATTAGGGGGAGGGAATGGGAAGCAAACAGTGTTTTGGGGGGGAGGTGTTTTCACGTGTTTATTTGGTCACAAGCCTCCACTGTTTAGCTTGTAAGCTAAAATGTCTACCAAATGGCAAATGTTCAATACCAGAAACGTAAACAAATGTACTTCTAGCTCCTACATATGTCAAATATGTCCTACAAGTACTACATCTGTACTTGACAACTGTCGTAATACCTGTTCTCTAATGTTGGCTGAGTCCAGTGTGTAGTTAAGTGCAGTCTTGGCAGCTTTGTAAGGTTCCCATGCTTCTACCAAATTCACTGTGATTCCCATGTAGATGCTAATGACCTACAGAAAAACCATGTCAACAAAACAGAGCAAAGGTTGACACAAACACAAAATATACATAGATATTGTATTAACCAGCTGACTGCACATTTTCTCATTGACAAACACATCATCAATCTAAAAATCTAGTGGCAGGTTTATTTGAACAATGAGATGGAAAGAATCATTTTAGAATATGCAGGAATCTCCATACATGACCCATTTTCAATGCCATGGCAGGGGGAAGGAGGTTATCATCCAAGATTTGATGGTACACGGCCCCCCATCCATTGTCACTTTGATGCGTTGAAGTTGTCCTGTCCCCTTAGCAGAACACCACCTTTCAATCACCGTGTTTGACGGTGGGGATGGTAGTGAGTTGAGTTGATGCAAATTTTTTGGTCTCATCTGACCACAACACTTTTAATCAGTTTTCCTCTGCATCATTCAGATGTTTGACAAACTTCAGAGGGGCCTGTACATGTGCTTTCTTGAGCAGGGGACCTCGCAAGCACTGTAGGATTTGTCTTTCATGGCATAGTATGTTACCAATTGTTTTCTTGATGACTTTGACCCTAGTTGCCTTGAGATGATTGAGAAGATGATCCGGTGTAGTTCTGGCCTGATTCCTCACAGTTACCATGATCATTGCAACTCCACAAGCAGAGATCTTGCATGGAGCTCCAGACCAAGGAAGATTGACAGTTATCTTGTGCTTCTTCCATTTGTGAATTCTTGCAGCAACTGCTGTCACCTTCTCACTAAGCTGCTTAGCAATGGTGTTGTAGCCCATTCCAACCTTATGTAGGTCTACAATTTCATTCCTGACATGCTTGGACAGCACTTTAGTCTTGGCCATTAAGACGTTGGAATCTGATCAATTAATTGCTTCTGTGGATAGGTGAGTTTTACACCGGTAGCAGAGCTCAGAGAAAGCTCCTAATGTCAGCTTGGTACTTGTACAAAAGACACCTGGGACAGGAATCTTTCAGATTGAGAGGGGGTCAAATATTAGTTTTCACTTGTTAAAATTAAAATCAATTTATAACAATTTTGCCCTGCATTTCCAAGTTTTTTTGTTGATATTCTGTCTCTCACTGTTCAAATAAACACACACATATATACAGTGTTCAAGTTTCAAAGATTGTGGGTTACTATAATTTCCACAGATTTTTATCTAGTATCACAGATTGCCTCTCACCCAGTTATCAGGGAAGTACTTGTCCACTATCTCTCTCATTTTAGCCTGCTGAGTGTGTAGTATGGAGTGAGTGAAGTATAGGCAGACATACAGCATGGCTGCCTGGTTAGCCAGTGCTGTGCTACGGTGCTCCGGCAGTGGGTATGCAGAAACCTAATTGGTTAGAAACATACAAAGATAATGTAAATTTGTATGGAAAACATTGAATTAATCTCTACATAATCCATGAAGCAAGATTTATTTGACTGTATTTAACATGTATTGTTTCAACTGAAAGACGCTAAATGTGTTTGGGTGATGCATTAAGGCAATATTACAACAGCTGTCTCACAAAATTCTAGAAAAGCTCAGCAAATACTTTTGACAGCCTCCTGTTGTAATGAGTAGGTAATGTGCACATCCAGTCTTGCCTGGTTGTAGATGTCATCAGAGCGAAGCCTTCCAATGACCATGCTGATAAACGTAGAGCTGATAGGGACTCTTTGAAAGTACCCCTCAGGATAGTTGGCTGGCCGCTTAGCCCCAGGCTGGCTAGAGTAGCCTGTGCTGCGTAAGAGTTTACAGATGTCATCCAGGTTGGAGTCTGCAGAGGAACGAGCAGCACTGAAATGAGGAAATCAAATAGAACACATAGTAACTGGTCTTGAGAGGCACACAACAGTAAAACCAATAAACAATGATGTTCCAACACTACAAAGAGCTAATTAGGTGGTATGCACACACAAGGCTTTTAAGATCATCAGTCTCTCACCTGTATCTATAATAGGACACAAGCATCCTCTCTCTGACTTCACCTTCAATCTTCTGGTCGATGACCAGCAACATGACTCCATAAAGATACAAGGCCTCACACTAGACAGGATGAGATACAGAAGACCGTTTTTGACAGGCAGGTGGCACAGGCAGATTAGTCAGTGGAACATCTTTACTAATCATTTAAGGGTACATTTTATAATAGAAATGTATGATCTGCACATTTTAGGGTGCATGTCTTTGTTGCATTGCCACACAATTAAATGAACTGGATGGGGATGTGATCCTAGATCAAAGGTATTACTCCAAGGAGATTAGAGAAATACAAATGCTAATAGTGCTTAAGTAAATGTGCTATGCTAATTGTTTTACCAAAAGTTGTTTTCCATCTTCATTCATAAGCACAGTTTCAAGGGTCTGCTGGATGTAAACACCCTCATGCAGATCGTCCAAGTACCTTAAGAGATGTCAGACTATGTTAGTAATGTCTAGTCTGTAGGCCTTGGGCTGTATTCACCGGACATTTTATCTTACCACTACGAGTTCTCCTAAACAGCGGTCAATTTTATTACCCAAGAGTGTCCTGCTAAAACATATTCACAAAGCATCTGAGACTAACTTTTACTGCAGAGAATACAGAGAAATCCTAAACTAAGACAAAGTGTGGGGTTGACCATGTTGCCTTGGATGACATCAACAAGCAAAGGATTATTTTTCTATTTTTAAAGTCTTTAAAATAAAAATGTTGCATCACAGAAACATGTTCAATTATAGGTTGTGTCACAAATTTTAAAAGAATATGTTTGCGAAATGTAAGTCTCTTATACGCGCATCTCGTAAAAAAAAAGCTAATATGCATAAAGGCCGCCCTGAATTGTCGATGTGGTGTCTGCAGAGGGCATCTTGTTTGAAACAATGTTATGTATTCTACTGACAGGTGGCTGAGATAATGTACTTAGTTTGTCTGCATTGCATTTTCCCTGTGGCCAAGTAGCATTGAGTTGTGAACCTTGATTGTCGATGTTACTGGGTAAAAGCGCAACTGCAACTTTTGATTAGCCGTTTAAAAAATGATGTCTTCATTTATCAACCGAAGTGTACAAACTGTAAATCTGCTAATGCAAATTTATGACTAAGAACATGGATATTGCTGGGTTCTTTTACCTGATTAGATCCACAATATACTTGTGGACACTTTCAAAAGCCAGGTAGAATCTTGATAGTATCTCAATGTTGTTTTCACGGAATTCTTCATCCAGATCCTGAAGCTCTGGTTTGGCTTCCAGCTTACCTTCATAGTACTCAGGGCCCTATGGGGAGGTGGGGTTATTACCCAGTTTACTAAATGTCTGTTTCCATTGCATATTTGACTCTGGTAAATCCAAATTCAATTGTCAATGCATGCTTTAACGAAACCGACAGTGCATGGCCATCAACATTCACACGTTTGGCATATAATGCATCCAGATATATTGCATCTGTTGAGCACTTTCACTTTAAGTAACCACATCAATTTTTCCACATTTCGTTATGTTACAGCCGTATTCCAAAATAGATTGCATTTCTTTCCCCCCCAGAGATTTTACACACAACATCCCATATTGGTAAATATGTTACAATTAAAATAATACAACTTCCAAATATTCATAGCCTTTACCAAGACACAAGATACAGCTCAGGTGCCTATTTCACAAATAAAAGTACAGATTTTTCTTTATGTCACTGTCGTAACATTTATATAAAGCCTATGCGGTACCAGCTTTACCATTCGACACAAATGGCTATATTCTCGAGAAAACCATAAATACGTGATTATTAGGCTGCAATCGGGTATTTTCTAAAGGTATGCCCCGACTAACCTGTTGTTTTATCAACCCCCCCAAAAATGTTGCCTGGACGCTGATATTGATATGATCAATATTTTTAAAACCCTCACAGGAACGTAGTACTCTTCAGGGACTCATCTATTCTCACCTTGAAGTAGCTGAAATCACATATGATGTCTCCGTATTTTTGCTGATCGCACTTGTCCTTGAGCCTAAAGACAGTAGGGATGAACTCAGACAATCGAAGGAGCTCCGCGATTATAGCGTTTCCTCGAGACACAATCCTCAGAACTGCTTGGCCGCACAAGTTGTTCTCTGCTAGGAAATCCACCATGGTGGAAAGTCCAGGAAAAGCCTTTCTGCGTTCTTATATTCCTGCACACTCCGCACTCCTGCACACGCCTGGTAAGAAAGGCCTCTAAGAAGTAACAAAAACACACTTCTGCTGTTTAGGCCTTACAGTTAGCAAGGAATGAAAATGCCGATTTATTATGTCAACCGTCACATTCACGTAATTGTTAAAATAATGTTTTAATTACCAACAATCTATCTGTAATTTCGTCATCTAAACAGTGCTAAATTCTAGCCTTACCAGTAAAATCAGCTTTCGGTTACTTAGAACTCAATATTATTTGATCAGTTCCTGTTTAACGTCATGTGACAAGGAACCACGTGATTTTTCCACTGTTCAAGACAAGACACACTCCAGTTGATCCTCGTGACATGCCAAATAAACAGTCGAATGTGTAGGGCTATGTCAAATACAATTCAATATTTGTGTAAAAATGTAATACTTACAAAATTTGCTTGTATTTTGGAGTCCCGTCTAACAAAAAACAATGAATAACACTCATTAATAATGACAACTTCAAATTTCTAAAATGTGGAGTCCATTGACAGTGGGTGGCGACAGACGATTACAAATATATAGTTTATGCATTTTTATTATTGGTCAAAAGATATATTGCTATATATGCCATGCAACTGGTTTCTTGTTGATATGATGTGCTCTGACTCGACCTGGAAAATCAATAGATATATGATGAACTCTTATTTATATCCTAAACTATGCCACATAGTGGCTGCACAATTGGCCACTGCCTCGACCAAAGGAACCTGACTCTCTGCTTCTCTAGAGACATGAGATTTAATACTCATTTAGAGCTATTTCAGGGCCATGAGTTGAGCCGAACAGATTGTTTAAAGGGCTTCCAGAGAGGAAATTACAAAGTGGAATTGTTTAATTAGTTTTTCTTAACAGACTTTTTATTTTCAGTCAAAAATGTCCTACCTCCATTGAAAAAAGATTATCTAGAGTTAGGTGTGTGGTGGGATTTTTTATTCACGGCATAAAATGTGTGCACTTTTTACTGCTCTTTTGCATAGTCCTTTTTCATGGCCATGACTTAACATTCCCACTGAAATGAAATGTATCTCATTCATTCACATTGCCTGTGTCTTCATGCCTTACACAGCTATTATTCAAATGAAAAAACAGTGTTTTAGTTAGGTAAGATACTTAACTTTCATGTATGCATTATATTTCTCAGATAACCATGCTGAACATGACTCTGACTGCACCAGTTCTGCAAAGTGCAGGTGAGGACAAGTAAAGTATACTGATGCGATACCAAGGTTTAACAGTGGAACCTGGGGTGACGTTTATAGATCAGGGTGCTGTCTTTCAAAAGAACCGACTGCAAAAGAAGCATCTGGTAGCATGTTGATGGTCTCATAATTTACAGACACTCCGGGATGGCATGTTTAACCGAAACCTATCTCTTATGTAATTCAGAGACTCCGGACCTACAACTTCCAAAACTGTGTCCCATGGGTAGCCTTTACATTGACTAGACAAATAGATGCAAATTTAGACAAACAAACTACAGCACCACATTAATCAAATGCAGGCAAATATAATCACAGAAGCTCTATTTTTTAGTGTAGACAAAACCTGTTCCATCACATCCTTGTACTACTGAATTCCTGTCCTTGAATGGAAAATTGATTAAAATATGTTTCTAACATAACTAGATTGTTTGAATGATTCCCTTTTTGGTCTGCTAAATTATTGTGTTCCTTTCCTCTGGATTCCTCCGGATTTTGGTGTTTCGACACCTATTGATACTTGCTGTACGATCAAGTTAGTTTAGCCTGTGTTCTGCTTCTCTCTTTTAATAACTGTCTCCGGAGGAGACGCAATAAACCTGTTGCTACAAATCCAGGTAATTTTTAAGACAAACAGATGGATAAAACAGGGTTTACACAAGGATGGGAAGACATTTTAGATACAACTTTATATGTTGTTTAAATTGCCCACAACGTAATCACTATGCAGACTGACTGTTGCAACCTTACAAAATTATTGAATTTCAATGTATAGCAAGTAAATGTCAGATGACAGCATTACACATCACAAATTTTGGATTAGCCATACATTTATCTCAGTCACAGACAACGCTCCTCTGTAAATGAGTTGGGTAGGGTAGGTGTGGGTGGGACGAGAGATAAAAGCTAAAAAGGGAGATGGAATTAAGGAAAGCTGGACAGAGGGAGAAGAGGTGGCATGGTCTTTGATCACTGGCCCATGGAAAGCCACAGCAGCAAAGATACTGCTCAACAGCTCCTAAGGAACGCTGCTTTGAAATTTCTCCCTGCTCTTGGCTAAATTACTTGAGTTTTTCAGACCCCTACAGCTGTAAAAACAGTTCAGATCAAGAGATGCCTGAAGAATGCTTAGAATTATAAAGTGTACACGTTTCCTTATAGCTAGGAAATAATCTTTTTTCCACAAATAGAACGAGTGCAAGAGTAAGTGCAACATTAATTAAAGTTACATGTTCGTAGCAAACACGTCGAACGCAACGCAGTGCAACGCTGTACAGCTGCCAGTATTTTACCGTAAAATACACTGATTGTTTTTACAAGGAAAGCTCAATGCTACAGTTTTAGCAGTGGTAGACAGAGTACTGAATACTCTGATACAAGTAAATGTACAGGTGTTAAATACAAGTACAAAATACTAGGAGTTCTAGTTGATTTTTAGCTGCTACGATTTAAATAATTAAAAACGTTAAATACAATCGGAGATCCATAGAAAAATTGTTAGCCTACTTTGAACAAAAATGTACCTTTTTGATGCCATCTTAAATCATGCGTTTTTTTGTTTTGTTTTTTAATAGTAAAACCAAATCACCGCAAATGGCAATCGTTGTTCGCAGAAGGTCACCTCTCCTACCTCTGTAGCCTACGTGCAACTCATCAACTCATCACCCGGCATTTCTCTGTAATCAATGACATCGTCGTGGCAGTCATTTATTTCCATCACGTTGGTGGTTTGGTTCTCCAAAAATGTCCATAAATTAACTGGTGATAGAATATATTGCCTATGATGTCCTTACAGCTACACCTAGCTTCTGCAGCCTAATAGTTCAACCAAGGTTATCGATTAGGGGTGTGCAGCACGGATAGTCACATTAGAAGTCAAGTTACTATGACACGACTCTGCATTATCAAGTCACTGAATGTCAATTAGCCTACCTTAAATTCTTATTTTGCTTTCAAAATAAACGGTGGATAACATACATTTTTTGTTTCTATATTCAAAGTTTTGTATATGTGGACGTAGCCCACACAATGCAGAGAAATAAAAGAGGGAACACCGAATTCACAGTTTGATGAGAACTGACATTGCATTGCCAGGCACATCTGCTGGAAAAAGTGTTGTCAATGTGAATAAGTAAACACTGTAGGTTATTCACATATATGAACCATTGTTTCATTATTCGTATTCAAATAACACTGCATAGAATATGGTAGGATGGTTAAACTTGCTAGCCATGTGACAAAATGAATGAACCATTTTGAATGCATGAAAGACATTCTCTAACCGCTTCAGATACAGAGCAGGCTGAGGAAACATCAGGGGTTCAGGTGAGGTTCTAATGTCCTTTGTCAGTTCATTTGGAGTCATCAGCAGTAGTAGTCTAAATATTGAGGGATCCTCAATAACACACAGTGGATGTGTTGTTTAAGTGTTCCCTTTCATAGCAATTAATGAAGACGCCATCTTTGAAGAGTATGTTGTATGTGTCTACTGTATATAATTTTATGTTCAACCCGTATCAGACATTCTGTTTCGTGTTCTCGCTCGCGTCACTGCGCCACAGAACATTTCCATAGAAATGAACGGGTACGCCATTTTTAAATACTTCCGTAGCTTGGTATAGTTATGTAGGTCTACGACTTGCTTCGTTGCGCCATACTCTTGTTTTGTGAACCGATGGCCTCTGAAGCTCCGCCTGTTTTGGATATGACGATGCGGATGGAATGCCCCTTGCGTTGGAGATGGACGTCACATCGCCGCCGCCACCACCACCATCACCACCACTAGCACCACTAGCGGCTGCTGTGGTATTGGACCATCTTTGGGATGGAATTGCCCTGTCGGAACTACTGGAAACCCATCTGAATACTTATGAACAATTCAAAGGATATTTCGTATCTTGTTGTTTGAAGATAATCACTCAAATAAGTTACGCGAAGTTATGGTTTTAGATGGCCAAAAGACTACGTTTTGTTGCTTGTCGCGAGACTGCAAGAGAGCTGTTCTGTATCGAAGTGAAGCCACATATGATTCCTTTCGATTAGCTCACACCCTAGCTAGCAGCTGAGCTTTATTGAACTATATGACGTTGGCATGACATACTTGACATTTATTTCAAGATAAGTGCTTTCTAACTATCTCTGTCACAATGTCGTCGCAAACGTGGTCTTGTGGAATATGGTGAAATGTTTTCAGTTGTGAGTTTGTTGGTTGTACTCGATTGCGTGCCTCTGCACTTGCAATAAAGTAGTCAGCCTCCACGTAGATTTTTGGTTGGCAAGGTAATGAAAAGATCTTTTCTACTACTAGATACAGATTTTAGATACAGATACAGTCATTTAGTGAAAGTGCCTCGAACACATACAAGTGAGTATGGAAACCTAAGGAAAGAAAGGTAAAAGGGTTCCCCAGTTGGATCCCAGATACCCCACAGTGCAGATGGCTAGAATTATCGAACAGATGTATTAACTAAAACAAAGATAGATGTTAATAAAAAATCGCCCACATGCGCTGTATCGATCGTTTGATTGGGGCAAGGAATCAGAAGACGGAGGGAGAAGTGCCCTTGCAGACTGAGAGACGATGGCGGAGCCTTTCCATTGGAAGTATTAAACGCAAAACTTCAAGAGTTGTTGGATTTATTGGTAACATACACCTTGACCGTTGGACACATGAAGGCCAAAAAACGGTACTTATTTCTGTTCTCCACAGGAGTATGTCTCTTTCTTTTGTTCTACATTGGAAGGGTATACGTATCGTTATACAGAGAGGGCACAAGCCAGGGTGATGAGCACCACCACCTCAACTCGCAGTGGCCACAGTTCCTGGGCCCCTTGCAGCCCTTCAGCCCCATCGACCAACTGGAGACGGAAGACTACAATGGTCATATATCACCAAGGCAAAAGAGGGATATCGTCCCTGGCATCTACTCTGAAAAACACTGCAGAATGGAGTCCTGTTTTGATTTCTCCAAGTGCAAAAACAACAGATTTAAAGTGTATGTTTACCCTCAGCAGAGGGGAGAGAAAATGTCAGAGAGCTACCACAATATTTTGTCTTCCATTGAGGGTTCTCGGTTTTACACCTCTGACCCGGGGCAGGCTTGCCTTTTCATCTTGAGTTTGGACACTTTGGATAGAGATCAACTCTCACCTCAGTATGTCCACAACCTGAAAACAAAAATACAGAACTTGCCTCTCTGGAATGGTGGCAAGAACCACATTATCTTCAACTTGTATTCTGGGACCTGGCCTGACTACACAGAAGACTTAGGCTTTGACGTCGGTGAAGCTATGCTTGCCAAGGCCAGCATTAGCACGGAAAACTTCCGACCCAACTTTGATGTGTCTATTCCTCTTTTCTCAAAGGAACATCCGAGAACAGGGGGGGGAGGGGGTTATTTAAAATACAATACCATTCCCCCTTTCAGGAAGTATATGCTTGTATTTAAGGGGAAACGGTACCTCACAGGAATAGGGTCAGACACAAGGAATGCATTGTATCATGTCCACAATTCAGAGGATGTGGTGCTCCTCACAACATGTAAACATGGCAAAGACTGGCAGAAGCATAAAGATGCCCGCTGTGACCGTGACAATTCAGAGTATGACAGGTGAGTATTCCTCCACAAACATTAGCCTATGTTGGCAGGTCTGACGATTTCACCATATCCTTCCAATTCCCTTCCAAATAATGGGATTTATGGAATATGTTGCCTGCCTGTTTGCGGAGCTTTGATTTCCTGGTTTAGTGATGAGTAAACTTGGTCCTTAATCTTGAATGTGTCATAGCCTTGCCTTTGCATCTCTTGAGTACGTGTGTGTCATACTGACCATAAGCAAGACCAGTATTGCATGCCATGCAACTGTGGGGTCAAATTCCTTTCAATGTCTAGTAGCCACACTTTCTTGGTGTTTGACAGTGGTCTAAATCTGATGAATAAACTGATGTCTCTGTTTGGTCTGGGATCTTTGCATCCCCCAAAAGCCTGCTAGTTGTATTTTCACTAGAGACTGTGGTGCGCAGGGGGTTTGACTGTCGCTGTTTTGGAGATTAGGGAGAACAGTGCCAGTGGGGAAGCTGCTTGTGTAGTCATTTCCCACACCCAACACCATCATGCAAAAATGTCTATTGCCCAGTATGACTCTACACCCAGAGGGCTGTGACCCCTACAGGGCAGTGACTCAACGTCATCCCCAGTTTAGTCAATGGTCTGCTTGGTGTAAGCATCAGCCCATGTAAAATGAGCCTATCTGTCATGGTTTGAGATGGAATGAGTGACTCGGTCCACCTTCAACTCTGTGGTCTTGTCCAGCGGACTTGTAAGTAAATGGAAATGTATTTGTACCATAACCTAATATCAAGGTGTCACACTATTTTCATGGCTTTATTTCAGTTGCATACACTGTGCCCATTGTCTATCAGAGCTTCCTTTTAATGTCTGGTTTGTGCTTACGTGGCTATCCTTAGTCGAGGAATAATCTGGTCCATACCTCTCAAGTAGGGTTACACTTTTGGTGTATTTTCTTTAACCAATATATAATATTCCCTGCCCTGTTAGTCACTGCCTGACTGAGTGAGCAGAAAGTGCTTTGCTGTACTTTTGCTGTTGTTTTTATAGGGATATCCCCACTCAATTGAGTTGTCGATTGTTTGGTTGACTAAGATTTGTTTTTGTCAACCAGCCGTATGGCAGTGTGAGATCCGATTCCCGCTTGTGTCGCCATTGCTGAATAATGAAATGTTCATCAGAAATTGTAGATAACTAAAAATGTATTATTAAAAAGGTGTTATTGTTTTCCCTTAAACTGTCATTAATCTGCATTTTGTTTTTTTGTTTATTTGCACACTCAAGCACAATTGTAGCAGGTATGCTTCAGGAATTAAAACTTTAGACTGTCTGCTAATGTTGTGTTACTTTAGGTCTAGCCTTTTAGCCTGCATTTTATTTTAGCCTAGGTTATGATTTCTCAAAAGGTTGATTTGAGACAGTACGCTTGCAACAATTATGTTGGCTAAATTGGAATAATCTAATAAAAATGAAGTCTTTATCTTGTTACTAGTCAAATAGCTTTCTTTATGTGTGTGGTAACAAAGACATGAAGCAAGTTTGCAGGCTTATTCCCTAAAGTTAAGTTTACAATTTGAATAATATAGGGTAAAGATCCATCCAAATCGAGTTACATTATCTTTCTCGGCCAAGACAACAAGTCTTTCTCCTCCAACATTCCCCAGTAGTTTTCTACCTTTGGCAAGTGTGCAAGCCACACTTTTTCCGGCAATGAATCGGTATGCACCATTTAATTGGTGATCTCTGATGATTTCTATATGAAACAAACAATATAATAATTTGCAGTGCATCATAGAGATGATTAATAATTACAGTTAGATATGTTTTATTATCGATGTTGGGTAACAACAGGACTGGTAACAGTTTATTATTAGCAATAGCTAATTTTATAGTGGCTAAAATGTTTGGAAATTCAGTCAGGAAAATGTTTGGAAATTGACGTTTGTCTTGTTGTTAAGCACTCTTTTTTTTACAAATGTGTTTCCTTCTGATTGTATATTAATACAGTAAGGTAAGAGGTATACAAAAGCTTGATGAAAAACATTGACATTTATTTCAAGCATTTCAAATTTGGATTAGTCCATTTCTAGAAGTGTTTGTTCAAGTCAAGTCAGCCAAAGAAAATCTTAGTCGGAGACAGCTCTAGTGTTTTATTCAGGAATTTGCTAGTGATTCACGTCCTTTCACTGTTCCAGTTTATCAATATCTCAAGAGGAGAGTGAACAGAAAACAGTCAGTTTGAGTTCCACGGAGCGGACAGCTCAGCAGTCGTAAAGTCAGAACTTCATGACATTTCATACAATTCTGAATTAGCAACGGTAATGATGAATATATCTTAAACACTGGGGTGCATTTACTGCTATTTCAAGACTAACAATGAAGACTGTAAATGTTATTAGTTTATACATTTTTAACCGGTTAAATTCTTAATGGCATTTAATCAATTTATGATTAGCTAATCGAGAACATCCTCACTGTCAAGACAGTCCTATCTGCTCTCCAGGCCTTCCAGCCTGCCAGTCTTATTTTCCAGACCCAAGAGCTGGGACTGATTTCACACAGTGGCACAGAGTGGTACCTGTATCATGACCCAAAGGAAGCCAACTTAGCTCTGTGGGAATCTTCTTTTGGCTGACAAGTCCAGGATCCGTGCTGTTCTGTGGAACTGTGGACTCTTGCATGATTATCCCTGTGAGTTCAGCTATCCTTCTAGCCAGTATGTCCTTCACACCCAAGGAGTATGATCCCATCTTACTCCAATGTGTATCAGTGACTCTTGGTGTTTTTAGTTTTATGTGTGAAAAATATGTAATATGTATAATATTTTAGGAGGATAGTAGAGAGGCTGTCCAGGTTTTAGGAGGGTCCATATAGTGTGCAGGAGACCGTTTCCTTTTTCATACTTATGTCATATCCGTGTGCTGACTGAAGACCACCCAGCAAAGAGTCTAAGCCCCAGGCTTTCTGTTTGGGATGAATGTTGAGGTTGTTGTTGGGTATCCTGTATGACTTTTCAGGTAAAATGTTGGCCGTTCAAATGACGATTAATTGATCAAAATATGTGAGCTTTTAGCAAATTATACAAATGTGTAATCACTCCATAACTGGGTGGGTTTGCCTTCGGCTAGCTTGCCAGCCACAGTCACTTACCTCACTTACGTCGTAAAAAAAACATGCATGGCTACCTGTACCAAAATATTAGTTTAGCAGCTTGTTAACTTCTGGGAGATGGCTAGGCTAACTATAGTTTTACCTAAAGTGACAATACAGTTGCAGAAATGCCTCAAGCAAAGATGCCAGGATGATGACTGTTTGCAAATGTTTGTGAGATCAAGGTTAAAAGGGAAAATTGAGACATTAATCATAGAGGTTAGGACAATTTTTACACTGGATTGCCAATTTTCCAACATTTGATGCAACTTTTCAACTATGAGGCTGCTTTATAGCCAATCACCATTCCCTCTTGCAGGGGAAATAAACAGACAACCATTTTATTCTTCACAGGTCTCTTAGTATTTTTTAATTTGAGTTAATGAGCAGTAACAAATGTATGCTTTTAAATATATGCAATCTTCATGAATAATAAGCATGCATGTATACAGACATATTAGTTGTACAATTTAAGTTAAAAATGCACCCATCTGCAACCGACGCAAGCATCTAACCCCACAATTTCTTTTGATATTGTACCATCTCTAGTTTGTTTATGGGGTGCCCATAGTTTGTGAATTAAGTCATATCCAGCTGTCCAAGTTTAACAAATAAGAGTCTGACTAGATATTTGGTTAACATTAGTCTGAATAATTAACCCATCACATTATGCTAGCCACATTAGCCAATTCAATTGAAATTTAAAAGTCTCCCAATACTTAATGATGTTGTTTCACAACAAGAATTGAGGTAACCAAGCTTAGGTGTTGGTTTACATTGTTCTCCAGACATAAGCGGAGACATACATTGCAACACAGGAGAGTCTGTATGACACTACATTTTACATTTGCAAATATGCATCCATAGTGCAGAAAGATGTGTTTAGATTCAAAAGGACACCATCATATATTATTGTTGGCTATTAAACACAAGGTTGGCAGTTTGTCCCTGACCCCTCCAGGTCATGTGCTGAAGAATACTTGTGCAAGACACCGAACCCCAAGTTGCTCCCTATGGGCAGGCTAGTGCCTTGCATGGCATCTCTGCTGCCGTTGCTGTATGAGTGGGAATGGGTGACTGAGAGACAGACCATGTAAAGCACTTTGAGTGTTGCTTAGGCAGAAAAGTGTAATAGAAGAGTTGTCCATTTATCATTGTGGCTCAATTCAGTGATCACAAGAGCAGCTAGAGTTTCCTGCAATGCTCTGTTGCTCCATTGTGGCACTAGACAGACATGGCCTCTAATAAAATCTCCCTAGATTATTCATGTGGTCATGCTGTATGACCCATGTAGTATGTTCTGTGTTATTCTATCAGGCTGAGTTTGTTGGGTAGGGACTGACTGGGAATGGGTCAGACAGTGCCGTCTGTAATTTAACTAGGTGGAAGTAAATGTTTTTCTCCCTAGCTAGGGCCCATTGTGGAAAAAATCCTATTCATCCTCTCTCACTGATGGCAAGAAAGTTGTGAATAGCCTGAATGCACCCTCTGATGCCCAGGCCTTTACCAAGTACACTGTAATGAATGATGTCCTTGACACGCTCAGTTCCATTATAATATCGACATGCATTGAGTATCAACTGTACTAAATTAAAATTAAGATCAACGTAATTGTAAGTATAAGGCTCTTATAAATAATTCATTTTCCTTTGCTGTGGTTGCCAGGTTTCCATTGTCAACAAATAGTTGACAATTGGAATCTGTCTTAGGAAAAATCCCATTTTAACTATCTTGGGAAAAATACAGCCAAATAAAGTGAACTGCCACGAAGCAGGGCCAATCCAATGTTGGTGGTGGTGGTGGTGGTGGTGGGGGGGGGGGGGGGGGGGGGGTTGTAGCCTCTGTGGTATATTTATAGAGCAGCTCGTTTTAATTCTAGGTGTTAGGCCTCCTGGTCTCAGTTGGTTGATTACAGGTCTAGCTCTTTTTGAAACTGAAACCCACTTATGTGGCCTGTGTGTTGTGTCAGACAGATGTAACATTTACACACGTTAAACAAAAATCCAATACACTGTCAAGATGTAGCGGTGGCGTAGGTAGAAATTATATTTTGGGCAGGTCGATGCAAAGGTGTATGAACCTACAATTTTTCCTGGGCAAAAATTACGTAAATAAACAAACTTACATAAATAAATAAACCTTAGAGAGTGTTATATTTCCTTTTATTGAGAGCATCTTCATTTACCATATGACCACGTATGGGGATATCCTGTTTGCACAAAACAGCACAATGTCCACAATGACTTTTAGATGGTCCCGATTCCTTTTGGTAAATAATTAGTCCATGGCATCATGGTTAATTTGATTGAACACTTTTCCTGCGCCTGCAGTTTAATTGGCCCAGTAGCCTCGAAACTTATTCAGTGAAACGTGGTGGGCTTGCTCAGCTGGTGTTTTTCACATGCCTGTCATAGGTGCTTCCAGAAACCCTGCACATTGCACTGGAAATAGCATCCTTAAAGGGATGATTCACTGGGTTTTAGGTTATTTCACAGTGTTCCTTAAGGTCTCCGAATGGGGTATGTAATATTGATTAAGTGAAAATGACCCTGGTGCTATTTTATGTGCCCTTATGCAACCTTAGAAATTGTTGAGCATTGAAAAAGGCTGTGTTCTCCATATGTGGTATGTTCATGAATATTCAGGTTAGCTGCATGCTGATTGGTTGGTGTACAACAAGCAAAGCTGCGGAGCAAAGACAGCCACACATGCATCATGAATTGTAGATTTACATGACAACACAGACAAATGAAACGGGCTTGGGTCAAGAAATCTAAGGCAGGGGCTATCTTCAACAGGCTTGTATCTACAAAAAGCAGTCCATCCTGACATTGATGGTGGAGAATGGAGTGAAATACAACATTTTGAACACACCAGTGAGAACTCGGAGTCTGAGCGACCGGCTAACATAGCAATGTTACAATATGCGTCATCCAGGTGAAACATTCTCACTGAAATTTCCCAATTAAAACTCTGATGATCAATAGGGAATCACTTTCTCTCTTAAAGGCCTCCTCGACCTTTTTGGTACAGAATTCACAGAGATGGAAAAGATCAATGTCACAGAAACAAATTTGCATTGATTGATTGTTTGCAACAAAAAAAATCATACTTACAGCTTGCCATTGAGATGAGCACAAGGGCGAACAGCAACACCTTTTTCAGCAACAGCTTTTTAGTAAATCCAGTTTTAAATCGTCCCAGGTTTTTAAAACTGTCCTTAGTGAACTGTCAAGCAAATTGATAATTTAGTGTCTGACTTCACAGGGATCTTCTTAGACATCAGCTCTGCCTGTCTGGGTATTTGGTTCCTTGGGACCATTATGGGAAGTTTCATCATTGCCTGTGCAGCCTGAAACCGAAGCAAAAAAAAAAAGGTGGGACTACATTTGCAACATCACAAATGTAGCTTTTCTGAAACCAATCATTTTACAACAGCAGTGTCTGAATGTTAGACTTGCATCGCAAATAGGAGTCAATGGGCTGTAAGATTCACTGTACATCCACCCCCCCCCCAAACTGCAGTTATTCAACTTTGACAAGCTATAATTGGTTTTGCAGTGAATGTAAATACACTGTACTCTAACCAAGAAAACTCACCATACCACTTAGATGAGAACTCTTGCTTATTCAAATAACACATTTAAAAAAAACTTGTTTAGCCATTATTGTGGCTGTGTTAATATACAACCCCAAATCAGAAAAGGTTGGAACAGTGTGAAAAACACATTTAAAAAAGAAAATGGGGATTTCTAAATTAGCATTGACTTGTATTCCCTTGCAGACAACACAACAGCACATTATTTAATGTGTTTCTCGTGATTTTTTTTTTTTTTTTTTGGGGGGGGGGGAATCCTATTTTGATTTTTGCAACACATTTCAAAAACAGTTGGAACAGTAAAGTATTTACCACTTTGTAATGTTATCATTCTTTTTCACAACACTTAAAAGACTGAAGACACCAAGTGATGAAGTGTTTCAGGTATAATTTTGTCCCATTCTTGCTGCAAACGAGTTCTTAAAGTAGGCAACAGTACATGGTCTTCGTTGTCGCCTTTTGTGCTTCAAAATGTGCCACCCATTCTCCATTGGAGACAGGTCAGGACTGCAGGCAGGCAGGCCAGTCAAGTATCTGTATCCTCTTCTTCCGCAGCCAGGACTTTGTAATGTGTGCGGAATGTGGTTTTGCATGATCTTGTTGAAATATGCATGGGCATCCCTGAAAAAGATGTGTTTTTGAAGGCAGCGTATTGTGCTCCAAAAATCTCTGTATTTTTCAGCATTAATGGTGCCATCACAGAAGTGCAGGTTACCTTTGCCAAGGCCACTGACACAACCCCATACCATGATAGACCCTGGCCTTTGGACTTGTTGCTGGTAACAATCATTCTGGATGATCCTCTACCTTTTTGGTTAGGAGCACAAGGCATCTGTTTCTCCCCAAAAATACCTGAAATACTGATTCATCTGATGACAGTACGCGTTTCAACTGAGTGATGGTCCATCCCAGATGCCTCCAAGCCCAGAGAAGTGGACAGCACATCTGGACACTTAATGTAGGGCTTCCTTTTTGCACAGCACAGTTTTAACTGGCATTTGTGGATGTAACTACGTATTGTGGTGCTTGACAAAGGTTTGCCAAAGTCGTCCTGAGCCCATGTGGTGATATCGCTTATAGAGGAATGACTATTCTTGATGCAGTGCCGCCTGAGGGATAGGAGATCATGGTTGTTCAGCTTAGGCTTCACCCTTGTCCTTTACGCACTGAAATTCCTCCACATTCCTTGAATCCTATAATTATGTTATGCACTGTTGAAGGTGAAATAAGCAGATTTCTTCCTATCTTTTTTTGAGAATTGTCTTTTTTTACTCTCCAATAATTTTCTCACATATTTGTTGGCAAACTGGCGATCCTCGGCCCATCTTTGCTACTAAAGGACTAGACCTTTCTTGGATGCTGGGCCAGAGCTGACTTTGCCCATAACTGGCTACGCGCCTGAGATATAGCTTTACACCAGGCCCAGAGTGCCCTAAACGGGAGCACTGGGAGCATTCCCAGTGGGTTGGTCAGTTTTTTTGGGCTGCAAGGGCAAGTGTAGTTATGGCACTGGGTTGAGTAAGGATGCTGTTCCTGGGCTACCTTCACTCATAGCAGCCCCACTCTTTGTGTTTCATATTTTACTGCAGCTCCACTCTTTTTATATGTATTATTTATCGCAACCCCACAGAGTGCAGCCTACAGGTTGATGATGACGTGCTTAAATTTTGACTCCCGTGGCCCAACCCCTGACAGTGACACCTTCATCAAAATGTAAACGTCAGAGATAAAAACAGCTAACAGATAGTACGAATGCGTAGCTCAACAGAATAAAGAGAGATCTAGAAATTGATGCATCCCAATATTCTGAGTTAATTAAAAAAAATTCTCAAAACAACAAAGACTTACAAAGATACTAGCGGTCATGTAAATTAGTTGTCTGCAAAACACCGTTCACGCAAACAGCTTTTTCTGGTAGCTGTCCTGCAGCAGCCTTGATCCCTTTTGCTACTAACAGTGACAGTCAACAGCTATGCAGCACATGAATCAGAAAGATTCAGTTTTGTCCGAGTTCAGTCGAGCACAATCTAGATGTCTCATTGTGGGTGTGCGCGTGTTAATCGGGGGTCAGTATGACACAAAACTACGAGTTCACTTAAGCCAAACATTTTACATGTTGAAGCTATAAAAAAGACCGTTACGGCTTTCAGTATCATGTTGTTTTTATGATTTAATAACGATTGTCTTGTTGATAACGGGCTGAGTAGGTACATAGGTAAGAGCTCTGCATCCACATTTACCACTAAAGTGAAAGCTCGAATCTTTATCCATTCATTTGTTTATGAGAAGTGTGTCTCCTGTCGACAATTTTTATCCAGAAATGATACACATCACCTTTACTGGAAAAGGTTTTACAACTTGACAATTGCTATGTATATTTTACATAAAGCTCAAATCTATTTTGTGCTCAAATAAAGGTTTACATTCTTTTGCCGCTGTGCCTGCTCGCAATTGGTGTCGAAGTTCCGATCTAGTATAACATCAGATACAGAATAATACGTCCCTAGTTTGAGCCCCAAATGTTTACACCCTCGGCACCTGATTGACACTCGGATCATTATGATGTCTCAACAATGCAAACAATGTAAAAAATAATACAATCCCTTTCCATAATCATGATAGGCCCTATCCCAGAATTGTTTGCTGCCCCCCAAGTCAAAGCAGGCTGCGTCTGACCCTACTCATGTCATGAACGCACACACTAGAATGGGCAGGTAGGATTGTCATTAAGTAAATGTAAGAATAAGAGGTTGTAAACTTAAGTGGGCCAGTCTAGGACCTGAAACTCCAGGACTGAAAATAAATCCCACTTGACACTAACTACTATACACACTAGTTTTGGCGATGTAGTATGAGTTTATCCAATATGTCTCAATTTTTTTGTTTTCAGTGTAACCAGTCGTATAGCTACTGCCGATGGCGCTGGCTGACTAGCAGTTATGTTTTGTCACGAAACTGAATTTAAAAGTTCCATGTGCCATGCCCAATTCTTTGGTAAACATATCTCTACAAATACTGAGATCACACAGATCAATGTAGATATCCAGGTCGGGATATGCAGCCACACAGATGGTTAGTTTACCCTCTAGATACTGAAAGCTAGATATGTTTCCCACGGTGTCTACGTTGCAAGAAAACAAAAAAACATTCCGAATGGCCATCGCTAGCGGAAATCACTCACTTGCATAAAGTTGAGAATCCCAACTCAAATCACTTGAATTGCGTTGCTTCGCTCTCCACATTGCCCCATGCAAGCTATTTGCCGCTGTAGTGATCACGCTTGGTTGGGCAAACATTTGGGGTTGTAATTTTCAGTACATGCAATCTATGCACCCTCACAGCTACTGTAATTCACATTGTATTTTTTGTTTTCTTAGTGTAATTCACAACTTGTAAAATGCAGCATGCCATATGTTTATATTACAATAGTTAAATGCCAAACTGTAGGTAAGTGTAAAATGTGGCTGGTGCTTATTTCAGAGCTAGCTTGATAGCTAACCTTTGCAAAGTTGGCTTGGTTTGAGACATAAGGCTCACTCCCCCACTGAAATGGATATTAACTTGTGCTGTCATCCATTCACCTTCTGTACCACAACGGTGGGTAACAGTGACCCAATGGCAGCACCAGGTTAAACAAGCCAAACATGTAACATGCTTTCAAATGACTGTCTGACTGCACAGAACAGCAATATTAGTCCAATGTAATGTTTGTTACATAAAAGTTTGTTACATATACAGGTTTTTGTTGGCTTTGGTGGACATGTTACTACAGTCTTCCTTTAACATTAGCTGTTTTTCTGAGATATGGGCTATTTGCCTAGGAAATAGCAACCCTTGAGATGGAGACCAGCTGTCTTAAGTGATTGGATGACATTCTTAAGTGTAGTATGTTTTTCCACATCTTTTGTATCATTCATCTTCATTGTCTTTGCTGCCATCATCTTCCATACAGGCTTTGTGGCTGTAAACGGATTTATCTCGAGATAGGTAAAATGGCACTATACCAATAAGAGTTTCATATCTCTGTGGACATTCATCTCTTTCAGGTGCTGGGAGAAAAGACCTGAGTAAATCCTGTTGCCCAAGAGTAAATTCAGTTGAATCTTTCATAATTATAACTGGTCTTGTGCAATCCTGTTATAAGCATGTTGTATGTTACATTATATGGGCTCACCTGTGTATTTTTTTGTCTAGGTTATATAATGTATTGGAGACTAGGTTTAAAGGTTGTACTGTAAAATGCTTATTCTACAGACCTGTATTATACAGTTGATCTGCCTAATCAGTGGATGGACTACTATAAAAAAAAAGATCTGTGTTGGCTACAGGATGGGATACATTAGATGGATAGCTGAGCAAGATCTCAACAAAGCACATGGGTAAGCAGCTGCTTATTCTGAAGGGCTTACAGTTAAAAGTAAAAATAAAACAAGCTGTGGAGAAAAAAGAGAAATAAAACAGACGAGGATCCCAATCACATGGACAGGATTGTCTTTGAAGATGTCATGCCATCCACATGCAGCTCTCCGCCTCCAGCTATGCTTTCTATTTCCTTATCCTGTATGTCCCATAGCAGTGGGGTATATAGTGAGTTGACAGTTGAGCACAGATTGTGGCTGTCACATTTATTGATCCTAGTAATTGTATGTGGCTGTGTTTTTTTATGGGTGTGAGTGGGTGTAGCGGAGGGTAGCAGTTTGAGGTTGAGAAGAATGTGCACTGTCCATGTGGGGGTTTGTGTATTATGTCATCCTGGATGTTAGGAATGCCAATCAGCTCTTTCCCCAAAAAACACCCCAGATTTATACACAAGTAGGAAAAGTATTATCATTGCACTCTAATCTCATCACTCCAATATCATCTGCCATGAGAGTCTATAGAAGGATACTTTACAACAGATAGAGCTACATCAAGATGTTTTAGTGGCAGTATCTAATGGAAGGTGTTAGGGATGGATATGGAATGATCATTTTCCTTACACACTGTCAGTCACAGAATAGTGAAAGAAACATTTTCCTGCATATGACCTGAACTTTGCAAAAAGTGGCTGTTTATTACGGTTCAGCTGTCCTTTTTGTTATCCAAGCTAGACCTTCAGATAATATGTGTAATGTGTATCCTTCCAAATCTAGGAGAGGAGATGGGAGGATATGGAGACCTTCATGGATAAATGTATTTGACAAACTCATTTACTCTGCTAGGCAGCGAGGTCTCATTTACCCTGCTAGGCTAGTGATGTCAGGAACTCTGCCAGACTTGAAAGTTCTCAGTTACTCTGCTAGGTTAGCAAAGTCAGTTACTCTGCTAGGTTAGCACAGTCAGTCACTACCAGGCTAGCAACTTTACATGTTCAGCTAAACTAGATAAACTAGGTCAGGTACTCTGCTTGGCTTGCAAGCTGTCAGTATTGTATTATGATATTGTGATCTGTTGCATATAGCAAAACCTAATGCTCTGCAGTCTCTTTCTAGTCATTGAAACATTTCAGTTGAGTACAAGCTCACACTGTATTTGTGTGCTAGGAGTGAGAGAGTGCCTATGTAAATTTAGACAGAGGGAGATTATTTGTGCCTGCATCTAGGGGTTTTCATGTGGAAGGACAGGGCATAGTTGTTTATCTGCTTTGCTTCCCCCTACAGACTGATGTATTTCTGGACCTTGGCAGGACCTTGCAGGTGATGTATTCCTCACGGAATGCTGGGAGCAGGATGTGGCAAGAATGCACTTGTGGCTATGCAACCCAAGCTGTGTGCGTGACCAAGAGGCAGCAGCTTCCGCTGCTTCCAATCTCACAAATAATTTTCTCCCTCTGTATTACAAGGACTTTCGCAATCATCCCTCATGTACAATGAAATATCTTCGGAAACATAGAGAATAGAGAGAAATAGAGAGAGAAGTCCACTTTGAAGGCAAATCCTGTGACTTCTAAACCAACACTGACAGAGGATTTCAGTCACCCTGCCCTTTCCCTCTTATCTGACTATGAATCAGCAGTAGTATCCAACATGTATTAGTAGATGTATACAACCTGTCCTGAGCCTCAACAGTGTTATTGAAACAGTACATGGTAAGGAAATTAGTCCTTGTTTTACCTGTTAAGGATAAACATTGCTGTAGAACCATGTTAATTTCGTCTTTAAACGTGACAGCACAGCTTTCTGTGACTTTCTTAGCGACTGTGGACTGACCTTAGTTTTACTGTAGCCTAGTAGATTCAGGGTGGTTTAGTTTCCTCTTTTTCATTTCTTTGCTACTCCAAACCTGTTTAGACATCACCCGACAGACTGAGAGAATCTTATTATTTACTCCTCCAGTGCTGGAGATAGGCTTAACTTCTCTTCAAAGCTTTGACTGCAGGCTAGTATGCACTCATCCACATTCCCAGCTAACAAGGCTAGCTGAATTTTATACTATCCTACAGTGGAGAGACTATGCTGATCGGGGTTGACGTCTCCTACTGTTGACAGTATTTTTTTGGTTCACCTTTTACAAGTATTGTATCTTAGTACCCATAAATAGGATACATTCCAAACCTAATTTCCAGTATTCCTCTTCGTGCTGTGTTTGGGACTGACCTTGTGCTATCTAGGTCCTAGCAGTATATACGTCCATGCTGAAAAAAAACGGGGTATTTTGAGTCAGTTAGTCAGTTAGTGTGTATAGCCAAGCCTACATCCTTTAAGATGACTAAATGGAAGCTGATGTTACGAGTTTGATGTCACAGGTTGAATTTATGCAGACAGCTAAATCAACTGTTGGCTCATAAAATCCACTAATCTGTCTGCCATCTTTATGAAACTTCAGGCTTTTCCCATGTGAAGTCATACCCAGGGACCTGCGTAGGAAGCACATACTTTGATCCTACCTACCATTGAATTAATGGACAGCTTTGGCCGCTTCTGAACTTTTGCTGTATCAACCCAGGCTTTTTATGATATGACCTATTTTGCAATTCTGTACTCCACCTGACTGAGGTCAGTTGTTCTGCTCAGTCCTCTTTGGTAGCATGCTATAATGAAATTATGATCTTCAATTACTGCCCCATTGGGTGTCATTGCTTTAGATGTAGTCCTGTGCTAGCCCTAGAGTTCACATGGAGGTGCTAGCACCACTTGTTTCCTGCCATGCAGACATCGTTCAGAGAGCGTGCATAGTTCAAGTTCAAGTTCAAGTTGTGCTTTATTGTCATTCCGCTACATACGGGTGCATACAGTGGAACGAAATGTCGTGCCTCACAGAGCCACGGTGCTACAGAAGTACAGACATACAACAGTACAGGCAAACAACAATCAATTTAAAATAAATATAACAATTTTCCTATACATAAACTAAACAGGATACAAACTATACAAACTGTACGAATACTTACCGATGTGCATGTGCAAAGAGTATTGCACATGTGCGAAGAATATGAGCGTATAAAGATACATATTATTACAGAGTCTTTAGTGCAGTTTGTGTACACACAGCAGTGTGTATGAAAAGTGAATAGGCAGTGGGTGAGTGACTAGTGCAAGTTTTCCAATAGTCTTAGTTATTGTGTGGGGGGTCATAGAGACCCGGGAGAGTTCAGGGCTCTCACAGCCTGTGGGAAGAAGCTGTTGATCAGTCTGGCAGAGTGGGCTCTGATGACGGAACCGTCTACCTGATGGTAGGAGCTGGAAGAGGCTATGGGAGGGGTTTGTGGGGTCCTTAACGATACTATTGGCCTTGCTGGAGCATCGTGTGTGGAAAATGTCTAGGATGGAGGGGAGAGGGGCACCGATGATCCTCGCAGCTGTGTTCACTGTCCGCTGGATGGTCTTGCGGTCTGCTGCAGTGCAGTTCCCGTACCAGACAGTGATGCAGCTGGTCAGCACACTCTCGATGGTGCCCCTGTAGAAGGTGGTGAGGATGGGTGGAGGGAGACTTGCTCTCTTCAGCCGGCGGAGAAAGTGTAGGCGCTGATGTGCCTTCTTTGAGAGTGACTTGGTGTTGGTGGTCTAGGTGAGGTCCTCTGTGATGTGCACCCCCAGGAATTTGGTGCTGTTGACTCTCTCAACAGGCGAGCTGTCGATGGTCAGTGGGGGGTGATCCGCGGAGTTCCTCCTGAAGTCCATCAAAACCTCCTTTGTCTTGCTCAAGTTGAGGGACAGGTTGTTTGCCCTGCACCATTTCGCAAGCTGTGCCACTTCCTCTCTATAGTGTGTTTCATTGTTGTTGCTGATGAGACCTACCACTGTTGTCAGACCTACCACTGTTGTGTCAAGACCTACCACTGTTGTGTCAAGACCTACCACTGTTGTGTCAGACCTACCACTGTTGTGTCAGACCTACCACTGTTGTGTTAAGACCTACCACTGTTGTGTCACCTACCACTGTTGTGTCACTGTTGTGTGATACATAGGGAAGTATCATCGCCTCATCTTGCGAGTATGCAAGCACATATTTACACACCGACCTCTGCACCCCCCATCATCCCACCAGCAGTCCTAATGGACTAAGGGATTCAACTTTCACCAAGTCAGCCTGCCCAGTTTGTAACATATGTAAATATGGTTTCTGTTAAAAAAGGGCTAATTCAGTATGAAAATTTGAATAATGTGCACTGAACTTTAGAAGTCGGCACGCAACTGAATCATCAATGCACCTGACGTTTCTAGAACAGAGAGATTAAAGGGGTCATACACTGACTCCTAGGTCAGTGTATTTCCATTTGTATTCCACACTGTTTCTTAGTCTCTGAATAGGGTATGCAACACTAGTTGGTGTGAAAATGGCCTGCTGCTGTTTAGCCCCAACCCTACTTTTTCCCCTTTTAGGGTATGCTCATTAATATTTAGATGAGCTGCTTCCTGATTAGTTGGTTTACAACGGGTGAAGCTGTGGAGGAAAGACGCAACATGGCCAACAGCACTTACATTTTGCATGCATGCAATGCAAGCATGGCAATGTTACAAAGTTAAATAAGGTTAAGCCACCAATTTACCTATAGTAGAACATTCAGTTAGCAGCTTGTAAACTTCTGGGGACAGTTGGCTGCATACATTGTTTTTTTACAAGACAGTTCCAGAAACACAACAGGCAAAGACCAGCTAAATATTTCCAGGCTGTTATATCAATGTCCTGTATAATGATTAGGGGTGGCCCCACTTAGTTGAGTAGTTGGTTGTTTGGTCGATATGCCCTTAGTCAACAAAGATTTATTTAAATTGTTGTTTTGTCAACCTGCCATATAGCAGTGTAAGATTTGATTACTACTTGTCACAATTGCTGAATTAAAGAAATGTTCTATAGGGATTGTATGTTATATTATTTAAGACAAACAAAGCAATGCTTAAAGATATATAATTTAAACAGTTAGTGTTTTCCCATTTGTTAATCTGAGTTTTGTTTTTTTTGCACACAAGCATGAGCACATTTGTAGCTGTTAGACCAAATTTGTTTCAGGAAGAAGGTTTTAGGCTATATAATCCCTATGATACTGTAGGTCTAGCCATCTGCACTTTATTTTGAACAACATCATAGGTTCTGATTTTTCCCTAAAGGTTGATTAGAAAGACTGCACATTTTCAACAATGTTGGTGAATCTGTTACTGTTGATCTTGTTACTAGTCAAATAGCTATCAAAGACATGAGGCAAAGTTGCAGGTATATTCCCTAAATTTAGGCTTACGATTTAATAATCTAGGTTAAAGATATGACATCTAAATCGAATCAGATTATATTTTCCTGCTAAAACAACAAAATCTTTCTCTGTTGCACCGTTCCACACTTGTCTTCTAGGTATGGTAAATACGCATTCTGCACTTTTCCAGGCTGTGAATGTCGCTGTTTATGGTTCTGAAAAGGTCTTCATAATGCGTTCTGCAAATGTCTGATTGCATGTAAAACAACATTTTAAATTTGTACATTACAGTACATTATACGAGAAAATAAATAGTCATCCTTCAGACATTTTTTAAATCAAAATCAACATTTGGTAACAATAGGATTGGTGACACAAGGCCTATTATTAGTAATAGCTCATAAACATTTTAATAGTAATAATATTTTTTTTATAGCTGTGAATCTGGATTGTCCAGCAGCTACATTGAGTCAGATCAGGAAAGTGTTTGTAAATGTTTGTTTATCTAGTTGTCACCCTTCTTTCGCATGTATTTTGTCTGATTATTAAAGTCACTGAAAATGGTTTGAGGAAAAACATTGTAACATTTTATAGAAAAAAGTTTCAAGTTTCGATAAGTCGATACTCGAAATAAGGAGTCTTGGTCGACCTAAGAAAAGCTTAGTCAAAGACAGCCCTAATAATGATAATCATAGGTCCTGTAGAAAAATCAATGCCATTCAATATTCAAACAATTCTGTTTTGAAAATTGTTGCTTGCATTGGATTTTACGTTCCGTTGCACTATGTAGTTTTATTATTTTTTTTTTTTTTGGAAAAAGGAATTTGATGGTGGCCTACTAGCTAGCCACAGTCATTAACATGATATCACAAACCCACATGTGATCACCTAATGTAGAACTTTATTTTAGCAGCTTACTTCTGGAAGATAGCTAGCATTAGCTTACTGCCATGGCAAGACAACTTCAGAAACGCATGTAAAGACCCGGGCGATAGATATTGGCTAATTTACCATCGTGATAAAAAACACAGTTGCGTAATGTAATGTACAATATGCTGATATTATTAGTATCTACTTTCAGAAACAGTATGATAGCGGTATCAAATAGTCACAGGCTAGTGGGCTTTTGACTTATTTACACTTAGTCATCTTGACATCAAATACAAAGATTTAACTTGCTTTTGGTTTTATTGAAGCACATAAAAACATGTCTAAGACAAGCACGAATACGTTCAACAGAAGGTTGGCTGCCACAACTCACCCCTTCCAAAACTACAATCAATCCAACATAGGAAATGATAAAGAAAATGGAAGTGACCACCTGTGCCCACATGACTGTGAATAACCAGTGAGAAATAATAAAGAATTCACACTATTACACAGTAGTACATTTTTGCTATTTCACTGATGCTTTAGCTTTAGCCTCCGTTGAATGCTTACGGACACATATGACAGCAGTCTGTGATAAATCAATTTTCTGTAGCTAAAATAATAAACATGCCTCAAAAATAAATACAAATTTTTGGATTTATCATGACATTAGATACATGTAAACAATTAATTGGTAAAATTATCATTATATACTTTTAGTTAAAAGTGTAGATCACTGTAACAGTGTTTGATGCAGTTGGTACTTTTGAGATATTTGAGTTGATATCCGATGAGTGCCCACACCCATTTACTCCTACAAAATAGGATCAGGGACAATCAACAAACAGACATTTGGCATGTCATGCGTTTAAGGACTGTTAATGTGATGTGTTCCCATTGTATTTAAGATGAAATAAGGGATGTCTTTTTTCCTTTCCCTTGTCTCAGTACAATCTTAGTCTAAAATTGTCATTTGGATTGAATCCCTCTGTCACCATACTGCCAATTTCCATCCATCCATTGTCTACTGCTAATCCCTGGGAGGGATTGCAGTGCCACTTGTTCCCATTTAGGGGTCACGGGAGCCTAACCCAGTAGCTTCTGGGCCATTGGCAGGGTACACCTTGGACTGGGGCCAGCAAGTCGCAGGGCTAACACAGAGACACAGACAACTATTCACTCACACATCCACTCTCTAGTGGCAATTTCTCAATATACCAATTAACCTAGCACATGCATGTCTTTTGATGGTGGGAGGAAGCTGGAGTGCCTGGAGAGAACCCACTGTAACATGGGGAGGACATGCAGACTCCACCCAGAGAGATCATGAGATGTTGGATTTGGCCCAAGAATTGAACCCATGATCTCCTTCCTGGGAGGCAAGGGCTCTAACCGCACCGCCACCATGCACCCCCTGCCAATTTTGGCTCCTTTAATCATTTCTACTCCATAATTTGTCACACTCAGAAAATGTTTTGTCATGTATTCTAAGGTAATGTATTGCAATCATATATTTTACCTCTTTGGGTTTAAAAGCTTTTGGCAGTTAGTGAAATCCAAATTTAACTTTTTTCTGCTGATGAGGCAATCCCCATTTTACATCACACTGCCAAACAGCTTTTTATCTGAAACTCTATGTTGCCATCATCAGTTTGGTCTGGCGTTTTGGTTTTTAGGGTTCTATGGGCTGTTTAGCTAACTTGTTGAAGTAGTCTACATCCAAAGTTGCTATTATGAAACTAGCCTCTTTTCCATACACTGCTGATTAACGGAAGTAGTTTAGAGGTTAAGTTTAAAAACTTTTGAAAGCCTCTAAATTGAGCAAATATTTTTGATATTATTGTACACACACATTTTAGTATAGTTAACGTCATTTAATTCCATAATTTCCCCAGGCATAACTATTGAATCGTATTTCAGGAAAAACACTCAAACGGGTTTGTCCTCCCAGCATACACATACCCGGGCTTGATGATTTTCTGAGCCTCACAGAGGCTTTATGGGAACTAACGCTGGGTCGGGAGGTCTTCACAGAGGCCATAGGTGAACCGAAGCTGGGTTGCACATACTTGAAACATGGTGGGAGGACTGGAGAGAGGCTGTAGGAAGGGTAGGGTTTATAGGGAAACCTATAAATATAAAGGTTATTTAGATACAATCAAATTTACCTGTACTTTCCTAACCACATTCCCACTGGGCATTGCAGCAACCTCCAAAATCATGGTTTAGAAAACTGGTGGCAATTAGAGCAGTTATCAAAGGAATACATTGTTAACCTAAAATGCTCTACCAATTTGCCATCATCATATGCATTCAGTGGTTGTCTATAAGTAACTAGGGAGCTGGGGCAGAGGGCAGGGATTCAATCTTTGGTTCTGGTCCTGGACCAGCTGCAGAATTAAGATGTCTCCTTCTCACTGCTCAATGGTACCAACCCTGTTTATCTGCCGCTCTCTTAGCAGATGCAGTTGGATCAGCTAACTCAGGTCCCAGATGTTGTGAAGGAGCAAAGTCAGGGTGGTCGGGGTTAACAAAAGTTAACTATCTAACAATCTGTTAATCTAACTATCTGTAGATTGATAGATGTCTTTCTTTGTTCGACCTGGCTTTTTCAGCCCCCCCTGGCAACTTCCTCTCATCCATCCTCTCTGACATGTATCATTAAGGCCCTGCTACCCTACCTAACAAAGCTTTTTAGAAAGACAGGCTATGGACCCAACCAACCCTATTTGGGAAGGGAGAACTCCCTCACATGATACAACCCATATAGAAGCTGAGGTGTCGGAATGCAGATTGTGTGTAGCCTGCTTTAAGAGAAGATGGATTAACATGACAAATGTCACCAAAAAAGTCCTTAATTGGCCCAAAATTGAAGCCGCTCACCGGGAACTCTGCCGATTACCCACCTCGGCCCTGCTGTTCACATTTTAGAGGGTCTCTCTGGGTAGTGATGTTGCGCACAAAGCAGTGCTCACCAAGCGGTTTCGACCTTTCGAAGCAATGGGTAATGACACAGGCCGAGTGGGTAATCAGGAGCCCTGGGAGAATTCCCGGTTGGCCGGTCTGTCTTTGAACTGCAAGGGCCAGTGTAGTATTTGGCACTGGGTTGAATATGGATGCTGTCTCTGGGCTGCCTGAACTCATAGCAACCCCAGTCTCTTATAAAATGTTTGCTACTAACAGTGAAGTACCAGGAACTTTCCCCCATCACACCATCTTTGGGTCGTGAATGCCTTTGCTGTGGCTCAGTGTGTGTGATGCAATTGGAGATGGGCATGTTCCAATTGGCTAAACGGTATATGGTGTGACACAGTTCTTGGACAGGGTGAGATCCGATTGGGCACCGTAGAGGGATACTCGACTACCAGTTGGCTCCAGAACCTCAGACCAAGGTGGGTGATTGGTCGTGATAGCTAGTCGAATGCGCCTCGGGCGCCGCTCTTGAGTTTCAATCTCTATTCGGCCTGCTATTCTTTGCCAATAATCAAATTTTGCTCTCCTGATGTCCAATTTCTAATCTTCTACAATGTACTTTTCTATAATATTGCCATTTTGAGGAGTAATCCAAATTGCAGCTTGCAGTTATAATTATAAATGTAGTCTTGATATAGGAAAGGACTAATGTTATAGTCAGGTTGATCGCACAATATTGGTGTGTAGTGTTTGTGCGTTTATTAATCTCTTCTGCATGCCTAGGTTTAGGGGTGCATACAGGTTTTCTGCTGTTATTGGCATACTTTACTGTTTGGATCACATTCCTCTTGGTCCATGGTGGATGGACAAAAAGGGCATGTAATGACTGGGACAACGCTTTCTCTGTCCCTGAGCTCTTAGCACAATCAAACCTGAGGGAGATCAAGTCACCATCAGTCATCTCACCCCCACCTCCCTCCTACTCCTACTTAGCACAGCAATGCTGGAAGACACCTGCTGACTGTTGCATTAGCCTTGGGATGCCCTCAGTTCAGCCCAGTAAAGAGCAAGTTTGGATCAGGCTCCATGTAAATCAATCCTTGTGTCATTTGGGATTTTGGATCACCTGACTAAGCTTACTGTATGCTCATCCGATGCTGATGGGAGTGGTGTGATGGAGCACAGTGAATAAGATGGCATTGCCATTGTCTATTTTCAGGTGAAAACTTCACTCTAATTTTGTCTTGGTTGTGTGGATGAATAAGGATAGCACAATTGTAATGAAGTTTATTCCATATAACTCTCCTTCACAAAGAAACAGTGCTGACTAACCTGTTGAAACTGAGAGGGGCACAAAATGCTTGATAATTTTATTAATGAATAATTATGAATTATTTACATAATTCAACCAAATTTAAATTGGTCTCTGATTACTCAAAATTGGCATGACTGGTTTGACCACGTGTTCCAGTGGCTTCTGTTGGTGTCTTTTCTCTTACACACACACACACACACACACACACACACACACACACACTTATTTAATATCTTTCTATCTCCCTTCTTCCACCTGTTGAACCCTATCCGTGTTGGCCCGTGAACAGACACATTCCAAACTTGGAACACAGGAGCCCTCTCAATTTCTCTGCACACTACTTTCTCTGTCAGCTAACTCTGTCTCTTGCCCCTCTCCCATGCTTCTCTCTCTATCCCTTGCTCAGTTGAGGGTCTTGAATGTTTTGATGGAGGTAGTCCATCACTGATGTTTCTTCATCAGGAAAAAAGAATCATTGATCAGTGCATCAGTTGTTATTGCAAGGAGATGGAATGCCTGGGTTGCCCATCCTGTGATTTTACGTTTCCACTCCCCAGGCAGACATTCCTCTAGCCTAGTTGATGGTTGTTCTATTAACACACATCATTGACTTGTGCACTTACTCCGTAAAACTCTCCCCTTTATCATGGATAGCTCTTTTTTATGTCATAGAGCTCGAAGGACGACATCAGGCTGTAGAATGCTGCACCTCCTCCCTCGCCACACAAATTTTGAAATATTATTTTTTAGGCTGCTACACATGCAATATATTAGGGCGGCAACAACGAATCGATAAAATTCGATTATTAAAAGAGATGGCAACGAATTACATTATCGATTCGTTGTGTCGCGCGATTATTATGCCTCTCAATAAGACGTGGAGATGGTTGAGCGCGAAGCAGAGCATAAATTAATAAATAAATAGCAGAGCGGAGCAGAGGTAGAGGAAAGACCATCGGAGATACCCTAAACATTGTTCTGAAACATATGGCGGAGGCAGAGAAATCAGTACGACCCAAGTCATACAAGGTGTGGGAGCATTTCATACTAAATCATTCAAAAAAGTGTGTTAATTGCGAAATATGCAAAAGCGCCATATTTTCACAAACGAAAACGAGACGACAACTAAAAAAACAGCTTTGAATGACAAAAACCAAGACCCGGGGCTCTCAAGTTTTGAAGACAGACGAGTGACATCTCTAACTACTTTCTTTTTTTGATTGGTTGTTGCGTTAAATATTAGCCAGATACAATAGTGCTATTTTTTGATTGGCTATTGTGTAGCCGCTTTCTTTTTTTGATTGGCTGATAAGTGGCAGGCTTTACTCCAGGGGAGACGCGCTGGCTTTGCATTGCAATGCAAAGTGTCTGGAGTGAGTGAGTGAGTGAGTGAGTGAGTGAGTGAGTGAGTGAGTGAGTGAGTGAGTGAGTGTAGAGAAGAAATTCTACCGTTCAAACAAATCCTGTTAAGTTTTCTGATTTGTATTTTTCTTTATATAAAAAAGATGTATTGTTCTGACAGCTCAGGTCCCTTTAAACAAAAATATACATCTTTTTGTGCACTTTATTTAAAAAAAACCTATATTATATATAGTTTTTAGGGTTTTTTTGCACTGTGAATATGCACTGTCAGTTCTGTTTTTGAATAAAAGGTTGGAAATTAATGGGGGGGTTTTCTTTCCGATTCATCGATTAAGCGTAAAAATAATAGACAGATGAATCGATTATCGAAATAATCGTTAGTTGCAGCCCTACAATATATAATTGAAAAGTGACAATTCTTGTGCCTCTTTGTCTGACAATGAACATGTCAACAAAGTGAAAGAAAAAAGAGACTACTTAACTAGAGAAGGTACAATGTCTTGGGAAATGAGCGGGTGTGTTTGCTTCAGTGAAGTCACTGAGGTCAGCGGGCTCCTTGTTGGTAAGGCTGCGGGGGCGGATGAAATCCGTTCAGAGGATCTAAAGTCTCTGGATGTTGTAGGACTGTATTGGCTGACATGTCTCTGCAACATCACATGGTGGTTTGGGACAGTACCTCTGGACTGGCAGACTGCGGTGGTGGTCCCCTACTTAAGAATGGGACTGGAGGGTATGTTGCAACTATAGTTCCAACTATATACTCCTCATCCTCCCCGGTAACGTCTATGCCAGGGTGCTGGAGAGGAAAATTCGACCGATTATCAAACTTTGGATTCAGGAAGAGCAGTGTAGTTTTCGTCCTGCTCGAGGAACACTAGACCAGCTCTAGACTCTCGAGGTGCTCGAGGGTTCATGGGAGTTTGCCCAATCAGTCATGTGCTTTGTGGATCTTGCGAAGGCATTTGACAGTGTCTCTCATGGTGTCCTGTGGGGGGTTCTTTGGGAGTATGGGGTCCTTTGCCCTTTGCCTAGGGCTGTCAGGCCCCTATATGACTGGAGCAAGAGCTCTGTTCGCTTAGCCAGTGATAAGTCAGACCTATTCCCAGTGCATGTTGGACTTCATAATTGCTGCCCTTTGTGTCTGGTTTTGTTCATTGTTTTTATGGACAGAATTTGTGGGCTCAGTCAGGGTGCAGCAGAACGGTGCAGCATCAGCTGTGATGCGGTTGCTCTATTGGACTGTTGTCATGAAAAAGTAGCTGAGTCGTAAGGCAAAGCTCTCGTATACGTTCCTACTCTCACCTATGGTCATGAGCTTTGAGTCTTAACCAAAAGAACAAGATACAAGCAGTCAAAATGAGTTTCCTCCTCAGGGTGGCTGGGCGCTCTTAGAGAAAGGGTGAGGAGCACAGTAACGCAGGTGGTGCTCGGAGAAGAGCCACTGCGTCTCCACGCTGAGAGGAGCCAGCTGAGGTGGCTTTGGCATCTGTTCCAGATGCCTCCTGGACATCTCCCTTGGGAGGTATGCCTGGCATATCCTACTGGGTGGCAGCCCCAGGGATGTTCCAGGACATGTCTTTGACCTGGAAACGCCTTGGCATGCCCCCGAAAGAGCTGGAGGACGTGTGCGCTTAGACTGCTCCATCTGCAACCCAGCCCTGATAAATACTCACCCTTGTCGGAACAGTAAAATACAACGCTCCATTTTGGTTTTGCAATTGAATAATCGAATCGAAGGTTGATTAAGTATATCGTTACAAGTTTATGTCATGTATTCTCTTTCAGCCATGTTCCTTTGGAAACTGTAGCTGTGGAGCTTGGTTGTTTGGTGTAACCCTGCCTGGCCCCAGTATCAAATCACAGTGCTACACTAATCATTAATCTAGCCTCTACCTTTGTCACATATACCAAGCGCAGGTCAAGTTGCGCAGCGCGAGCCAATCAATTAGATTTTGCCCCTGTGGATCAGCCATGCTGGTGTACCAAATTCTTCATGCTAATGCCAGGGTCTAGCGTTTCCTCATTCCTCAGGAAAGGACTCTTTCACTGTTGTGCGGATTCTACCAGCACCTTTCAGGTGGTGGTGGTGGTGGTTGTGGTAAACCTTGTGGTAACCATTATCGCCATCATTCACACTGCCTGGAAGAAAAACAGAGCTGGAATCACCTGCGTGTGTGCACGTGCGCACGTGTGTGTGTGTTTAGGGGGAGCGGGGCATCAAATGCAAGAACCTTTTTGCTCTTCTGCAAAATAAAAATACATTTTTTATGGCAAGAACTTCCAAGAAATTTCCATTTAAATGAAATGCATCTTATTCGAGTCCAATTGGTTAATTCATCATGCCATTAGAATCTCTATGATAAAACCGCAATAACCTGTCTTGAATAATTATTGAATGATAAGGATCATAAATAATTATTAAATCAATGTAAACCGCTATGGAAGTCGGCACAGGATTTCTGTTTGTGATCTCAAAATTGGATCTAACAGTTTAAACAATGGCTGTTATGGCTGTGTAATCCCTATGAACCATTTCACATAGTGAAGCACTGCATTCGTCACCTGTGCAGTAGCTTGTATCAGACTGTGTTACGTTACATTACCACACATCTGTGGGCAGACTGTGGCTTTGTTTATGCACTAGTCTGTACACTGTATGGAATATGGTCTGCTGTGGGGTGGGGAGTGCTGCACTGTATAATGGATGGTGGTGATGACCCTCTAGCTGTCAAGTGAGGAGAGGGGCTCAGGTGGGCTGACCCACAGGAATGCAAGTCTGGTACAGCAGGGGCAAGCTGGAACAGCCCTGCTGGTCACTGGAGAGGAGCTACAGGCAGGCACCCACACACACACACAGAATACATAGGATACCTTGTACCCAAATATATGCACAGCATACACACACCCAAATGTACTTTTATCTTTGTAGGACACATACATTCAGATTTTTTTTTTAAATACACACATTCATGTGCAGCACACACAGAGGAATGTCACAGTAGGAATTCCAAGTAGCTACTTAATCCAAGTGCTGACTGAGGTTTAGATTAGAGGGAAGGAAAAGGGGAGGGGAGAAAGAGCAGAGATGTTCAGAAAAGCAGGTGAGAGGGCATAGGGTTCACTGAGCGAAGGGAAGAGAGAGGAAAAGAGAGGAAGGAACCTGGTTACATGCAGTTTACCTCTGAAGAGATCTTTCCATCCAGAAATGGAAGTACGGGGTCAAGGTTTGCTCCGTCATTACTTGAGTCCAGTCCAGAACAGGCCTGGGGTGGGTTATCAGGAGAATTCTTTGTGGGCTACCTGACTTTTGGGCCAGTCGAGGACTAGTCTATCTTTTAAAGTAGGCTCCACACGGCATTCTGACATCGCAACGTCTGCATGGATTATACAATGTTAGGGAGTTCTCCCCTTGCAGAGTTGATTTGATGTGGGCCGAAACTAGCCATACCGGACCCTAGCGTAACAATACGTGTCAGGGAGGATGGATTAGAGGAAGAGGTCAGGAGGAGCTGAAAAAGCCAGGTTGGAAAAAAGATAGACTTTGGTGAAGGATGCTTCCAAATGTGTCAAGCTTTCCAATTTATTTTCAAAAGTACAAGCACAAGTGGCAACTGGTAAAGACATATCTATTAGCATTAGCAATACAGTTATAATTATTATCCAATTCCCACCACCATGGAAAAATTGGGCCGGTCTTGTGCCTGAAACTCCTGGGCTGAAAAGTGGCCCCACTCCTGCCCTGGCCCAGAACATTCTGTCATTCAACCATTCAACCACTTTCTTCCACAAAGATGTGGTTTAAAAAGACAAATTATTGCATTTAATTCTTAAATCCAATAGGTGGAGTATGCAATTAATAGACCAGTGAATGTGTCTTTGTTATGAATCAAATACTGTAGTCAGCTCCGTTGATGTGATCTGTGTTGTTTGTCCAGGTACGACTACAGAGAGATGCTGCACAACTCCACCTTCTGCCTGGTGCCCAGGGGCCGACGCCTTGGGTCTTTCCGCTTCCTGGAGGCGCTGCAGGTGAGTACACAGACAAACTTTCATACTAGCATGTTCACACATATATGCAGAAAGAATAAGAACCTCAGAGATCCCTGGGGCTGCATCTGCTTTAGTCTGTATGTACACACACAGCTGCTCCTGCAGAGTGTAGAACTTCAGGCTGTTAATTAAGTCCAGGCTGGTCTCAGGAGGAGGTGTGAACATTGGGGTGAAGGAAGACGCGCCCCTGCCCCTTCAAAGGCAGGATTAGAAATACCTACATATAGGTGTTTCACCTGATTGCTAGCTGAGCATTGAGCACAGCCTCCAGTCCCGTCTTAGGTAGATGTGTGGGTGGGTGATTGTGGTTCTGGTTAATTACACTGAGGGGATTAGTGCCCAGTGTGAAGTTGGAGAGAGTGGCCTGGTGATGGCCAATCACTGAATAAAGGCCAGCTTAGCCAATTTTGCAACAGGACACGGCAAGAGAACAGCAGGTTTTTTTATTGGACACAAACCCTCCGCAGAGTGGCCGGGCACTCCCTTAAAGATAGGGTGAGGAGCTTGGACACACAGGAGGAACTCGAAGTAGAGCCGTGGCTCCTCCACGTCGAGAGGAGCCAGCTGAGGTGGATCAGGCATCTGTTTCGGATGCCTCCTGGACGCCTCCCTCGGGAGGTGTTCCAGACATGTCCCACCGGACGTTGGCCCCGGGAAAGACCCAGGACACGCTGAAGGAAGTATGTCTCTTAGCTGGCCTGGGAACGCCTCGGCATCCCCCTGCAAGAGTTGGAGGAGGTGTGTGTGGAGAAGGAAGTCTGGGCCTCCCTGCTCAAACTGCTGCCCCCATAACTCGGCCCCGGATGAAGAGGATGGATGGATGGAGATTGTGCAGTTCTATCACTGTCTAGCCTTCAAATTTGAAGCTACCTGAAGTCAACCAACTACTTTTATACTGGCAAAGACACACACACACAATAAAAATATTTTAGAAGCTTCTATGAGTGTATTTACCTTAAATGATGACAAAAAGGTACTGAAAGTTGAGGAATTGTATGTGTGTGCACGTGTGTGCGCGTGTGTGCCCAGGCTGCGTGTGTACCAGTCATGCTCAGTAATGGCTGGGAGCTACCCTTCTCAGAGATCATCAACTGGAACACTGCAGCTGTGATAGGAGACGAGAGACTACTACTACAGGTACAGCAGCGCTTGCTTCTGCATCGTACATGCTTCTTTCTCACCCTGAATGGGATTCATAGAATAAATGAGATGGATCATTTTTATGGTCTTTGATTGCAATGATTGCATTTAAGTTTTTATATTTTAACAGTGAAAGCCTGGTTCTTCAAGTGGTCAGGGGTCAGACTTACACCTGTTGAGAGAGAATTGGCCATGGGATCTGTGCATTCAGGCGTTTATGTTAGGAAGAGTTGTTTAATGTGTGATAAATAAACCATTCACTCCCTTGTGCTCTGTCTACTTTTCTGTCTGCTCTTCGTCTTTCCAACTACTTGTCAGATCCCATCCACAGTGCACTCCTTCCACCAGGACCAGATCTTATCTCTGAGACAGCAGACCCAGTTCCTGTGGGAGGCTTATTTCTCCACTGTAGAAAGGATTGTCCTCACCACTCTGGAGGTGAGTATCTGTACCAGGACTGGCCTGCTCCCTAACAAGACCTCAGGGGCTACACTCTCTACACCAATAAAGGTTGGTTGGGGCAGTTCCACTCTGAAGGAGTTCAATGCTGGATCCAGAGAGATTTGCTTCCTAATAAACTTGTTTGGTTTGCGGTTGTCTTTGCTAACTCTGCTGGTTGTGTCGTTGGTGAGCCTTATGTGAGCATGTGCTGTTGTGTGTTCCCAGATCCTCCAGGACAGGGTGCTGCAGCAGGCCTCCAGGAGCAGCTTGATGTGGAACAGCCTGCCAGGAGGGCTGTTCACCTTGCCACAGTATTCCACATACCTGGGAGACTTCCCTTTCTACTACGCCAAGCTCGGTCAGTCACACACATACGAATATGTGCACGTCTTGAGTTTGATTGTAATATTTTGTGCACACTTATTTTGCTTGCAAAGTAAGAACATTTCTTTTACATGTTAGTGAACAAAACCTATTATTTGGTGTATCTTGAGTCATTCATCATGTCGCTGTAATTTCAGAGATCAATGAGTCTCTATCTCTCTCCTCTATCATTTATTCTGCCTTTAAAGTGTTGTTCATGTATGTATTTATTTGGGTGTTTTGCCATTGACTATCCATCTGACTCTCCTTGCCATCTTTCAGGTATCAAGCCCCTCCCCAGGTTTACAGCAGTCATCCACACGGTGACACCCCTGATATCACAGTCCCAACCAATCATCAAGCTTCTTGTGGCAGTGGCCAAATCTCAGTTCTGCGCCAAGGTAATACCACTGTGGGAAGGCACTATCCTTATGCTTCTTGCTTGAGTAATGGAATATGTATATAACACCTGTTTAATTAGAGATGACTTAATAATTTGTCAATTCATATGATCAAATAACATCCTAAAGAAATTGCTGTTGCTATTGTCATTATTATTTAAAGTATTGTTATCACCCTTGCAGGATTTTTAAGGAATGGTTTTGTTTTTGTCATGTGATCAACAGATAATTTGACTTGACGTATGATATTTCAAAATGTTTGGGAAGATACTTTCACAAGAGCAAACCAGTGTGGTCAGATAGTTTGTGTCTGTGTTTCTCAGGTTGTTGTGCTATGGAACTGTGACAAGCCTCTCCCAGCCAAGCAGCGCTGGCCAGCCACCTTAGCACCTGTTATCGTAATAGAGGGCGAGAGCAAGGTGCAAAAGCAGCACACACTCAAAGTACAGACTAACAAAATCTGTTGAACATCCTGGCACCTCTAGCCAAACCCCGTTTGATGACATTTAAAGCTCTGTAAGGAGGTCTATTACATCCCTCTTGCAAGGTCCTTTACACAACCTTGCATTTGGCTGTAGATAAAATATTTATTTTGTGTACCTGTAAAAAACACGCCTAATGAGTTCATTAAGAACCATCTGATGCCATTGGCCATTAGTTGTCAGGCTTATTCTGTCCTTTTTTGGTAACTGTCTTTGTAATAAGGGGTGAGTATTGCGTTTGAGTCCACATATACTAATTTGTTTCCTCAGGTGATGAGCAGCCGGTTCCTACCTTATGACGCCATCTCTACAGATGCCGTTCTCAGTCTGGATGAAGACACAGTCCTGTCCACCATTGAGGTAAGACAACTGGGAGGACCTAGAACGATTTTATTTCTATTTTCCATCAAGTATCCCAATCACAGCTTCTAAAGGTGGATTGGAAAATTCTTTCCAATTAATTAAACTTAATTGTTGAAAATTATATCAGTGCAATACGTTTCAGTAGAACATTAACATAAGCTGTTTCCACTTCATATGTTTTTTTTCAGACAACTCACTCTCATTTACTTGGAGAAAGGAGACAAGTGTTGGGATTTGTCAGCTCTCTGGTGCTCAGTATGATCCCCTTCCCTCCTTAGGTGGACTTTGCTTTCACAGTGTGGCAGACCTTCCCGGAGAGGATTGTTGGATATCCGGCACGTAGTCACTTCTGGGACAGCAACAAGGAGCGCTGGGGATATACATCTAAGTGGACCAACGACTACTCCATGGTTCTTACCGGGGCTGCCATCTACCACAGGTGAGACGAGGGCACAGTGTAGTGTATTTGAAATGAGAACAGGCATTTAGTTGTACCTATTTTGATACATATTGCATAAACCATTTAGAAATTATAGGGCTTGACGTACATAGTCCCTCCATAATAATGCAAGGAAAATGTGTGTTTGTTTTGTTTGTGTCCCATGTTAGTTTCCCACAATTATCTAGAGAACCGGGTACTCTGCAAATTTCAAAACGTTGCAGGTGTTATTTTAATAATTAAAGTGCATAATAAAAAAGTGCCGTGTTGTGATCTGTTGTTTGTATCAGTTTTCTAGCATTTTTAAAAACAATCCCATCTTTCATCTGCCTCAACGGGTATCATGGGAATTCATTGCGGCCCCTTCACTCTGATTGAGTCCAGCCCCTTCACTCTGATTGGGTCCAGCCCCTTCACTCTGATTGGTCCTCTGGTCATCCCTCGCAGCATACACTTCACTAGCACATGCATTAGGCTATATCAGATGCTGTATGATAACGTCAGCTAATTTCATTTTTGAAGTAATGAGATTAACAAAAGCATTTGCAATTAAATCAAACAAAGTTCTTAATGTACCAGAGTTTGTTATAAGGAAAATATATATTTTTTTTTTCGTTATTTCAAAGCAAAGGTGCTTTTACAATTGATATGGTGGTAAGACAAATTAATAGAGATACATATGTATTACACATAGAACATATATGACACATTTTTATAAGTATAATACAGCTTATTAAAAATGTAGGAAACGGCAGACAAATGAAGGCTACATAATCATACCACAGCATTGGTAATTGCTGGTAATTGGTAATTTGACTAGATGGTCGAACAAGTTCTTCAGAGACGACAGAATCTTAATTGTGATCTGAGAAATATAGGAACCAAAACCATTGAGAACAACTGTCACTGGCCCTGCAGTATAATCGCGGGCTCTGTGCTGTATCTATAATTCCAGGAATCTGTGTGTGTGTGTGTGTATGTGTGCCACAAATTGTATCATGGGCACTATATCGATAGTTCAAGTAATCTATATTCGTGTGTGTCACTGACATCTTAATTACTGACTCCATCCTGGTCACTGTTCACTAGTTATGAGATCTGTCTGTGTAGCAGGTTAAATATTGGCCAACAAAACTAATTCCCTTGTGGTTTTAAAGGAGGATGTGAAACTGAACTGTATATTAGCATGAACCAAATAATGCCAAAACCCATATAATTGTAGTTATTTGACTTCATGAGTTAAATCAGAGTGGTCAAGATAAGGTTAAATGGAATACACATTTAATATCATTGCAAATGAATGAAATCAATTAAAAGGTAAAACATGTCACAAAATGAAGGTTTTGTCTTACCTATGCTACCATGATTATTGTAAATTTAACAAAAAAAGGAAGAGATGAGAAAGAGGTAGGACAAGACATAGCTGAGGAGGTCTCAGGAGATGAAGAATCTACTGAACAATGCTTCACCATTTCCTTTAAACACAAGAACCAATCACACCACTTTTACACCCTTGCTTAGTAACATATGACTTACAAAGCACAGTAAGTCACACAATGGGGCGTGAGAGACGTCCATCAAGTTGATACTCTGTCCAGTAACTCCAGATCTTAGCATATCAGAGGTGGAGGCAGGTTGACACCAAGCTTTACACCTGGAAGGGATGACGACAGCTAAGGATATTTTGTGTTCACTGTACCTTAATCACTGTTTCCTAAAATGTTGTTTGCATATTTATGCTGCGTTCTACACCATATTCATTATGGACCTATCCTAAGCTAACAGAGGATTGTGAGTTTGACTGGTGGCCTCTTTCCTCTAGATATTACAATCACTTGTATACCCACTACCTACCTACTAGTCTGACGGGCATGGTAGACCAGCTGTCCAACTGTGAGGACATCCTCATGAACTTTCTGGTCTCGGCAGTCACCAAGCTACCACCCATCAAAGTGACACAGAAGAAGCAGTACAAAGAGACAATGATGGGACAGGTGAGGGGAAGACCAGTGCACCCTCTACTTTACAGACTGTCTGAGCAGAACATGTCTAGTAGCGCCATAATAGTGTAATAAGTAGCTCCTCCATAAACGCATGAAAGACACACTCAGTCCGTCATGCCACTTTATTGTTTACTTTACTGTTCAAGAAAAATCTCTTACACCTATTTCTCATTATTTTGATGGCTAACGTGATGTGTTAAAGGACCCGAACAATGCTACTCTCCTCCTTAGACACTGTTATTCTCACTGCTACTGAGTTGGGTTCCCCCCTTACTATCTCCCTATTAGACACAGCAAGACTTCTTTGTTCTGGAGTACATTTTGTACTCTCTCATCATTTCTCCCCCTCCCTTTCTTTCTCATCTTCTCTCTGTCTCTCTCATCCTCTCTTGCCTTTTCCTCTCAGTCATCTCGATCCTCTCGGTGGGCAGACCCAGATCACTTTGCCCAGCGGCAAACCTGCGTGAACAAGTTTGCCAACTGGTTTGGCACCATGCCCCTGGTCCACTCCAGCATGAGACTGGACCCTGTGCTGTTCAAAGACCAAGTGTCCATACTGAGAAAGAAGTACCGCGACATAGAGCGGCTATAGCCTGCCTCTGTTCCATGCCGAAAGAGGCCAGACATGGGTGGACTGACAGAGACCTGCCAGAGAGAACCATAGCTTCATCTTACCACAGTCATTTTGGCGTGTCCACTCCAGCAACATTTGGACAGATGAAGACCATGACAGACAAGGCATTTGTGTAAATGCTACATAGGTCTCATTTTAGACAAAATGAGGTCTATTGACCTCGATGGCCTTAAGGACACTATGCACAATTGCAATCAAGAGAGATTTGCTTTTGAGTCTGAAACACTATTTTGATCTCCTCAGGCTATTTTCATGCATATGGCCATCAACACTGCTCTCTACAGTCTTAAAGCATTGGATTCGCATTCTGCTACAAGGCTTAGATGCATACACAGAACTAAAATTGGTTTCACTGTGCCTCAAATTTAAGTGGTTCCCTCTTTAGTCTGAGTGGGTGCTTAGTATGAATGAAATTGTACCTTCATCCTGCTGCTTCTTTTCCATTTGTTGAAATGATTTATGTGAGTGTGTGTGGGGGGGGGGGGGATTATTTCCTCCTTTTACCTGTGAAAGACAACAACTACTTTTCAGATGTAGTAAACTATCCAAGATGGAGGTCCTTTTCTCTGGGCCAGTGGTTACCTAGCAAAACATATGAATACAACCTCACCATATTCTTCCCTGAAGTCAACCAAATCTGTCTGCTTCATATGGTTCGTGAATGATTTTATTAGAGCATTTGTGTGACACTAAATGTATGGAGAGCAATATTATAATATCAGAGCATAACATAATTTTGTTCTGTTAATACTGGATCCACCAATATACTTAAAGACAATGTTCCTGTTTATTTGATATTGACTGAGAACCTTGAAAGTGCACAAGCCTCAAAACCAATTAGATGAACACAGGAAGTGTAGAATGAATCATCTTTCTATCTTTCAGTGAATATAGATAGTATACCATTCTAATTCTGATGACTATTAAAGTATGTCTCTCCTGTGGTCTTGAAATGTATAATCAAGTATTTGGAATTTTTAGCTTCATTGAACTTGAATGTGTATATACCATTGGAATCCTCTCATTTTCTTCTGATGTTATTCTTCAACGTCAAATATGGCACCACTACAAAGTCATTAACTATTGATTATTTTGTCATCCATAATCAGACTTGTTTTAACATAGTTTTCAATAATTATTTTTAATTATGATTACTGTAAGACAAAAATGTAACACATTCCAATTCTTATATTAGGCTGAGGGTTCATTCAGGTTTATTGGTTTCCATTCTTGATTTCACATCATCAATGAAGAATGCTTCACATTTCCACATATCCATTCATGATGGATATGTAGAAGGTTATTACTACTAATAATGTGTGTGCCCAAATGTTACAACATGGCCATGTTTGATGAGAGTGAATATGAGTTGATCTTTTTGATTGTACATAGGCAAAAGGATTTTCAAGGCAAAAGGTTTTCCAAGGAGCAATCTCAATATTATTTCAACCACATACGGTACACAGAGTGGAGGAATAGTGTGAACAGTCAGACAGTTACCAACTTTGCATTTTTATTTTTGTGCATTATGTGGTTGGCTGATTGAGTGCAGTTAGAGGGACATTCTTGATTTTCTATGACTGCTTTCAGTTTTCCCTCTTTATAGTTTTTTTTGTTGTAATATTAATGTGCCTTTAGAGTCACTTGTGAGATATATGCATTGATCAAAGAACCCAGTCTCAGTTGTTCAGGGTAGTATTTCAATTTGATTTCTTTAATTTCAATAACACAAACATTTTATAGTTTAACTTGTCTAACACTCGACTATTCTTACAACTGTAACTGACATTCCTGCCTTTATAGGAACATTTGGGGGCTTGTGAGACTTGAAAGACAAATCCACTTCGTTCACCATTATGGGAGCGATGTTTTGTCTCACTTTCTGCCTGCTTAAATGACACATGTATAATTACAGATCCAATTTTTATAGAGACAAAGATGAAAATGGGAAAAGATAAACATTTGTAAAGCATTTTTTATTAAAAAAAATAAACTATGAATGATGCATATTTGAATATCAATATTGTTCTTTTATCATTCTTGTTCATTATCAGCTTTGGCCCTTCAAACTTCTTTCAACCTGGCCAACCCTCACTAGTAAATGCAAAGGTCTATTGCATCACCTCTACTACATTCAAATATGTATTACAAAGCACAAATATAGTGGGCTTTGGAATCCTAAATACTGAATCAACTGTATCCTCTATCTTGGCAGATTCATTTTAGAGATTAAGAATTTTTGTGTTAGTTTTCACCTGGCTCATCAGAACTGACGCATTGTGAACTGTATTGTTACTAGTTAAACTGTTATTAGCATGAATGTGTTGGTGGCATTTCCTCTTGCAGCTAGTTAATAGCCAACACTGCAGACATTTGAAATATGCAATCTCAGGTGCTTTTTGCAGTGATAGGTGACCACTTTAAGAGTGGCTTGGTTCATAATGTAATATAATTACAATCATAAATATATCTGGAAGCATCAATAAGGTGGCAAAGTTGCTCAGGTGACCCCGTAAACATTTTAGACATTAAGGAGAGGGTTTTGAGTACATGCACCAAGTTTGATGTCAATGCAGCAAACATTTCCTGAGGTACCTCACTACCTGTTTTGGTGGATTTGTCGCCGACTTTGGATGTACCAGACAAACCATTTTAAAAATGGCAACCCATATGAGCATATTTGTGAGGCTTTATTTGAAGATAATTGGGGTGTACCAAACCCATGTTCTCTCTCATATGTATTTCTTTCGTTCTTCTTTTATTATTTTCCCACATTCCCACAGTCTTTGTCACCATCACTCTGTTTTAACGTTAGCTTCGGGTCACTCGCTGACAGTGTTCACAATGTTGTATTTCAGTCCATTCTCTACCAAAAATGTAAGGGATGACTGCATTTTGTAGATAAAAGCCAATTGAAGACAGTCAGCAATTGATTTCTTTAACCACGTTTGTTTCATTCTTATTTGCCTGAGAAAGCGACCTGCATTGTCATATGAATACACAATTGAGATGCATGTTTGGCTGTCTTTGCTCTGCAGCTTTAGTTGTTGTACACCAACCAATCAGCAAAGTTCATCTAAATATTAATGAGTATACCATATAGGGAGAAAACATCATTTTCCAAGCGCCATTTTTCAAAGTTGCATTAGGGTGCATAGAACAGCCACTGGGGCATTTTCAACCCAACCAATGTTACATACTCCATTCGGAGACCTTAAGGAACGCTGTGAAATAACTTAAGAACCCAGTGAATCACCTTTTTAAATCATAGAGTTAAGGACCTTTTTACCATGGATTGTCGAATTTATTCATTTTGATTCAACTTTTCAACTATGAGGCAGCCCTTAGGCGGCTTTTCACTCTTAAATGAGCAGCAACAAATGCACAGACCTGTGAAAGAGAGAGGGAGAGAAAATGAGATTGATCGATCTAAAAAAATCTGTCTATTATGTTATTAATTTATCGATTGATTCAGTTTTTTTTATTATTCATTCATCAATTAATTTATTCATGTATTCATTTATCTCTCTTTTTCACAGTTCAGTTCAGAATGCTTTATTGGCATGACAGCTCGGGTTCAGCAGTACTGCCAAAGCAGTCAACATTGAAGACTAATTTTAACAAATATGTCATATATATCTCTCATATACTTTATGTATATAATTTCTTTATTGTGTTCTCTGTCATATATATTCCTTTTACTTACTGATATTTACTTGGACTTGGTGCCAGTGAACATCGACCTGTTATGGCCTGCCAATCCTGGATCTGGTTGCCAGATGGACGTAGGTCTCCCTGATTGTCAACAAGCAAGTTCTTGGTTCCTTTCCTAAACCCCCTGTCTGTGATGCCGCGCCAATCACTTACCCCAGCCCAATGGCTTTTTAAACAGACTTTTTGCCACCTCACACCCAAGTTGAGCACTGGATTCTGATGTCTCAATGACCAATTAACACTGTCTTGCTGTTTGATTTATGTATTGCCAATAGATGGCACCTCTTTCACCAACTATCTCTGGAGGAGGGGATCCCTCACTGAATTGCTCCTCCCAAGGTTTCTGTGAGTTTTTCCTTGTTTTCCTTGAGGGTTTAGGTTGGTTGAGCGGCAGTTCTATGGGCAAATGCGAAACCCTCTATGACTTTGCTTGTAAAAAGGGCTACACAAAAGTTGATTTGATTTAAGGGAAACACATTAGCCAAGAAGAACCTGGATTTATAGAGACAATTTGTAAAAAAATGTTTTTTGCAAAACTTCAACTGGAGCCATAAGCTCCAGTTGTATTGAAATGTTGTGTACATGTATTAACTATATTGTGTACATGTATAAAATGCATGTAGGAAAGACATTTCAAACCATTACAATTCTATAATGGTTTGAAATGCTGAGGATGAACTCACCATTGCTGCCTGCAGTTATATTAATCTTTTCTGCTCTTGGGGTCTGTGACAGCCCCTAGCACCTTTTGGTAAAAAGTTGTGAAATTCAGAACACTTTTAGGACTGTGCCCTCTTTATTGTGATGTTTCAAGTTTCATGCCTTTCATTTGAGCTTTTTAACACCACCAAAAGGTCAAAGTTGGACTTGTGTTTACATGCATATATTTTATGAACTTCCGTACCACAACGAGGTACGGAGTTCAACGCACCCTATGGCGTCAATTTCTGGTTAGGTTTTCCGCCATTTTAAATTTAAAGGAAAACTTTTTTTTGTAGCCATTACCAGACTCTAGTATGTTTCATTTGTACAGAGAGTCTGGGACCTATCAATTGGCAAACATTACTTCCTTTAAGGTAGGTACTCTGTTGAAGTTAATAACTATCGGATCTGCCCAGAGCCACTCTGGATCTGCCATAACCAATCACTAATGTTTGGTTGTGACATAGGTCATGCGCCAGGATGTAGCCACTGTAAACAAAAAGTTGTACATCTATATTTGACAACAAGGCTAGTCATAATGTATACAGTCAGTTGTCAAAGCTGGGTCTAATCATTCAGGAAACACCACTTCGGTTGTTAAAGGTCTGCCACCCATGCAGTGCAGTGACTTCCAGGCTACTGCATGAGACAGATATCTTTCAGATGGGGAAGAATGAGGAGACGACGGAGATGGGACCATTCCAATGACAAGAGAAACAGAGACCCCACACCTTCTAAAACTCCATGGGTCCTACAAAAATTCTGTAACTTTGACAGAAACATTTTGTTCAAGCTCAATTACGAGCAATTATGGCAATAGATGCATTCTAAAAGACTGGAGGGCTGTAGCAATTTAATCAGTTGCTTGCCTGGTTTGTAATGGTCCAGCTTTGAAGCTCTATCATTGATCGCCTACTTAGAATGTTGGTGTAAATGTTGTTGAATAGTTTATTGTGTTATGTAAATACAATAATAATAAAAATATAAAAAGATATATGCACTAATTATACTTGCATATAATGATGTTGAAGAATTTGTGGTTAATATTCTTACTCCATTTGTAGAGGTACACTAGATACATTTTCAATGAATACCTTATCATTTATTGTACACCTTAAATAGTCTTTCAAGTATGTAATTGTTCTATTTAATTTAGCACATATACAGTTTTGTAAAAAGAAGAACAAATTACAACACATTTAAAACAATATGTACAACTGTCACACTGCACAAGAACACAAAGGGGTTTAAAGTGTTCTGTTCATCACCAGAATCACGAAATTTACTGTCATCATTATCATCGTTGAAGTCGTTTTTGCTATAGACATCTGGATAAGTTAAATATCACCCTGAATCATATTGCAGATTCAGTCTATATCCCCGGAAACATCACTAATGATGATTAGAATTTCCATTGCATGGTCCAGTCTAAACACAGGAAGGTAAGCAATAATGTAAACTTGTTCAAATAGTGCAAACAGTGGGGAGACAATTACAACTATCTGCTTGGCATCACTAGCGGTTGCCTTAGCCAACTCCTTCACGACTAACGGAACAAGCCGGAAATTCAAACATTTACCAAGCCCCGTGAAGAGTAGGGCCACAGCATCATGGCCACCAGCAAGACTCAGTAAAGACAGCTCTTGCTCCGGCTTAAAGTTTTAGATATTTGGTAGCGTTGCCTCAACGGACAGAATTTCTTTGCTTGCATCTTCTCCCTCCGCTATCATAGACCTACAGCTCTAACTAGCACGCTACATCAACATCATTATTCACAGCCACTCCCTCTGTTCGTTGATTGGGCCTACAAATATCGGAGAAAAAAAAACCTAAGCAGCACTATTCATTCCAGACCTACTACCCGAGCAAAATCTAGATTGAGCGGAAGTACGTAGGACGGCACAGCCAGGCTACAATTTTGTTAAATCTTCCCCAAATTTGGAAAGAACCATCGTGAGAGCAACCCTCGCTCCAATTATCAAAATAATTTTGGATGTTCAAAACCGATACAGACGATCAAAGCAACAAAGCAACGAAACAGGAAGTTGGGTCAAATCTCAGTAAATGTTTGCGCTATAATCACCTAACTTGGTGTGGTAACTTGGCACAATCTTCTGAGCGTGTCCAAACAATTTGGTGTTGTGACGCCTGGGCGTGGCCACGGGAAGAAAAGATTTATAGCAATAAGCAATAACTGTTGACTTGTTTGCAGCTGCTATTATTGAACATTATTTTCCCCACTCCTCCTTCAAATGTTGTCCGATCATCATCAAATTTGTCAGACAATTTCTTCAAACCAAGCCTTACAAAAGTCATCATTATAAGTGATATATTTTCTTTTTAAAATTTGTTAGACACAGACAATCAAATTCAACAACTGATCTAAGAAACGAAAGTGAGGTTAGATCTTGGTCCGTCATTGATGCATTGACTCTAACCGTGATGTATAGATTCAAGGCCCTGTTGTGAAGAAGTCAAAACAATAGCAGTGTCATTGGAGCTCTAGGGGGCGCTACAATAAGCAAAATTGTTTTTCGCCAATAACGGTTGCTTGGTTTGTAATATTTAAATGATTCCTTCATCTACTGATGTCTTAGGAGATCCTGTGTCTGACACATCAGCTTGTGTTGACTGTGAGTTGACTTGTCTCTCAATTTGTAATATCAGATGAACTGACTGGCGGCCATATTGAATGACCGAATATGAGGTTTTATCACTACTTCTCCTACATAGTTTGTCAAGTCTTCACAAACTGTGATACTGATTATCTTCAGACCAAGTCTCCCTAAATATATCACGTTTTTTTGTTTTACTAAACGGTTGTCCAGTACAAGCCAATGAAAGCTGTCAACCAAGCCACCATAAAAAATGAGGTCATATCTCTACACATGTTTACTACATTGACAACAAATTTGATATAGGGACTAGGAACTCTGTTCTAAAGAGGTCCATAATAGACAACCTGACCTAACAATCCATTTGTAACATAGTGGGCGTCTTTCTGTGCCCCTCAATTTTGCATACTGTGGTACAAAAACTGAATCTCAAAGTAGCGCTTCACACAAAAAGTAACGTGTCATTTGCGAAGCCTACCTTAAATTATTATCCAAATACTGCTTAAATATCCACAATAACAATTATACAAATTTTTGGTCATTCTTGAGAAGAACACAGAGTCATTGAAGCTTAGGAAGTTTTAATACTTGCCGGCAAGGAGACAAGTCTGATCGCGATTATAAAGTCTTTGTCTTCAACTCAATTATTTAAGCTTTCATTAGCACAGACAATTTTCAATAGTCATTGGTTTATTAAAAACAGGCAGTTCTCAAATCTAATTCTGTGATTGGAGTTCTTCAGTCCAGTATACAGTCTTTTGACCTAAGGCAAAATGTCAGTCAACATTCATTCAAGTGATAAGCACCATCCTAACTCTACAGGTTGCATCTGCTCCACCTGGCCAGATGTCCCTTTATGAGGGGTCACAGCCCACGCCAGCTTGCCGCCTCTCCCCGCGGGCAACGCCAGAGAAATGTAGAGTCCAGGTACATAGACCCGAAGCAAGAAAAGTATGATGAATGGATGTCCAGTCAAAAATTTGTTATAGAAAAGCATTTATTTATCTCACAAACCCAAATTCTAATGCATAAAGTGGATATTCTGTATATGCCTTGGTGTTGATATCGTCATCATCTGAACGAGTGTCAGAGCTTAAACCTTCTTGGCCCTCCTCCAGGAGATCTTCCACGTCCAGGTCAGCTTCTGTGAAATCCAGGTGAAGGTGTTGAAGATACAGTCTCACCACAGCTTTGTGATTCTTCAACTTCACAAGTTTCAGCTGAAGCAAATTTAGGAGTCCTTCCCTTTTGGTGACAGGTTCCAGCAGTCACCTAAATAAAAATATGCTTACTTAAGCATTAACCATCACTGTCCCCCACTGGTGCTCTTTAAGAAAAGGGAACACCCAAGTACAACCATGAGGTAAAGGTAGAAAAAATGTTTTTGCATTCTTGCTTAACCCAGATCAATGGCCATCCATATGACATTTGTAGTCTATAGGCAGTATTAAACTTATATAATGTTCATTTTGAGTATGGACTCCAGATATGTCACCACTGTTTCAATAAAAGGAATATCCGTCATGATTCTATGAAAATTATTTGTCCAAACATTTACATGTACAAGTGTGTATAGTTTACCAGGCTGTGATGAATATATTCACTATTAGTGCCACCCACAGCACTCACTCTCCCAAAGTGAATTTTTCTTTGTGTCTAGCATTGTGATAAATGTCAGACAGGACAGTCCTGGTGCTGACATCTTGAACTCCATGTATGACAGTCCCTGGCCAGAACCTATCAGTACAACCTCTTCCAGCCCAGGTGTCCGATGAAAGGCATGGTATCGACAATTTGCCTCAGGGAGGACAAGCTCGTAGCAACCTAAAGTGGTAATGATGTCACAGGAAACAATTTCATAGCATGACTTTTTTTTTTGGGGGAACTAAAAGGGGCCGAAAAACAAACACACACCTCACCTACACCCACCACCCAAGCACAGAACCCACACCCTCCACACCCACCACAAACATCCACCAAACACAACACCACAACCCACGCACAATCAACCGCAACAACCAAAGCCCCATCTCCCAACACCCAACCCATCACAAAGCCCACCACAACCACCCACAACAACCGCCACCAACTAACCTCACAACCATCCCACCCCATCCAAACACACCCACACAACAACAACAACCAACCAAACACAACTCCTAACAACACATAACACAACCAACACCGACCAACGAACACCACCTACCCCCCAGACCAAAAGACAACACTACAACACAACAAAACCCACACCCCACCACAAAGAAACAACTACAAAACCCCACCCACCAGCAGCCCAAACCAAGACTATGCGTGTTAACAAGTGAAATTGATAAAATGGTCTTGGATCATTCCTGGTCACTAAAACAATGGATCTACCCACACTAATAGTCATGGGGAGCCAGTAGGTTTGGCAGGCTGATGCCTCTTAAGGTAGAAGTTGATCTGCACAGTAATTTAAAAGACACAGCATGGGGATTATGTCTAATGTCATAATAGTAATTCCATAAGTGCCTCAAGCCATTTCCAATATTTTACAGTATTGGTTGACAATGACAATAATACACATTTGAAGGAGGTTTCATGACCAAACAAATTACCTTGATGGGTAAGGGAATAGTGCCCTTCAGCATCCTGGCTGACAAATGAGGTGGGAGGTAAAGGGTGGAGGTAACCTGGGATGAGGAATCTCTGGTTGTGCAGACCATGCCTGGTGTGTTGCTCTTTGTCACAGGCCATAACCAGATATTACTGAGTTAAACAGTCGCTACCCCTAATCACAGACACTCCTTGCCTGGCAGGTGGTGGGCAATACTGCCTCATCTGACAGCATGCTGTTGAGGAGATGCGGACGGCCACTTTCCACCTCTCTGCACATCAGGCATTTCGAAATCCCCAATCTTGTGCCTCTGTGTTTTTCACTGTCTTGGACTGCTGACTGACCATCAGGTAATATTTTGACCTCTTGAAGTAGCAGAATCTGTAGATTCTGTAGAAAGAATTCTGTAGATGATGTCCTCAACAAGGTCCTGTGTGTCACTGACTGTGTCCTTTTTTTCTTCATTCCAGCCCTGGAAGCTGAGAGAACAATGACTCTGTTTACTCCAGAAACTTGACATAATCAACTTACAAGTTGAAGATCAACATTTCATAGTTTGTGGGACTAATGCTCCTCGTGCATTTCATTTTCTCCAACTAATCCATAACCTATTTTTGGGGACCTCTTTTATTTCTTAGCCAACAAAAATATATGAAACATTCATGTAATGAACTGGAATAATGACCGTATTAAGGTACTAGTTTATTGTTCACAGTTTTACTTTCATCATCATTATTACCGGCTCAGGATTAAGGTCCTTAGCATAAATTTGAACCTTTGAGGTGGGCCAGAAATGGTGAGCGCACAGGACAAGGCAGACAGACAATAAATACACAGAACAGAAAGACAGACAGACAACAGGCAATGAGATAAGAGAGGCAGACAGGTAGACAAATAGACTATGGAGTTTACTATGGGTTTTTAATTAATTTTTTCAAGTTATATCTGACGTCTCTATTGTAGAACATCATCTGGATATTGGATGGGAGCTGGTGGTGTCTGACTTTATACATTATCTGTAGGGTTTTGAATTTCACAGAGTCTTCTAATTTTAAAGTATCTCAGAAAAAGAGGGTTTGTGTGGTCATAAAAACCTGTTTTATGAACTACTTAAATTTCTTTTTCTGAAGATTAAATAAAGTGTTTACGTATGTTTTATATGCATTTCCCCAATCTTTAATACAATAAGTAATATGTGGCAGTACAAGTGCATTATTGGGAGTATATCGTGTTTTGAAATCTAACATATGGTTCTCTTTGTCCATGAATCCAATGCTTTTAGCCAATTTAGATTTAATAATTGTTATGTGAGATTTCCAGCTAAGATTTTGGTCCAGGATTACTCCCAGAAAAATTTGTTTGTCTACTTGTTCGACTTTGTTATATTAATTGTAACATTTATGTCAATTTTCTTATCCAAACACCATAAGTTTTGTTTTCTTCAAATTCAAAGACAATTTATTGGAGTCAAACCATAAGTTTATTTTCTAAAGATCAGAGGTTACCTCAACCGTCAGCTTACGTACATCTTTCCCTGAACATAAGATGGTTGTATCATCTGGGAAAAGTAAAAATTTGTGTTGTTCTTTTTAGGGCTGACATAGATCATTTATGTATAATAGAAATAGTTTGGGACCAAGTATTTTGCCCTGAGGTACACCACAGAGAATTTGTCTTAGAGTGGGTTTATGCTCCCCCAACTGAACAAATTGCTGCTCTGTGTGCACTTGGATGGGTTAAATGCAGAGGTAAATTTCGAGTATGGGTAACCATACTTGACAATACGTCACTTCACTTCACTTTTTAAATCAATAAAAATTGCCAATGAATATTCCTTATTATCAATTTTGTCAGTTATTTCCTCAGTCAGATCTATAAGTGCAAGGGTTGTGGATCTAACATTTCTGAAGCCATCTTGGCTGTCATTTAGGAGATTGCATTCATTTATGAAGCCATTAAGTCAATTTGTGAAAGGTTTTTCCACAGATTTAGAAAATTGGGGCAACAGCTAAATTGGTGTAAAATGAATTTTAAAAGGTGCACATTTCCACTTTAAAATATTGGGATCACCTTTAGCTGTTTTCATTTTTGTTGGAAATTTAGAGTTTAGGAAAGACAGATTGCAAATGTATTAAATGGGTGATTTATTTGATTTATAACACAGTTAATCAGGGTCATATCTAGACCTTCACAGTCAGCTGATATTTTACTATTAAGATTACACACAACATTTAGTATTTCTTTGTCATTGACCAGAGTGAGGAAGAATGAGATTAAGTTTCTGTTTACATGAGCAATATGTTCACTGTTGTCGGCTAATAACATTTCTTTTGCTAGATTTGGTCCTACATTCACAAAATATTCATTTAAAATTGTGGTTAATTTGTTTTGTTTTTATATTTTTATACTTTCTTTTCTTATCTGGAGTCCTACTTGATAAAAATTGTCCATAGAGTTTAGTTTTCTTTTTGCATGCATTTTCTAGATCTTTAGTGAACCATGGTGAAAATGGTTTATGCAGTTTTGCCTGTGGTTTCTATTACTGGACAGCACTGATCAAAGTGCTGTTTAATGATACTTTGACATTTATTATAAGATAGATCCACTCACTTTCATTTGTTATCATTTCCTCATTTTGTTTATTTAAACTTAAAAACTTCTGTTGTATCATTTGTAATAAGCCTTTTACTCTGTAGATACAACTAATCATTTTGTTCTTCCTAGTTTTCATGGCAATCTCGACTGTAATACATTCCATAATCCACTGCCATAGTCATATTGTCAGTCGTATTACTGTTTAGATTTTGATGTACATAAAGTGCTCAACTTCCTCCTTTTTTGCTTTTTCTATTTATAGTAAACATATTGTAGTTATCCATTTTAAACCCAATGTTCATTTCGTCATTTAGCCAAGTTTTGGTTATGGCTATTATATCAAATGGAGTACAAAATTGCTGTAAAAACTCACAAATGTTTTCAAGATGTAATTGACATAAACTAAGGCCTAAACTAAGCAGTGAGTCTTGAAGTTTTATCAATTATTGCGTATCCGTTCTTCTACCCTGTTGATGAAGGTGCTCAGATGATACAAACGGCATTTGTATCATATATATATATATACTGTACATATACATATATACTGTATATACATATATACTGTATATATATATCTACACATATATATACTGTACATATACATATATACTGCATATACATATATACATGTATATATACATATACTGTATATATATATACATATATATACAGTATATGTATATACACACACAGAGAGAGAGAGAGAGAGAGAGATTTGTAGGATGAATTTCAAAACACTGAAGGACAGACACCTAGTACCTACACCTGGACATGTACGCTATGGAATTATTTCCAACATAGTCTACCCCCACAGGTTCATATGGGCAGTGGCAGACCTGCTGTTTGAATGGTAGGGACAGAAAAATTGTACGGTTTGCTACTGCACAGCATGGGGCCTCACCAGTGTAACAATGGAAATGGGAAAACACTCCAAGTGTCGTTACAGTTGGCACGTTGTGGGGAAAACTGGAAGTCAGACCATGGAAACCAAGTTTAGACTATTATAGGGGCACCCTATAGGGTACTGCTTCATGTGTTTTTTACTGTCAATGCACTCTTTATTATAGAGGGCACAACATAATTTATTGTGTTAAGGGGCATCCTGGGCACTCACGCATATATCCCAATGTGAATGACAGACAGTTGGCAATACATGACATGCAAAGGACACACTGAGATACAGACAGACTGAACAAAGGTGAAGGCTTGTCTACCGTGAGTTTGTTTGCTTATGGGATTCCAGCAGACTACATAGGCCTACTTACATAGACTGCAGTCAACTACCGTCCATTCTACTATTTTATTATATTCTCCTTTCTACTAAGGGTGGTGGGCTGCTCTTATTTGTTCATTAATCAGCCATCCTTAAGAGAAAATGTTTCTCTCTGTCTCTCTGTGGATTTGAGTCTGACGCCTGAGTAAAAACTTTGATCTTTGGCCAATATTCGCAGGGGTGTTAACCAATCAGGGACTCTGTTTTGGTAGTGATATTGGTAGAGACTATGAGCTGTCTGGAGTAAATAAAGCTAACCTACTCTCTTAACAACATTCACATCCGCCACTACCTAGCATGAACAATTGTCAGAGCAGACATGAATTCGCCAATTCGTGTCTGAACACACTTTGTCTGGGGCATCTGTCTTCAAAATGTACAATTGTTCAACCACACGCGAATTTGCATATTTGGCCACAAATTTGCGTACGGTGAGAACGCAGCATTAGCCTGACACATAGTAGGTTAGTTCAGAAGTATGAGTTGCCAAGGTTAAGTAGCTTGAACTGGAATAAGCCACCTTAATTGAACGGAACTCTCGCCAAAATAAGTGAGACTTGTCAAAATAAGCATGGCTTTTCCTTAATCTATGTTGATGATCTGTGTTTTTATAGTCATATATAGTTATATATTGATTCAACATATTGGTTATTGGTCTACTTGACCTGTAATAAACGCTATTGGTATTGGTCCTGAAAAATGGATATTGGTTCACCCCAAGTTGTGACGTTAGGCTACCACAAAAGTCCCTTGTGCTACACAATGCACTTTTTGCCACAAAAAAAGGTTATAAAATCCAAAACCATGCAATGGATCTTGTATAGAAATACAAGCAATACCATTGCTCTCAAGACAAACCTTTCAACACCAACTTTGTCTATGTTGTCCAAACATTTGATTATTTTAGACTGTCCTGAGATCAGATGTGAAAACCCCTCAGCACTTACACTAGAGTTGGAGATGTTTTCACATGACTAAAACTACCCTACCTTGAAAGGCTTGGTTGGTGCTGCTCCATGTGGGGTTGTTCTGTCAAAGTGCTGCCTGCTCCCCTCCTTCCAGCGGAGGAGGGGAGGGGAACATTTGTCATGTTCTTGGAGCAATTAAAACACTGGACAAAAATACTGTCTGAGGTTGACATAATTCATGCAGAAAATAGTTAATAGCTGTTTCCTATACCAGTCCTGGGCCTGTGCCAAGTCTGAGCTTGGTATAGTGGGTGGTACCGTCTTTAGTGTCATCAACTCTGAAACAGCAAGCCAACTAAATGGTTGCATAGCTCTTTCACAGTCACACAGGAACAGCAAAAAGTGCTGATGATAGGAGGATTTAAATGAAATCTAAATGTATACAAAATGATATACGGTTATAATAAGAATACAAAAAAAACATTAATAACATAATTTGACTCTAAGTATCCCTTATCAAGGGCAAGTTGAGCCAAGAGACCTCTGTTGGGGGAAGAAGAGTCTTATTTATAAAACGAATAATTTTGGATCCAATGTGATTCTTATCAGGGATGTACATCATCTTGAAATATGTACAGGGTTTAGTTGAAGACATTACTGTTGTGCCGTTTTTTAAAAGAAGTCTTAAGTAAAAACTGGCTCAACTTATCCCATCCTCCCCTACATTCAAACTAGGGCACTTTTGAATTTACGCAGCTAGTTAAGCCCAATGCAGGTAGCCAGAGCTAAGGTAATGTTGTCAATGTGATGCTATATCCAGCCACTACTACTGCTAGTATGATTATATGACCAGTAATTATTTTAAATCCAATTCAATCCAAGCAAATATTATCTGTAGCTAAACCTGCATGACAACCGATTACTAATCAGCTGTACTCCAACTGTATGTAGTGAGGGATACAATGATTTACTTATGCTAACAATGAAGGATACAATGATTTACTTATGCTAACCTATAAGATTTGTAAGGCATAATAATACAAACCGCAGGGGTCAAACAGGGATACTCGGGGAGCAGACGGACAGTACTTTTCCATCACGCAAGAATTGTAACACACCTCGTGCATCAGGGTTGACAGTCGACACATACTCAACAATAGAATGTATTCAACTGTTAAATCACGGGGAGTGGGGAACTATTATTGCTTGTTTGATTGTTCATTATTGTATCTACTGGTCTATTGATTGCTGGTCTGAGTAGGAGTAGAACAGCGGATTGTTTTGTTGTAATTGTGGCCTCTTTCTTGATATGTGGTTAAGATATGTGGTTAAGATGGATGGAGAATTTGACTGCAAGTGTGCAGAATTGGGTGGTTGTGGCGGTGATGGTGGAAAGTGGAATCTCCTGTTTGTTGAATTAGAACAACACATTGTTAGTGGTGTAGATGAAAAGAAACATAGTAGGGAAAAAGAAAGTCTGAAAAAACAATGGTTGAAGTTGCAGAAAGAAAAGTGGTGGGGAGGAGCCCCCAACTGGACCACTTTGAGTGATGGTTTGCAGAAGACGGAGAATGATGTCCGAGCTCATTGTGATCAATTGAGACAGGACATAGCGAAGGCGCGTTGGCTGGATGTTAGAAAGTTGAGGAAGGAATTAGATGAATGTGAGGAAAGAAGGAAAAGTATACATAATATGGCTTTGGTGGCAACGACATTGTGTGCGGTGAGAAAGGACGTATCCTCGTCCTCTCAGACTCGGCAAATGATACAGACACAGAAGGACATTAAGGATGATGACGTTGCGCCCCACCTCCATATGACAATACAGGTCCCATGAAAGATATGACTCATCAAATGGCTGTGTTACATGTAGCTTGCAACGTAGTCTGTGACATGAAAGACGGGGACGGACCTTTGACGGACACAGAGAGAAAGTTTATCCGATCCATAGTAGGCACACATTCCACACATTCCTCTCAGGCTGTGGCCAGTGGAGGAGAATCTGCGACACAAACGCCTCAGAGGGAGGCAGCCGATATATCTAGACAAGGAGGATGCTTTGCCTGTAATTAAATGCTTGATTAATCATTACATTTCACATAATGGTTTTCCAGCCCTAATCAGATCAGACAATGGCACACAGTTTTCGGATGCCGCTTTGCAAAAAGTTGAAAAAGTGGTGGGACTTACAAATTTGGCTGTGTCTATCACCCCCAGAGCCAAGGACGAGTGGAGCGTATGAATCGAACACTTAAAGAAAAATTGGCAAAGATCTGTCACTTAACAGGCATTCCTTTGGTCCAGGCTCTCCCATTGGCTCTACTCTCAGCCCGTCAAACTGTGAACAGAATCACTGGTTTTTCACCTTATGAACTCTTTACAGGTCGCCTGATGCCTGGACCCGCGTCCACAATTCAACCATTACCTGAAGCACCTCTACCAAATTTATCTCATGCTGTTTATTGGTCTCAACTGCAGTCTCTGGCGTGTAGTATTTCTTTTCAAGTAGGTGATCAAACAAGGCACACGGCGGACAAGGACCCACCGGTGTGGGACAAGGTGTATCTGAAAGTGCTGTTCCGGAAGTGGTCGGAGCCCTGTTGGACTGGCCCGTTCAAAGTCATCGCCAGAACCGACTGCGCAGTCCAGCTGGAGGGAAAGAACTCTAAGCGGTATCACTTCTTCATGATCCGTCCACATGTCGAGTGACCTGTTCTGATTCATTGGTTATCATATACAGTATACAAAAACAAAGGACAGACATTCACTGTGTATTTTCTTAATTCTATTTTAATACTCATTCTTTTACCATTTTCTGCTTTTATACAGTTTAATGTTCTTTGCTTTTTGATTGTTGTTTTTCATTTGTGTAACATGTGTGACTTTGTTGGCCTGGGAGTTCCTCAGTCCAAGAGGGGGAGAGTGGGAAAAGCTTTAATATGCTGCATAGGGGTTCTCACCGTTATTTTAATTCTGGTTCATGAGGAATAAATAAAACTAGCGTACGAAAAACAGCTCAACACAAGTAGAATTACACCAAGCAATCCGTCGACCCCACCGATCCTCCTAACCAAACGTTCAAGTACTAAAACTACTAAAGACTATTGTCTCCACCACTTTGGGGGATTGGAAATGAACTACTTAGAGGGATCAACAACAACATTCTAAATTGACCTGTGCAACGTCATTAAGTGTGGGGGCAATCCAATAGCATGGAGGGGATACGTTGTATATTTATGCGCCACCCGGGGATTACAGGCAGGCTGTGTGGCCCAAAACAAACCATGTGGAATTGTAGGGTGCATGTCATGGTGCAGCAACTGGGGCCAGGTAGTAGGCTATACTGGGAGATGGGTGCCAGCGTATACTTACAGGAACAAAAGAAAGGCAGATAGAATCACCTTAACGAGGGCCCAACTAAATCCAGAAACCACGGATGGAGTAAATCCCCTGATGCTAACAATTAAATCCCTTCAGTGGCTTATTCACCAACTCACATTCTAGCAGCACTGTGTTGTATCTTACACTGGACGTTTAGGTCTCCGGAACGGATCCTGTGGCTCTAATAAAGGTAAATTTCATGAAACAGGCACCAAGCGTTACCCCAACCGCTACTCCGCAACAACTCAACGGAACGGCAAAGCCTCCGAGTGGGCCCGAACAATCGGACAAGGTAATACAGATAAACTACTCACAGCTGAAACCACTAGAGGTACTCCAAATGGCTACAGGATACACAGATGACAATGTATGGCTAACATGGATAGCTCATAATGTGAAGGAACAAAAATTAGGAGACTGTGTGGCCTGCGCCACTGCACGCCCCCATCTGGTTACAGACCCTGGTCCTCTGTTCCCAGAGGACCCTTGGGGATATAATTGTATGGTGAGGCCTGACCAGAGAAAACACACCTTTCAACTCTACCACACTGGCAAGTATCTTCCCTCCCATAAGTAATGACACCAAAACAGTTCAATTTACTCCTGACAAAAGGAACGGCTCCTACACCTGCTTCAACATCATGGCCACCCAGGTACAATATAGACTAGGTGCTCACCCCACAGATTGGTGTAACATAACGACAAACGGTGGTGTCCTTGGGCACTGGGCACGAGCTGGACTTTATTATTACTACGGGGGGCAAGGACTATTTGTAAGGATACCACCCAAAGCTATGGGTGTGCTATGGTAAGGTTGCAGGCACCACTGATCCTGATAGGGGAAACTCTTAAGAGTTTACTCTTAAACTCTAATGCCACCACAGGGTCAGCAGCCCTGACTCGCCGCCGTAAAAGCCACGTGCTCGCTAAATAAAGTGCGGCGCCGAGTTGACTTGTCTGTTAACTCGCCTACGTACATGGACACGATTGGAGTCAAGGGAGGGGTCCCAAACTATTACAAATTAGCAGATCAGATTTCAGCAGGATTTGAGAACATACCTATCATGGCAGCACTGTTCCCCGTCACACCCAACAAAAATGTGGATAGAATTAATTATGTCCACTACAATGTGCTCAGATTGGCTAACCTCACACATGACGCGGTTGAAGGACTGGCTGAGCAACTAGGCCCAACCTCATTGATGGCTGTACAAAATAGGATGGCCTTAGACATGATTCTAGCAGAAAAAGGGGGTGTCTGCTCCATGTTCAGAGACATGTGCTGTACTTTCATTACCAACAACACCGCCCAGATGGCTCAGTAACCAGAGCCTTAGAAGGACTTCGTACCATATCCATCACCATGCACGAATACTCAGGCGTTGATATCCATTGGAGGAGTGGATGGCGAACGTGTTTGGTCAATGGAAAGGTCTTATTATGTCTTTTAAGATTTCTATCGCTACGTTTCTCGCTATTTTGGTGACATGTGGTTGTTGTTGCATCCCTTGCATTAGGGCACTGATGGAGAAGTTGGTCACCCGAGCGGTGGGACCATTACTGAGGGATGCATATGGACAATATGTCCAGTAGAGTACCATTATGTCAGAGGAGGATTGTGTTGTTGCTTGAACTTCAATTGCAAGCAAATAGTGTGTGGCTCTGTTGTTGTTGTGTTGCTTGTTATACTGTCTATTTTCTTTCTTTCTTTCTTTTTTGTTGTGGTACCGGTCGACGACTGGAAAGTTGGAATCACCAAGGTTATCTTTGTCCTCAGACAGCTGACCTTGTACAGTTAAGAAATCCGTCCTGGTATAAGAAAGTGCTTTTTTATTTTTCTTATTTTTCTTATTACTTTACTAATTATGGTGTTATGTGATTTAATGTGACTTCTTCGAGGTCAAGAGGGGGAATGAAGGATACAATGATTTACTTATGCGAACCTATAAGATTTGTAAGGCTTAATAATACAAACTGCAGGAGTCAAACAGGGATACTCGGGGAGCAGACGGACGGTACTTTTCTATCACACAAGAAATGTAACACCTCGTGCATCAGGGGGGGTTGACAGTCGACACATACTCAACAATAGAATGTATTCAACTGTCAAATCACGGGGTGTGGGGAGTGGGGAACTCTGTGTTCTTTGTGTGCAGGAGTCAGATTAAAACAACGCCTGGGAAAGAGGCAACGAAGACGGTCCTCTCAACCATATAAAGCGATGAGATGGCCCTCGAACCATGGGCAGAGACCACCTACAGCTGAGGAGCTCCTGTCATGAATAATGCATAATGTTGGCTATATTACCTCGGGTCTCTCAAGGAAAGGTGTCGTTCTTCGCTGTGCGAAGCGTAAGACGCAGGTAGCTGTGAGCTGTTAGGGACCTTGGAGAGACCCGGATGTATCTATATTAGAATTGTGCTGTCAGGGAATAAACTTGATCAAACTAAAATATACTGAATCCTGGTGATCCATTCTCGATGCATGAACACGTAAGGGAGTAAAATCATATACTCCAACAGTATTTAGCTGTAGTAAATGGGTCTGTGCTGGAAAATTAACATCGCCTTAGCTTTAATCACTGAAGCAGTTTAACATCTACCCTACTGTAGAACTACTGCACTGTCATGTACGCCTTTCTTTAGTTTAGATAATGATATGTTGTGGCCTGATGGTTAGGGAGTTGGACTAGTAACCTGAAAATTGCTGGTTCGATTCTCGCACCGGCAGGAATTGAAGGTGGGGATTGTGAACAAACAGCACTCTCTCTACCTTTGATACCATGACTGAGGTGCCCTTGAGCAAGGCACCGAACCCCCAATTGCTTCCCGGGCGCTGGAGCAATAGCTGCCCACCGCTCCGGGTGTATGTGTGCGTGCGGTTGCTCACTACTCACTGTTGTGTGTGCACTTGGATGGGTTAAATGCAGAGGGTTAATTTCGAGTATAGGTCACCATACTTGACTGTACGTCACGTCACTTCACCCAATTCCCTTCTCAATTTGAATATACTGAATGTGTCCATTGCAATCCGTCTGCCCTCGATCTGGATGTATTAACAGAGTTAAATCAAAAGCTTTCCACACACCCCAACACTAAGCGAGTACATTATTATCGGTTACACTATTTAAATTCGATTTTATTAACCGTTAAGAGTTATTCAGTGTCGCCCCCTATCATGCGTGTGTGCGGCTAGCTAGACCAACAGACTCCTCCTTCGCCATTTTTAACTGTAAACATCCTCCTCATTTAAAAGGACACTGAGCGGGAGGAAGCCAACTGGCGCCATCTTGGTCGTATTAATGTGTACGACAAGCGAGAATTCGCAGGGAGAAATTACATAAACATCTATATTCAATTTGGGGGTCGATTAGGTGAGTTGAGATTGTACTGCATCAAATATAAATCTGTATGTGTTTTCTGTACCACATTTAGGCCATGAATTTCTGAGTTTTTCTAAACATGGCCTCTACGCCAGACAGCCTACCGACAACCATAGCTCGACTTGCCTCGCAAAAAAATGTTTACGGAATCTATTTAGCTTGCTAACTAGTTAGCACCCGCGTTTTTCCTGTATCGTTAAATATGTTACTAGGTTAACGCATTTTCTTACAGTGCTAACTTTGTGTGTGTTGGCATAAGTTGTCCGTTTGTTGTACTACTTGCTTTTTGGCCAGCCAGTCATTCATAATTCTTTGTGAACTAAGCCATCTTAACATTTAGAGCCAGTCTATCTAGCTAGTTGTACCCCGCAACAAGACTGGCTAGCTAGCTCTAGCTAGCTGATCTGAAAGTAGTTAGCTAGGTTGCTCATCTCTCGATATCGTAATTTAACTAGTTAACTACATTCGGACTAGTTAGCAGACAATAACAACGTTTCTCGCACATGAGTGACGTTTGGAACTGCCCATGGGTGCTAAAACAATAATAACGAGAGCTAATGGTAGTATAGATGGCTAGCAAAATCTCAGAGTAATTCACACTTATTTAAAATGGGTGGGAAACTTGGCTAGCAAAGTTAGCCGTAATAGCTAACATCCAACGGAGTGTAAGCTAACGCGCTTATTTTTTAAACACATTTCCGATCTTCCATCAACTAGCTTGCTTTATGTCCTACTATCCCATTTCAAATCATGAAATGTGCCGGGCATACGTGGTTTTTCATCTAAACTGCTACGATAAAATTCTAAAGTTCAAATTGCATGTATAGACTGATTTTGATAGTATTTACGGTTCGAATTCATATCACTTATCACTTGTTTGTTCATTTGAGCAACTTCTGTTTTTCCACACTATCTTCTTTAGGCGGAGTGTGAGAGCCACGAACAGGGGCAATGTTCTACGCCCACTTTGTCCTCAGCAAAAGGGGGCCGCTAGCCAAGATTTGGCTGGCGGCCCACTGGGACAAGAAGCTGACCAAGGCTCATGTGTTTGAATGCAACCTTGAGAGCAGTGTGGAGAGCATCATCTCACCCAAGGTACAGGAAGAACTGTGAAATGTTTTATCATAGACTATTGTGTACTAAGGAAGTCCCAAAATTTTGAAAAATCCAGTTGAACGTAAAATTGTATGTTCCTAGGTAAAAATGGCTCTGCGCACATCTGGTCATCTGTTACTGGGTGTGGTTAGGATCTACCACAGGAAGGCCAAGTATCTCCTAGCCGATTGTAATGAGGCCTTCATCAAGATCAAAATGGCCTTCCGCCCAGGTAATACACCAGGGCCATGAATTAATATTAAACCTCTATTCCTAGTTACCCATTATATCTGGGGACAACTTCTGAATGGAGATGTTGAAAAACTGTGCTTGGCTTGTGCTGAAAGTTGATTCTGAGAATATATCTAGACGATAGGCCTAGTACACAGTACTGTGATTTACATGTTGCCTCTGTGTTCCAGGTGTGGTCGATTTGCCAGAGGAGAACAGAGAAGCAGCCTACAATGCCATCACATTGCCAGAAGAGTTCCATGACTTTGACCAACCACTACCTGATCTTGAGTAAGACATCAGAGTATCACCTATAAACTCTGTGTATATGTGTGTGACGTATAGAGATCTAATGATCTGTGGTCCTCGCAGTGACATAGATGTGGCCCAGCAGTTCACCCTCAACCAGAGTCGAGTGGAGGAGATTACCATGAGGGAGGATGTGGGGAACCTAAGTCTGATGCAAGATAATGATTTTGGTAAGTGGATAAGCCATTACAGGCTGTTTCCTTGGCAGTCACTAACCCTATAGAAACAGATACTACAAACATTGTTTTTTTTGTTTTTGAACTTGAGGTTATTTGAAAATGTGTCCAATATCAACTTGGTTGACCCTTTGCAGCTGACTTTGGTATGGATGACCGGGAGATGATGAGAGTGGAGGGTGCCTTTGAGGAGGACATCATTCACGGTTCCACCGCCTCCAATCTGCTCCTCGAAACGGAACCTGGCCCTGCCCACCTGCCTGACAAGTCCAATCACATGGAATACGATGACTTTGGAGACAACACTATGGGCAACAGCGACGGAGGGATGCTAGGTATGACAGCCACCAACTTCTATATAGTATAAACCGGTTTACCCACCAATCTTTTGTGTGGTAAACAATTTAATCTGTATTAAAATGACCCATGCCCATTTAGAATTGCATGTTTTTGTTTCTCAGTGGACAAGCTCTTGAGCAGCGAGGACGGTGGCGGCATCTTTGATGATCCTCCCGAAATCACGGAGAGTGTGATGATGCCTCCGGAGCATGGTGATGATGAGGATGACTTTGACAACCTGCAGTCTCGTAAGTCCACGAAAGGGGGGAACAAAGTAATGAGATGCTATTTGTAAAAAGTCCCCTAATCACCTTATTTGTAAACTCTTTTCTATTGACCGGTATATTTATGGATTTCCCCATGAAACAGTGTCTTAATCTGACACTGTGAATGAACATCAGATTTGGCGTCGGACTTGTAACTCCCCTGTTGTCTTGTCATAGCTGGACCAGACAGCCCAGACTCAGGCCCAGCTGAGCCCCTACCTGCCATGGCCGACCAGACAGAGCAGACCACCCTGGTCCACAATGAGGAGGAGGCCTTTGCTTTAGAGCCAATTGACATCACTGGTAAGCTATGTTATGCTTTGTTTATTGTTTGTATTGTACTTATCTATGTGGAAAACAGCAACTCAGAGTAATTAGGGGGCTGAATTGTGCTTTTGAAGTAAAAAAAAAAAAAAAAAAAAAAGATTTATTAAACATTACTCGGTAAGTATTCTTATAGTTTGTATCTTTTTTTGTCTATGTGTAGGAAACTTGTTATATTTATTTTAAATTGATTGTTGTTTGCCTGTACTGTGAGGCATGACATTTCGTTCCACTGTATGCCCCTGCATGTAGCGGAATGACAATAAAGCACAACTTGAACTTGATTACTGGTCTTTGTGTCCCCTCCATTAGTAAAGGAAACAAAGGCAAAGCGCAAAAGGAAGCTGATTGTGGACAGCGTGAAGGAGCTCGACAGCAAGACCATCCGTGCCCAGCTCAGTGACTACTCTGACATCGTCACCACACTTGACCTGGCCCCCCCAACCAAGAAGCTGATGATGTGGAAGGAGACTGGAGGGGTGGAGAAGTTGTTCTCCCTCCCTGCCCAGCCGCTCTGGAATGGCAGGCTGCTCAAGGTAAGACACGCACACAGTTAGAACATTTCATACTCTCTGAAGTGTGCCCTTGTCGACGTTCATGTCTTGGATGGGGTGGTGTGTTACCAGATGTTTACCCGGTGCCTAACGCCCCTCGTGCCAGACGAGCTGAGGAAGAGGAGGAAGGGAGGTGAAGCTGACAGCTTAGATGAGATCCTGAAGGATCTGGAGAATCCAGAGGTGCCAAGAGAAGAAGCCATGTCCCAGCACAGGGATGTAATCGGTATGTTGCCGCACGCAAAACAAAGGGCTTGAAATTGCGACCATTTTGGTCGCATATGCTCCTGAAATTCTCTGTGCAACCATCGAAATGTATTTTAGTGTATTATTGTGCCTGTGCAAATAGTTGTTAAAACCGTTTTAATTTCTTACAAGACACTCACTAATCTGCCTACTACATGGTATGTGCTTGCTGTGAGTTGATACAGTGACCGATTAAATGTTACATAACATATTAAACTTCAACGTTACCTTTTAAACTTTAATGCAAATTTTTTATATTAAATATTAGCCATCAATCTCTGCTCTCGGTTGTCATGTGACAGGGAGCTAGCCCCCCAGTAAAAACCTTTTTCTTAAAAAAAAAATATATATATTTTTTTGAAGTTGTGGTTGTCCTTCATATTTGGTGTGTGCTTCAAAAAAAAAAAAAATCTATGTTGGGAGGACCAGTGCCACTAAGTAAAGAAAAAAAGTTGATTTCAAGCCCTGAAACACACCAAATACACAGACATAATTAGTCAGCTGCTGTTGTAAGGTAGGGGACAGGTAGGTTATCTGTTGACTGCACTTGAAGGTGTTGGGTGTCTGAAGGAGTCCTATGGATGCAAATCTTTTCCCCCATAGACCAGACCATCATGGAGGAACCCAGCATGCTTCAGGCCTCAGCCATGGAGGGAAGTAGGACCACCCTGGATGAGACAGTCATGCCCCCTCCATCAACCCCTCGTGGGGTTAAACGCAAGGTCCACGAAAAAGAGGCCACCCTGCCTGTGAGTTTGTGGTTGTTGATAAGATATGATTTACTAAAGCAGTGATGGCCAAGAGTCAGTATTTAGAATGTTCTTTGCAATGCTGTCACTTCCTTTCAAAATATGTGAAGGATTAAATACTGGACATGTTTGTTTACATATGAAGAAGTTAGCTGAATATATTTTGTAATTGTACATTTTTTTTCAACTTTTGCTGCGGAGAATGCCAAATGATTGATTCTCAAGCTTAATTGCCTCTTGACAGTTCCTAACCCTTAAATGTGGTTCATCTGTGTCCTCAGATGGGCTCTCTGGAGCAGGCAGCTGAGCGCCCAGGGTTGTCCCAGAGGCTGGAGCTACCCCAAGTGGACCTGCCTCCGGAGGAGAGCTTGAACCTCACTCAACTTGTACCTGAGCTGGACCTGCTGGGAGACAAGGAGAAGAAGGACGATAGTGATGAGGAGGAGGTGAGAATCTAAGCTGATGCTGTTCCCCACTATTGTTCTTTTTCAGTCTTGTTTGAAGAAGGGTGTGGATTTGGTTTGTTGGTTGTTAATTACATTTGCATGAATCAAATCTGTTGGAAATTACACATTTCTGCAAGTCAATTAATAGTTAATAATAAATGCAGGTGGATAAAACGATGTCTTAATTTTGTTATCCAGGAGGAGGAGGGTCAGGGTGGAGATCAGGACCAAGAGGAGAAGAGATGGAACAAGAGGACTCAGCAGATGCTTCATGGTCTTCAAGTAAAACATTTAACCCTATTATGCAGTTATTGAGTTGGTCTATCCCATAAAAGGTGATCTGATCATTGTTTTGGTTTGTCATGAGGCTGAATATAACAGTATCTTAGTGTATTCTTTCCTGACATGTTCTGCTTTCACATAACTAATTGCGCTGTGGTCCTTGAGGCAGAAAACAAAACCTTGTCAGCAATGTTGATGAACCCATCTGTATGTATGCGTCTCTTCATAGCGTGTCATGGCTAAGACTGGAGCAGAGTCAGTCAGCCTGCTGGACCTCAGCAGGAATAACAACAAGAAGCAGGCTGCTGCCAAGTTCTACAGCTTTCTGGTTCTGAAGAAGCAGCAGGCCATCGAACTCAACCAAGCCGAGCCCTACAGTGACATTATTGCAACAGCCGGACCAAGATTCCACCTCATTTAGAAATCAGACAGACATGGCTTTGCAACCGTTTTTACTGAACTCATGTTTTTATTTACTGTTTTGTTTCTTGTTGGCTGAGCCCTGTATGTCATTTGTCTTCAACATTGACTTTTTAAGCCTTTTACTGTATCAACCAACAGAATCATGCAGTGTATGTTTCTTGTTAGTGAGGAGGAGTTGGTGTATTGGTTATATTTATATTTCAATTCATATTTTTCCTCTTCACTTAAAAATTTGAAAGCTTGCATCCACAGTGCATTCTTCCCTTGTGTATTTTGTCAATTTATTTTCTAATGTCATTAAATGTCAAACTTTGGCACAGATTCAGAACCCATCATTTTAATAAATCATGTACTTATTGCAAATATGCTGTGAAAAGGTACTGTTTTATCATAAAATAATTTGTAAACTTGCATCATCCTCCTTGCACTTCATATGTGTTGGTTTTTTCAGTGATGCCAAATCAAAAGTATTTGTCCATAATTCGGCTAAATCACAACTTGCATTGCCTCCTTTAGATGTTTAATTTTGGAAAAACATTGTCATGTGGCATTTTTTTGTACTTCTACATTTGTTTCTTTTTTGCATTATATCATTAGTCATTAAACATGTTACACACTCATTTATTGTTTTTAGTATATGGTTAGTTGTTGTGATACATGTACAAATTTGAAATAAAGGCTTTTAAGTACTTTGGTTTTGTGACTGTTCTACACTGATGATCACAGACTTGGTCTGTTTAATAAAAGTAAACACACTCATGAAAGCAATGACAACAGTTATACATTACAGAACACAATGCACAGTTTGTGTGATAGTTGGTAATTAAGATTTTGGTGAAACAAAGATTTTTGGGGACAGGATTAGTGCAGTGGTACTTGGTAGCACACAAATTCCTGGAATTATAGGTTGTGCACCATACCCCTCGTGATGTCGGTGACTCATTTAGGTGGTGGCTTGAAATTATGCATTTGAACAATCCCTTAGGAAGAATTAGCTAGTTTTTTGGAATTACTTTAAATTGTTGGTATGTCCAATTCTTGCTCACACTTTTTAAAGAAATATTTTGTTTCATACATTTTTTGACCATCTTTTCTCAACAGACAACTGGACTATCCCAATAAATTAGAATATTTTGATAAAAGGCGAAACTCAATTATACATAGGTATTACACAGTGAGTGAATATTAACAAGCGTTTTTTTCAATAATCATTTTGATGATTATGGCAATGAAAACACCAAATTATGTATCTCAGAAAATATGAATATTACATGAGACCAATAAACTAGATTTTTTAAATACATAAATATAATCTTATATTTCTGTTCATATTCATATGCACTCAATGCTCATAAATTATGCATGAATTTTGCAGCGTGGCATGGAAGCGATCAGCCTTTGGCACTGCTGAGGTTATGGAACAGAACCCTCACTCTGGACATCAAGCAACTTGGATTCTGTGCCTCTCCACTTGTCATCAGCAGTCTTCCCTATGAATATGCGGCCTGCTAAACCAGATTTAGAGACTGTTTAAAGTCTCAGGAAACTTTCCAGGTATTTTGAGTCAATAATTGGAGTGGGACATCATGAGTCTGCAAAACTGAACGTTTTTACAATAGTTTTCCTTCTGGAGGAACCGTAACAATAATCATCATCATCATCATCATCATCGTCATAATAATAATAATAATAATAATGATAATAATAATAATAATAATAGCAATGCTAAGAAAAACAACATGTTTCTTTATACCAGAGGAACACTTATAACAGAGGGAGACAGTTTTGTATATGTCGGGTACCCAATCAGAAATGCAATACTACCAACACCCACCAGGGCCTTTGCCTTAATCCGGGATAACCTGGAAGTAAATTAATCGACTCTGACGTCTGGTGGGCGATTCCTTATTTTTTCGAACACAAGTGAAGCATCAACATTTACACCAATAGTTTTTGGAACACAAACCATTTGGGTTTTACAAACGCCACAGATGGCCTCATAGACTCGGAGCTTCGACCCCATCGCTGAAATCTACTTTTATACAGTGTAAATATTATCTATGTAAATTACCACGAACTGTGACAACAAGAAATGGCACAATACTTGACAAGTATATTAATAGTATTTTTTTGACGCTATCGTCGTAATCAATATACACTTCATGTTTTTTTTTCTTAATAACAAAGGTGGAACCATCCAGTAATCGTCCACACATTTTAGCGGCCCAAAAAACCCAACGCACCCATAAACCGGACATAAACCTCCCTTGCACACGTTCTTCCTTCTTTCTCGTGGATTTCAGTATGTCTTTGCGAAAGGATTCCGGCACTACTCCGACTGCCACAATGACTTCAACGGGGAATTCTTTGGACTCTCCCGTAAAGCAAATTCAGATAGAAGGACTGGTGAGTAGTCAATGTGAGGCTTCTGTTGTTTGCTTCGAATGCCATTCCAAAGATATCTCGAAACCTGATGGCTTTGCTCACAATGAGAATGTTAGCCCAGCATCATGGCGAACGGTCTATGTGCTATACGTGAGTATAATTCCTTATCCCATCAAAACGGAACAAGCAGGACTAAGAAAATGCTTGTTTGTTGGTTTGTATTGACTTTTGTTTTCTCGTTTTTTGTTGTTGTTGTTTTTTGTTTGTTTTACACATAAGCCACGAATCAATTTGATATTTCGACTTTTTTCTTGTGGGTGGAGTTTAATGTGAAATGTTTGTCATTGGCTAAAGGTGTAGTCAGCACTCTGTTCCTTCAAAGTAAAAGGTTCCCCCTTCCAACGCGATTAAGATACAGTAGGTCATCTGTCAAGTACATTAAGTTTATAAACATGCCAACTAAAATAATTGAATACAGCAGGTATGTGTGTATTATAAGTTAAATACATAGATAATATTCTAATTGGCATTGTAGATAAATAATGAAGGCGAAGGTTGCCTGTGCACCGGGGGTCCGGGGATCCGGGGATCCGGGGCCGAGTGTAGTGTAGAGAAGAAATTCTACCGGTCAAACAAATCCTGTTAAGTTTTCTGATTTGTATTTTTCTTTATAAAAAAAGATGGATTGTTCTGACAGCTCAGGTCCCTTTTAACAAAAATATACATATTTTTGTGCACTTATTAAAAAAAACCTATATATTGTTTTTTATTACCTTAACAGCTCAGGGATGTTAAAAGAGCAACCTGTTTTTGCACGTTCTGAGGATTTTTTTGCGCAGTGAATTTGCACTGTCACCTCTGTTTTTGAATAAAAGGTTGGAAATGTTTTTTTTTCTTCCTTTTGATTAATCGATTAATCGTTAAAATAATCAACAGATGTATCGATTATCTAAATAATCGTTAGTTGCAGCCCTAGACCCTAGTCTTTATCGATACCACATAACTCATACCCTAGTGTATCACCCATTTAACTTAAAACCTACTTTGAAAGTGTATGTGTATAATCAGTATTTACCGTATCAATCCATCTAGCTCAAGGTTCACCACATAAGTGTGTTAAATACGTACAAGGAGAAACGGTGACTTTACACAATGGACAATGTTGATGCATCATCTAAATGGTAAGATGATGAATACAGACTTTTTGTAAACTATTGTGGTAAACAAAGGTAATCACAATGAAACAAATTCCATAATGCACCGGAGCTTGTACAGTAAACACAACTGTGATTGGTAAAACGTCTCTAAATATATACACCAAACTTGCATACGAAAATAGGGACACTGACCATCTGAAAGAAAGGTTGTCTAATGCAAAAAGTTTAAATTGGGCCAGCACCGGTTTACGCAAGGCTTCACTGTCCGAGACCAAGTGTGTACACAATCGACCAAGTAGTCCAACATGTGACCACTTCATACACAAGCTATGTAAACCTTGTAAATATGCATGTTACAACATCACAAATATGACTAGAATGTAATGCATAAATAAGAAATAAAATCATATCAAGCAGGATGTTAAAAGTTGTTTTGAACACATTTACTCATAATTTAAGTCTTCCTCGGTTCACCTTTCCTCATCAACCATTGAGACCACCTCTCCAGATGTCATCAGTGTGATTTCAGTGTCATTTTAACATTACAGTCCCTTTTGTGAAAATCAACAAGTGTCTGAGTAACCAGTGACAAAAGGGATATATCATTCAGTTATCTGCTATTTCAACCCAACATACATTAAGACTCCTCCTGTCAACCACAAACGTTCCTGCTGCTTGGATACTGGTGATTCATGTGTGCTTCCTGCTATCGCTTCCAGACTTTTTGTTTTGTTAGTTTTATCCCTCTTGGGCTACTCTCATTTATAATAAAGTGTAGTTGTATGTTGTTGTACCTGCTCTGCTTCTCGTGAACTTAATATATATACCTAGCCTGAGTCGCCATTCCTCACACTTGTAACATTCATAAGAGCTAGGGTACATTTTTCAATGGATAATGGGCTGCCCCCAGGAACCAGGTTCCTGCATTAAACCAGATGAATTACCTCTCAGATTCTCAAGACAAATTTGACAAATAATATAGTGGCAAGCTGAACATTTATATTGTGCTGGATCAAGGCAACTTTTTTGCTCTCTGACCTTCCAGAAATACTCTTGCTGTGCATCTTCTTCTTCATATCTTTCACTCATCACGCATGCACCTTCTGAAAGCAAGCTAGGACACATCTTTCTCACACTAACCCCATCCTCTGTCTCTCCCCCTTCCTCAGGTAGTGTTGAAAATAATCAAGCACTACCAGGAGGAGGGTCAGGGCAGTGAGGTGGTTCAGGGTGTGCTGCTTGGCCTGGTGGTGGAGGACAGGCTGGAGATCACCAACTGCTTCCCCTTCCCCCAACACACAGAGGATGATGCTGACTTCGACGAAGGTAACACTATCCCCTCCAAACTGTGGGCCGCACCTACGTTTTTGTTGTTTAAAAAAACCTAAAAAACCCAATACAATTAGGATTTCAGACAGCTTTAATTTATTTATATACATATAAGCACATTACAATTTTGACAAAGTTGTCAATGAAAACCAAGCACTCCACATTTTCAGATAGGAAGAGATTTGCTTATTTGACCTTCAACATTGCATGATATAATTACAGTTTTTCTCAATTGTTTACACACATTTTCTGAAAGCTTGCCTCATATTCTCAGAACTCTACACACAAATCCCCAAAACACACACACAATGGGCAAAACCCCTTAATTCTCCTGCAAAATGAAACTTTACATTCAAAACAATGTTATTTCTTCTCAAAATGGGATTTTGTTTTCAAATGACACACACAAACCATCATATGTATAGACATTTATAAGAACCAGCTGAACACTGATGTGCTCAATGTAAAACACTATGATGAATGTAAAACACTACTTCTCCATTTATCATAATGACATGATAGTGTACAGTGTACAGTTTGTGTGTTTTCAGTGTTACACTTACCACAGAGAGTACAAACATAAGTGTGTTGTGAAATATTTGAGAATATTGTTTTTATACTCAGAAGACACAAATACACGGTAAACTTGTATTTGATTTTTCCTGCAAAAACAATGTACACAGTGTACACATCCCATTCCCAACCAACACAAAGTTGCACATACACTACATACAAAACAACAGAAGAATGTTCCTGTTCAAGAGACGGAACACGTTCCCGACCACCTTGAGTTGGTAATCTTTCAGTTGTGCCAAACAAATAGTACAGTACTGTAAATACAAAGTAGGTATACATTTCCTACATACTTGAAACATACTTTACATTATTTTTACAGTCCTACAGAACAGTCCACTGGCAATACTGTACTACTGTACTCATTGACTACTGTATTGATATGCAGTACTGCAATTTTCTAGTGAGAGTAGATTTCTTACCTATTCTCATTTCGGAAAGTTTGGATGATGGATGCTACAGTGTTTCTGTTTCCTATGTTGGCATCCATTGCTCCAAAACAGAAGAGCTCACCTCTGCCCTTTTATGCTAAAGCTCTGATTGCTAGTTGTAAAACTGTGTGACGGGTGTTTGCCCTTGTGATGAGTCAGTGTACATATTTGAATGGCAGTGTGTTTCTTGTGAAAACAAGATATTTTCTGCATGAAAATTGTGCCAAAAGAGAATTGTGTGTAGTGTTTTGAAAAAAAGTGTGTTTTAGAACTGCAATTTGAGTGTAAAGCAGAAACTGTGCTTGTAGTTTAGCAGAATTGGTTTAGGGGGTTGGTGAATGAGTTACATGTTGTGGTCATTGTGTCTCAAGTACCAGAAAATGTGTGTAAACAATTGAGAAAAACTGTAAAAGATTCAAGGAACATTGAGGAATTTCAGTGCGTAAAGGACAAGGGCGCAAGCCTAAGATGAACAACCGTGAACTTTGATCCCTCAGGCGGCACTGCATCAAAAATCATCATTCATCTATAAACGATATCTCCACATGAGCTTAGGACTACTTTGTCAAATCTTTGTACCACAATACGTAGTTAGATCCACAAATGACAGTTAAAACTGTGCTGTGCCAAAAGGAAGACCTATCTTAAGTGTCCAGAAGCGCCGTTGAATTCTCTGGGCTCTGAGGCATCTGGGATGGACCATCACTCAGATGGTGGTGCATTTTGCAACAACGAAGACCCTACACTGTTGCCCACCTTTAGACTTGTTTGCAGCAAGAATGGGACAAAATTACACTTGAAACACAGTACAGAGTACAGTGAGCTTTTTTCCTCTCCCTCCTCCCCTTCATTATCAACCTTTTCTAACTGCGTCCATTTGGGTGGAGACGGAAGTGGCTTTCAAAACCAAGCCATCTTAAGAAAATCCTATTTCAGTCGTGCTGTCTGGATAGAAATACTTTAAACTATTTATTCATAGCAGTAACATGCCTGTCAGAGCTTAGGAACTTCTGTTGGACTGTGCTGGAATTAATCCAATCTGTAATATCTCTCCAGCTAAATGGTATGCTTGTAACATGGGCAAGTTAGTGGTTTAAACCTTTCATGCAAACGAAAGGGCATGAAATAAATTCACAACTTGTTTTGTTGTCCTTTTACAATATTGTTTTCAGAAAACGATATAAATGTTTGTGATTAAGGGGCAGCTGTTTAAGTTCCCTTAGCAGTGGAAGACAGAGCAGTTTGGTTAGTTGTTGGCTATGGTGGGGGTAGGATTTAGTACTGATGGTTAGTGGGAGCACGGACTAGCAGATGGCAAGAGGGTAGAGATGGCAGACCGGGAGGCCCCAGGGCAGGACCATTGGCTTTCTCTGTGTACCCCTAGTCTGCCTCAACGTCTACCTGTAGCTACACTACGTTCCCACACACACAAACGCCCATGCTAGGAATGAGGTCTTGTAATTATTTTTAATTTTTAGAGCTGTGTCACACTGTGTAGTAGTTAATATTGCTTCTGAAAACATTTGATAAACAAGTCGGTAGGAACAGACAGTACACAGGTCTTAAATTGCAATAATTTTGGTCATACATGCTACCAAAATTGTGACCTGAAAATATTGAAAATCCATTTCTGAGTGCAAGTAATCGTTATGGTGCGACCTGTTTTAATTTCTGTACCAAACGCTCGCTAAATAGGCTACTGCACAATGTGTTCCTGCAGTGAGCTTATTGTGACTAGTCCACCGCTCTGTACAGCATTACATAACCAGTAAAACGTAATCTTTACGATGCAGTTGCACTTTAATGCAGTTTTAAGATCGGTTCAAATTGGATGGAAATCAGTCTCACTGCACTCCATTGTCATGTTAAAGGAGATAATTCCTCCTAGTTGGAAAGACCTAAAGGAAGGTGAATGAAGGTGTATTACATTTTTGCTTGTGCTCCTAAGTTTAAGTTAAGTAACAAGTTAATTTAAAGTCCTGATACGAGGACCAGCAATGACGATGTGTTCCAGATCTTTCCTACTGGGGAAATATGACTTGGATTTTCCGTATTTGAATATCCTTATTATAGAGCACAATCCACTCCTTTTAAGATGTCTAATTGACCTCAATTTTATCAAGGGGCTGTGAGGAAATAAAGTAGCATAGCAAGCAAGTTTGATCAATGGGGTAAGTAAGGTATCTAGTGTAAGAAAAATGTGGCCTTCAACTATTGCATAAATTCAAGATATTCGAACTGTATTGAGGCTCATTTCCAGCACGTTAGTTTAAAGAGTCACGTGACGTCAAGTATAGGTATGATTTAATAAGAAGCAGTTGAAAAAGATTACAGAGCCCTGGGTCCGACTAAGCTTACCCTGACCGACAACAAATGCAGGTTGGTTCATGAAGTCCAACCAACTGCGCAGGTGTGTGACAGACGCACACAATAATATTATAAAAACAAGCTACATGTAGCATAGCAAACTGCATCATGTCTTGCCAAAATGATTTAGTCCAACATCCCATTTGAGCCTCTACTCCTACTGTTTTAAGTCTAGGATTACACTGTCCACCCTACGTGTTGTTCTCTTATTCCAAAAGGCTTAATAGTCCAATCTTGTGTTGAGCACTGTTATTTCTCATTCTTATCTCTGTGGTCCAAACCTCCTCCCACAGCATTCTGTTGATGTTAAAGATAGTTCTGCTGTCTCGGATTATTCATTTCCTCCAGGGTTGTTTATATACCGACATGAAAGAATTGTCCATAACCTTTCTCTTCAATCTCATCCCTGTCTATCACTCTCTCTGTCCCTCCTTATTATTTCTGCCCCTCCAGTTCAGTACCAGATGGAGATGATGCGAAGCCTGCGTCACGTCAACATTGACCATCTGCATGTGGGCTGGTACCAGTCCACTTACTATGGCTCGTTCGTCAGCCGTGCACTTCTCGACTCCCAGTTCAGCTACCAGCATGCCATTGAGGAGTCTGTTGTCCTCATTTACGGTAAGGCCCTGGCTCCACTCCCCCAAGGCCAAAGTTTGGACAGGCCCACAACAAGTTCTTCACCTCAGTCATGGTGGAAGCTCAAAACCATTTTACAGCAAGGCTCATATTGAATCCGAATGAACCTGGTCATATTCCCATTTGACTGTATTGATTGAAATTAAGTTATTGTTGTGAAAAGTGGAGCTAACGGTGGCTTACTTGCTAGCCACAGTCACTTACATAACTAACGTCATTAAAAACATGCTTGTCTACCTGTGGCAGAACATTAGCTTGTCAACTTCTGGGACATAGGTACAACTATAGTAAGCCAAGCTAAGTCAGTTGCAGACGCGCCACAAGCAAAAGGCCAGGAAACTATACTTTTTTTGTGATATGAAACAACTGTAAAATGTAATGTACAATATTATATACGCTGATTTTTAAACTAGTGCATACAGTTTTGGAAATGGTAGTCTACTATTTTACTGAAGAGAAACGGTTTGTGTCCTCAACAGCGTCTTTTCGACGCTCTTCACTGCTTGCCTTCCCTCACTTCATCACGCTCGGGGGCATGTTCAAGGTTAGAGTTGTAGTTTTCTAAGGCCACTGTTGTAGTTTGCGTATAAAGGTGTCATGGCCAAGTGTGCAGACTTGGATTTATGTACTTAAGTACTCACAATATCTATCAAACTACGGGCTAACATGATGCAATAAATCTGATATGTCGACTAGATGTAGCACGGTCATATAAACTATATCTCTTCATACATTTTTCCAGTAACATTAGATCGATTTTTATAGGGTTTATACAGGGTGGGCCAAGACACACAATCATTTTCTCCATCTTGAAATTGTAAAACCTAAAAATGTTTACCCTGGCCACCTGTTGCCATTTAAAAAAACGAAACAAAAAAACAATCAGATTAGCCAACGCCAGTATTTAACGCTCCACATTTACTCTAAATTGAGAAAAGTTAACTCAAAACGCTCCGCTCGCCTTCCCACAATGAGCGTTGACGCTTGTCAACACTTCGTTTCATCGAAAATAAATTGGAAGCCGGTTGTGGACACACACCATTGGCATCATGACTTAGCCTCTGTTGCCAGGGCAACACATACATAGCGATTTGTAATGCATCTGTTTTCGATTGTTAAAATAAACATTCCTCACAATAAAATGTTAATTGTAGGATTTTTGACATTGGATTAAAAGTAAAGGATTTATCGGTAAAAATTATTACTTGCAGTTTAAACCAGTGTAGCTCACTGTATTGCTGTACAGTAAGTAAGACACACTGATTAACCGGGACGTAACGGACGTTATTCATAGGGGTCAAGACCATCTTTACATTGGTTTGCCAATTTTCTTCCGTTTTGATGCAACCTTTCAACTGTGAGGCTGCTACATAGCCATTCCCTCTTGCAGGGGGAATGACCGTCTAGACAACTGCCGTTCCATTCTACACATCACCCTTTGTATTTTGAATGGTAAATTAGCCGTGACAAATATATGCATTAAAGGGGTGACACACTGCAAAACCGATTTTACCACGTCAAAGTTGAATAACAGCAATTCGTGGGGGGGAGGAATGTATATACAGTGAATCTTACAGCCAAGTAACACCACTGTGCGATGTATATCTCTCATATTGAAACTCCTGCTGTAAAACCATCGCTCTCAGCAAAGCTTTTTTTTGACATAGAAAACAAGCCCTTCCATCTCAGGCTCTGGTCTATACTAGTCTGGTCTGGTCTATTTGTCCATCCATCCATCCATTTTCTTCCGCTTATCCGGGGCCGGGTCGCGGGGGCAGCAGTCTGAGCAGGGAGGCCCAGACTTCCTTCTCCACGCACACCACCTCCAGCTCCTCCGGGGGGATCCCGAGGCGTTCCCAGGCCAGCCGAGAGACATAGTCCCTCCAGCGTGTCCTGGGTCTTCCCCGGGGCCGCCTCCCGGTAGGACATGCCCGGAACACCTCCCGAGGGAGGCGTCCAGGAGGCATCCGAAACAGATGCCCGAGCCACCTCAGCTGGCTCCTCTCGACGTGGAGGAGCAGCGGCTCTACTCCGAGCTCCTCCCGTGTGACCGAGCTCCTCACCCTATCTCTAAGGGAGCGCCCAGCCACCCTGCGGAGAAAACTCATTTCGACCGCTTGTATCCGCGATCTCGTCCTTTCGGTCATTACCCAAAGTTCATGACCATAGGTGAGAGTAGGAACGTAGATAGACCGGTAAATTGAGAGCTTTGCCTTCCGGCTCAGCTCCTTCTTCACCACGACGGACCGGTACAGAGAGCGCATCACTGCGGCCGCCGCACCGATCCGCCTGTCAATCTCACGTTCCGTCCTTCCCTCACTCGTGAACAAGACCCCGAGATACTTGAACTCCTCCACTTGAAGCAAGGGCTCCCCACCCACCCGGAGGGAGCAAGCCACCTTCTTCCGGTCGAGAACCATGGCCTCAGATTTCGAGGTGCTGATTCCCATCCCGGCAGCTTCACACTCGGCTGCAAACCGCTCTAGTGCATGCTGTAGGTCCCGGTCCGATGGAGCCATCAGGACAACATCATCGAGACTTAAGATACCCGGGCGGATCTCATCTACCCCCGGGGCTTTGCCACAGAGTAGCCCACCAACCACCTCGGTGACCTCCGCCAGGGTGATCGAGTCCACCTCCGGGTCCCAAGCCTCTGCTTCCTCCTCGGAAGACATGACGGCAGGATTTGAGGAGATCCTCAAAGTATTCCTTCCACCGCTCAACCACGTCCCCAGTTGAGGCTCAGCAGCTCCCCGCCCGCACCGAACACGGTGTTGGTGAAGAACTGCTTCTCCCTCCTGAGTCAGCGACGGTTTGCCAGAATTTCCTGGCGGCCGTCCGGTAGTCCTTCTCCATAGCCTCCCCGAATTCCTCCCAGACCCGAGTTTTCGCCTCCGCGACAATCCGAGCCGCGGCACGCTTGGCCTGCCGATACCCGCCAACTGTCTCCGGAGTCCCACAAGCCAACCAGGCTCGATAGGACTCCTTCTTCAGTTTGACAGCATCCGTTACTTCCGGTGTCCACCACAGGGTTAGGGGATTACCACCACGACTGGCACCAGAGACCATACGACCACAGCTCCGGGCCGCCGCATCGACAATAGAGGCCGAGAACATAGTCCACTCAGACTCAATGTCCCCAGCCCCCCCCGGAATCTGTGAGAAACTCTCCCGGAGGTGCGAGTTGAAGACCTCGCTGACAGAAGGCTCCGCCAGACGTTCCCAACAGACCCTCACGATACGCTTGGGGCTGCCAGGTCTGTCCGACTTCCTCCACCAGCGGATCCAGCTCACGACCAGGTGGTGATCGGTGACAGCTCCGCCCCTCTCCTCACCCGAGTGTTCAAGACACGTGGCTGCTGGTCAGAGGACACGACAACAAAATCGATCATCGACCTTCGGCCTAGGGCGTTTTGGTGCCATGTGCACTGATTGACGCCCTTGTGCTCGAACAGGGTGTTTGTTATGGACAAACTGTAACTAGCACAGAAGTCCAACAACAAAACACCGCTCGGGTTCAGATCGGGGGGACCGTTCCTCCCAATCACACCTCTCCAGGTGTCACTGTCGTTACCCACATGGGCGTTGAAGTCCCCCAGCAGAACAATGGAGTCCCCGGTCAGTGCACTATCCAGTACCCCTCCCAGGGACCCCAAGAAGGCCGGGTACTCTGCACTGCGAGCGCCCACCCCGGGCCTGGCTCCAGGGCGGGGCCCCGGTAACGCCACTCCGGGCGACGTAACGATGCTCCTTAGTTTTGTCGTCATAGGGGTTTTTGTTGAACCCCTATGGTCTATTTGTCACGCCCCAAAATGGAATCTGCGTAAATCTTTGACATTAGTTTAGCTGTACGCTGCTCTGTTTACTTCCACGGGAATCACAATCAATAACTTTGTTTCAAGAATATTGAAAATGGGCTGCCGTAAATGCAGTATTTCCAGGCTGTACGACAATGATTAAACTTTCCATAATAGTCCCAAGGAATCAAACACTTGGACAGGCATAGCTTATGTCTGTCTATGACAAGATCCCTTTAAAGTCTGACACTAAATTATTAATTAGCTTGAATCTTTTCACCGAGGACAGTTTTGAAGACCTTGGTATGGGACCATTTAAAACTATAAAGCTTTTGCTGAAAAAAGTGGTGCTGTGTGCTCATCTCAATTAAAGCTGTAAGTATGATTTGTCGCTAACAATCAATGCCAATGTGTTTTGGTGATTTTCCTCTTCGAATTCTACACCATAAAGGTCCAAGAGGACAGTCTTTTAGATTGAAAGCAATTCCCTATTGATCTGTTGAGTCACGAGCGTCTTGAAATTTGAGTGAGAATGCGTTGCCCGGTAGTAGACAGCAGCCATGTCTTGTCACAAGGTTCATTTGCTAATTTTGCAATTCGTTCAGTCTAATCAGAATCAGAATCGGTTTTATTTGCCATGCAAGATATACAAGCACAGAATTTACTGTGGCAGGGAAGTGCAAACATAGAACATATATGAAACAATGCAGGTAGATGAAAATATAATAAGAATATATTATGAAATAAAAATAAGAGAAAAAGTGGACACCAGCTGTACAGATGGGGTTAATAAAACTATAGTATGTGGGGTATAGATATTGCAGGGGGAGGGGGTATATACACATTAGTGCAACAGTGGGAGGGGGGATATATACAGGGGGAGGGGGGTATATACACAGTAGTGCAAAATCAGTGGTAATTTTAAGTTGTCATGTCGTGCTAAAGTAGCTTGTGCAGTAGGAGGATCCTAGAATGGGGGTTTGGGGGTGTTGGTAGTTTGTGGCAATGTCGTACTGAGTCCTTGGCCCTGTTGAAGAGGGCAATAGCAGAGGGGTAGAAGCTGTTCCTGTGGCGAGAGGTTTTGGTCCTGATGGATCGCAGCCTCCTGCCAGAGGGGAGCAGCTGAAGCAAAGAGTGTCCAGGGTGGGAGGAGTCGCCCACAATCTTCCTCACTCGCCTCAAGGACCTCGACATGTGCAGGTCCTCGAGGGATGGCAGGTTGCAGCCTATCACCTTCTCGGCGGCACGGATGATGCGCTGCAGTCTGCTCTTGTCCTTGGCAGTGGCAGTAGTGTACCAGATGGTGATGGAGGAGGTGAGGATGGACTCAATAATGGCCGTATAGAATTGCACCATCATTGTCTTTGGCAGGTTGAATTTCTTCAGCTGCTGCAGGAAGCCTCTGCTGGGCTTTCTTTACCAGTGAGGCGATGTCCAGCTCCCACTTGAGGTCCTGGGAGAGTGTGGTGTCCAGGAAACGGAGGGACTCAAGTGTTGACCTGGTAGTCGCACAGAGTGATGGGGCAGAGTGGGGCTGGGTCCTTTCTGAAGTACACAACCATCTCTACTGTCTTCAGAGCATTTAGCTTGAGGTTGTTCTGGCTACACCAGGTCACCAGATTGTCCGCTTCCCTCCTGTAGTCAGACTCATCCCCACTGGAGATGTGCCCGATCGGGTGGTGTCGTCTGCAAACTTCAGGAGCTTGACAGACGGGTGACTGGCGGTGCAGCTGTTGGTGTACAGGGACAAGAGCAGAGGGGAAAGGACGCAGCCTTGAGGAGCTCCGGTGCTGATTGACCTGGAGTCAGAGAATTGTGTTCCCACCATAACGCCCTACTTCCTGTCAGACAGGAAGTCTGTGATCCACTTGCAGGTGGGGTCAGGCACGTTCAGCTGGAAGAGCTTGTCCTGAAGCAGAGCAGGGATGATGGTATTGAAGGCAGAGCTGAAGTCTACAAACCTGGCGATCCTGGTGTAGGTGTTTGGGGAGTTCAAATGCTGATGGGTGAAGAGTAGGGCTATATTAACTGCGTCATCCACAGTCCTGTTGGCTCTGTAGGCGAACTGCAGGGGGTCCAGGAGGGGTCGGTGATGTTTTTGAGGTGTGCCAGCGCCAAGCGCTCAAAGGACTTCATTACCACAGATGTCAGTGCGACGGGTCTGTAGTCGTTCTGTCCTGTTGGTCTGGACTTCTTGGGCACAGGGATGATGGTGGAGGATTTGAGGCAGACTGGCACGTGCCATGTCTCCAGGGAGGTGTTGAAGATGTTGGTGAACACCGGGGACAGCTGGTCCGCACAGTGCTTTAGCGTGGCAGGGGAGACGGCGTCCGGTCCAGCTGCTTTGCGGGGGTTCTCTTTCTTGAACACTGATCACTTCCCTCTCTTGAATAGAGAGAGTCAGCATTGTGTAGGTGTTGATGGTGATGTGGTGGGGGGTAAGAGAGGTGTCTGCGGTGGCATGGGGGGTGTTAAAGGACTATCTGATTTCTTTGAAATCTGCAGTAGAACTCATTCAGGTCGTCGGACAGGCGGGAGTCATTAGTGGTGGGTGTGGCACTGGGCTTGTAGTTTGTAATCTGCTTGAGCCCCCTCCAGACAGAAGTAGAGTCGTTCGCAGAGAATTGATCTTTCAGTTTCTCTGAGTACCGTTGTTTAGAGTCCCTTACCGCCCTGCTAAATAACTTTTTAGACTCCTTGAATCTGTACTTGTCCCCACTTTTAAATGCCGCCTCTTTTTTCGACCTCAGACTTCTGAGTTTAGCTGTAAACCAGGGTTGGTCGTTGTTGTAGCTCACCCTGGTTCGTGTTGGTATGCAGGAGTCCTCACAGAAGCTGATGTACGACGGTACAGCCTCAGTGAGCTCATCCAGACCATTTGTGGCAGTAGCAAACACTTCCCAGTCAGTGCAGTCCAAGTTAGGCCTGAGATCCTCCACAGCCTCACTGGACCACTGTTTGTGTGTCCTCACTGCAGGTTTGCTGAGTTTAAGTTTCTGCCTGTATTCAGGAATCAGGTGGATCATGGTGTGGTCGGAGTATCCCAGTGCTGCACGAGAGATGGCATAAGCTTTGCTGGCTGTGGTGTAGCAGTGATCTATGGTATTTCCCTCTCTGGTGGGGCTGTTGATGAATTGTCTGTATTTGGGGAGTTCCTGGCTGAGGTTGCCTTTGTTGAAGTCCCTGAGGACGATGATTAGTGAATCCAAGTGAGTTCCACTTTAAGAATCTGGTCTGCGAGTGCGCGCTTTGCCTTTTTCACGTGCGGGCCCGGTGTCAGGTAAACTCCAACCAGAATGAAGGATGTGAACACCGGAGGCAAGTAAAAGGGTTTGCAGTTTATTAAAAAATGATTCCAGGTCGAGGGACAATGCCTCATAATCACCGACACATCCACACACCAGCAGCGGTTGATATAAAACAAATGCCTCCACTCTTCTTTTTTCCAGACAGGGCTGCGTCTCGGTCTGCTCTTAGCAGCTGAAATCCGGACAGGTCAAGCATAGTGTCCATGATCTTGTCGCAAAGCCATGTTTTGGTGAAGCACATGGCCGAGGAAAAGAGAAAGTCCTTGTTTTTCGCCATGGTTAGCTGGAGTTTGTCCATTTTATTGTGAAGTGAGTGCACGTTAGAGAGGAATAGACTCAGCAGCGCTGGCCGGCTACCTCGTCTCCTAAGTCGGACAAGCGAGCCTGCGCGTTCCCTCTCCTTCGGCGCCGGTGTAACTGTTACAGGGCGCAGACAATAGTGTAGCGTTGAACAATATATCCACATGTTCTACCTCCGGGAGCAGAAAAGTGGCAATCAAGTTAGCAGGAGTAGTTCCCCTGATGTTTAGGAGATCTCTTATTAGAGAAATCCGCGGATCTTGGTTCAATACAGAATTTATAAACAAAACGAGACAATCATGCACGATCCTGCCGAGGCGGTCATTTGCGGCGCCATCTTGGATGAGTACTTGGTACTACTTGCGTCAGATGGGTGTGATATTAAGTATCACACCTAGTCACCTGCTTCCTTGTGATACTAAGTATCACACCTAGTAGGAAACGCATACAATATACACCGAATAAGTTGAGCAGGGCAGTTTTCAAGAGATATGAGAATCCAACTCTTAGCCAGGTGGTACGATTATTTTAGTGATTTGTGTAAAACTGGCAGTCTCACTGAGTGAGACTGGGCTTTTTGCTCTTAGTTTTTACGTTTAATCTCAGTTAGACTCGGGTTGCTCACTCACACTGTGAGTCACTGTGTGTTCAGTGTTGTATTTCACTCCGTTTTACACCAAAAACGTCAGGGAGGACTGCGTTTTGTAGAGACGAGCCTGTCGAAGATGGCCAGCAAGTCATATTTCTTTAACCAAGCTCGTTTCATTCGTCACTTGCCTGAGGAATTGACCTGTGTTGTCATTCAAATCTACGATTCATAATACATGTTTGGCCTTTTTGCTGTATATTAATGAGCATAACATATATGGAGAAAATAGCTAATTTTAAAGCTGGGTTATTTCTAAGGTTGCAGTAGGACATATAAAATATAACCCGGGCCATTTTCAGCCATGTATCACCCTTTAAAAATCTACGATTTAAGAAAAAAATAGTAAGCATGCAATTTTGTATAGATATACAGAAATATTGGCTGTACAATCGGCTGTATTGGTGTAATATACAGTGAAAGTAAAAAGTATTTGATCCCTTGCTGATTTAGTTAGTTTGCCCACTAATAAAGTGACGTGACGTATTGTCAAGTATGGTGACTCATACTCGAAATTCACCCTATGCATTTAACCCATCCAAGTGCACACACGGCAGTGAGTAGTGGGCAACCGCACGCACACACAGTGAACATACACCCGGAGCAGTGGCCAGCTATTGCTCCAGCGCCCGGGAAGCAATTGGGGATTCGGTGCCTTGCTCAAGGGCACCTCAGTCATGGTATCAAAGGCAGAGAGAGTGCTGTTTGTTCACAGCAAACAATTCAATTCAATTCCTGCCGGTGCGAGAATCGAACCAGCAACTTGCAGGGTTACAAGCCTGACACCCTAACTATTAGGCCACGACTTCCCTCTATGACATGATCATTCTATACAAAACAAAAATCCAGAAAATAACTTTAAAGAATATATGCATATATACATATACATATATACATACATACATACATACATACACATACATATATTTATATATGTATGTGTATATATATGTATGTGTATATATATATATTCTTTACAATTATTTACTGGATTTTCTATTTGATATTCTTCATTCACCATTAAAAGTATACAATGATCATGTCTTTATTAGTGGGCAAATCAGCAAAGGATCAAATACTTTTTACTCTCACTTTATATGTCAGAAGTATTCAATTTATCTCTCTGTGAAATGACAACCTTTTCTACCTACCAAGCCAAGCAGATCAAATGTACTTGGTTGCCTATTTCTGAGTGTGAATAAATAAATGCTGGTGTTGCACTGCAATTACACACACACACACACACACACACAAACTCAGTCTTTCCCTTCTCACCTCCTGTTGGCCTCAAGGTCATGGTGTCATGTTCTCTAATTTCCCTCTGACATAATAGTGATGTTACTTGAATCTCCGGACCAGTTCCACAGGCAAGCTTTATTCATCTTTGATAAGAGCTTGCGTTAATGTCAATCAATAATGTATGCCTAAATTGAAGTAAAAAACCTCTAAGGAATCAACATTATCACCTGGCCAGACCGAGAGAGAAGATTTATTTTGTTTTACCTCCTCGCTTGATTCCAATGAGCTGTTTTCCATTTCAGCCATGTAAAAGCCTGTTTTTTTCAGTTAGACTGTTGGGTAGTTTCATTGTTCATGCCACTGGGAAGCAGACAGGTGAAGATAAAGTTGAGGAAATGAGTGAACTTATGGATAATGTCCTTCAAATCCTGAGACTCACAATATGTTATTCTGTTTACCTACTCAAATATTCAATTGATAATTTTACCTGTGATTTAATTTGATTACCTTGGATAAGATCAAGTAAACACTAAGTGGGTTTTCATCTTTCCATAGCAGAATTCTGATGGCCCACCCTTCTTTCACTCTTTCTCGCCCCAATGTAGACCCTATCAAAACGGCTCAGGGCTCTTTGTCCCTCAAGGCCTACAGGCTGACACCTAAACTGATGGAGATATGCAAGGAGAAGGATTTTACACCAGAGGGGTGAGTTGATATTGCGGTACAAACACTTTGCTAGAATGTAGCATATGTGCTGTAATAGTTTTCACAAACGGCTCACAGACATTGATAAGAAAAAAACTTGAGCCACACTAAATTCTACATTTAATTTGAAGGCACCTCAGGTATGTCTGTCAACAGGGGAACCATCAGTGGCTTTTAGAAAAGTCTGCTGATGATGATTTCAGTCTGTCAGCCCTGTCAAGTAAAGTGAATGTGAAGCACTGTGAATTTGCACTGTCAGTTCTGTTTTTGAATAAAAGGTTGTAAATGTTTGGGTTTTTTTCGATTCATCGATTAATCGTAAATATAATCGACAGATGAATCGATTATCGAAATAATCATTTGTTGCAGCCCTAGTCAAGAGTATCGTAATTGTCTGGGCATCTTCTGCTATATGACTTTGTATTTAATTATAGTAGTCCATTTGGACATGGTTGACGATGATGGGGGGAAAAAGGGTTGGCTCCCAGCGATTTGCATGAATAAACAACACAACACAAAGCAAATATTGGCTTCATTTGCGTGAATAATTTGCCTTTCTTTCGGTGTGAGCCCAGGACAAGGTCAGTTTTCCCATGCAGATTCTTGCTGTCTGCGGCTACTTTGGTAATAAGACAGTTTAGTAACCTGGTTGATATCACTTGCTGTAGAGAAGACCCCCAAATTATGAATTTGACATGGTCTAACGTCTCGTGTGGGGACATTTAATGGAACACATGCTCTTCATCTTGATTGGGGGGTAGTGATGAGTGAACAGATGAAGTTGGTCTTAGTTCGTGAAGCTCAATTTTGACCGCCATCCATCCATTTTCTTCCGCTTACCGCTGGGGCCGGGTCACGGGGGCAGCAGTCTGAGCAGGGAGGCCCAGACTTCCTTCTTCACACACACCTCCTCCAGCTCCTCCGGGGGGATCCCAAGGCGTTCCAAGGCCTGCCGAGAGACATAGTCCCTCCAGCGTGTCCTGGGTCTCCTCCGGGGCCACCTCCGGGTAGGACATGCCTGGAACACCTGCCGAGGGAGGTGTCCAGGAGGCATCCGAAACAGATGCCCGAGCCACCTCAGCTGGCTCCTCTCGATGTGGAGGAGCAGCGGCTCTACTCCGAGCTCCTCCCTTGTGACCGAGCTCCTCAACCTATCTCTAAGGAAGCCCCTGGCCACCCTGCGGAGGAAACTCATTTAGACCGCTTGTATCCGCGATCTCGTCCTTTCGTTCGTTACCCAAAGTTTGTGACCATAGCATGATGCCAAAACCAAATTTTGACTGCCAGCAAACCCTTTTCCCTCCATCCTAACGGTTGACACAATAAGCCATTTGTTACCATTCTGGTGTGGTAAGAGGCGTTTCTTGATTAGTTGATTACAGTTGACACTTGTAATTTCTTGTTCTTATCTTATTGTGTGTACTGTAATGTAATCTGAATGGGTCGAATATGAAGGGATCATAAGATGATGCCAAAAAGCACACCTTAACACAGGACATGACAGACTGTTTTGATGACCTAATCATCTATCAAAGACCAAAGTTCATTGTCCAAGGATGTATATATTGCCCCTATTCTCACTTGTTCACATATACAGAGTCACGGAAAAAGCATACTCAACAAATATGTTACAAAGACAATAACAATCAACTATTTACCCCCCCCCCCCCCCCCGTCCATCCATCTCTTCCTCAGACTGAAGAAGGCTAACATTGGGTTTGAGCACATGTTTGAGGAAGTGCCCATCGTCATCAAGAACTCTCACCTCATCAATGTCCTGATGTGGGAATTGGAGGAGAAGTCCACCGTGGCTGACAAGCATGAGCTGCTCAACCTTTCCAGCAGGTCAGTCAACCTGTCCAGGCCACAACACAACAGTTATTTTAACACTGACTGGACTGAGTTATCTGCTGTGAAAGATGTTGTAGCACAAGCATACCTGCCCAGCAGTCGAGTGAATGGTTTGGTGTTCTGACAATATCAAGATGTTTAATAAGATACTAATTCCAAGTTTAGTATCACGATAGTGAAACAACAATTGAAACTTAAATTATACTGATTAAATACTCAATACCTAATAGATCACAGTCAACAAGTGTTGATTACATTTTTAAATTAACAACCATAATGATACATTTGACCAATAAGTCATTTCCACTTAAACGTAACCCAACTTTATTTGCCAGGGTCATTATGCTAGGCTGTGTTTGAAAAATGTGGGATTGGGATGGGAGTGTAAATGTAGTCATCAACCTTATTCCTGTAGTCACCTGGCTAGCCATTAAGCTTATTCCTTTCTCTTAAACCTGTCAATATGTGTACTCATGTTGTTGGTCTTGGTGCCGGTCACTGAGGTGCTAGCCAATGTTCAAAGTATTTACTACCTTGTACAAAACAGTTTTATAGCACCCTTTACAAATAGGCTTTGTAATGTCTGTGGGTTTGCCATCAGCGTTGGCTCTGTAGGCAAAGTTGTTCCATAATAGACTCCAGAAGCCCGTTTGAACCAAGTTCCGAACATTGTTGAAAAACAGTTTGATACATTCTGTGGGAAATTCTATTACCAAAATACAGGAATTTAAGTATACCATGCAACACTGCCAACGTTATCAGGGGATTTGAACACACTGACTAAATCACAATAGCCAAATGTCCTGAAGCTCAGACATCAGTTTGGAGGATTAAACCTTTAGGTCTTCCGCCGACACTGAGCTGTTTATCCAGCCAGGTTTGTGAGTATGAGACAAGAACCCACATATGGTGGCCATCTCAATGGGTTTTTATGACGTAGCGGCACAATTCTTCTCCTCAAAGTTGTCAGATTGGTGCAGACTGCAATCTGCTCCCCACAATCTCTGACATTTGTTATTGTCATATCCTCCTCAGAGCACCCCTCATCCCCAGGGAGCTATTGTAAGGATTAGAGTGCTCTGGCCTCCAGGCGACCAAATAATTATACCTTTCTGTATTGAAACATATGTGAACAGAACTTGTTTTCCCCACATTGGGCTTTTTGCTCTTAGTGAGAGGTACCAGGGGACTCCAAGGACTCAAAAAAGTAAAGGAGGCAGAGACAAGGAGCTGTGTGTTGCCAATGCGACACATTGAATCGGCGCACTCACAGTTCCACGGACAGTATGCAGTGCGTTATTTTGCTATGGATACTTTTATGTATAGTGTGGGTGATGTGTAAAACCTGAGCATGGTTCTATAGGCTCTTTGTATACCAATATCCTACAAAAAGGACCAACTCTGACTTCAGCTTTGCAGTTGTTGGTCTTACAATACAGCCTACTTGCACATATTGTATTACTACTACTTAATGGTTTGATTTACATATTTATTTGCTCCCACAAGCGTTTGCCACTGCCAGGGTTCCAGCTAAAATAATACAGCAACAGACGTTTGTTATGGATGTGTAATTATGGTCTTGTGCCTGGAACAGTGATATCAATTAGTCACGTTACATAAGTGTTAAATTTTGCCTACATTGTGTTTGTGTTGTTCATAGCTTTGAAAAATGATTGTCTGCTGCTCTTGTGTGAAATATGCAGCTCTTGTTTTGTCCATGTGTGTGATTTTTGATTGGACACACAGTGCAAACACCGCCCCTTTTGTGAATGCTCGAGTCTCTAGATTGGAAATACCTGGGTTGAGTCAACTTAACTCAACTTAATTAACCATCGTCGTGCCACGGGGTGTGCAGGACCGCGGTTTTTAGGGTTAGTGAATCAGGGTAACTGAAAGAAATCCAGAGCACGTTGATCTTGATTTGTAGTTCAGGCCTCTGGTCTGCCAATCTGACTGCATTGCCTTGAATTGATATGCAACTCATATGAACGTATGAGTTGGTGTCAATTCTCGAATGTACAAGTGCCTTGGGAGTGTTACTGTTGGTGCAGAAGCCACCTCTCTTACACCTGTGGAACAAAATACTGAACCACGGGTAATGTTCCAAACATCAGTTTCTTGAATAATATGTATTTGATTGTAGAATAGCATGGTTAATAGCAATGATTTGTTTGAGTGGGGAGGCTGTTGAAAAAGTAACGTGTGTTGGGATGTAATTGCAGCAATCACTTGGAGAAGAGCCTGCAGCTTCTGATGGACAGAGTGGATGACATGAGCCAGGACATTGTCAAGTACAATACCTACAGTCGCAACCTTAGCAAACAGCAGCAGCAGAAACACCAGGTAATACTAGGATTTTCGCACTTTCATTATAGGGATTTGGAAAGAGATAAAATGTATTAGTTGAAGTAAAAGTTGAGTCATTGTTCCATGTAGACACTTGGTTAAACTGTTTAAGGTCTAATTACAGAGAACCTTCCATAACACAACTTCTTGCCAACAGCACAGGTCTCCCCCTGCATAACACTCCTATCTAGCCATTAACACCATCTCCCGTGGTTATCTTCGTGATCCAACATGTTTCCTTGTCCCCCCTCCACACACCCACACACTTTCTTTCTCTCTTTCTGTTTCTTCTGCTATTTCAACTTCTGCCATTTCCAATCTCTTCCTTACTACTACCAAGCCTGTGTGTTGACCAGACAGAAAAAATGGGAACTAGTTTATTCCTATCAAGGCCCTACAAACTCATTTTTTCACAGATCAATTTCTCACCTGCAATCATCAGTTGACTTAATAGAAATGGCCAGCAGTAGCCACAGTGGCTATACAAGTATATTTATGTCTGAGGTGGCTTGAGGCAGGCATGCTCTCCTTACTACTGAACTATTCACTGCCGGGGGAGGGAGGGGACCACACAGACAGGTCCATATATGTGCTCTGAGATAGGCCTGCTCATAGGCCATGTTACAGAAGGGCAATAATACACTTCCTGTGGCTGATTTAGTTTTGTCTGCTAGTGCTATGCTAATACAAAACTACAAAAGTGGGTATCACTTGGGCAAGTGGAACATCATCAAGATGGCCGCGTAGCGAGAGAGCTGCCGGTAGAACTAGAGAAATTCCCCCATACAAGTCAAATAAACAGTTTCATTAAAAAAGATAGACAAGGGGGCATGAGCCATAACACCACTTGGAGCAATAAAAAATAATCTGAAGACAGGAAGTGAGAAAGACGGGGCACAGCAACATTAGCAGCTAACAGATTTAAGATAGCAAACGACGCAGACTTGGAGCTGATTCTGCCAGAATTGAGAGTTTCGCTAAGGAAATAAAGAACAATTGGATACAAAAGAAATTGTGAAGGTGAATACCAGACTGGACGAGGCAGAAGGGTGAATTGAGAAAGCGGAAGAGAGGATCCAAAACACAGGTGCTGGAGAAAACCGAGAAGGAATCAACAACGATGTTTTTATTTGTGGGAAAATTTACTACATGGGGGGTCTCGAGTTAACTGAGGACAGTCAATACTCTGCAAAGCATGGCAGAGGAAGGGGTTCACCTGGTTAAAAAAAAAAAAGAAAGAAAGAAAAAAACCCCCACATAAACCTGGATCATGACTATCCACCTCTGATACTCAAAAAACGAAGAGAATATACCAAAACCTACGATACTATAGAGGAGGCATCAGAGGACCTGCAGAGACAAGGCTACACTGACAACCACCGGACCTTCGTAGACTCTCATGGAGAAAGTGCAGCGGTATCATAGACAAGAGTAAGCGGACGAGCGAGGAACGACACACTCAAAGCCGGGGGGGGAAGCAGGTCACAGGGAGAAGCTCCGAACCTTCAGGTGACCATTACCAGCCCCCTCCAGGACCTAAAGGATTTAACCCAAAGCTTGAGGACAGTGGAGTCAATTGTGGAATCTCTTGAACAGTACTGTAATTAAGGGTGGAATTCGATGACAGTATTGACTGGTTTGTTCGGCACTAACTTTTCACCTTTGAATCCCTTTTTTCTATAACTTATTTTTACTATTTCACTATGTGACATGATGTGACTATGCAACACTCTGCGAGAATCTTATCAATATTAAAGAAAGATAGAATTCTGATATCTTTCTTGCAGGAATCACACTAACGCCTCTGAACATGCTAAATTGAATAGATCAGGATTTAAACATGTTTACTTTTCTTCCCATGGATCGGGAAGGAGAAGAGGAGTGCCAACTCTGATATCCGGTGATGTAAATTGTGATCTGTGCATGAGGATAACGAAGGCAGATTTGTGCTGGTTATGGGCAAAATAGAAGGAATTGTGATGAGTCACCTTAACGTGTATGTCCCTCCGGGCAGTGCCTGGTCCTTTTTATAAACATATAATTGATCTAATGACAGCAAAATGTCTAGGGATACTAATGTGGATTTTAATATCTGATTAAATCCAAAAATGGACTGGAAATGGAAAACAGACAGTCTGGTGCCAAATACATTAGTAGAAGATTAAATACTTTGTTGTGTGAAGTGGGGATTGTGGGCATGTGGCAGGAGATAAACCCAACGAGCCGAGATAACCCTCACTACTCATCCACTCGTAATGTCTACTCGCACATAGATTACTTTTTATGTTTAAAGGAGATCTTTGTCGGGTGGATAATTGTAAAATAAAAGCTAGAACTGTTTCAGACCATAGTCCCATTTGCCAGTCCACCTGAATAAAAATAAGAAATCCACTCTTTGGAGACTGGACGCAAACATTGTGAATAGCCCACTTACTAAAGGTAAATGGGGAAAACGAAATCCAGCTGTATTTGGAGAATGATGATAATGAAGTGACTTCCTATTCTTTGGGATGCATTAAAAGCGGTGATTAGGGGCAAATAATAGCCGAATCCTCATATGAGAAGAAAGTGACAGGAATAAAACTCAAAAAATTGGATGAAGATTTGAAGAGACTACAGAAAGTACATGCAAAGTCTCTTAAAGATGACTACATTCATAAGATTAAAAAAGAATGAAAAACACTCAGGAAATTCTAAAATACCATGAGGTAGGTGGAAAATCACTCAAATGTCTGTTGCATAAGTTAAGAAAGTAACAAGCAGATAGAACTATACATACAATAAAAGACTGCAAAACATGAAACAGAAACCAGTCTGTAAAAATCCAGCAATGCTTCCTAAAATACTGTAAAACATTATATTCCCAGGCACAGGAAAGCAATGACAATCACATCGATGCCTTTTTGACCCAGATTAATCTCCAACAGATTACTGATGGACAAAATGGAAAATTAATATCTAAAATAACAAAAGTTCTATTAGCAATCAGGAGAATGAAAGGGGGGAATCTCCAGGGACCAACGGTTTTCCCACAGAATGGTACAAAGCAATGCAAGATCAACTAATTCCAACATTATTTTAAACAGTCAATTGGGTTTTGGAAAATAACCCCCCCCCCCATGGAGGGAAGTAATGATCTCGGACATATCTAAAGAGGGGATTGATCAATTGGAATGTGGGAATTATCGTCCTGTAAGTCTTTTAAATAATGATTATAAGCTATTTACCTCCATATTATCTAAAAGAATAGAACTGATAATACCAGTACCACATGAGGACCAAATGGCTTTGTCAGACAAAGACAGACCCAAGATAACATCAGGAAAACACTGCATGTTATGAGACAAATCACACAACAAAAACTGGATACGCTGATATTAAGTACAGATGCAGAGGAAAGCATTTGACTCTGTGAGGTGGTCATTTCTATATAAAGTGCTTTCACAATTTGGCTTCCATATGACTATAATGGATAAATTTGCTGCCCTATACAATAAACCAACGGCTAGAATCAAAGAATCTGTAGATTTAACCAATTTGTTTATTCTGGAGAGAGGAACGAGACAAGGGGGCATCGCCGCTCCTCTTTGCCCTATGTATAGAACGTATTAGTCAATAAGGCTGAGGTTGGATATAAAGGGGCTAACGATAAAATTTGGAGAGCAAAAACCGGCCCTATTTCGGGCAATTTATTGATAAGTATAACACAACCTACTTGGACTCTCCCAAAACTGATGAGATTACTAAAGTTTTCTCATTTTGGGTTATAAAATTAATGGAAACAAAACTCATATTTACATTGACTATGATCCACCAGCCTTGATTAAGACCATGGACAATTGGAGATGGGATGCTGAATCTATGAAATATTTGGGTGTTTTCTTACCTAGGGACTTCTCAAGATTATGACATCAGTTACGACCCATTCAATTCAAAAATAAAATCTGATTCATAGATGGAATGTTATTCCCTATTTGAGTTAAAGTTCCCGCATAGAATCAATCAGGACGAATATTCTTTCACGGATGTTTTACCTTTTTCAGTGTTTGCCAACCAAAATACCATCTAAGCAGTTCCTAGAATGGGACAGACTTATATCTGGGGAAAATGGGCCTTAATTTAATTTCAGACACTGTAATTAAGAAAAGAGAAGGGTGGAATTGATCTTCCTTGCCTACAAGATTATCATGCAGTCCAACTGAGACCCTTAATCTGCCTGTGCTCACCAACATACACTGCAACATGGAAAGAACTATAAATAACGGAATCCCAATAACAGCTCACTAAGTGATAACAAATTACTATAAAAAAAATCTCAGAGGATTCTACAACAGGCAGCTTACTGAATAGTCAATAGAATAGGTAAAATTAGCAAATTAGGAGATTCTTAAAAAATGTAGATGGTGTGCCAGATGGGATTCAGACTTTGCACCAAACAGAATAGATGGCAAATTTAAGATATGGGTCTCAAAAGGTTTAACTACTTATCATACATTTATTCACAAAGGGTTATTCCAGAGTGTTGAAACCCTGCGGAAAGATTATGGACTGGGAAAAGATTATTTCTTCAGGTATGTGCAAGTGAGACAATAGTTAAACAAAAATATTAAAGGGGTGTTAAGAACAAGTGAGTTTGTGTTCCTGGACATTTTTCTGTCATTAACTAAACCCAGACCAAGCAACAAAATTCTCTAAACTATATAATGTTATACAATTCTGATCAAGACGATACAGAATACAAAAAGCAAAATTGGGAAAGGGAAGTAAACAATGGCAAATTTAAGATATGTAAACGTGAAGATCACACAGGAGAGCTGAGGGAAAATATACCATTTACAATGATTATCAACCAGGTCAAATGTGGCAAGAGTTTTGCTGGAAAAATATTGCAAGATTTCACACCCATTCAGAAACTATACCAATGCAGGGGTGACGCCTGTTGAAGACTTTGTGGATCTACTGGAGCCAATCACTTACATATTTTTGGGACTGCCAGACCATAAGACCTTACAGGGAATAGATCCATAAAAACATAAATAATGTGTTTAATGTAAACATCCAATTTAAATGTGAAATTGTGTATGTGGGGTTTCAAGGGTAGGAAACCTGGAACATTGACAATAAAAATTGCTTGTGATACTATTGGCAGCCAGGAAGAAATGTGTTACAAGTAAATGGATAAAAGTAGACCCACCCACCATTGATGAATGGATTAAAATTGTTTATGGGATTCATATTATCGAAAAGATATCCTTTCCCCTCAAAGTTGAAAAAAGAAAGATTCTATAAGATTTTGACTTGATAGACTGAGTATGTAAAACCAATTAGATCTGATTTCATTCGACAGTACTTGTGCAAAATTGTTAGATGTTTGAAGTACTTGTTTAACCTCACATACTTCTAGTCACTTATGCATGCTCTAAAAGCAATTTGGTCATATAATTGAATCTCTTCTTCCTCCAGGCCGTACAGAGTTTGAGAAATACAGAGAACAGGTTACTTGGTAGCTAGTTTACTCAAAATTGACAGCCGATGTTCATCAAAATCCAACACCATACCGGAGCTATTTGTCAAACGATGTCTGACAATGTTTGGTTTTCCCGATTGTACTTGCTTGTTACTGCTTATTGTCTGCCTCGAGTTTGGACCTACCTACATTTAGCTTGCAAAGGGCCTCACTGTAAGAGCTCTTGACTTCAACATGAGACTAGTCTCTTGTGCAAGAACTCTGCGTATAAATTACTCTCCTAGAAAAGGTATTCAATCCCAGGATGTGATTTGTAAATTCTTGGATGAAAATCAATTTATAAATTTTAATATCATAATTTCAAATGAAACCAAATTGAGTTCTTTTCTACTGCTTCTATTTTCCCAGTTATATTCAAACATCCAATTTTGTGTCTGTGAACTGGTAAAACACAGCAAAGATTGGCCATGTCTATACCTTTTGTCGTTGATGGGTAGCAGAAATACAAACGCTTACTTACCATTCACCGAACCACCCCCTGAAAATGCCAATGCTAAATCCATTCAACATCAATTTCGGCGCTGCACTCCGTTGGATTATAAAAGGGAAACCTGCAAAATACATACTTTTGAGATGCTCATTGGAAACCAAACTATCCTAATACGTGCACAGATACAGATTCCTGGCATTATTATAGAGAGAACCTCTTCAGTCCAGAACCTGTCATCTCCTGCCTCTACCTCTCTCCCTCCTATCTTCCTTAATTAACAAGGTTTATATGATCTCCAAGGACTAAGCACATCATTGATTTACCGGCTGTCAACCACACACATCAAGTAATTCCTGTCAAACTTAATCACTCCTCTCTCTTCATGTACCTCGTCATCTCTTCCTCTTCATTTCACCCCCCCCCCCCCACACACACACACACACACACACTACTGTCCTCCCACCTCTTTGTCAACTCATCTACTTCCACATCTCTTTTGTTCCACCTCTGCTATCTGTCTCCTCCTCCCCCCTAGTATGTCCAAAGGCGCCAGCAGGAGAACACCCAGCGGCAGAGCAGAGGAGAACCCCCTTTGCCTGAGGAAGACATCAGCAAGATGTTCAAACCTCCTCAACCCCCTCCACGTATGGACACCCTTCTCATCGCAGGTAACCACACATATGTCTTTCCAAGTCAGGTGAAAGTGTCCTTTGGTTCTGTAATTCTCAGTATTATCAAATTATTAATGTAAAGTGTTGTTTTTTCCTCCCCTCAACCGCCTGCTGTTGCTGACTCTTGCTTTTTTTCTGACATCATACTTATTGTGTGGCTTGCATCCCCAACAGGACAAATTAACAATTACTGCCAGAATGTGAAGGAATTCACTTCTCAGAACCTTGGGAAGCTCTTCATGGCTGAAGCTTTGCAAGGCCACAACAGCTAGAATAGAGACGGAGAGGCTCAAGAGATAAGAAGAAGCCCCATCATTGGATAATTGTCATGCCAGATTTAGTGACAACAGTAATCAAACAGGATATTTTGAAATTGTCAATACCAATCGAAGCATTTGTCGCTGATCCTCACAGAAATACATTTATGTAATTCCAATAAAAAACATTGCATCTCCTTTTGTTTTGCCTGTATTGCTTTTAAAAGTCCACTCTGGGTAGCAGGTGGTGGTTATCTATTAAAAGTCAGTTATCCAGGACTTGAAATAGTTGTTGAATCATTTAAAACTATTGTAACATATTCAGTGATATCCCTACTTCCTCCATGAGCCTGTCAGCATCATCATGTTTATTCAAGAAATTACTTTTTCAGGATTTACAGTCCACCATTCTCTTTTATAATATTCCCAAATTATTGTTAAACAATGTCAGTGGGTGCATTGTGTGAAATGTACAACTTGTCATCGTCATAATTTGAGTAATAACATTATTTGGCCTGTCACTGGCACCTGATAATTAACAGTAATTACAAAACAGCAAGTGATGTAGAAGTATTGGAAAGAGAAAGTCTAGCACACATCTTTACAACTTGTCAACTTCATAATGTCTTATACAGAACTTCATATTGTTAAATAATCAGTTTAATCTGGTTTGTCATTAGTAATTGTTTGCAAATGTGGTACATCACTTTGTATGATTTGTACCAATGTTCAATACCCCAATTATATAGGTTTACGTGTAACTACATAATTAGCTTGAATTACAAAATGTACTGCTTATTTTGTGTATTTCTCCCTTTAATGTGGAAAGTGCAATCAACAAAGTATAGCATATAAATTCTTTAATGTCACACACAAAGAAACTTCATGATAAACAGAATGTGCTACAAAAATCAGTCCTTACAGGCAATAGATTTATACATTAATATAAAGTGACAGGCTTTAGGTTTGAATGTAACATTCTTTAGTGAATCTACCTCAAAGCTCGTTTTTTCCGTTCTATCTACGTTATAGAACATCTGTATCCAGTTCCTTATTTTTCACACAAATATAAAGTCTACATACTCCAACGTTGGGGGTGTTGAACCCTCAACCTTAAACCAGCTAAGTCATATAGGACTGTTGTGATGTAGATAGTTGGTCCAAGGCGCTAAACAGTGGATACAGTATGTCCTGATATGGTGACACTGAGCCACACAGGGATCCATGGTAGCAGATGGGCTGGTGATTTCACCTCTTACTCAGTGGATCATCAGATGACCATGCATCAGTGAGCCGAATGAGATGAAAGTCTTTTGTTATCAATGTTCAGCATTATATCTTTAACCTTCTACCCAGAGTACTTTCATCGGTCAATTATCTTATCATACGCTAGGTGAGTTCCCTAAGCATAGACGAGATTAGGGATTATTATTAAAAAATGGGTGTTGAGTCAGGCTTTGCAAACAGAATGATGCTGTGTCTGTGTACACACTACATTTTGTCCATGACAACAGGAAGGAATTAGTATGAAGTATTTGTCACTCCGTTTGATGGAGAAAACAAAATCTCAGCATGTAAAACAGGGGTCTCCAATCCTGGTCCTCGAGAGCCGCTGTCCTGAAGGTTTTCAGTGTTTCCCTGCTCCAGCACACCTGAGTCTAATAAAGGGTCATTATGAAGCTTCCACAGAGCTTGGTGATGGCTCATTCATTAGAATGCTTTGATGTTTGATTTGAACTGATCAAAATTTATTTTAATATTGAAATGTCATCACTTAATCACTTAATAACAGTAAAATACAGAAGCGAATCTATTTTTACGATTTAATTTTTTTAATATTTAAAATCAATAATCAGATCATATGAGAGTCTAATAATAAAATATAAAGATCAATAAAAATTGACAATATCTTATTTTCAAAGAGTGACCATCTTGATTGCAAACATGACCATCTTGATTGCAAACATGACCATCTTGATTGCAAACATGACCATCTTGGTCGAAAAACCCTATATATGGCTCTCACTGAAATAAATTAACAAATTTTTTGCTTTCATGGCTCTCTTAGTCAAAAAGGTTCCCGACCCCTGCGCTAGCTCATAGCATGATGTCACCTCATGAGGAGGTGACTGATGGTGGCCCCATTCCTGAGTTGGTATCCATAGCCAGTCTCGTTGATTATGTGTCAAAGGGGGTTCAGACCTATGCAGAACAGCAGTGGGGACAGGGCATCTCCTTGGAATATGCCAGATTTGATGGATGCTTGTGCAAGTGGCTTGCTATTGGCCTCAAGGGTGATTTTCCACATCTCCAAGTATTCAGTGATCTATGTGTGTGACATTGAGTCATATGCTTTTGTGTAATCAATCCAGGCAGTGCACAGGTTGGTGTGTTGGGTTCTGCAGTCTTGGGTGACTGTCCTGTCAACTAGGAGTTGGCGTTTGGCTCCACCGGTTTCTTTGCCGAAGCCCTTCTGTGCTTTGCTCATGTATTGATCCATGTGCCCATTTATCTTGGCTGCAATGATGCCTTCCATGTTGTGGTGAGACAGGTTAGTGGCTGATAGTTGGATGGGACTACACCCTTTGTGGGATCCTATGCCGTTCAGGGTGCGTCCCACTCCTTGCAGCTGGTTCATTTGTGCTGCTAGGTGCTCGTGGAGTGCAGTGAACTTCTTTAGTCAGTAGGTGTAGATCCTGTTAGTGCTGTCCAGTTTTTCATACAGCCTCTTTCTTGAATGTCTACCACTGTGATGGTGACCGGATTCTGTTCAGGGAGGTTGCTGTGGTCCTCTCTCAGAGGCACCAGCATTGCTGTTGTGCGATGCCTCCCTCTCCCATATACTTTTCCAGTAATGTTCTGTTTTCAACCTTGGTGGGTCTGCTCTGCTGTTATTACCCTGCTATTGAGCGTACACTTGCAAACAGCCGGTTTATACTTCTGGTCTTGTTATCTCCCGTATACCTCTTTAGGCAACTGGCCATGGCTTTGAGCCTGTGTTTAGCAGTTTCAAGTGCTCTGTCAGTTGGCTCGCTTCTCTCTGTGCTTCCTTGCTTTTACCCTCCAGTGTTTGTTTTCATGGTAGCTACTGTTTTGCATGGCTCATCTTATAGCCAAGCGTCTCAAGGATCACTGCAGCTGAGGTGTATATCTGCTCATTAGTTTCAGTGAGGGATCGCACTAAATGCTGCATTCACTTCTAAGAGACTTTCTGATGGCACTTCACTCAACCGTTGTAATTCATGTCAGGGTTGCCTTGCATTCAATTCTTGCCATGATCTTACCTTTTAGGCGTTTTTGCACTTGGGGACAGTCTCTGGTTGGTTCCCTGTTTGACTTGTCGTGGCTCCCCCTTTCCGTAATATTTGTGTTGTAATTCATCAATCTCCAGTTGTGATAGCAGTTGCCACTTGTTGATGTTGGAACACTGAGCTACTAGCTGCTTTGCAGTATGCCTTGATTGTGGGTTTCAAAGTAACATCCTTTGTATGTAACCCCTCAGACTAGGGTTACTGGCGTAGTAGCATTCCAACTGAGGTATGTTATTGCAACTTGCTCATCTCCGTCTTGTTTCAGTAACCCATTTTTTGTCTTGGTGTTTTGGTTCCCCAATACCTGATGCAGATCTTGTTTGGTCGGGCAACATCTGAGCCAGCATCTCATGTATTTCATTGTTACTCATCATCATCATGAGGTAGGCAGTAGCGTGAAGGGCCTTGCCTAAAGACCCATACAGGATGATGGGGGAAGTCGTGGCCTAATGGTTAGGGAGTTGGGCTTGTAACCCTTAAGTTGCTGGTTCGATTCTCGCACCAGCAGGAATTGAAGGTGGGGATTGTGAATAAACAGCGCTCTCTCTGCCTTCGATACCATGACTGAGGTGCCCTTGAGCAAGGCACCGAACCCCCAATTGCTCCCCGGGCGCTGGAGCAATAGCTGCCCACTGCTCCGGGTGTATGTTCACTGTGTGTGTGCGGTTGCCCACTACTCACTACTGTGTGTGCACTTGGATGGGTTAAATGCAGAGGTAAAATTTCGAGTATGGATACTTGACAACACGTCACTTCACTCACTCACTCACTTCACTCACTTCATTGCTCATTGCACCCTGAGGAGGATTCAAACCTAGGTTCCCATGTGTAAAGGTTCTGTGACTTACCAGCTGAGCTATTAGAGAATTTGTCACAGAATGTCTAGTTGCTTCTTTTATACCTTTAATAGAGTCTTTCAGCTATGTGATTTTTCTATTTTATATAGGACATCTACAGTTTTGTAGAAAAGAACAGATAATAACACATTTACAACAATGTACAAATGAGACACTAACCATGTTCCTGCAAGAGTACAGAAAGGGGTTCAAGTGTTCTGCTCATCACAAGAATCACTACATTTACAGTTATAATTATCATTATCAAAGTGGTTTGCGTAAAAGATGTCTAGATACGTTTTAAATCCCCCTGAATCACATTGCATACTGTTGGAGTATGTGATTTTACTCCGTTACGTGTTCACGCATCGAGAGTGGTAAGATGGATCACTAGGATTCAGTATAGTTAAGTTCAATGAAGTTTATTCCCTAACAGTACAATTCAAATGCAGATATCTGGGTCGCTCCAAGGTTCCTAACAGCACACAACTACGTGTGTCTTATGCTCAGCACAGCAAAGAACGACACCTTTCCTTGGGAGACCCACAGTAATATATAGATAACATCATGCACTAATTGGGACAGGAGCTCCTCTGCCTTTGGTGGTTTCCGCTCCTGGTACGAGGGCCGTCTTATCTCCTTATGCGGTGGATAGGACCCTCTTTGTTGCCTCTCTCCCCCAGGTGTTTGTTTTAACTCTGCACAGAAATAAGATAGCATTCCCTACTCCCCACATCCCGAGATGAGACAGTGGCATACATCATACTGTTCATTATATGTGGACTGTTGACTCCCTCTTGATTCCCACAGTGTGTTACCTTTCTTGCATGATGGAAAAGTACTGTCTGTCTGCCTTACAAATCTTATAGGTCAACACAAGCAAATCATTGTATCCTTCATTGTTAACATAAGTAAAATCATATGGGTTAGCAAGTGAACCATTATATTCTTCATTATGTAATATCATATATTTTAACATAAGTGAATCATTATATTCTTCATTAGTAAATCACATAGGTTAGCATAAGTGAATCATTATATCCTTCATTACCCACTTCAATATCCTCTCAACATCCCTGCCATTGCCGTTCGTCCATACGAAGACTGCTCCTAGCAAAGATGTCCACATGGATGTCCACGATGCTCTGCGGAATTTAGCTCCTACTGAATAAATGTAATGTTAGGAAATATGTTATGGAGGACTTAATCTGCCATGATTAAAAATAATTGCAAAAATTAAAACTAAAATAAATAAATGTATCAATCAATGTATGTATATGTTAACAAATAAAAATTTGTTACAAAATAAATATGAGTAAATAAAATATTATGTAATTATTTATTTACATAGCAAATGACTCTGTATTAATTTATTTTGTATTCATTATTTCTTCATTTCTTTCTGAATTTCTTTCTTTCTGCATTTCCTCGTCTTTAAGTTAATGAGGCAACCTGGCCTCGTTAAGGATCAAGGTATATAGTAGGCCAACAGTGACAAAACTTCGATACGTACAGACAACAGGTTTGACAGCCATTTTTAAAGATTATGCCAAAACATCTGTGACATTTCGTGTACAGACATCAAATTTTAACATGTTCAGACGTTAAAAATGATCGTGAACAGACATCAAAAATGTATATCTGTACACGTTTATAAAATTGGGTGCTACTGTAAAGGACTTCTAGATGAGTGCTCATTCATTGTGACTTTTGTTTTTCTTTCACTACTGCAATCTATTAGTGGACTTCCTTTAGCCTTTTAATTTATAATGTGCATCACAGGTTCATCGATAACGAAAGTGCTAACAAACGCACACTTTCTGCATGGTGAAGAAATAACTGATGGGGTATGTGGGTGTATGATTAAAGAAAAGTAAAGGTTATATGAAAAGTAAATTACCCAAATTAAAGGTCACATTATCTATAGCACCCAAGTAAATTGAGGAACAAGTTTAAGTTTGTTAATATGGTGAAACATTTGTTAGCTGATTGTTGACTGTTAGGAAAGGCACCTGTATATTACAAATGGTAATGTCAGTGTGAACGTATTTGTTTCAGCTCTTACGGTGTTAAATGCATTGCATTAAAGTAATAAAGCTTTGAATGAAGCATCAGTTGGACAGTGATCATCTTTAAGATTTGAGGATGCTAGTTACCACTTCATTTGTGGGAAATCAGATAACGATCATTGCAAGACAGAATACCTGTCCCCAGGTTACGAAATAGTCTAATATAAATTGGCAGTAACATTATGACCAACTATAGATTATTTTGTAAGATACAAGTTACTTACTGACAAAATAATTAAGTTGGTATAGGCCTATTATATCATTTCACTTTAAAAAAAGGTATACATTCAAGATCGCCATGGTTCCCCTCAGATGGCAGTGGAGAGCACAAATAGTAAGGGCAGATACTTTGATCAATGTGATGGGTATACTCAACCCAGCTAGCATGTGACCAGCGCGCCCACAGCTGTCCACCAGTGGGCGCCACCAGCGGCTGGCTGGTGTTTTTCTCATCATTTTACCAGTGGCCCACCAGCAACAGCCTACTCTTTACCAACAGATGTCTTCGTATCCACTGGTTCACTGTATCAACTTGCTGAAGGCCCCCCATCGGGTCATCCTTCATATATCTACAGTCCAAATAATGTACTACAATAATCTGAATAAACATAAAAAATTTTAAATAGCATGTAGGAACTTTAATTGTGACAGCTATTTCCATTGGATATACAGAACAATAAACATTCAATATATAGTAACGTACAGTCAACACAGAACAAAACAATACATAGATTCTATATAATGTGACAATATATTCAAAAAATTGTAATGTAATACAAAATTAAAAATTACTTCCAAACGATAATACGAAGTACCTTATGGAAACCAATTATATTCATGATTTCAAAAAGGAGTATATGTTACAGTTATCTTTTTCCCCTGTCTGTCTGCAGCTCTCTTCATATACTTGCATTCCACTTCCTGAAGACATACTTCTGTTTTATCTCTGATTCCTGGCTTCTATCTAATTGCTCCTGAAATATTGGAACATTCTTTAATGCAGTGATACTTCAACAGGTTAAGTCTGCCATTCAATGCCTTGCCATTCTTCCCACATGAAATCCACTGCCTCCATTATTTTTGCTATAATTACATACATTTTCCCCATTTGGGGTCACGGGTGACTGGAGCCTAACCCAGTAACTTCAGGCCATAGGCAGGGTAGACTCTGCACTGGGGCCAGCAAGTCACAGGGCTAACACAGTGACACAGACAACCATTCACTTGCACATCCATTTTCTAGGAGCAATTTCAATATACCAATTAACCTATCACAAGCATGTCTTTGGATGGTGGGAGGAAGCCAGAGTGTTCGGAGGGAACCCATAGTAACACAGGGAGAACTTGCAGACTCCACCCAGAGAGATTATGTGATGTTGGATTTGGCCCAAGAATTGAACCCATGATCCCTTCCTGGGAGGCAAGGGCTCTAACCGCACTGACACCAACCACCCTAGCAATAATTATTAGAAATTGCTCATCCAACATACTTTTATTTTGTATTTACAATAATGCATTTTGCTGTTGAAGATAATATTATAACTATAAACATATGAAATTGCTGTTTTCAAACTTACTAAGAACAAAATTTTTTTAAAGAGACCCTTGAAAGCAATCGTCTTGCCTGTTGCATAGCTTTGTTAAGTAAACACACAGGAGAAGATTCTCTTCACTAAATCTTTGATGGACCCTTTAGCGGCCAAAATCCTGTCCTGAAAATAATTTCCCCATATGACTACAATATTTTAGCATAGATCATTGTAGAATCATTGTAATATAGCATATATTTTGTTGCTGATTACCAGTTTTTCTTCAAGTTTAACATCTTGAGCCAGCCTTCGTTCAAGGTGTTTCAGCATTAGTCGATCTGTCAGAGGAAGTATAGTGTCCTCTGGCAGAGTCATGGACCATTCTGTCCCATTGGTTACCTGCAGTAAGAGGTTACGGCTCAGTGTTGTCTGGTAGCACCACTCCCTAACTTCTTCTGCCAATTCCCTCAGACACTGAAAAATCATCTTTCGTCAGTCGTTGGAAATTTGAAAACAAGGTTGTGTCAAAGTTGTCAAAAAAGGAAACACATATTCAAAACCCATTTGTTATTAGTTTATTTAAGTCTACAAAGTTGTGGCAATGTGTTAACAAATTTCGACTCAAACACTCCATCGAAGAGACTGTCAACAGTATTATTTCACAGAATACACATTCAAGGAAAATAAAACATTGTAGCTGGCCTGTGGTACGGTAGCCAGACCTATAGAAAATAACTACCACTAGTCACTTTAGTGTAGGAAAATATTTGTGGTGTTCACAGTGTAGAAAATTTGAGTTATTCATTACAAAATAAAGCCTGTGTGCAGCCATGCTGTACATGATTGAGGAAGATTTAGTTTTGTCTGAGTTCAATCAAGCACATACAATCTGAATGTGCGTGGGTGTGCATTTAACATTGTTTTGGGTCATTCTGACCCTAAAGAGAGCAGCTTCCTCGTTAAGCTACCTTAATAAAACTCATCCCTTGAGTAAAAAGAAATTTAGGATATTACATGTGGAGTAAAAACATCTTAGTAAAAACCTCTTTGCATGGAAGTAAAATAGATTCTCTATTTTATATATATTGATTTTGTAAAAAGAATGTCCTTCAATTTGGACAAAAGGAAAATGTCCAGGTTCAATGACAGCAGGGGTTTGGAGAAAAGGTCTGTTTGGATTGTTTTGTACACAATGAAAAGATGTTCTTCAAATTCATTGTTTTCCACCAGCACAATGTACTTGTTCTTTAACTGGATGCAGTTGTTGCTAGTAGACCTCTATACCAAAAACTGTTTAACTGTATTTTCTCAAACTGCATTTTCGCAGTTAGACCAGTTGGAAGCAGACCATCATTATGCTTCTTTTTTTACCTGAGTTTCTCCGATGGCCTTTCTTTCTGAAAGTCTTTGTATAACCTGCACTAAAGGCTTGTTGGATTTCCGAAAAATTTTCTTCAGCTTACCAAGACAATTCACAAAGGGAAAGCAGGAGATATTATCAAAGACTGAGAATGGATTAGGTCATGCTTGTTATGTGACATTTTCTTTTCCAAGCAGGCAGCTCTAGTCGTCCACAGACAATACTAGGAGCTCTTTAGCATGGTCAGTGTAACCTTCATGAAATTAGGGCTACAAATATCAGTAATTGTACAAATTATTGCCTTAAGAATTTATTCAAAACAACTGAAGAACTTAAACAAGTTCTCAGGGCCCTTTCTGCCATAGGGTTACCAACTTTCGGTTTACTCCCAATCACACCAGATGCATGTAGGAGTCATATGTGAACTCATCAAAAGTGTTGTGGTCAGATCTCTGAGGAGCATTCATGTTTAGTGAGGTCATTCAAATCAGGTTGTAGACTCCTTTTCGATGGCCCTTGTCACAGCTATAGTAGCCATTGTGACCCTTTGCATTCCTGATAAAGACCCTTGCTGGAGCATCACAAACATTTACAGAGATTTTCACTTTTCACCCATTCATATTTCTCCAAAGGAAATACAATTGGCTTATAGCCCTTCTGCTTCCTTTACAAAGTCATGAAAAAAGTCAAGACTAGTCAGTTTCCTTTCTCCAAAGACAGATGGGGACTTAGTTAGTCAAGACCAAACCCTCACAGACTTCTACTTGCCCTAATATAGGCCAAAACCGAGCTTTTGAGCTTTTGTTTGATGGCAGCTCATCAATATTAATTTGGAGGGACAAAGGCTCAGGTAGCTTTGGGTGCATGGTAAGGTCTTGCATGGTCAAGCTCCTTAGACACGTTTGGCAGCATTCACAGTCTTGGATGTCAGG